>JAYRBT010000054.1:8160195-8308604 GCA_036023395.1 Myiotriccus ornatus
TGAGTCTTGGCTGAGCTTAAAGGTCTCAGCAACAGGCGTGGGGGATGTCAGAGCAGCAGAAGGTACTGGATGCCCGTGGGAATGGGTGGTGGGTGATGCAGTGACATGAGGTGTCCTTCTCCAGGAGGCTGGAGACAGCTTTCTCCTTGCCATCACTCTGCTGCCTTTGCATCCAGGCCGGGATTTGGGAGAGGCTGGTGTCGACTCCAGCCGTGTATCATGTAGGACCTAGCTCCTGTCTGCTCAGGAGGAGGATATTGTCTTCTCCAAAGCTCTAAGCAGAATTGGCATCTTTAATGTAAAAATCATTAGGCGGGACCTAATTAATGTTCCTTATTACACTAACATTTCCCAGAGTCAGGCTGCAGACGTAATTTGCTTTCATTAGATATGTAGCTTTAAAAATTAGATTCATCCCAATATCTACACTATTTATTGGCTTGTTTCCCTTTCCTTAACTATCCATTATTATCTGAAGCCCTTTCCTGCTCTGTCTGGGTAGATTAGGTGGAATGAAAGCAGAGTCCAGCTTCCTGTTCCCCACTGCCCTCCCTCTTTGGAGCTCAGAGGACACAGTCTCCAATGTGGGCATAGCTGTTAGCTTGCTTCTTCCGCTCCTCTATCCACAGAGGTTCTGTAGATCCCTCAAAGCCCCCTAGGAGCCATATGGACCCCAACCCCCTGAGTTCAGTTTCCTTGCAGAAAGGTTTCATTTTCTGAGTCTCCTTTTTTCAGCGTCCCAAAGATTTGTGGACCACAGGGTCAAGCAGAGCATCTGTGCATCACCGTGGAGCTATTTTGGGATGCTCGTGTGGCTCACCCTGTGGTGAGCCAGAGCCTTCATCCCTTGCTGGCAGGACAATTCCTTACCTGAGGGCTGGGAGAGGGGGGTTCCTTGCTCATCAGGACTGAGACGGGAAGGTTTTTGTCCATATGGGATTTGGCCATGGAGCTCCCATGCTTCTCTGAATGAGCTGGTGCATTCCCTGTGGCCTCCCATGCTTGGCAGTGCAGTAATTAATGTTGGCCCTGAAAGCGTGATCTGCATCAGGTCTCCCTGGCAATGGGAGCCCTGGGGAGCCCAGAGCCGAAATTACAGCAGCCCTGAGCTGGCCCTGGGGAAATGAGGAGAGTGGAGAGGCCGGGGATGAGGCTGCAGTGATGTGCAGGGCAAGGGAAGAAGCAGCACCGACATGTCCGGCTGCCCAACAACCCTGGTTTGCACAATCCATCCTTGGGATGTGGAGTGATAAAAAATAAATGCAACTCCTCACATTCTGCTTCTTTAATCGGAAAATCTAGGTTTTCATTTCCCTTGATCCTTCCCATTATCTTTTTGTTTTGGTTTGGTTTTTTGTCTTCTCTTTCTTCTCTCATTGATTATTCATTTGTTTCTCACTTCAACATAGAAGTTTGCAGCAAAATCTGGGCCGCCTCAGGAGTGGGGCTGCCTGACCCAGTTGCAGCTCCTTCCCTCTTGGGGTGCAGGGCTCTGCTCTCCCTGCAACAGTGCAGGCAGCAGCAGGGGTCTGTCTCCAGCTCCCAGGGCCTGGTCCAGGCAACTCAGAGGATGCTGGGATGGATGGACTCCACTTGACTGCAGGGCAGGTTGTGGTAGGATTGTTTATGGCAAAGGTGTTGAATAAACAGCTTGGGGAGAAAAAAATGTTTAAGTGAGACCTAGAGAAGATGTTAAGGGACATCATGAGTAATTCTGAAGGAGAGTTTTCTTACTCTCTTGAGGGTTTTTTTGAGTAACTGGATACCAAACCTGGTGTGAGAAAACTTGCAGTGACAGATCAAGTAATTATCCTTATCTGCTCTGTGCTGAATTCATCTTATGGCTGACAAAGCTCAGCCCTGGCTGAGATGGCTCTGAAGGTCCCTTACCTCCAGCAGTCCCTCACCTCACCACCACATTTCAGCCTGTGGTTGGAATAAATACTGCAAATCTCCCTATTTTTACTTTTTGCTGTGACATTAATGGTCACTGCAAAGCCACAGGCACGACCTGGTGGTGTGAAACTCCTTTTCTTTATTCACCGGAAAGGAACAGCCCCCACCAGCAGAACCAAACCTTATAAATATTCAAAACTCAGTTTGTAGGAATGTGAGACAAAGTCAGACAGATGAATTATTTAATGCTATTAAAGAATGCAGCTTTTAGTTTCTCCTTGCGCTGGCCTACTTTATTCTATTAGTAAATCGATTTCTAGTAAATTAATTTCCCTCCTTTTCTTGGAGCAAGCAGTGGGCATGGGTGGAACCTCCATCCTCGAGCAGGTCCCAGGACACCTCTGCAGCTGCAGACTGAGGCGCTGAGTGCTGGGAGAGAGTTGAGCTCCTGTCATTCATTTGGTGCCCTTTGATTTGCATTAGGACATCCAGCACTCAGGAGAAGCAGAGAGCACTGATGGGGACAGGCTGTGAGTGACAGGCTGGTGTGGCACCGCTGAGGCTGCTTTTGGGAGGCTGCCCATGTGTGTAGATGTCAATGAGACCTGGGTGCATGCTGTGCTTTGAGAATCTCACCTATTTCGTGGCAGATAAGAAACTGAGAGTGCTGATATCAAAGTTGGGTCCTCCCCGGCTCATGGCAGGATGAGGCTCCTTTTGTCCCTGCAGGGCTGGGACAGAGGCCAGTTCAGGTCCCTCCTCAGTGGCAAGGGTGTCTTTGGCTTTGTGGTACCAACAGCTCCAAGATCACATTCCCTAGGACTGGATCAAACCCTTACTGTGTCATGTGGCTGGCCACAAAAAAGCAGAGTAACAACTACCAACCTCCCACTGATGCTACAACAAACCCCAAAAGTCACCAGCTTTTGCAGGCAGTGAGGAGTTAATGTGGAGTACCTGCCTGAGGAAGGAACATTAAATCCACCCAAAAATGTCCTACCCTGACAAGAAATGTAGTCCCACTCCTGAGTGAGCTTTTGTGGATGTAAATGCATAAGAAGAGCATCAGTGGAGTTCTTTATGGGTTCGTGCTCAGCCTGTGCTCCTGCTCCTCAGCCCGTCTGCTCCCATTTATCCCAGTTAGAAATGTTCCTGTTCATTTGGATGCTTGTTGAAAGCGTATTGCAGGAAGACCTGACAATTCCTTAGGGAAACGATGTCAGAGGTGATCAGAGCTGCCAGCTGGGAGGGGAATTAGATTTGCACTGGCCAAACTGGGGGTACTCCAGTGGGTCTGTCCACACATAGCCCTTTCAATTAGTAGAACTGGCCTCTTCACTCGTCCTTTTTACATGGTGTGGTAGCAGCAGCGCAGTAAACATTCATGGAGAAATATGTCCAAAATTGCTCTCTGGACTACTTTGATGAGTATAAAAAATTCCTGCCCTGAAGACTGACCTCTCTCTTTTTTTTTTTTTTTTATTTTAAATATTTGTGTTATGTAGTTTTCTACTAGTTTTCTCCTGCCTGGTGCTGTCTGTCTTTTCGACCATTGATGAGTACCAGAACAGCTCAGAAGGGGCCCTTTACATCTTGGTAAGTGGGGGCCATCAGTGAGGTATTAAAATAAAGTCAAAACCACACAAAAACGTGAGATTTGGGGATGTTAAAGACAAGGATTTAAGCTGTCACTTGTGAGAGGGGGGCCACTACAACTTGTGGGTAAGAAATGTGAAAAGGGGAAACCTGTATCAGGAATAAACTAAAAGTATTTTGAAGGATTCTTTAAAATCTTTCTTCCCAGACTTTTTTTTTTTTTTTTCCCCCCTACATTTATCTTCACTTTCAAAACACAGTGGCAAGACTGATCCCAGCTGAAAGCTCCCAGAATTTAAAGCTGCGGATGCTCTGCGTCGGGAGCAGCCGGCGGAGCTGCCTCCTCTCCCACACTCTCACATCCCTGCAACTATTTGATCCATCATGAAGCTGCAGAGTTTTGTTCCTGAAATAGCCCGGCATCCCTCACACTGACAGTGTGGCTTCTGCCACCAAGAGCCAGCTGAGATCCTGCCACCACGGCAGCGGTGCAGGGCTGCCAGATTCACACATCTCCTTTCCTTTTGTCTGTCTTCCTCTTCCCCAGTCCCTGCCCTATATCAACATCAAAAGGTGCTGCAGACTAATTAGGGCTTCATCAGGTTTGACACACGAGAAAGATGAGAAAAGTGCTGCTAGTAAAGAACTCAGAGGGAAGGGAGCGTGCCTGGGATATTCGGATGGTGATGGAAAGAGCTCGCGTGGCATTGAGGGATGGAGAATCTACGCCCCCTGCACCAGATAGCCCAGCACACACAGGCAACCAGGCCACTTTTCTAGGGAAAAAGCTGAAATCCCCTTTGAAGAGTCCTAGGATGATTCTCAGCCCATGATTCCCATTTCTGCTCTTCGCTGAGCTGCTCAGCATTAACCGAGTCGAGTCCTGGAGACTAATGGCAGGGAGACAAGGAGGTGCTTGCCAGTCCTCTGATGGGGAACACAAACACAATAGGGACGGTGTAAAACTCTAGTTCATGGCTGCAATGTGCAGGACCTCTCCCCACCCCGAGGAGGGTGAGGGAAGACACAAAAGCGGAGATGTGATGATCCTGCAAGCCTGGTCTCTCTGAACAGTGCAGACAGCTTGTTGATGTATTGTCCAAGGTGTATTTATCTGAGGTCATGCGTTTGTCCTTGATTCTGGAGCAGGCTTTCCTCCATCCTTCTTTCCTGACTAACAGCGTTGTCTCCCTCTCAGGAAATCGTCACCATCGTGGTGTTTGGGGTGGAATACTTCGTGAGGATCTGGGCGGCCGGCTGCTGCTGCCGATACCGGGGCTGGAGGGGAAGGTTAAAATTTGCCCGCAAGCCTTTCTGCGTCATCGGTAAGATCTCCCTCCCTGCATGAGACTCCCCAAACCACCATGGCTGTTGCAAGCACTTGCTTGCACGGGGCTCCGGTGTCTTGCATGCATTTTGGGGGTTGATCTTCAGATGCTTCGTGATCAGGAAAAAGCACAAAGGCAGAAGTCCTATTCCATGGATGTGTTGTTTTTTATTCATCACGGTGCACTCCCTGTTTTCCGCCAACGTGGGAGCCATCCCAGTGCCCCGCGTATCTCAGGCATCGCTGACAGCTGCCCACAGCCACAGAAAGGGGGTTTAGCCAGGAGTAGCTGAGCACGGGAACTGGGATCCTGCAATCCTGTGTCCAACCTCCGCACCGAACTGTTCACAAGTCACCGAAGCTCGGTGTGTCACTTTGCCTCTCCTGGTGCTGATGAGCTGCCTCACGAGGGAGTTATGAGACTTAATTAATTCTTGTTTGTAAAGCACTCGGTGAACCTCTTGTGAGAGGGGCCATCTGGGTACAGCAGAGACTTTTTCTTTTTTTTCTGGGATAAGAAATGGGCAGCGAGGCCGTGCCCTTCACTGTGGAAGCTGCTTTCAACTGTCCAGGAGCTGGCCATGGTCATATGCAGGATTTTAGCTTATTCCACAGAAAAAGACTCCTATAAAATTTGCATAGAAAATTAGGGAAGATGGAGGTTTACAGAATCTCTGTGTACATAGAGAGAAAGGCTTTTTTTCTTGGACTTTGTCCATGAGCACCTTAGGACTGCTATGGAGGACCTAGAGATTTTCATTTCCAGTTTAGATGGTGTAATTCCCAGCTTTTTGTAACAGGCAGCTATGGCTGATAAAAAAAAAAGGCCATGTGTTTTGCAAGCATTTAACCCAGTTTAGCAGTGTTAACACTGAATCATATCAAAATTCAGACTTCGCAGTATTTGACACATTTTTTATGGATGATGAGTGCGGAGAAGGAAACCAGGATATTCCACAAGGTGCGTAGTGGCTGCTTTCATCCAATTTAAGATTAGTGCTATGTCCTTCCAGCACAAAAGACAAGTGACCAGGAGATCATTCTCATGCCCAGCCTTCTGCTGCCTGAGGCAGTGGGAATTCCATCCCCTTTAGGAGTGGTCCAGCAGTGCTTCTTCAGCTCTTGCTGCCCTCTATTCCTGCAGACATCATGGTGCTGATCGCATCCATCGCCGTGCTGGCAGCGGGGTCCCAAGGGAATGTCTTTGCCACCTCGGCACTCAGGAGCTTGAGGTTCCTGCAGATCCTGCGCATGATCCGCATGGACCGGCGGGGAGGCACCTGGAAGCTCCTGGGCTCTGTGGTCTACGCACACAGCAAGGTGAGCAGGTCCCAGGCAGGGTCATTGCGTTGCTCTTTGTGTTCCCTCCCCCACAGAGGCACTGCTTTGGTTCAGTTCTCCATCCCAAAGCTCTCCCAGGCCTGAGGAGGTTGGAAAGACACCGTAGGTAACTCGGGGAGGTTTGCAGAGTCAGAGGCAAGGTCTGATGGAGCACCTCGATCAGTCAAGGAGAGAAGGGAGAGAGGGATTCCAGTAAAAGAACAGATCCCTGATATAAGTGATAAGTTTGGGAAGAGCTTGTGATAATTTTTTGTTTACCACTTCTGAATTTGTGAATTTAACATTTCTCCTCTTTCCTACATTTTTTCCCCTGAAAAGCTTAGTCACCTTAGCCAGAATTATCATAAGGAATTTGAGAGTCTCTTTTGTCCACCCTTGCATTAACCTAATCCAAAAATAATTGATTCTGTGAATTCTGAATTAAAAATTCCCTGCAATTGGGGTAAATTGCATCCAGACCCCAACTTTGAAGCTCCTCCTCTGTTAAGTAGAAGCCCCAAGGTTTTGATGATTCTTATTTCAGTTCTAACTATGTGAACTGGGGAAATAGTAGAATTTTTTAAGTCTCAGTTCCACATCTTGCAGTAATGGAGCTGTTAACACTCCCTTCTCCATTTGCTGTATGTGTTTAGACGTTGGGGTCTTCAGGACAGGGATTGCCCTGTGTGCTTGGCAGAGCCACCACCTCACGGTCCCATCTCAAAAAAGTGGCATTACTGACCTCCAACCAAAGCCCCCAAACCTAAACCAAATGCAGGGAAAGCTCAGATCCAGCCGCAATCAAGTAAGTCGCTGTTTGGAGATGCGCACCAGGATTGCAATTATTCTCTTCTTTCCTTTAATGATCTTGCAGGAACTGATTACTGCGTGGTATATTGGCTTCCTGTGCCTCATTCTGGCCTCTTTCCTGGTATACTTGGCCGAGAAAGGAGAAAATGAGCACTTTGATACATACGCAGATGCACTTTGGTGGGGTCTGGTAAGTAATTTTCATAGAACAGCTGCTGGTTATTAAAATAAAATGTCCATTAACCCTCCATCTTCTATCACTTAACGTGAGGTATCGACTTATAGAGTGCTTAGTTAACATTTTTATTAAATGGCTTTGGGCTGCTCCATTTAGCTCTTTTTCTTACATAAACCTCATAGAAAACGTTAAAGGATCACATTTCTGCATTAGCTGGAGCTGCAGGGAAACGGGGAACTCGTGCTCCCAGCTGTGGGATTTAGCTCTGTCGTGACAGTGGAGGCAGGTCAGACAGAGACCCCACACTACGGGGTGCTTTGATCCTTGTTTTGACAAGTACTGCTGCCCTTTAATTATTTAAACTGCACTTGGGCAAGGCGCTGTTAAACATTCAGGAATAAAGTTTATAAAATTAATAGGGTTCTAAGTACCAGAAAGACTCCAGCGGGTAGAGCACTCCACATCTCTGCTGACAGAGGAGGAAAGGGCAGTACTTTTGGTTTGCTCTGTGCGTGCGTGTGCATGTGAATTATTGGATTACTCGATTAACAAAGAGAGAATTAATGACGTTCTAATCTTCTTGCGTTATTGTTCTTCTGCTCCATCACTAGTTTGGCCTTGATTACAAAGCATGTAATGAAAATCCCCGATCTGATCAAATCCCAATAACAGGCTTGGGGAGGAATCGGCTGATCAAGCAGCTCCTCTGTTCCAACAAAGAGGAAAAAAGCAGTAAATTGCTTTTCAAGCCCCTTAGTTATGACAAAAAAATAAAAACAAAGTCCAATTTGACATAACCAGAAATTAAACAATGAGGAAAAAGTGACAGGCCAGATTAGAGCTCAGTCAGGGGAGAACCACTGGCAGATTTATCCCTCCTACTTCCCAGGCTGTGTGGGCCTTCAGCAGAGGATTACTGCTCTGCTTTTTGGGATGCAGAGATGCACCAGACTGTTTTGCTCCTGAGAAGCTCAGGAAAAAAACGTGAACTTCATTAAAATAAATAGTTTCTGTCATTGTCCAACTCATGGTTCCAGTACAGACAGATGTTAAGAGATGGGATAAATCAAATTTCAGGTTCATAAACTCATCCCTTTGTCAATCTTGCTGCATCCAATCCTTGTAGTTGTCTATAGAAATTATAAAAGAACTGTAAACCAACTTTGCAGTGTTTATGGAGAGAGCATTGCTCTGACTTTGTGTTTCAGTAAGAATGAGGCATGTAGATGCATTTTTAACCACTTTGTCAAAACTGCATCTAATTGATAAGGCTTTTAGTGGGTCCAACTAAAAGGCTCTTTGGGATCATACTTCCATTTGTGTAGAAGTGATTTTCTTCTGAATGAAATGCATATTTCCAGTGCCACATCAGTGTGGTGTCAGATCCCATCCCCAGGGCCAGCTCTGTCCATGGAGGTTGTGGGACAGGGACAACCTTCCATGTGTCACAGGGACATTTGGGACCAGAAGTCTCAAAGATGTTTCTAATCGGACCACCCCTCCCTGCCTTGCCCTGCCAGACCCAGCCTCTCCAAATCCTCTTGGAAGACCTGAGGGAATACCCAGCATTTCCCACTGCTGATGTCTGTGGACTGAAGTGGGAAAAGATGTCTTCTCCTGCAGTTTAACATTCAGGGGATTCTGTCTCCAACAAATCTCTCAGATCTTTCCCCAAAACACAGACAGCAACTTGCCAGCTCTCTTTTGCTGCATTGCAAAAATGCTGAGGAGGGGAAAAAACATTCCTAAATGAGGTGGTATGAAGGAGCCGTAATTCATCCTCTTGGCCTAATAGGCTGTTTTTAAATAGGAAGGGAGACCAGCTAATAGGCACTGCTGGGAGGGTTGGGAACAAGCAGAATCAGGTCTTTATGCATGCAAATAGCCCTGCCTGCTTTCCTGAGATGCCAAAAGGGAGTTTGGGGGAACGGTGCCGGTTTGCTTCCCCTGCCGAAGGCGCAACCCCGTCTCCCCGGGGGAGGTTCCGATCTGCCGCCAGCCTCTGCACCAGATGGCATCTCTCTCTGTGACAGCAAAAGGCACAGAAAATGCTCCCAATTGGTGTGAAAACCCAGCACGTGAGCAGGGCAGGTGTCGGGGCATCTGCATCCTATGGGGTTCCCCATCCCTGCTTGGTCCTCCGGGTCCCCGAGCTGCACCTTGCCTTGGTCAGCTCAGGGCGCGTGGTGATCCCGGCTCCTCCGTGTCCCACTCGGGTGGTGCGGGAGTTTTGGCCCTGTTGTTTCAGTTTTAAGGCCGTCTGACCAAGGGCTGGGCACTCATCTCCTCCCTGCAGATCACCCTCACCACCATTGGCTATGGGGACAAGTACCCACAGACCTGGAACGGGCGGCTGCTGGCGGCGACCTTCACACTCATCGGCGTCTCCTTCTTCGCCCTCCCTGCTGTAAGTGAGAGGGTGCTGGGAGTGAGGTCTCACAGTGGGAGGGGGTCTGAGCTCACCTCTCCTTTACCCCCAGCCCCTGGAGGTGGTGGCACTGCAACAGCTGCATCCAGCAATGAGATGCACCCTCCTGGCTGCAGTGGTCTGTGGCTTGTGAATCAACAAATTAGGGGGAAAAGGACAAACCCTGTCTGAACAGCCACAGCTTGGGCACTTTGAGCAAACTTCAATGGAAATTCTAGATTTGGCTCTGCACAGATATTTATTTTAGCAATAAAAAGCATTTTTTTCCCTCAAAGGGCTTTTCTTGGGGGTAATTAACAAGGTAAATTTAGATTGGATATTAGGCAGAAATTCTTCCCTGTGAGGGTGGTGAGGCCCTGGCACAGGTTGCCCAGAGAAACTGTGAGTGCCCCATCAAGGCCAGGTTGGACGGGGTTCTGAGCAATCTGGTCTAGTGGAAGGTGTCCCTTTCCACGGCAGGGGGGTGAATGAAATGAGCTTTAAGATCCCTTCCAACCCAAACCAGTCTGTGATTCTATGATTACACCATTTCAGCAAATCACTCGCACATGCATTTCAGAGTGCTACACTGATCTGGATCCCTATGGGGATAATTTGCTGAATGCCAACACTCTGGGATTATTTTGTATTTTAGCAGCTGGCTGGAGGTCGTTTGGGAAAATCTGCAATTCCAGTGGGTGCCAGCAAAGTCTGCTGCCCCTTGGAGGGTGCCTGCCAAGGCTGCTGGGGTGGAGGCTCCTTCCTTTATGTTTGAAACAAAAAATGAGCCAGAAAAAAAAACTTTGGAGAGAAAACTGGCCAAAGCTTACAAGTGAAAGCTGAGCTAAACCCCTGCTGACTGCAAATTGTTGTTCTCCTCCAGGGCATCTTGGGGTCGGGGTTTGCTCTGAAGGTTCAAGAGCAGCATCGACAAAAACACTTTGAGAAGAGGCGAAACCCGGCAGCGGGCCTGATCCAGGTGAGGATCACATCCAAGGAGCCTTGGGGTTACACTGTCCTGGTTTTGGGGGGCTTAATAGGCTTTTAGAAGTTGGGGAGGACACGGGCTGGTGAAAAATGGGGCCGTGTGTTTAAGGTGTGAGACAGCAGCTGGTGACTGGTTTTGTCTGGGAATAAATGCCAGTAAATCAACCATGGGAAAATAGCATATGTGGCAGGGAATCTAGGGGAGAAAAGGAATGAAATTCAGCCCAGCGCAGCAGGACAAATGCATTAGAGCAGTCTGTTTCCACTCATTCTTTTTCCCCAAAGAGAATATTTATACTGATATAAAATTACAATTGGGAGCATTTTCTTCATGATAACAGATGTCCGTGCAGAAGGTTGGCCTTGGTGTACATCTTGGAGATTTGAAAGTAGTCATTTTACACTCCCCCGCCCCTCCCTTTCCAAATTTTTAACTCCTTAATAGGCAACAACACCCATTTCATCCTTGCCCTCAGCCTGCCAGTGCGTGCCTGAGACCCACAGAATTTTTAACTGGGCTCACATGGTGAGGAGTGTCATGGTACCACCCCAAATTCGTCGTATGTCAGATCAAGGGAGAGGCAAAATGCTGGATCCATCCAGCAGAAAACAGAGGGGGGAGTCAGAGCTGGCTGAGGTTTTTGAACGTGAGGGTGGTGCTGGCCATGCCTGGGTCCACAACCCTGCTGGGTCTTGTCCTCCACAGGCGGCTTGGAGATTTTATGCCACCAACCTGTCCCGGACGGACCTGCACTCCACCTGGCAGTACTACGAGCGCACCGTCACCGTCCCCATGTACAGGTACCTCCTCCTCCACCTTCCTCTTCCACTGCCTTCCTCATGATGCCACTGCCTCCATAGTTATTTCTGTTATCCGGATATATAATTTCATTTATTTATTTCCATTTTTTTAATTGAAAAAGTTGATTTCAAGAGGCTCTTAAGGGCTGGTGCAGGCTTTGTCTTTTGGAGTTTTTTTTTTGCTTTGTATTTTTTGTTGTATTTCTTTTTGACTTGATTTTAATTTTCATGTTGCCTCTTTTTTTTTTTTTTTTCTTTCTTTCTTTCCATGTCTCTCTGTGTTGTACATGCTCTTCTTTTCCCCTTTATTTCTCCATGTCTGCTGGTAGTTGCATTGTGTTGTGACAGTTGCCGTGCCCAGGTGTGAAGACCTCCATCCGAGCTGCTCTGGATCGTAGGTAAACGCTGCCCTCACCCTACCTGCAGCTCCTCGTGCCCTTCCAGGCTCTCCTTGCTGGTCCAACTGGTCTCTAATGGTCCTTCTGCCTTTCAGCAAACTTCTCTCCCTCCTTCGACCAGCCTGGCACTCTCCCAAGTGCATTTGCCCTGTGTCCTCCTTTCCTTTCCTTTTTTTCTCTCTGAGAGGAGGAAAACCAACTCAGGATTCAGTGAGCATTTTCCCATTTCCTATATTTCATTTATCCATCCCAATCTGTTGACAGGAGTAGGGAAGGATGGTGGAGCCGTGATGGATGAGGCAGATAAACACCACTGAGTTTTGGCAGCATCCATCTGCCTTGCTTTACCTGCTCTACTTACCATTGTTAAGGTGAAACCACACAGGGTAGAGCAGTGCTGTGGGAATTCACAGCCTCTTGGGATTTGGAGCTTCATGGAGGTGGGGACAGAGTTCCCTGCCATACCTCAGTGCCCTCCAGGACATGGGGAAGCACTGCATCCTTTGTGTCCCTCTTGGTATCTAAGCAGGAGGCTTCCTCAGAAGCTAAAATGCACAGTGTTGCTGTTCATTTTCACCCTGTACCGCCCTGCATCCTGCATCCCTTTCTGGTGTGTTTTTGGGGGCTGCCCAGGTCCCTCTGGGTTTGTAGCAGGGTTGGAAATCATTAGCTATTCCTGTGGGGTTTAGTTGGCTGTGGTGGGGTTCCCTGTGCCCCATCTCCCTGCTCCCACACAGGGCTGTGTCCAGCCCTGGGTTGTGCCAGTGCAGGTATCATCCCTGCCTGTTTTTTCCTGAGTTACTGTTGTCTTTTAGCCCTTGGGCAGGCAGTCTGGATGTATTTCCTGGGGTAAGCATTAGTGCATATTTGAAACACAGCAGCCAGCCTCTTAATCCAACATAAAAACCTGTTGGAAGTCACATTGTTGTGGTCAGTAAGTTTTTATTGGATTCATTCCCAATGTGGGTCCGATTGGTTGCTTTTTCCCTGGAAATTTATGATCCAACTTCAAGATTTTGTCTAAAAAACCCAAAACAACAACAACCCAACAAAACAGAACAAAGCTGTTTTCCAATAGCATTAAACTCACCCATCGAAGCTCTCCCTCCCAGTATCTGACCTTCTGGCTGTACCTTTGCAGCAGTGACTGGGATCAGCTACTGGAGAGGGGTTGGATGGAACCTGGCCCAAAGTCCACTGCAAACTGCAGACACCCAGGGCTTTTTTTCAGTGGATTTTGCCAGGTTTTAATTCTCTTTGAACTACTGAACTGACCACGCAGCCAGACATGCAGTGACACCCTTTTGATTGCAGAGTACCAGACTAATTACCTTTTACTTAATCCGCTTGTTAAAACCTGTATTTCCACGGAGCTGGTCTGCAGGAAGAGAACTAAGCTAAAGAGCTCCAGGAGGGGCTAAATAAAACTTTAGGGTGGAGAAAGAGAAAACAAATGTAGTTCAAAGAGCCCACTTATCTTGAGTCAAAAGCCAGGACAGATTAGTAGCAGAGTTGTAGCAGTTTTGCTGGTTGATGCTGTGGGTGCTGCTCAGCCCCACTCAGCAGTGTCACCCTGGGCCTCCCTAGCCATGGGTTTCACTGCAGTGCCAGCTTCTCCCTTAAATCCCAGCTCCTGTTTGTGCACAGGTGAAGCGAACATCACTTGAGCAAGTGAGCTGTGGGTTCACTGGTGGATTCAGGCATGAGTCAAATTTCATTTTTTACCAGGAAAGCAGTGAACACGTTCTGAACATATTTTGGATGCACGCAGAAAAATTAATTGGATTTTTATTTTTTTATTTTTAAAAGGGAGTAACTGCATGTTCTGGCTGCAGGTTCCATCACTCACACTGACCATCTCTCCTGGCCCACCCACTTCCCTGAGCCAGCTGGCAGGCGCTGGCAGCCCTGTGCTGGTGCAGCCGTGGCAGCACGTCAAGCCCAGCACCATGTTAAAGTGATGGCTGCTGACACGTGTCTGCAACGCACAGTGTGGTTTGGAAGTGGGTTGGAGGAACACAATATCCCCCTCCCTGGTGCCCTGGGGGTGATCTGCAATCACCAGTACCTTGGCATCCTTTCTGCTCGATATCAGGCTGCTTATTCCTCATAGCAGGAGCCCTGTGCCTTTAGCTCATCTGTCTTCCCAAGGCATCTCTGAAAAGGCTTGGCTGCTTGATATGAGCAAATTGTTACACATGCCTTGGAGGAGCTCACGTGGCTCCAGAACATCACTCAAATCACTGCAGGAGAGCTGCTCTAACTTGTTTGGGGAAAATATGGTGGCTTCTTAGAGAATCTCAGATTTAATCTTTAAATCCAAAATGAGGTAGAACCGAATCTGAAACATGCACGAGGCTTCTGTGTGTGCAGGTGTGGCTTGGGTTGTGATGCCTGGGTAGCTTGGTGCACTCAGACGTCCTAACCTGTTTTGCATCAGCCACTGCATTTATTGGGAAAACAAAATTTGCTCTCATTGTCACTCATGAGAGCAGAGCCTTGATCTCAACTACGTTCACATATTGGTCTTCACTAAAAAAAAACAAAACCAGAAACCCATGGGGCACATCCTGCCCAGGTCAGCAGCCCAGCCCGAGGAGCTCCTGGCTGGTGGGGACCGAGGGCTGTGGATGTCCCGTGGAAGGTCTCTGGGAGGCCCCCACACTTTCCCCGCTCTGTGGTGCCCGTTTGCTCTTGGAGCAAGGTGCCAGCTGCCTGTCCCCGAGGGTGACACGGGTGTGTGGCGGTTTCTGAGCCAGCCACAGCGGGAGTCAGCTCAGCCCACGCTCCCGTGCTCACCCGTGAGCCTGGCCACAGCATCTGCTCCCGGGGAGACACTTCGTTCATGTGCTAATTTTCTTTATTCTGTTTCTTTTTCCCCTTTCCTCCACCCCACCTCTTCCCCCCCCCTGTTTTTCTTTCTCTTATCCCTTTGGTTTTCTTTGGTGAAAACTCTTGAAAAGCACGCAAACGCAAACGTATGGTGCCTCCAGGTATGAAGTGCATGTGACTCTGAAAGTGTGTGTCATGTCACTCCTTGTTCTTCATTTGGGACTGTAATATGCAAAGCCTCGAATTAAAAAAAAAAAAAGAAAAAAAAAAAGAAAAGAAAAAGAAACCTCTGAAGATGAGTTTTTTCAAAGGAATGAGTGAAAGCCCAAAGCAGACGCCCCCACCTGCTGCTGACAGACTAACCCCATGCACCCCCATGTCCATTTTAGCTATTGGTACACTCAAGTGTTGGGAAACTGCCAAAATGGTGATGTAAGGAAGGAGAATGGGAGAGTGCTTGATAAGCTTGCTTTTTTTAAAGGATGATTTCTTGATGGTCTTACCCAACTCCTCCAATCCATGCAACGCTTAACAAGGAAACGTCCCCGTTCATACTTCCATTTCCCTCTGGCATCACTCCTGTGTGTTCCCTTTCTCCAGCCCTTTTTTCCCACCCTTCATTGTGTCATTTATCTGGCTCTATGCCCTGTGCCCACCCAGTAATACTGGCTTTCCTGAGTTTCCTGGTGTGGTGGCACCATGGGATCCATCAGTGGGAGCACAGGATAAAATCTCCACAGCAGCTGTGCCTGCTTTTGAGGACAGCATGTGGAGGAGAGAAAGCTCGGGGATGTTAAACTGAAATAATCATTCATTTCTTTGAGTAATCCAGTCTGATTTTTTGGGAAAAAGATGTTTCATCTCAGCAGGACTTTCCCATTTCAGTTTTTTCTTCCAAGACCGACCTAGAGCCAAGCAATTATTATCCACAGTTATTCAATCTGGGACTTACCCTTTTGGGATCAATCCAAATGCAAGGACCTGGATGTGGCTGTGTAAGATTTATGATAAATAATGTTATCTCAGGTTCTGCAGAAAGGAGCAGATTTGCAAATCACAGGCGTATTTTATATGAGATGGGTATCTAAAGGTGTAGTCAAGTTAATATTTTAAGATGGGGAATAAATGACTTGCATTTCAAGACTGCAGGCCAAGCTCTCTTTTTAGAGCAGTTTAAATCCTCACTAGATGCAGTAATGCCATTACAGCTGATGTGATTTAGTGTCTGATTTCCAAATCTAGCTCCAGTTTTCACAGATGTAAGTTTTATAGCCTTAGTAAATCACACTTACTGCTCTGTGTGCTTAATTTACAGCAAATTGCATCAATGAACTGCAAGTATAATATTAAAAATATATTTTCCTGTTGTGCTGAACAACAGCCTGTTTTGAGAATCAGACATTTTTCTACTGCTGGGAGTGAAATAAGAATGTGCCACTTCCATCCCATTTCTTGTAATAAAGTATTTTATGAGTTTCATAAATGTTCTCAGTTGTGAAAAATAGCTTTAGCTGGAGACATAAAGTCATGGTTAGGGTAAAAATTGACTGCTCATAGGGACTCCAGCATAGCATGGAGACTCATTTAGGCCCCCATCCCATTCCAGAATCCATCTCCTTGCCGCCCTCTCCCTAATTGTTCCTACTGGGACTGTTCAAAAAAATCATCGCCGTCTCTGTGTGCGTGTCGTGGTGTGTGCGTGTCTCTGTACGCTCCCCCCGTGTTGTGTCCTGCTGCCCTCCTTGTGTTGTGGGGTTCTGGTGGTGTCCTGGCCCGAGGCATGATATCCCCAGTGTCCCCTAATGCTTGAAAGTTATCTGTGCTGCCAGGAATAGCGAGTCTGCCTTCCCTCTGGATGTGGTGGCCGGCACCCGGAGTTAGTGTGGCGTTCCTCTGTGCTGCTCTGGGCGGGGTGATGGAAGCAGCTCCGGGTTCCTCTGGGTCCCCTGCAGCAGTGTTTTTGTGGTGGGTGGCATGAGCTGTGTGTGTTCCCCGGTGTGCAGAGCTCCTCACCCAGCTCCCCCTTAACCAAAACATGCTTCCCTTGCTAACAAGTGACACACGGACCAGGAGGAGAGAGAGAAAACGTGAGGCGCCCCAGCCAGCGGTGCTTTCTGCACGTCTCTGGAGGACACGGTGGCACCTGCATCACCTGCCCCCCGGGCACACATACACCAGGGCAGCATTCCATAGCAAAGCTCACTCAAAGAGCTGCGCAGAGTTCTGCCTTTTTTGTTTGTTTGTTTGTTTTTGAGGTTCTGGAGAAGTGGTGTGATGCAGTAGCTGTTCCCCAGGCTGCTCTTGCAGTGACAGGTTAGGCTGAGCATTTAATTGAGAATAAATTTCAGGTCAAGTACACAGATGAGTTTGCACCCATTTTTAATAATTATTATTATTTCAGTAAAATATTGCTTATTTCCACCTCGTGTGTACCAGGCACATCAACCACACACAAAAATGGTGAATTTCTGTGTTTACTGTGTGTCTGTGCCTTTGCATGGAAACATCTATGGTGGCCCAAGAGGTGGTCACCTGCAGCACAGTGCAGACCATGGGCTAGTGCAAACGAAGTAGCTCCTTTTGGAATCCTGAACCCTTCAACCTAGTGAGCTGATGAGCTCTTCAGCTGACACTTGCGTGAGTGAGAGCCCTGGATTTGTGATCCCAGCTGGAGAAAGTAGGGCTATGTTCTGCTGGGTTTGGACCTCCCTGAGAAGCCAACTCACCACAGAACAGTTGTGCACCCATCATTAGCTGCTGAGTACACTTTGTGCTTGATTTGATGCACCACCTCTCCCCTCTTGGAATGAATCTCCAAACCCTACGGTGGGTTTGAAGGGAGGTGACAGCCCAGCCCTCCTGCACTGCTCCACTGAACCAAGGTCGGCTTCATCCTGACGACTGGAGCGAAGAGGATGATTAATTCAGCAGATCAGGATGTGCTTTTCCCTGGATGGAAGCGAGCAGAGCTGGACTGGGGAGCCGAGCCAAAATTTTCAGGCCTATTTTTGTTCTTTTCTCCATACTTAGAATTGGAAAATTTTCTGATTGCCTCAATCTTGTGAACACCAGATCTCTGCTGAGCAACTGTGGTTTTGAGGATAAGTTTCGTGCATGCAGAGAAGAGCGTTCTCCAGTTGGTTGCTTTTTTTTTTTTTTTAAGTGTGAAACTATTGGTCTCATAATGGCTGAAAAAATGCGGGCATGAATATCTCTGCCTTTATTTTACAGTAAGCAGGAACCCCATTTCTTACAGCACCTCAGCTGAGACCACTCTGTTAGTCTGCAAGCCCCTGCACTCCTTTCCTTCCAACCCTGAGCTGCAGTTTTGGGACAGTAGATCCTTCTTGCTTGGCTCGTTTTCCAGCAAAGTCATAACTGCAGGCTGCCTTGGGGCTGTGGCACTTCGGGTTGGATGTGAGCAGGCACAGGCAGCCTCCAGCAGCCCCTGGTCCTTCCCTTCATCCCTGAGACATTTGTCACCAGCGTGACCTGAGGCAGCTGCTGTGCTGACCCTGCACCCCCTGGGCACAGGGGTGGCATGTGGCACTTCCACAGTTTGACAAGGGCACGCTGGTGGCCCGGGAAGGATTTTGCAGCCAGTCACGAGATGAGCCCTCTTGGCCTTGACCCTGAAAGCAGAGCCCCCCCAAGTGAGCTCTTAAGCAGATGCTGCTCTTCCCAGCCATGTGCAGCGTTCTCTGTCCTCCCCCTGGACACCTCCAGCTTATGTTTCTCTGGGTTGAGAACCTGGCTGTGAATATCAGCATTAAATATTTATGGAGCAAGCCCCAGCCTCTCAGGGTCTGAGGGAAGAAACCAGAAGTGGATGTAGGAGCTAATTCAGTGGCTTTTAGTACAAAAGCAGGATAGGCCACAGGGTATTTGTTCTTTGGTTTGTTGTTTGTTGTTTTTTGGGTTTTTTTAATATTAACCAGGATTCCCACCATCAGGTTCTTTTTTTGTCACTGAGAAAGGAAGGAAGCCCATGGTTCCTAGAAGGTAATGATACAGGATTTTGCCTCATTCTGTGGTAAAACCTGACATGGACAGCAGAGAATTGGTTAAACTTGACCCTGGAGCACACTACCATTTCTCCTGGGGTGGTCACAGCCTGAGGTCCCTGTTTTCTCTGCCCCATAAGCTGCTCCTTCCCCTGCCTCCCCACATTCCCTAGAGCAGCAGGGTTGAATTTTCCCATTTTGCCCCAAAACTGGAGTTTCTCTCTGCTTAGCACACATCCAAAGTGCTGACCTCCAACCACAGCAATGCCAACCTGCCAGACTACAGGTGGTGAAACAGCTCTGCTGCAACACCACTGGGCTGCCCAGGAATCCTGGCAGCCACTTGGTTTTTGGGAGGTTCAAAATCCAATGGTGCAGACAAGTTTCTCTCTCTCTCTTGCTGTCTCTTTCTCTCTCTTACCCCACTGCTCTGCCTTAGGACACTGTTGGAAGTAGCAGCCAAATCCCTCTCCATCCTTCTCGAGCTGTCCCCCAGTTGCTGTTGGTGGCACAAAGCTGGTTCTGGTTGAAAGGATGGGGCAGCGGGGGAAATTGCCAAGACAGGAGGCTCTGGAATCAGCTCTGCCTGTGTATTAATGGCCTTTGTTTTCTCCCTCTAGACTAATCCCTCCTCTGAACCAGCTGGAGCTCCTGAGGAACCTGAAGAGCAAGTCGGGACTGACATTCAGGTTAGCAACAGAGTTAAGAGAGTTTGGAAAGCACACACTTTGCCACCTTTTTTTTTTTTTTTTCCTTTTCTCTTTTACCTTCCTGGCTTTTGCATACAGACAGCCTTGAAGATGTGAGAGGTTTGACAGCTGGTCCCCCTTGGGTCCTTCAGTGACCTCCTCCCTGTCCCTCTCCCATGCTCTACATGAATTCCTCTTCAGCCTCACTTGGCTCTGGAGCAATATCACAGTGCTTGACTGACAATGGAAAGTTGTACTCTCAAAGGGGGTGATTGAGGTAGTGTTCCCAGTTTTCCTCTGACCTTTTTGCTCTTCAACACCCTCAGAGGAGATTCAGGCCCACGATGTGTGAATTGGTTCTCTGTTCCCTCCAGTGAGAGCAGACAAGATTGCAGCAGTGAGAAATTTTCACTGAATTTGCTGTGGTAAGGTATACAAGAATCTCCCAGAAAGCCAAGAGTCCTGCAGCTTCACCCTCTGCTCAAAAGGGGTAATTCTTGGGGTTTTAAGCAGTCAAGGCTGCCCTGTTGGTGAATGGGGAGCCTGCAGACCCTGGGAGGGATGGAGAGATGCTGGCTGTGCTGGTGGGCATCGGGGCCAGCTGAGCATGCCTGGGACGGGACCTGCCCTGGGCTGTGTGCCTCAGCAAAGAATAGAGATCTGTAGACCCCTGGGTCAGCCTGAAAGCATTAAAATATGAGTATTTGAGCTAGTGACTGAGGTTGGGCTTCCAAGCTTTTCTGAGCAAGGAGCAGAGGGTGGAGGGGGATTGTTTTAGTCTCTCCAGGCTGCTGCCTTTAGCCAGAGGGAGAGGGGTCAGGGTCTGTGCAGGTCTCAGCAGTCACTGCTGAGCAGTGGCAGGGTCAGGGCTGGTACAGCATCATGCTCAGAGGGCATCTGTGTTAGGGAAGATAGACCTGTATCTGCGGAGAAACACAGTCTGTTCCCTCTCTTGGGGGGCTGCAGGGGCAAGACTGATTGGGGTCCCACACTTAAGTGCAAGTCCCCACTGTGTAGAGGTTGTGAATTGAGAAAGTTGAAGGCAGGACAGGTTTTCCTCATTGCTGGAGGGAAATGCCACCACAATGCCTGGTCAGTGAAGGTGAAATATTTTTTTCAGTGTGGCCTTAGCATGGCTTCCAGTGCTGTGACTGCCCCTTTGTAGGTGTTCAGCTCTCTTTGTCCTCAATGATTTTTCAGGGCAATCAAGTTTGGGATCTCAGTAGGAAACCACATAACAAAAAGTGTGGCGTCCCAGTCCCTCCATGTAGCCTTTGCCAATTGCTTTGGTAAAGCAGCTGCCAAAGGCTTTGGAGGCAGAAACCCCCACCTGGGGTGTCAGATGTCAGGGCAGGGGTCCATGTTGCTTCCCACCCACGGGCCCCTCGCAGCACCCTGCACTGGCACTGCGGTGTGAATCCATGATCCGGAGATCTGACATTGGCTCTGTCCCAATGGCCAGGGAGGAAAAAAGAATGCAGGATCATGGGAGCCTTTCAAACCCTTCCCCCTGTGCAGAAACATCAGGACAGTGCATTTCCAAAGGAAGGGGGCCGCTCTCTGAGCCCACAGAAGTCCTCCTGTGCTCACACAAATCACACGACCCTCGGGTGTCTCAGTCCTGCGTAGGCACAAGGATGGGTTGGGATAAACTCTTCAACCCTGTGCGTTGTATGTGTCTTCTCTGAGGTTGTGTGAGTCTCCAGTGATCTTCTGTCCAGGCCAGAAACTCCAGGAATTAAGTGCTCCTTTCCCTTTCTTCTGTCCACAACTTCCACTTAGTTGTACTGTTTGGTATTGTCGTTTCGTTCTGTTTTAACAGTGAAGCAGCAACATCTTTTGCCACCTGACACCATGCTAATGTACTATTGCTTCTGTTTAAAGGAAAGAGCAGCAGCCCGAACCATCGCCAAGGTCTGTATCACTGCCAACACGCCATTCCCATGCATTCCCTGTAGATTTCTATGTACGTGTGTGCGTGTGTGTACCATGTCGTGGCGCCATCGAGGGAAGCATTCTAGGTATTGACGTGCTTGTTCTGTGCTGTGCCAGTCCAATGTATCCACGTGTATGCTGGACCTTAAATCATATCCTCCTTCCAGTCTGCCTCGGGCTGTAGCTGCGAGGGTAGCGAGGCTGTGGGAGGTAGGGAGAGCAGTGGCAGCACGGGCAGAGCTGGCAGACACTTACCCTGGGGTGACAGCAGGGCTTTGGTTTATGCTTCTTTATTTTATTTCGTTGCTGGAGTCGTAGCTGGAGTAGCACAACAACAGGCTCAACGTGTGCCGAGGGGTAGGTGATGCTGTGCCCGTGTCTCCGTCACCCAAGGCCGTGGCTGGGCAGAGGTGACACGGGAACACGAAGCCATCACCGAGTCAGCGACTTCTCCCGAGCTCCTCTCGCTGCAGGGAGGAGCTGCGTGGACCTGCTGCTCCGTGGGACACAGGAGGGCTCTCTGACACCACGCTGCATGTTAGAGACACCCCTTCTCTACCCCCTTCCCTTTGGATGAGGCACGGTCCCTGCTCCATCTTCCCTCCACGCCTCGAGTCCACGACGCAGAGCGTGGTCTGAAACATAGCGAGCACTTTCCAAGGGCAGCCGTAAATCTCACCTGCAGGAGAGCTTTTCTCTGTTCACGTGTCCCAGGGAAAGCAACAGGGCTGGTGTTTGGGATACTTTTGGGACACTTTTCATCCTCTTAGAAGTATTTAATTCTGGGATTTTTTTTTGTGTCCTATATTTTCCCAGTTCTTTTAAGAAGTAATTCTGGGACTGAATCTCGTTTTTGTTTTCTTGGGTGAAGAGACACAGAACTGATGATCTGTGGAGATCATCTGCTTGGCTTTCAGACCTTCCATCTCACACCTCAAAACTTAGCTTAAAGAATAAATTTTCTGAACAATGAATATGTTTTTCAGAAGTACAGCTAGAGCCTGGCATTCTGCAGATGTACCTCTCAGCCATGCCTTTCAGCTTATAAGAGGCCAGAAACTAATTTTTCCGTGGCATAAAAGCCAACCAAAGATATCTGAGTAGATATGGTGCTGACTAAAGAGTGGAAAATTCAGTCTTTCCTCCTTCCTTCCTTCCCCCTCTTCCCTCCCTCTTTTTTTTTCTGTCTTTTATTTGAGCTTTTCTTTGCAAGCAGAACCTTTATAGCATTCCATCCACTCTCCTACCAAATAACCCAAATGTCCAAGATCATGTTTCAACTATCCAGATTTTTTTTTTTTTCCTGTTTGGGGTCTCAAGTGTAGCTTGAGCAAAGGCAACCTCCATCCAGCATTGTTAAAGCAGGCAACATTACATGGGAAGGGCTCTCTGGGAGCAGACCAAGGCTGAAATCTTGGCTATCTGCCTGTGGCATCAGGAGGGTTAGCATTTCATCCCAGGGTCTGGCTGCTCCACTGCTCTGTCTCAGCCAGTGAAATACTTTGGATGCATTCCTTATTTTTGAATCTCAGTCCTGTCTTACAGGGTTCATATTCACCAGTTAAAACATTAGGCTGTATACAATATTTCTCTGTAGATGTTGCAGGTTTCTCCTTGTTCATTTTCTACATTGCCTTCTCAATCTTATGTCACAGAAAGAGGTAAAAATAGTCCTTCCCTGTCCTTTTTTGGAGCATTTTTTACTATATATAGGTCCTTCATCAGAGTAATTTCTAAATGCTGTTTCCTGCTCCTGTGGTGCATCTCTCTTGTGACGCTGATGGGTTTTGTTGCTAAACCCAAACCCAGGAGGGCTTAAGCTGAGGGTCTGCAGCTGCCATGGCTGCAGATGGTACTAGAGTATGTTCCATATTGTTTAGTTCAGCTGCCACGGCAGCACCAAAGGTCTTTCCTTCTGTTTTGTTAGGACAATATCAATTCTACCTGCTCCCACTGTCCTCCTTCTGCCTGATAATGTCTCAGACCTCAGGAAGGAATTTTGCATTAAGGGAGGACCAAATTACCTATTTTCCCCAACAAAATTTTCTGGATCTTTTACATTCACATCCCAGATCTTCCACCCACTTTAATTTCTAGCAAGCTCCCGGAGATGCTCAGTGTGTCATCCTGCCCTTACAAAAGAGAACTCATCCTGTTTCTCTGCCCACCCAATAGTTAATCACCCAGTCGCTCATGATGCTTCACTCAGGAAGCTCCTGGGGATGAATTGTCTCTCATAGCAGACCCCAACTCCCAGATTTTTCTGCTTCAGCTGGTAAAGAATCTGCCACTCTCCATTTCCATCGCTGTAAGGAAACAGTCTAACACCTGGAGATAGCTGGATCTTCCTCCCAGTTGTAGTGATGTGTAGGGAGTGGCTGATTTCCAATAACCCTCTTTCCATAATTGATACACCACAGTCTTTACAGCAAGTGAAAAAGTTTTCTTACTATTTCGCATCTTAATATATTTTAAGTTTAGAGATTTAGAGAAGAGATGCTGGCACAGCTTTTGGGAATGTGCTGTGTGGGAAAAACATTGCCTTGTGAGGTCGAGGAGCATCCCAAGCATTCTGCCAGCACACAGAGTGGCTGTTGGGGTCATGCCTGTTCACAGTGGTGATGCAGCCCTCTGACCCCGCTGCTGCTGTGGCCGTGCTGATTTCTGCCCAGACAGCACTCAGAGAGCTGCTGCCGAGGGCGGGAGGATGTGAGGAGGTGATGGGCTTAGTGTTGCAGGGGCTCGGGGTCACCTGGAATTACTCTCGGGTGGCTTTTGATTTGGTCTTGGCATAAAATGCGACAGCTGATCTGAGAGACAGGTTCTGTCCTTTCTCTATTGCTTCTGTTTTGCTTTCCACCACGAGCCTGCCTGAATCCATCTGAGACCGAGTGCTGGGAAAGCTCTGTGCTGACCTGCTCGGGGGCCAGGAGCTCACCTCCCCCAGACCTGGAGCCCAGGCTGTGAGGAGCAGAAAGGGTGTGCCACATACCTCTTCCCCTCCTTTTATTTCCCTCCCTTTTTGAAAAAAGAAAAGCTTTCAGAGCCTCCTGTTACCCATTGCTTTGGGTCTTGTGTCCACCCTGCCATCTGCCCCGGCCAAGCAGTGCCCCCCTGCCCCTCCCCAGGCTGGCTGTGCTGCCAGGGCACTTAGAACCCTCCACACCTCCGAGACCACTGCTTTTGTGCAGGGTCCAAATCGAATCCTCTCTGCCTCATATCCCCAGGGAGGTGGGGCTTCTCTGTGGCAGGGCTTTCCTCACCCTTTCTGCTGCAGAAAAGCAGCAGAACAGAGTGGTAATGGGGTGTGATTACTCTTCTGTTAATTAGGCCGGAAATTAGCTGTGGCATCTCATTTCTGTTTATTTTGCTTCGATTGTAATGTCAAAAAGACACATGGTTGGCCAGGGCTATGGAGGCTCCTGTACAAAATGTGGGCTTCAGATGCTCTTCAACAGATGGTTTGATAAACATCTGAAGGCATCCATGACCACATTTATTCCTCTGGTATTTTCCAAAATACAATTAGATGAAAAGCTAAAAATTAATGAGCCAAATGATCATAATAATACATTAATATCAGAGAAAAAGAAACAGAAGGATTCCAGGGAACTGGGAAGCTAAAACTCAGATTACTTTGTCCAGCATGAGTTCAGTGCTGTAGGTAATGAGGAGAACCTGTTTGGAAGGTTGTTCTCAGCTGTGGTTTGTCCTTGACCCCAGTGAACTCAACAGGACCTTGGCCGTGGATTGAGTGGATGCTGGACTGGGCCACCTTGTAACGTGTGTGTATATCTGTGTGTATATCTCTCTATCAGTGTATGTTTATGTCTGTCTGAGATACACACATTAATATCTCTGTTCAGGGGTGTGATTAAGGCTTTTGTATGCACTGGAGGATGCCTTTGGTTGACTCAGTGGGCCCCTGCTCATCCAGCCTAGGGTGTCCGAGGTGTCCCTAACCTCTACTGCCCTTGGAAACCGGGGCCAATCACAGGAACCCGATGGGCCACATTACCCTGGGCTGGCATTTGCCCTTCTAACCAATTAAACTGGTGTCAGAGACTCATGCTGGGACTGACAGTAATCTGGAAATAATCAGTTGCCTTTAGGGGAGCGGATTATTTGCACGGAAGGAACTGCATCTTTCTGGAGAGACTAAGAGGAGAGTAACCCACACACCTCCCTGAGGCTCTGCATGCTGAATGTCCCACTCCCACGCCAGCTCCAGAACAGCCCCAGTGGCACCACCGGTCCCTGGGGCTACCTGGGGATTCAGGGTCCTGTTGTGGGCACCTGAGGAGTCCCCAGGATGCCAAGGGTGGTGTCAGCTGAGCTCGCACGGGGTGCTGTGCCCACGAGCTTCTCCGATTGCCGAGTTCAAGTGCAAAACCCAAGAGATTGGGGTTTGATGCCCTTCAGCCTTTTCAGTCTGCCCGTGAATTTGGCAAGCGCTGCCTGCTGGTGGTTGGTGGCCTGGTGGGGCGATGGGGGCCACGTCATTCCCCTTCCACAGGTAGAGGGCTGCTCCATGGCGTGGAGGACCCTGGTCGTGGTGGTGATCTCCTGGCAGGGCGGTGCCGGAGCAGCAGTTTGGGATGGAGCTGTGGTGGTGCCTCATCAAAGTCAGTAACTCCCCAGAAGTGGTAGGACCTGTCTAAAAAACACCATGAAAAAACAAGTGTGTGAACACAGAAACACAGATGTTCAACTCTCTTCCCATAAGGGGCTTCACCACACCCTGTTTTTATCTTTTTTTTTTTTTTTTAAATGCCAGGCTTAATATTACCCTGTTTCCTGTATGAGAAGTGCAAATAATTCACAGATTAACTAGCTCTCTTTGTGAGTGGTTTTTTTTTGGAAGGAAAAAAAAAAAAAGAAAGAAAGAAGAAATTGGAGCTTTTTTGATACTGTTTGACAAAACAAGTTAAAGTTTTGGCTTTCCATGGCTTACACAATTTGAAAAAACTTGTGGGGTTTTTATTTGTCTAGAGGAAGAAGAGGGTATTTTTTTTGTTTCCAATGCAGATGAAAAAAATCTTCCTGCAGTTAATTGTAGACAAACTGATGCCACCAACTCAATGCAGAATGCATCAGTTCTAATAATGAAATTTACTGACCACAGCGAGACAAATTTCAGAAACCCTCTTGATTCTTAACTTTCTTCTTTTCACCTAACACTCAAACAGAACAATCCTGTCATGAACCCGGCCCTCAAAACACCTGTCTTTTATACCTAGAGTCAGTAATCAAAAGTTTCCTGTCTGGCATTTGCTTCCAGGTCTAATTTTTACTCTCCCCTCATTTCCAGTAAGAGCAAACCGTGCAGAGAGTCACTTTGCGGATGCTGCTCAGGAAACTCTAGGTACCACGGGAAATGCGTCGCACGAAACTAATCAAAAGCTGCACGGCTCATTCTCCCTCTACCCTGCTACCACCCGTTCTGATCACTTCTCTGCTTAATAGAGGTACTAGATGAGTAAAAAAAAGGTGGAAGAGCCTCCCCACTGCCCGCTCAGAAATCAGAGGCTTCCCTGTCTGCCGCTCGTGCAGAGCACGTGAACCAAAGAGATGAGGATGGGGAATTTGTTCTGGGCTAGCAAGCCGGTGTCTGCTGAGCGAGGGAGGAGGCCAGGACACAAAGTTTCACAAATGATGGAAAATTAAAAATAAAAAAAAAAAATTAAAAAAAAAAATTAAAAATTTAATTTTTTTTTGTTTTTAAAAAAACGCCCCTTCCTCCCTATCGCTCCATCCCTCCTCAAGGTCCAGGGAGTCCTTGCCAATTGAATTGCGCTGTACAGCAACGTCCAGTTAGCAGCGTGAGAAATACCAGCTTCCTACCTCTGCTCAGTCACCATTCCTTTGGCTCTCTCTGAACACGACAAATTGACCTTTCCTAGTCTTGTGGCCTTTGGAAGCCATGGCTTGCCTATCTAGCACCTCTACTACGCAGCTAGAGAAGGACTAATCTCAGCCTGTCCCGCCAGACGTAGGGGACACGGGTTCCCCTGAGCGTTGACATTGGCATTGTGAATGGTTCTGTTTCTAGACCCCGTGGGGAACAGACAGCTAGAGCTAGAGCAGAGGGTTTTGTGCAAGCAGGGTTTGCATCTCTTTCATCAAGCTGACAATTGTTTAGGTGGCTTCAGGGAACTCCCAACGAGCATCCCTTAGTGCACCCGTAAGGGTGCACAGACACATGTATCTTGTGTTACCTTTGCGTAAATACGTCTACATCCACACCTGCACTGGAAGAGTCTCTTCCCCCACCTCAGGCACTGCTCCTCAGCAGCAAACATGCACCTTCTTGAATTCCCACTGCCCGGAGTTTGCATGCTGTGAATGCTGGCAGGGGAACCCCCTCAGCTCCCGGCCCCGCAGCCAGGCAGGTGGACAGCCCAGGAGTGGCAGGGCACTGAGTGATGCCGCATGTTTGTGAACTCGGATTTTTGCATGCTCTCTTTTTGGAGTCCGTTTTAATTCTCAAAATCACCAGTCTCTGTCTCCCTCAGAAAGCCAACAAACTGCAGTTTTGAAAGCATAAAACTACAGTTCTAACAGTATATGTATCTCTGATTTTCTTCATTAATTGTTTTCAACGTGTATCTTTTCTTTTCTTGCTATTTTTTTGACCTGCTGGCTATTTTTATTATCTGTCAGTTTAGATGTTAGGACTCATGCCTGAGTGGCTTGTGTGTACCAGGAGCTCAGAAGTAGAGTGGTAAATCCCATCTCTGAATGGGTAACAAAGAGGAATGGGGCACGATGTAGGACTCATAATGAGCAGTTCTGCATGGTAGGAAATCCTTTACACCGGGATAAATAGCCTGAACCTTTGAGTCAGCCTCCTGCTACATGTTTTGATGGTGCTGTGGCCTTCCTTCGAGTTTAGCCTTGAAAGGTGTCGTTTAAATATTGGGTGATCATCAGTTGCACAGGCAGCATTTCAAGACATTTCCAAATGGCAAAGATTCGGTCAGTAGTCTAGCTGAAAAAATTATCCTGACTTCTGTAGTGTTTCCATTTGCCAGGTGAGGTTGTTTTATCTGGGGAGGCATAGTGTGAGCAGGGACTCCTCCCCAGACAAAGCCTCCTTTCAGTTGCTTAATGCTGAGGTTGTTTTTGGCAGAGATGATAACGAGCAGTGCTATTCGTAATGCTGTCCCCTCATCTGTCCATGTCCAGTTCTGTGTTCCGGAAAATCAGCCACTCTGATCTCAATGTCTTCCTTGCATGTCTTCCTAGGCATGAATTTTTAACTGCTAAAGCCAGTGTAATTTTTTTTTTCTGTTTTCTACTGAATTCCTACCCACTGTGGTCCTCATTTCATCTTCCCCGTCTTAAGTTCTGCAAGGGAAAGGGAGGATGGAACAAAGTATTACCTTGAGATCTTCTTAATCCATTGGTGATCCTGAAGAGGGGAATTACAGACTGCAGTTCTTCCAGTAAAAAAAAAGGAGTCTGGAACTTTGGAGTAGCTGCAAGGGCATCTTTGTTACCTGCATCCATCCTCAATGTAGTGTAATACACCCTGTGCTTTAGTAAAGCTATAGGTGAACTGTGAAGGAACATAAAAATAATTCAAATCTCTTGTTTTCCTGGACCCTTGGGTGCCTGCCCACAATCCCCACTGCACAAGCTCTTGGGGCAGATGCCAGCACTTTGATGCATCTAAGGCTGAGTGCTAAAAGCTTTCATCTGGGATGCATATAACGAAATAACCGTAAACGATGAAGCAATCATGGAAAACTCAATGTAGGTAAATTAATAGGAAACTCCTTAGAAGCTGTGGTTTCTTAATGTACTAAACCAATGATCTTTAGTCAATAAATGCAATAACACATTCATTTTTAGCCAGTAATGTAACTACAGCAAGCCAGGTTATCAGGTCTATCATGTTCAGCTTTGTAAGGGACTTTTCCTGGCTCACTCAGAGATGAAGGCACCTCAGAGACCTGACAGTGGGAAGAAGGCACCCAGATCAGTGAAAGAAAGGTGTTTTCAGGACCCTTGGCTGGCCTGTGGCTCTGGGTGTAGCAGGTGTCTTAAAAGCTTGCTCAGGAACAATGAGCCAGCTCGGAGGTGCAATCTGGCTGTTCTGCTTTGCTCCTGAAATGCAAAACAGCTGAGCTGGCGAATAGCAAAAGGTTGGGAGGACATGCAGGATGTGGCTGATGTGGGATCTGACAGCGCTCAACATCAGTTTGGGGGAAAAAAGACTGTGAATTAAGAACAGAGGGGTGATAATAATGGAATGCTGCCGAATACCAAAGGCCAAGGTTACAGACATGAGTCTGGCTCCAGTGTCCCTTCACTCATCCAAGGCCCCGTGCTTTTCCATGCTTGTGTGGTGGCTGTGGGGATGGGGCAACCCCAGTCTTTGCCATTATAGTTCCAGTGACTCCACTGTGGTTGTGGAGGAGGAAAAGAAGAGGGATTACTCACCATGATACGATCACTGGCTGGTGTTTTGTTTCCTTTATGCCCAGGTTACTCTGCTTCTAGAAACTCCATCCTCTAGGCTGAATTCACCTTTGCAATGGCTTTTCTGAAATCACTGGAGGCAAACCAGGCTTGAGCCTGACCCTCTCATGATTTCCATTTTAGTCATGGCAAGTTTTGAAAACACAGTTGTATTTTCTTTTCCTTCATACCCCCAGTAATTGGTTTCTGCCTCTTATTCACACCTGCAGTCAGACTGGAGCCCAGTCAGCCACAAAGGCTGTTATTCACTCCTGGCATTTCTGCTTGGTTTTAATGTGGAGTTCTCATATGCCACGAGCTCAGCACAACCTCTGGATTTTGAAAATGTACCTCATTTACCAACAGGAGACAACCCCTTTCTCCTGGCCACAGCTTCTCAAAGAAGGAGCACTGATACTGGTTGATTTTGGATGCAGGGATGGATCTGAGTCTGTGCTAGTCCAGCTGAGTTTGGCTAACTGAGGATAAAAAGAAGTAGTGGCTCAAGCATAGTTTAAAATCGATGACAGGACATTACAACTGATACTTTTTATCGATCCAAAATTACTGCTAATGTAATGAGTCCACATTTTTTAAAAGTGCTGATTTAATACTGTAGAGAACTGGACTGAACCCCAAACCAGAGTGTTTCAAACAGGAGCTCAAACCCCTGGTGTCCTAAGGAGGATGATGGCAGCTCATTCTGAAGGTCAGTTCTCAAGAATTTCTCTGCTGAGTGCTGAGCTGTTGGACTTAAATGAATCAAAATGCAAAGCCCACTAGAGCAGTGAGAATCCCTCCATCAGCCATGGTCCTTTCATGTCCGTCCAGCACTGGGCTCTCATTTTTTGGCTGGCAGCAGAGAAAAACCAACTCAGCTTCTGTCCTTTGTTAAATTCAAGTCAAAAGCTGAAAGTTTTTTAAACCTTCCCCAAAGTCAGCCTGGAAATGTAATTCTTTTGTTATGAAATATGTTTTCATAGATGCCAACTGAAAGTGGTTAGGAGGATGTAGAACTAAAGCACACCCTGGTGTGATGTTATGGCTTCCCATAATCTGTCTCTGGTTACAAAGCCACAGTTCTCTTTCCCTTCCCTACCCCTGGCACGAGCAGGGCACGACTGTGAGCATCAGTCCATGCTGTGTGTGTGGCTGGGGTCCTGCTGTCCTCATGTTCATGTCACCAACACATACACTCTCCACTGAACTGAAGCTCGTTTACCATCCTCTCAGCATCCAAACACCACTTCTCCAAACACTCCACATCCCTCTGCATGACTTTTCTGGTTGAATGAGAACATGATCTTGGATTAGCTGGCAACATATATCCCTTATATATGTCTGTATTTCTTTGGGACTTTCTCCTACCAGCTCCTGCAGACCCCAACAGCATTCTCCTCTGCAGGGATTGTACTTGCATGTGATTCCAGGTGTTGTTTCCAAGGAGAGAATTGCATGGCAGAAGGAAAAATTTCAATTAATTGTTTGTGTTGTCTCATGTCATCTGTGTTAAAACAAAGACGTTACATCAGGTGTTGGGTTTTTTTCCTGAGTAGTGAGTACTTGGGAACAAAACCCACCCAGATCTTAGTTGTTATTTGGATTTCTTTGAGATTTTTCAGTGTGTTGCACCTCATGCTGTCAGGCTGGAAACTCTTTGCTCATATCCCTCACCAAGTTCAACTCTTTCTTTTTTGCCTTTTGTGATTCCTGCAAAACTTTCAGGACATTTATTGTGGGAATGGGAAAAGGTCCCCAAGGAAAAGGCCCTGCTTTACTCAGTGAAAGGTGACTGGTTTTATGCTGTGATCAGTTATGGGAGCAACACAGCAAAGCATGAGGCACAAAGAGGCTGCTTTGAATTCTGAATATTGCTGTGTTGCTGATGCTTTTTTATAAAATTTATTTTTAAAACAGACCAGGTAATTCAGAGTATTAGTACTACTGAAACTCAATGAATTCAAGTAATATTCTTCTGTAAAATCAACAAAAAATAAAGGAAAAAAAATCCAGTTGGCCTATTTAGGGTCAAGTGACAAAATTTCAATCTGGTTTCTAATTCAATAAACAGAGAATGAGAATTGCTTTTAAACCTTTGGCCCATTATGTATGGTGATTTTGGTAGCATTAGTGGATAAGGCTTACATCCAGAAAGGTATTTAGGCACGTGCTTGCTCCCAGATTCCAGTGTGGATTTGTACCTCTGACCTGAATTTCAGCTCTGCTGAAGGTCTGTTCGTCCCATGGCTTTCAGACAGCCCCTGCAGGTGAGCACCCACCCTGGGAATTCAGTCTCCAGCACTTATCTGAATTAATAATTCATCATTAATTGGATTAATTCTGCCTTTCCTTGGTCATGAGCATATTTTCTCTCAAATGTATCTGTCAATCTGCAGCTGCTGCTGAGCCCATGGCCACAGCTCACCCTGCCCTGCAGCACAGGGGATGCAACTCTGCAAACTGCTGCCTAAGCACCTTTCTCTCCCTGTAAATGTTTGTTGTCTGGCAATGTAAAGTGACTTTGTAAAAATAGCACCTTCTTACTCGACAAATCTGCTCCCTGAGTGTCCTCGGGTCACGTCTTCTTCCTTTACTGGCCAGAGAGAGTGTCTGCTCCTGTCAGCAGAGAGCAGCCGGCGGCTGGGAAGAGGGAGCTGCGTTTTGCTTTGCTTCAAAAACCAGCAGCCAAGTTCTGATTGAAGAGCCCCGTGCCAGTTTTGAAGGCAAAGGAGGACTGTTTGGCTCTGAGTTTTAAGGTGGTGTTGCTGAAAGACACACACCCACACACACACACACACAAAAAAAAAGCAGGTCTTTGGTTGGTGAGCCGGAAATCTGATGTGGAAATCAAAATTCCTCAAGTGTTCTTCCTGCAAATTCAGGCAGAGCATTTGCAGCAAAATGATAAGTGGCTGCTGCGATGGTACAGAGTGTTGGGAATTAAACCCCTGTTTTCACTCAGTTTGGATATGCCTGTATTTAAAACATTGGCTCTGTGTGCAGGTACGATGCACTGGTTATCCAACTTCTATCAGTGTAGTTTAATCATTAATTATTGCTATTGAGAAAATATCAAATGATCTGAAATTATTTGCAGTTTGGTTTCCCCAATGCTGTCTCTATAAAGTTTACCCTTTCATAATGATTCACAAACTCTCTTTGTTCTGCAATTTTCAAGTGAAAATTTGTCATCTTCATTTGAGTGAAAGGTTTTAATTACAAATTTCAGAATTTGGAAGCTAATTAGCGCTGGGTGGCCAGCAGACTGTTTCCCAGTGAGTTCATCTCTGTTTCTGCAGAGAGCTTCTTTTCGAACCATAAATCCAAGGATTCTAGCTGGGAAAAAAGCAATAAAATGCTGTATTCTGAAGTTGTAAAATTTTGCTTTGCATGTTTATGACACCCATAGCAGACCTTCAGGGAGATGGCAGCTTTTAGATTGAACTTTTATAGGATACGAAGGAGTTGCACATTTAGTGTTTGTATTTAAGTGTTTGAATATATGACTGGATAAAGAGGAGCTCTTAGGAAGATATAAAAGGGGCAGATCATGTTTTAAGAGGGAAGGAAATGCAGGAGTTGAAGAAAGGGAAAGGACAGGTCTGAGCACCAGAAGCAAAGCTTTTCCATGCAAGTTAAAATTTATAAGATAATGGGGGATTTTTTTTTTACTGGTATTTTCTTACTAGACATAGTGTTTTGGAAGGCAGTTGTGAAAGAAAAGCTTCCTAACTCGTGATCGGAGCCTATCAGTGATTTAAGGAATCATAATCTCATTGTTGATGTCATTCTGTCCCGCCAGCCCTGGCATCCCACAAGGGGCTTCTGTTTAAGTCCTCATTATTTTCTCTCTCTTAAGAATCATTCCCATTTCACTCATGATGACGGAAACACCTCTACAAAGCTTTCTCTTTAAAAAAAAAATAAAATTAAAAAATACATGTATTGGAAAAAAAAGAAAAAAAAAAAGCCAACAGCAAAACTACATGTCACTGCTGCTTGGAAGTGCTCTTGGTTTCTAATGGCTGGTGGGGAAGGACTGCGTGGTTTCTAGAATGACTCCTCCTGCTGTCTCCTTTTTGTCTTTGTTTCAACGTGTTTCTCTGAACAGTCAGAAGGTCAGTTTGAAAGATCGTGTCTTCTCCAGTCCCCGCGGTGCTGGCACCAAAGGGAAAGGCTCTCCACAGGCTCAGGGCATCAGGAGGTCCCCCAGCGCTGACCAGAGCATCGAGGACAGCCCGAGCAAAGTACCCAAGAGCTGGAGCTTCGGAGACCGCAGCCGAGCCCGGCAAGCTTTCCGCATCAAGGGAGCGGCGTCGCGGCAGAACTCGGAAGGTGAGGGTTTGGGGCACCATGAGAGACCTCAGATTCCCAGCTGGCCCTGACATCCTCTCCCTCCCCAGCTAAGGAGGTGCCAGCCAAGGCGCTTACGTGGTTCTCCTTCCCCTCTCAGTCCTTTTAGCTTGGAGTAGCCTGAGCAACCTGATCTAGTTGAAGATGTCCCTGCTATTGCAGGTGTGTTGGACGAGATGGCCTTTGAAAGATCCCTTCCAACTCAAACCATTCAGCGATGATTACAAGAGGCAATAAAACCCCTTCTGACACCTATGATAATGTATATATCTTCGTATATAGGAAAAGGAAAAGGAGGAAGAGTCAGCCTTTAGGACAAAGGGAAACGTCCTCAAGTTGTGCCAGGGGAGGCTTATGTTGGATATTAGGAAAAATTTCTTCAGTGAAAGGATGGTCCAACCCTGACACAGGCTGCCCAGGGCAGTGGTGGAGTCACCAACCCTGGATGGATTTAAAAAACATGCACATGTGGCATTTGGGAACATGGTTTAGTGGTTGGTCTTCGCCGTGCTGGGGTAATGGTTGGGCTCGAGGCTCTTAGAGGGCTTTTCCAACCCAAATGTTACTGTGATTCTCTGAGATGGATGAGAGCTGCAGCTGGCATTGCTGAATGTCACCTGGACACATCCTGGGAAATGCACTCCTTTGGATGCTCAGCAAAGGCATCTCTGGTGCTTGTCCTGGGGTTGCTGTTTGTGATGTGACTCGTCTTGCCTTGTGCGGCACTGGCAGGGGAAATGGTAATGTGCTGTGTTTATTCCTCCCTCTCCCAAACCCAGAAGCAAGCCTCCCTGGAGAAGACATCCCTGATGAGAACAAAAGCTGCAACTGCGAGTTTGTGACAGAAGATTTGACACCAGGGCTGAAAGTCAGCATCAGGGCAGTGTGGTAAGAGAGGGAGAGGGGGGAAGTGCTCCGGGAAAGTAAATAATAGGGAAAAACAAGTGTAAAGCCCAAGAAGTGGTGACAAATGCTGACATGTCTGTGCTGCAGGCTGTTTTTCCCCTGGGTGGCCTGCCCTGCTTTACAGAAAATTTTGCCAGAAAGGGCAATTTTTGCTTAGGGAAGGAAAAAATGGAGAAACAGGAAAATCTCCCGCAGGGATGCGTCCAAATGATCGTTCTCACCAGCTCTGAGATTTAGCGCTGACATTTATAAAAGTGATGCAGAGAGCACATGCACAGATGACAGTCCAAGGGGCATCAGGGACCCCCCGTTGCAGACAGGGCTTCAGCCACCAGCCCCCGCAATCCCCTTCCCCTCTCCTCTTGCCGCATCCTCTCCCAAACCCGTGGGGTTGGGATTTATTCCGTTTTCCTTCCAAAGCAGCTCCCTGTGGTGTTTTTTATCTGCCATTAAGCAGGTCAGGCTTCAGCCCAGGGACCATATTTTGATTTTCCTCTCCATCTCCTGCAGCATTATGAGATTTCTCGTCTCCAAACGCAAGTTTAAGGAGAGCCTTCGGCCCTACGACGTGATGGATGTCATCGAGCAGTATTCAGCTGGTCATCTGGACATGCTCTCCCGGATTAAAAACCTTCAGGCCAGGCAAGAGACCCCTCTCTTTGCTTCATTTTTCACTAGTTTTTGTTCACTGTAGAGGTATTGCCATGAGAGAGATGCTTTCCTTTGCAGCTACAGCTTATTCTTTTCCTTTCTAAGAGAAATCCTCAAGGAAAACATCGGCGCTTGTGGGTGGAACCCACAGGGATGAGCAGGACAGGGACTGCAAAAAGGGGGTGTTATGCCACTAAAACTACCTTACTGCCCACCACAGGAATACAAAAATCATGGCTCATCCTCCTATTTTATTTCAGGAGCTTTTGGCATTGTAGCATATCCCATAGGTAAGGTGTGTACGTATCTCCATGGTCCGGGATGCAAAGGTTTGGTGCCCCAGTGTGAAAGCAAACGTGGGTCATTTGGTAACTTTCTGGAGTGGTATAAGCAAAAATTTGGTGTCTTGGCTGTGGCCTTGCTGCCACAGACAGAGAGAGCAGTGAGAAGGCAGCAGCTTCCTCGCACCATTGGGATACTAAGCTGTTTTTGGAGGGATCCCTCCTCGGATGGCACAGTCTGCCGAAAATCTGGGCAGATGGGGATATCTCATCCAAGCCCACTGATGTAGGTGGGGTTTAGCTGAGCTGCGTTTAAACTTCTGTGCTCAAATTTTAGGGGGAGACATGTTAATTTTAATAGCAGAAGAAATGTGAAAAGGGCACGGATGAAACTGAGAAGGTTCCATTTTTTTCATGTTTCTCCTGGGGAAAAAACCCAAAACAAACAGATAAATTCGGTCCCTTGAACAGAGGATCTGAGCTAAACCTTTTTGTCTGGCCACTCCTCCCTCAGCCCTGGTGGCGCACATTGAAAAGGAGACCCCAAACCCCCGACACCCACGGCTGTGTCAGCTCAGCAGAAGTTCTGCTGAGCTTGAAGGACAACCAGAACAGTGGCAGGGCTTGGCCATAGGCAACCTTCTGTCAAACTAATACACCATTTACTTTTACATTTGGAGAATGAAATTATTTCTCTTGATGGCTGTGGCAGCCCAGCTTCGTTTGGAATCCATTGAGCAAGTTTTCCTTTGATTTCAAACCCATCTAGGTCCCTGGTAGAGTCAGAAAACGTGCAAAAAAAAAAAAAAGCATTTGGGTATGCAAGCAGCTAATATGAACCCCAGGAATGAAGCAGGAAAACTGTCTTGGGAAAAGAGGAATCTCTCTTCTGCCATGAATCTCTCAGAGACCATTTTAACTCTGCTGTTTTTGATATTCAAGGCGCAGAGGTAACTTTCTCAGCATTGCTGCACACTGTGCGTTTCCCAGAAGGTGCATTTTCCCTCGCGATGGAGACTAAAATATCCTGGAGAATTTCCTCTCTCTGAGCCTCTCACTCCCGTTCAGTACAAATTCACTGATTATAGATCCAAGATGTGTAGTTGAATATGGAGGGGGGAGAGGAGGAGGAGGGGGGGATTGATATTTCCTAGCTTTAATAACCTGAAGCAAGAGGCCTCCAAGGTGCCTCCGCAGTGGGTACTGAGCCACTGGGGTTGTCATCTCTGCTGGCTCCAGGGAGGGACACCTGAATTTTCAACCCCAGCTGATGTGGCAGATTGCCTCACCGCCCACCCAGGTCTCCCATTGCCAAGCCTTCAAGGTGATGTGCTGCAAAGCCAAAGTAGTTTGTTTGGCTGCTTTTCCCTGGGAGGTTGGGGTAAGGAATTGCAGCTTTCAAAGACCAAACTGAATTCTCCTCTTAGCTATACCTGTGGGGCTGTGAGGATGAGGTTCTGAGGCTGGATGAGGGTAGGGCTGCCACCCATCCCATCACAGGGAAGTCAGGAGGACCAGGAGCTGCTTCAGAAGTGTGAAGTACTCGGATTTGGGATCCAAGACTCCCAGGCAGCTTCACCGGTTCCCACGGAGCGGGAGATATGAGTGATGGTGATGGGAGCAGATCCCCTTGGGGCCACCCTTTGGAGTCCTCATCATCATAACCAAGTGGGAACCAAGAGGTCCCATGTCTGGTCACCTGTCCAGTACAACTGGAAGGGCACCCTGTAGACAAGGTGTGTGCCTGGGGTGGCCATGGCCAATGTTGGGCCGTGACCAATGTTGGTTCATGACCAACCAGCACGAGGGCTGTGCACCCCTACAGTGGATTTCAGAGAGGTTTGTCACAGGGCACCTTGGAGAACAGATATTTAAACTCCTTTTCCTTCATCAATCAAAGAGCTGTGCTCTCCCTGCCAGCTCAGCTCGGCAGGGCTGGCTGTGACCTCCCATAGCCAGGGCTTTGGTGGATTAAAGCTGCATTCAGGCATATTTCTGGGGTGTTTACATGCACTTTCCTCTTTAGTCATGAAAGCCTCTGTCACTGTGTCTGCAATGTGCTCTTTTCAGTGTCGTGTTCACATTGTCTCGTGTTTCATCCTGACACCTCGCCAGCCATGGATGTCTCCCATTCATTGAGCTGTACAATCCCGCAGCGCGCCTCGCCGACTCCCAACAGCTCGCGCTTTCCTGAGCTAGCTGAGGATGTGTTCTCTAGCCCTGGAACTGAAAGGAGAATGAATAATGTGTTGTTTCATATCCAACCACCTCAATGGGATATTGCCACACATATGCAAATATATTCCAGAGGGTAAAGCATGCTGCCTGTTGTATCTGGGGTGGGGGGAACTCCTAATGATGTTGCGGTGGTGCCTAAATCTCCAAATCTTACCCTGAGGTGGGTAAGACACCAACAACCAGATGGTAGGAGAGAGCCTTCTGTTTCCAGCGGAATATATTTTCAAATTCTCTCTCTTTCTCTCTCTCTCTGTCGTTCTGTTTTTCAGTTGTTTCTTTCTGCGACTTTTCTGACCAACTTTTCTCTGCGTGTTGCTTCATTATGCATTTTGCTGGTGTCTTTTCTCTTATTTACTTTGCCAGGATAGATATGATTGTGGGTCCCCCACCCCCTTCAACTCCCCGGCATAAGAAGTATCCAACCAAAGGACCCATGTATTCTTCCAAAGAGTCTCCCCAATACTCGCCTAGGTTAGGACTCACCAAAATGCCGCTTTCTCTGGGTTTTTTCATTTGCTTAAGGTCAAACCCCTTTCATGCCAGTTATATGACGGCATTTATCACTTAGCAGAGCAGCCTGTGAAATCATGACACACAGGGCTTGCTGCTCTGGCTCTGATTTGCTTTCAGTGATGAGCTTTCACACCAGGCAAGCCAAAGGAAAACAAAAAAGGGACATTCATGCACTCATCAATAACCATCAGTTCCTTCAGAGAGTGTGTTTTCTATTTTCAGTCTTCTTCTAGGTGTTAGAAGGCTAAATTATATCCTTTTTTAATCTCCTGTTTTGTCAGGCTATCCTCAGGTGTAAAAGGTGGAATATTTACCCACAAAGTAAGAATGAAGTGTTTTGTAGCTGATAAGCACAGTGATCTCTGTTTCTTGCTGATGCCACTCTACTGACCATGGAGGAAAAAATTATGTTAAAATATTACAACCATAGGACTTACATTGAAAATATAAATAAATCCCGATTTTCTAAGGAAAAAGAGCAGGAGTCAAACCCAGCCCTCAGTGAAATGTTTCTCATAAGTTCTCTCCTTAAGTAAAATCATACCTGAAGCTCAAGCCATGAGGAACATATTCTCACCAAAATTCCCACTTTAGGGCATTCTGAGTTCTGGGAAGCTGTATTTTCACCTTGCATTGATACCACTGGAGCACAAGGGAGGTATAAATATTTGCCAGAAAGTCATTTTCCATGCAGAAACAGTAGGTGATTCTTAAATGCAGCAAGCTTAGCCTCAAATATTTTTTTTCTAAATATATTTACCTCCCTAAGCACTAATATGTGACAAATCTCTTGATTTTTATTTAAGCTGCTCTGAGTAATCTTCACTAGAAAAATGTGAGTAAAAGGAATATTGAAAGCTTACCCTTACCCACTCAGCTAGCTCAAACATTTAAAAAAGAGAATTTTCCAGAAGCCCCAAGCTTTATGCTTGAAAAAAAAAAAAAAGATGATCTCAGAAAAGCATTTTTTCCCATTTTTCATCCCTGCCAAATGATGAGGCCCCAAACTAGTCTTTGAAAATGAAATAACCTTCTTATCTGCAGAAACATTTAGATTTTAAAATAAAAATACATATTCAAGTGGATTTTGTTGTATTTAACCTGTAAGATTATATGTGAAACAAGCCTTACTAGGGGCAAGATTTTCATGTGAAAGCTTGTGCCTTGCACAGAGAAGAGTTGATTGCTGGATATGAGGGGAGGAGGCCTCAAACTGGGATATTTATTTTATTCAATCCAAGTCTGTTGCTGTATCAGCTTCATGTCAATGACTTTCTCTCCCCCCCGTTTTTACAGTTTCTAAGACTGATTAGAAATCTGTTCGCACATGCCCACTATGGTCCTGGGACATTTAGACTTTTATTTTAATAATTGCTCCCTTTTCCAGTGAATTTTTTTTCATTCCTCCTTTAATCGAGCTGTGGCTGCAGAAAACATCAGTCCAGAAGGCTGCTGAAGTCTCTGCTCCCACCCATTAAAAGGCGTATGCTGTGCTTAAATTTTGGCAGCTTCGTCCTCCCACAGACACCAGTGGGACTTGGTGAGGTGCTTAGGGTGCCTGATGGATGGGAACCAGAGCTCTCAGCAAGCCCAAATCCAAAGGTTTTGGGTCAGGCTCTGCTGCTGCCATGACCTTCATCCCCTCAGCACCACACGGGTCCATGCCATGGGGGCTCGTGCTGGGATGTCCTCATGGATGGCACCAGCCTCTCCTTTTTTAGCCCTGTTTTAGACAAATTCTGCCCAGAGAAACAAGACAGAGTGATGTCCCAAGAGCTGTCTCAACCCTGTGGATTGTTCTAGTGACAAGGGCTCAGTTCAGCCAGAAGGTTTCTGCAAATAACTCCCAGCAAAGGCACCTGGATCCTGGTAGATATCCATGTTTATGGTTTGGCTGAGGGTATTTGTTCTGTGCTGTACACACAAACAATGTGGATAAAATTCCCTTGATCAGCTGATTTAACTTAGAGTAGGTGCAATCTCAGCTGAAATTTTTTAGACAACACTTATTGATCAAAATTTGTTTAGAGCAAACTTTGCTGCCAAATGAAAGGGTAAGTAGCCAGTCCTGTGACATGGATGAAGGGGGTTTGGCTTCAATGCCTGGATTGTTTACAACAATTTATAAGAGATAAATTAAAAAAAAAAAAAAAAAAAAGAAAAGACCTGAATAGATATTCCCAAACACTTCATTTTTATCTCATTTGAGCCGTTTGACCTTTTTGATGTCTGCTTCTGGCCCGAGGGTGACATATTACACCTCTTTGCATGCACTGTTAGCATGAAGCATAATGAAGCATGAGAAAACCTGCACTGTGGCTGATGCAAGACTTTACATTTTTTTTTGTATCATTAGAAAGACGGGAAGATAGCAAAGTTCACTTTAAAGAGCAATCCCCTTGTCTCTCTCCTTCCCAAACTAAGACCCAGCAGAGCCTCCCAAGAACAGCAGATGGCACAGTTTGTCACGCATCCTTAGAAATCTCTGAATCCTCTTCTGCTAGGAAAGGAGAAACATGGGGCTGACTCTGCCAGAGCTTCAGCTGAGTTCTTCCCTCTCCACGTGTGTATTTGGCAGTGTATCTCACAGTGCTGAGAGGACAGAAGGCTCCCCGAGGGGTGTTGTGTAGAAGTGGGATGGCCATCTTAGAAGATTCTTGGCCCTTTGTCACGCAGTAAGAACGTAAACTCTCCCTCTGCTTGCAAAAGTGGAAAACCTTCTCTCTTCTTCATCTTTCGAGCTTCGTGGCCCAATTTGGAAAAAACCTCAAAATCTTATAATGGCTAAAAGGACCTCCTGCTCTTGGCAGTCCTCAGCTAGGTACAGGTGGGTTGAGAGATCACAGGGAATTTCTTCTTTTCTCTTACATCAGATAAGACACAAATGAAATCCCTGCACTTTGCTGAGGGTTGGAGCACTCTCCTGTGGTCCAGCTTCAGCCCTAGAAGAAAAGGGGTGGGAGACCTCGAGCCTCATTTCTCCCATCAAGAGAGAAGGACTTGGTTCACCTTCTACTCCCCTCTCTGCGCTGAAGTCAGTGTCCAAAAGCTGCCCCTCACACCATCCTCAGTGCTGACCTGTCCCCAAGGCCAGGTCTGACCCTCTGGTTCCTCAGAGCTAGGGAAGATGACCAGGAGACAGGGCTGTGTTAAAGTATAGACACAAAGGGAACGAATCAAGCAGGAATTCTGGGCTCTGGTGTCAATAGTTTATGGGAAAAGGCTTCTCAATACTTTATGAATGAGCTCTGTGAATGACTTCAGTCCTGCCCCTAAATCACAGCAGGTCTAGAGGCAAGTTGTATCCAGCCTCAAGGGGATGGACAAGTCAATGATCATTCTATCTGCAAAGTGCCAACTGGCCCCTGAAATGGGGTGTATGAGGTTCACTTACCAGATAGCTCTTCTCTCTAGACATGGAAGAGAGCAGAAGTTCTGCCTCATTTTCTGCAAGATTAGAATTAGGGTTGCACACGACTATCTCTGTTATTACAATGCAACATTCATTTTCCCTCTCTGTGTTACAGTCTGTCCTGCCTCCCTGCTCTACCCAGCAACTGTTGAGGGACATCTCATTTCCATTAGTGGGCATATATCAGTGTCAGTGCCGTGCTGGATGGGACAGGAGGACAGAGCACCCCGTTGGTTCTTGGCCTTCTGCAGCATCCAGTGGCATTTAGACTTTGGGCCTCTTTAAACTCATGTTCATTGATTTACAAGTCTACTTGCTTGTGCATACAGGAGAGGAGTTCGTACAGTGGCTGTACCACGCCTTGACTTGTGATTCCAAACCAAGGTAGCCCGAGGTATCCAATTTAATAGCTCTTTGCTTACATGGTAACGACATTGTCATAGGATTTCTTGTGCTGTATGTCATGTCAGTAATTGCATCCCTTGTGGGGAGTTCCTGTATCTGTTAATAATTTCCTTCTCCCATTACAAGAGAGAAATAAGGCATGCATATTCCTCACACTTGTAATTATAGCACTTGGTGCTCCTTGTACTCCTGTGCTTATATTGCTAAGCAAAGGATCAAACATGGCTTTTTAAGCAGAACATTATTCTGTCACATCCCTGCCCAAATGAAGTATCTTCTGGGATCAAAGCTAAACTCTGAAATAATTGTTGGCTTATATTTCCTGTCTTTGGTGTGATGTGCTCATCCACTTCATCTCTTTGAGCCAGAGCTGGGGCTGTAAACTGCTGTTGCTCTAATATAAGCTAAGGGAGCCACGCTGGTCCATACCCACTGATACCTGTCCCTTAATGTCAAACAGCCAACATTACGTATGAAGTCCCTGTCAAATGTAAAGAAAACAGATGGCTCTTGTGTTGGAAATAGCCTCACGTCTCATTCCTTTCCTTGGTTTTTGTTTGTTCATTTTCCCCTGTCTGTCTGTGTTCAGCTCCTTCCTTTTCCTCCTCCTGGTGCATGGACCCATGGCCCACACGGCAGAACTGCGTAAGAAGCATTTTGAGTTTTCGCTCAAGATACCTCAACTTGGTTTCAGTCAGATTAATTAACCCTTCTTTTCCCCTGCCACCCTTACTTTTGGTGCATTATGCAAGAGTAAAGTTTGCCTGGCATAGAATTAGGCTGTAAACCTGCCTGCCACTAGGAAGCTGTTCCAAAACTGAGTGGCTCCCCTGACTTTTGAGGGATCAAAAAGCTACTGTGTTTACTTCTCAAGAAGATTTATATTGCCTCAAATAAAATTGAATTCCAGCTTCTAGACTGGCTCTTCCCTCCCTTCTTCCTATACTTACGGAGCTGTATATCATCCCAGGTGTATCTATACTGGGAATGAGGAGGTGCAAATGTGACGTGTGTAAAGGAGTCAGTACCTGTATCTTTAGCTGCTGATTTGGCAGGAGTATCCTCTGCTGTTCCCAGCTCGGAACTCTGCTGACAGAAAACATCTGATACAGGTGTGAACTGCAGTATCACTGAGATGAAAACAATCTGGTAGTGTTTGGTGAGTTATGAAATTCCACTAAAACAGCACCTCTTTGTCTGGATCTTAGGACAAGCAGCTGGTTTTCATGGATGTGAGAATTACACACGTGCATCTGCACTGAGGAGAGGAAACTGCTGCAGAGACTGAAAAAAATCCCACTGGTACATGTCAGATAGAAAACTTGATCTCCCCCCAAAATAATAATTTCTCACCACAAATAAGGAGTTAATTGATTTGGAAGAAAGCCAGTTAACAAAATTCTTTGCAGTGGGTAAATTTACTGTGCATAATGTGCCAGGTTTTTATCTGTATAAACAGAAATGGATAATTTCAAACTCTGCTAATACTGCTCTGAATTTTGCATCTGAATTAACACTTCAGTGCCACTGCGTGTCTGTGAGTAATTTGGAGTGTTAGTTGGGAGAGAGGCTGTTGCTTTGACCCACTGAGGCGTGACAAGCGGAGCCCTCCTCGCCTGCTGCTTCCAACTGACTCCAGGTCCTTTTCCGGGGGTGGGGGGATTTTCTGATCCCGGTAGAGTTGACCAAATCGTTGGGAGAGGATCCTCCATGACTGACAAGGATCGGACCAAAGGGCCAGCGGAGGGGGAGCTGCCTGAAGACCCCAGCATGATGGGCAGGCTTGGAAAAGTTGAAAAGCAGGTATATTGGGTCAGGAGGGGGCTTTTGCCAGAGTGTGTTGCATGCATTGTACTGATTTTCTCGTGCCTTTTTCCTGAGTGGGACATTACCATTTCGTAATAAAAAAGAAAAGAGCCAAGAATATTTGGAAAAAGAAGGAAGGTGGATGTTATGAAAGGTCACTAAATGTCTTAAAAGCCTAAATTCCACTTTCAAACAGGCACTTTGGAGTCTGTGACATATAGTCTTTCTCTTTTGGTGAGTTTGTCAAAAGTCTACATTTTTTCTGAAAATAGGACATTGGTTTTTTTGCCACCACATGACACATTTCAAATGAGTCCCTGAGCCAGGCTGCTGTAGCTGATGGCCTTGCTGAAGATTTAAAATCTTCCTGGAAGATAAGGCTTAGAACTTCCCATGGCCATTTTGAGCCCAGACAAGTGCCACGTGCAGGAAGGAGCCGGAAGGATGCAGGTGTGCTTCAGCTTTTCTGGAATTTGGTGCCTGTCAAAAAGATCATAAGGAAAACCCCGTAACAAGGGAAACCCTATAACAAGGTGGAGAATTAAACCTGGAGAACAGGACAAGTAAATATTTACTAAGGGTTTGAGGTGGTGTGGGTCAGCATAGGTAGAGGTCATCTATGAAGCCCAGCCCCACACTTGCTCCTTGATTGAAGCTGCTTGTACTCAGGATGTTAATGTGCTTCAGCCTGCATGTGGCACTGGAACTGTGGTGTTTTGCAGGTCCAGTCAATGGAGAAGAAGCTGGACTTCCTGGTGAACATTTACATGCAGCGGATGGGCATCCCACCAACAGAGACAGAGGCTTATTTTGGGTCCAAAGAACCAGACCCAGCACCTCCCTACCACAGCCCCGAAGACAGCAGAGAGCACATTGACAAGAACGGCTGCATCATCAAGATCATCAGGTCCACCAGCTCCATGGGTCAGAAGAACTTCTCCGCCCCACCAGCCCCAACCAACGCATGCCCACCCTCCACGTCGTGCCAGCGGCAAAGCCACGGCTCCTCTCCCGTCGGAGACCCCGGCTCGCTGGTCCGAATCCCACCTCCGCCCTCCCACGAGCGCTCCTTGTACAGCGGCGGGCACAGGGCGAGCGCAGAGTACCTGAGGAACGAAGACATTACAACCAAACACCACGAGAGTGCCATGAGAGACAGCGACACGTCCATCTCCATCCCCTCGGTAGACCACGAGGAACTGGAGCGCTCTTTCAGCGGCTTTAGCATCTCCCAGTCCAAAGAGAATTTGGACATCCTTAACAACGGTTGCTATGCAGCCGTGGCCAAAATCAGACCCTACATTGCAGAAGGGGAGTCAGACACCGATTCTGACCTCTGCACGCCCTGTGGTCCCCCTCCCAGGTCGGCCACGGGCGAGGGACCCTTCAGTGACATGGGCTGGTCAGCGCCCCGGCAGTGAAGCCTTCCTGCAGCCGCCGAGCCACGTCCAAGCGCTGGCAGCTGCCCGCTCCAGCTGTCCACGTGTTGAACTTCTCAAGGAGATCGACAGCTAAGGTTTTCCTCCTCCTAGGACATCCTTAGCTGGCAGATACTTTCTTGCAGCTTACTCTGGGGGGAAAGAACGAGCAGGTCCGAGCCTGCGTTTGTGAAAGAGGTCACGGTGGTGGGCCAACTGGAGCCGTGAAGTCCGGATTTCTTTCATACTCTCTTTCTAAGATCATTAGGTGAAATTATTTCATGGCGCAGGGTAGGCAATTTGCATTTCTTGGAGAATCTTCAGAAGCCCAGGGCAGGAACAAATCACCCAGCCAGGGCTTTTGTAGATCACAGTAACTGGTGGCTGGCAAGTGTGAGGTGGGAGTTGCTATGTCATGGCACTGGTGATTACGCCTTTAGGTGTTTTGGTGTTTGGAATGAACACATTGTTTCCGGCTTAGATTTCAGGTCACATGTAATTAAAGGGGGTTGTTACTCTGTGGTTCCTCATTAGCTGCCAGGAAGGTGGCATAATTCCAATATAATACATGGAAATGTTGCATAGAGCCCCTGGAGGAGAGGGATGGTGGCTGGGATATTTGCATGAGCAGAAGACATGGCCTCAGAGTGGGACAGGTTAGGATACATCTCTGGATCAGAACAGTTTGGAAACTATCCCACGTTAGGAAACTGAAAAACTCAGAGCTGTGATCTTGAGTGCAAGAAGAGGGACAATCCAGAGGGCAGGGAAAAGAGACAGAAGACACTATGGGGCTGGAATTTTCTATTTTTAAACCATGTATTATATTTAATTATCTCTCCTCCTGCTGACAAGGGACCTGGGGGTGCTTTGAAAGCAAAGAGAAACCAAAGGCAACCCCTCTGGAAGGCTGCCATGGTGTGAAGCCGTTCTCATGGCCAGCAGTGCCGTTGTTGGAGGCGCAGCCACCAGGCCAAAGGGGGAGGGTGGATGTGCAGGATTCTGTGGTCCCCGCGTTGCTGCGAGCTGCTGAGCTCCATCATTTGGAAGCCCTGTTGGTCAGAATGGGCACTTTTCTTACAGTTTGCATCGTGCCTGAACACTTTTGCACACACTATGCCTGTGAAAATCTTCCCTTTCTTCTTCCACCCTGCCAAGAAACTCACACCCATGTTCTCGGGACATGCTTTGGTTTGTTTGGATCCCTCAAGCTGAGCTAAGAGGTTTTCTTCATGGTTTGTTTCTTCATGGTCTTTCAGAAGCCTCTTACCCATGCTTGCCTGCAGAGTTGTGCCAATCCAAGTCTGCCCTGTTTCGTTGTTGTTCAGGTACTTCCTTTTGGAAAGATCGTTGTGTCATTACCAGGAACCTCAGCGGCGCGTTCAGCTGGGGGAAGGCGAGGGGAAAAGTGATGCTCAGAGTTTCTTTTGGGACCAAAACAAAGTGATCCTTTACATGGATAGATTGGAGGGGTTTTTCGGAAGGAGGTGGATCAGGAGAGGTCGCGTTTGGGATCCGTCTCCAGGGCTGGGACACCACGGCTGGCATTGTGCCTCTGAACCCTGCTGTGCTTTCACAGCCCAAACCCCACACGTGTTTCCTGCTGGGGCTGTGTCTGTGATTTCAAACCCTGTCTGGCCACATTTTCCCTGTGTCATATCAGGAGCCTGATAAGGATATTTAGGTGACAATTTCATTTCTGTGTGGCCTCTGAGAGGTTGAACATTGACTCGCTTGGGTTGAAGGGAGATTCACAGCCTCTTTCTCTCCACCTGTTTGCTCGACCAGACACTAACGAGGAGAGACCCAGGATGATTTTGGCCTTAGGGAAGATGTGGCTGCCGTCTGACAGCTTGCAGACAGGAAATAAAACCATTCTTTTGCTAGGGCCCAGGACCAACTCACAGGTCTTCACATGAACTGAGGAAGGGGAATAAAGGCTCTGCACAATTTGTCCTGCCATTTTTAACCATTCAGGAGGGAAAAACATTGTTCTTAGGGGGACCCTGGGCTTCCAGCCATGCTACTTCCTTTCTTTCCCATTTGAGCCATATTTTGGCTAACTTCTGCAATTTTTCTCTCTCTGTGCTTCAAAACTCCTTTTGGCTCCAGATTCCTTTGTGCAGAGTGAAAGCAGTGATGCCCTTGACTTTCACTCAGAGACAACTTTAAATTCCAAATGGCTGTAAATTGTGCAGATTTGCCTGTGGCATGTTCAAAAATGAGATGCCTTCTGGTAGAACAAGAAGTGTCAGCAGGTCCTAAATCAGACTTGGTGGTTTGTGTTTTCTACTGCCCATAAGAATAGAAATTGCATTAGGTGAGGCAAAAATCAACATTCCTCCATCCAGATGCTCACTGCAAATTTTGCCCAAGTCAGAGATAACAAAGATTTATTATCTTATTTGTTTGCAATTACCTTTCAAGGCCTGCTGGAAATTTGTCACAGAAGGGTATGATATAAAGGCAAGAATGCCAAATGAGGATGATGTCATGCAGTCCTGTTGCAGCACAGGTACACGACTGGTCTTTAATCATAGAATCACGAAATCATAGATTCACAGAGCCATAGAATGGTTTGGGTTGGAAGGGACTTTAAAACTCATCTTCAGGGACTGCATAGGAAGAACTGAGTTTACCCTCCTCAGCTTACTACACTGGAGTCTATAAAACAAATCTTTTAATGTGTATCTTTAAAAGTTGTTGGATTTGTCCCATAATCACTGATGGCAGAAAACTGGGTTTATATATATGCAGCACAAATCATATCTGGTTGCTACATATTTCACATAGAATTTTTTTTGGACAGTATAAGATTTATTCCACCTTTTTCTGTGGCTTCATATCAAAGAAATTCTGACACACCTCCAAGAAGCTTTTGGGTGGGTTTTGGTTTTTTTTTGCAGAATCTGGGTCTAGGTCTGGAGAGAAATACTGCAGTTGGCCCCTCCTGTGGGATGGAGCAATGTCTGGGACTGGGACCTGAACCCACAGTCAGTTTTTGGGTGCCTCAGGTCCAAGTGTGAGTTCAGGTGGTCTGAGGAGTTCGTGTCTCTGAACAGGAGACGTGTCTGGAGATGTTGCAAGGTGGCCTTTCATGATGTGACCCCGAACATAGGAACAGAGCACTAGCCATAAGTCAGATTTCCCAATATTTGGGAAGGGACTTTAATGTTACTCAAGCGCAGATTTTGTATGTGAATTTCCTTGTTGACTCATTTTCTTAATAATACTTTTTGAAGCTAATAATGTCAGGGAGCTCACCAAAACCAAACCTCTTGTCCAGCTCGGAAAGCCATTATATTTCTTTAGGCAGACCATGTGATAGATCAGATTTTCTAAGAATGTGTTTTATTTCAAATGCTACCTAATAGATCCAAATAAATTCTTCAGGGTCATTACTATTTGCAGATAAGTAGATATATTTTTACACTTTTAATTTTTAAAATTTTAAATTACGTGAATTTTTAGAACAAGTTTATATTATCTACCTGAGAAGCCAGAGCATCACCTCAGATACAAATGCTCCCCTTCCAGACAGTTATCCAAGAGAAAAGAAGAACACCTTCACTCATACTTTTCCCTAGAGGGAGTTACTGGAAACATCATTTCCCTGATATCCTCAGACTACTTTGGTCTTAGCAACATTATTGCTAAAACTAAAATGTCAAGTATTAAAAGAGAAACTGAAATTCCCAAGGAATTTACCCAAACGTTGTCCCATATGAAGACCCTTTGCAGTGAGTATTTTATTGGGAATGTTAAAAAGCCCAGGAGCAGGATAAGAATTTCTGTTTCTCCATCATGTGAACCTTCAGGCTGAGAGTGAGCCCTGAGCCTCCAACCTTTTCTTCCCAGCACAGCCCTCCGACCACAGCTGTGCATCCTCTCTCCGTCACAGCTCGGCATCTTCTGTTTTCATCAGCATCCTTTTCCTGAACCAGAAACAAGGAAATCAGATACAAAAGCTCCATCACCTGCAGGTAACATTGAGGCTGCAGAGGGCCGTGGTGGAGGGCTGAGGGCAGCAGCCCCTCCGAGCCCTGCGGGGTCACTGCTGCTCAGCGGTGTAAAAGCAAACCTTTGCTTTTAGCACACAAACACCCCGACTTTTCTGCCTCACAGAGCAAAATCTGCTTAGAGCAGGGGTGTGGGTTCGTTGTTTGGTTTTTTTTAACAATAACAATAGGGTGGGTTTTTAACAATAAGGATAATAATACTGCATAGGAATCTTCTTTAGTATATCTTAGTGTTTGATGCCCCAGTGACACAATACTGCTTGCCTTATATTAGTGTCTAGAGGGAGAGGGATTACACACCTTTTGATACACTATTAATCACGCTTCTAATTTAGGTAGCAGCGGGGTCCTTTTTAACCTATGAATGTGCTTTCTGGACTATCTCACTGACTGTACTCTCAATTTTGCCTGCTACTGCATGCAGCCTGAGATGAGTAGACAGCAATATGCTCCAGCTGTATCTGCACTCCCAGATTGCTGTAGTACCTGACAAGGTAACGTTGCCAAAAGCATCATTTTGGGGAGAGGCTGTCCCCACAGTGACCCGTCTCGTAGGGTCCTGCGGTGCTTCTGTAGGTAACACTGATATACCAAGTGTTCTTCATGCTGCAACCAGTCATCGCCCCATCCCTCTGATACAGCATGCACAGACTCCACTTCTGCTTGTAACTACGGGGTAAAAAAACCATGTTTGTACCTGTGGTTCCTTCAAACGTGGACACGGGGAGGAAAAAATATGAATTGTGTTGGCTGTGTGTAACAACCTCCTTTCCATCTGGATGCCTTTGAGAAAGAGCATCCCAGATACCCCTTTCTGAGGGTCCAGAGGAGCAGGCAGTGCCAAGGATGGAGGACTGGTCTTCATTTCGGAGATGCCATTTGAACCCACGTGTGTGGGACTTGCCATATGTCTGTTTTAATTTCCATAGGATTCTCTCACCTGCATCCTGCTTTGGGGTGCATGTGCATTTGTGCCTGCAGCACAGCCCGAGGGGCAGGGGGGAATGTCACTCCAAAACTTTGGAAATCCCTCTTGGAAAATTTCATTCACCCTTATCTACAGCCCTTGGTGGTCTTGGGGACCCTGCAGCTGTGCCATAGTCATTCCTCATGGAAGCATCTCTTACTCTCCTCATGGAGTGGCTCTGAGCTACCTTTTTATGTTCATAAATGTCTTGCCACTGTTCTCCCCACTGTAATACCAGACTGTCATGAGGCCTTCAGTGTTTGCCCATCTCACTGGTGTTTGCAGTCTCTTGTATCTCTTGGCACTGCTGCCATGATCTAGTTTGACCCTGGTCCTATATCCTCACCTTCCTTATCCATACTGCTTACCAGTGAAGCTGTAATGGCAGAACTCTGCACTGGGACTTGCTGTTGGCCTGACATCACTAGATGCACCAGGGAGCCTTCATGTTTTGTTAGCATGACATTTTTGCTTTTTATTGGCATTTTATTTGCTTCCTCATTGAGCCACCATGGCCTCAACACATCCCTGGTTTGTTCTCCACCCAGGGATGGAGCCTGTGTTGTCCCTCTGTGAAGCTCCCTCTGAGGGTTTGTCCCCATGGCTTTTGCTGATTGCAGTGAAACAAGGATGAGGGCTCAGTTCAGGTTTTCTTGTCCAGCTGAACATCTCAGAGAAGAGCTCACAGGCTCTACCACTGTAGATGCTTTTGCTTCCTGAAGCAGGAGCTGTTTTCAAGACCCCCATCCCCTTTAGCGACCCATACATGTGGCTGTGCGTGGCAGGCTTGATAATGGGGAGAACTGGAAAGCAGAATGGTCCAAGCTGTGCTATTTCCAAAGCTGCCAGTGAACCTGGAAGCATCTTGCCCTCTCCCAGTTCCTGTAAATACAGCTGCAGATGAATTTCTTGAGCAGTGTCTGTTTGCCTAGTTCTGAGAAACTTGAGCTCAGTGCAAAGCTTTCGAAAACTCAGTGCCAAGCTCAGGCTAGATTTCACCTGCAGCTACACCAATAATTTTAGGGCAGGGCTAATGATTTCAGGTAGAAGCCATGCCAGAATCTCCAGTTTGGGTGGTTCTGACCCCAAAACAAGGATAAGTGTCATGCTGCCAACAAAGCCTGCCTTGGAATTTCAGCTCCATTTGACACTAGTGACTGTGGACCTGGGGAGATGTTCTCTTCTCCCCTCTCCACACAAGAAAAGGTCAGCACAACCCTTGCAAGCCACAGTGGGAAAATGCCTCCTTACTTTGGTATGCTGTGGGCACTTCCCATTAAAGCAGAAGCTGCATTTCCTGGTAATCCCTTAAACTTGACCAGCACAGTGGCCATGACCCAGTGTTTTCCATATGCAGTGATGCTCATGAGAATGGTTTATCACAGATGTGGATATGGAGGTCTCAGTCCTTTAGCATCTCTGTAAACACCATGTTCAGCCTTGCTGAGGGCAAGTCACCGAGGCTGGGGACAGGTCTTTTCAGTCCTGCCTGGCTATTCACACTGGCCCAGCATCTTCCCTGGAGCTGAAGTTATCCCATGCTTCTGTCAGCAGGCAGAATGGAGACCTTTCCATGTTGGTTACTTTTCCTTCCCCAGCAAACCCTAAAATTTGAATTTTATTCACTTTTTCTCAAAAAATTCACGCACAATGTAGAGTACCTGAGACTTTCAGGAACACCGAGGCAAAACCAGATACAGCTGATAAATGACAGAGATTTTGTTATTTTAAACTGAGAGCAGATGTTAAGCATAGCTGCAGTTGCTGCGTGGTATATCAAATGCTTTAGGAGATTCAATAAATTATTCTTATAAATGTTTCATTCTTTTATCAGTAATTCGTATAGGTGGGTGCCACCACTGTTCTTATACAGCAATGCTCCACACACTAAAACTTTACTCCTGTTTCTCCAATATAGACATTGTATTTATGAAATTTATCTTGCTTGGTGTCACTTTGGCACGATATCCACGTGTACTGCACACAGATTGCACATTACATGCCATATGCTGGTAGGTATCTCTACATGTAATCAGCGTATGTGCGTTGAACAGACACCAAAGTGTCACCTGCCTGGTTTGTGATGTGACTCAACATAACTGGGAAAAGAGGAAAATGAACATCCTGTTAAGAAATTTGCTGCATTTGAATGCTTCTTTAAACAGATTTTTATCAGGAAGCTAAAATAAGAGATTGCCTTTTTGATGTTAATTTAAAAAATACCAGAACAAAACAAACACAGCCCATAAATACTTAACAGCTGCTGTATTCCTATATATTCTTCATTGCTATACATCTGAACTGTAAATTCTGTACAGATTGAATGAAGTTCACAGTTTATCTTTGTCATAACCTGCAAGATAAAAGGACAACACAACTTTGGCTGCAGAAACACGTGCGTGTGGTTTGTGTACATGCACCTACGTGTTGCTGTGCGTGCATGTGGATACGAACACGTGCACACGCTTCAACACAGATAAAGCTGCATCTGAGATGCACAAGGAGGGGGAAAAGCTCAGTTTTGGAGGTGAGAGAGTGGGTAAAACAAAACCAAAAGACTATTCTAATAATGTCTTTCTATCAGAAAGGAAGATTTGCAGTGGGAATTGATGTGTGACTCCCATCCCAAGGAGAAATTTTGCTTCTGAAGGCAGCACAGGCCATGCAGCAGAGCAATGCAGTTCTTTAAATGATAGTTTCTTTGGCTTCCTTTCAAACAAACAAATACAATACAGTGGCCAGCACCAACTTCAAGTCCAAAAAGCCCATTCCTAGGATATGTGGCCAAACAGTTATCCCATGCCATCAGACAGCCAAGGGCAAAGGCTTTACGTGCTGTGACAAAGTGTCCCACAACAGCAGTGCTGGCTGATGGCAGTGCCATGGTCTCCCACAAACCTGGCTACTGCCCAGGCAGAGGAACCCACTGCCTTGTGGATCTTACCTTTGCCTACATATTTTTAAAAATGTCCCTAGTTAAGAGATGTTTAAGAAAAGAGTCATCAAAAGCCCATCTTTGATCTTAGAGTTATGGAAGAAATTACTAGGTTATAACAACAAAATCTGATTCTCCAAGCAGATCAGCCTTCAGACTCCAATTGCCCCTATTCAGAGATTTCACCAGCCTCACCAAATGAATCATCCTCTAGGATTTCATTTTGCCCATATTTTCACAAAAATAAGACTTATATTGGGTAGAACTTCCCCTTTGGTGTTTAATCTAAATAAACAAAGGCATGAAGAGCTAAATTTTCCATTTAAAAACTGCTGGATGCCATTGAAAAAATACCAATCAAATTTTTGCACTGGCCTGAAATTCGTCTCTAGGTCCAAAATTCTCAGCTTTAAGAGCTGGGGGAAAAAAAAAAAAAAAGTTACTAAGCAAGGGGTACATCCATTGCTGGGGTTTGTTGCCATTTCCCTGAGATTAGGCTATCATGGTTTATAACAGCATCTGGCACATTTGGCCTTAACTGGGCTGAAAATGGTTCATGCATTTGTCCTGACAGTGAAAGCTGAGAGGGGAATTCCACACCGGGACGAGGGGTGGGTGCTGCACACCCTCACCTCCCGCTCCTAAAACTCCGGGGCTCGGCTGAGCGTGGAAGTTTGGTTGTCCTTTAGAAAGCAAAGACAGCTGCTGCTTTGCTTCCTTTCATTTGCTCTGTTGCCTTGGCTTTCTTGCACTTTCGTTTCATCTCCAAAGAATCTCTCATAATGCCTTCGGTACTTATGTACAATTTTAAAACATTTTGTATGTATGGAATGATACACACCTTCTCTTGTAAAATAGCAATCGGGCTTTTCTTTTCTCTTCTTTTTTCTTTCTTTTTCTTTCCTTTTTTTTTTTTTTTTTTTTTTTGTAAATGTGTAATTTACTCTGTACATTTTCAACCATGACTTCGTGCAGTGTACCATTTTATAGGGTCGGGTGCCAAGGGAATGACCTGTAGTGTCCCAAGGGACTGGCTGGAAGCTGAGTGACACGGTCACATGTGGTTTTACGTAAGCCCCGCGGGAGAGCGACGTAGCCCAGACTTTTACACTGAAGCACTGAGCGTGATTCAGCGTGTACCTTCACATGAAAGACTGTGGCAGCTGCAAAACCGTACGTGTGTGATGTGAAGAACAACAGCGACGGTTGCAATCGGAAGGGAAACGGAGGAACATCAAATAATCACGATCATTAATTTAAGCCTCGAAGCATCAGAATGGAAAATTTGCATTCAGTAAAAATACCAGAGATTTAACCTTCATGAGATGAAATACACATTTATTTTTCTTTGCACTCCTTCTGTTCTCTGTGTTTCTTTATTTCTGGGGGTTTCTTGGTGTTTCGGGGACATATTTAATGGCTGATGAAGAGGAGCGAGATGGTGACTGAGGGACTGCCCCTTCCTGGCATTAAACCTTCACACTTCCATTTCTTAAATCTAATGTTAAGCAATATTTTTCTTTTTGATTTATAAAATCAAGCTCAGAAATCTCAAGTGCCCTTAGTTACAAGGACACTGACCCTTCAGAGTCCTTTAACAATAATGGCTTACTTTGAGGTTGAACATCAGCCACATCCTGACAGATAAAGGATTGGAATTCTTTACTACTCATGCCTCTTCATCACCCTGCTAAAAATTGAGGGTGGTGTCACTGAGGTGGGCTCAGAGCCAATATGTGGCACTGGGAAGGGATTTTTAGCTGTCCCACGAGTTATTTTGCTTACCAGGCATCAGCCCTAAATTAAGAAATCACGTGCTGGATTTTGGAGCACTGTCTAGGAGTGAAGTGGATTGACTGACAGTACTTCCCATAGCAAGGCTGGCTGTTGAAACAGCAGTTCCTTTTTATATGAGGAAAGAAAAAAATAAAATCCCTTCCTCCATACTGATTTTTTTTTTTTTTTCCCAGAAAGATGAAATAAGAGAACCCAGAGGAAACAGGGCCTGGTTTTTAAAGAGCCTGCCAGTCATTTGGGCAAGGCAGTGAAAGAGGTTTGGCAGAAGGAACGCTGTGCTCAGGCACAGCAGCCCCTGCTTATGCCAGAGGACTTGGCTGGAAGCCTTCAACAGCTCCATCCTCCCCAGAGCTATTAGAGGAGGCCAGGTGTGAGCATTTCCCAGTGGATACAGCACACTGAGTGTGCTGCAGTAAATCATTAGATTTTATCTCGTCATGTGTCACACCACTGAGATAAGCAGGAAAATTCTCGGTTTGTTAAGCCACATTCCCCCGTCATCTGAACAGGATCATATGCTGCATCCAAGGGCTGTCCTGCAGCATCCTCCACACCTGAACAGGGATGCTGTTGTAGCATAATAAGTTAAATTTTTTCCAAATCAGCACACTTGTTTGGGATTGCATATGCAGAGACAGGGGCTGAAGTTCTGCAGGATGAACTCATTGCCAAAATCTCTGCCATGCTCTGCACCTAAGCAGAATCCCAGTCTGGGTATTTCTGTTTGCTAACTAATTGGACCATTTACTATTTTAAATTAAAGAAACATTTCTTCCTTATTCACTGGAAGGGTAAGCAGGAGTTGTTACAAGATGAAGGTTTAGGTTGTAAAATCTCAGTTCTACTTTTGGGCACCCCATTTAAGACATCTGGAACTGATGCTTCTCAGTCCAAGGTGAAAAAAAAAAAGCCAACTCCAGCTTTTGAACCCAGTAACACCCGATTCCAGCATTTGGGTTTCCAAACCTGGGTGGGCAGAAACCCTTTTCCTTCCTCAAACAGTGCAATAACTCAGTGGCAGAACCATGAATGAAATCTCTCTGATCCATTAAATGCTGCTCCAGCTCTGCTCTGGGATGTAATTTATCCTTATTATCTTCTTGGCAGCTCTCTCCTGTTTCCATCAATAGTAACCTAATGGTGGTTTTGGGCCTGAAGTGTCTTTCTGGAAAGAAAAACCATTTTCAGCAAGGTGGTCACTCTCTTTATGTAAGGAAGTTAATAATACATAGTTAGAGAGAAAGGCAGACTTAAACTGAAGTGAAAGGAAGAGGGCATGGGACACACTTTAAAAGCTTATGTAATTTGGTATGAATAAGGAATTTGGCGAATAATGGAACATGAGACTGTTCATACAAAACTCATGAGCAAACATTTTATCTCCTTGCCTTTGAAGGACTGTCAACATGAGGCAAGTTAGAGGTGGAGAGAGGAGATTTTTGGATACAACTCTTCAAACCACTGAACTTAGTTGCTAAATAAAACAAGTGTCCCTGAGCTCCTCTTTCCACTTTGGCTTCAGCTGAGCCAGTCCCAGACACTCCCCCATGACCAGACCTATAAATTACACATTTCCCAATGATTTATTAAACAAATGTTTTAGATGCAGCAACACACTTTATCACTCCAACTTACTAGCACCAAAAATGGTTTGTTGTTTGTTTTCCTCCGTCACTGGTCAGCACCAGTGTGAGGGTTTGGTTGAACTGGCATTACTTTAATTTTTGCAGCTTTCTGCTCAATTTCTTTTTGAGCACAAAAGCAGTGCACGGGTTTGGGGTTAGTTTTCCAAACTAAGAAAAAAAAAGTGGTATCTGTGTCTTTTCAGGTCCTGATTTCTTCTTAAAAGGTAAATACTAAAATGTGATTTTATTCTTTGTCTTCTCCTGACTCAGCTGAAGCTTTTACTGAAATCAGAGTATGAAGGAGCCAGTGAATACAAATCAATGAAGACACTTTTAATTAAGTGGTAAAACCAAACAGCAGCACTCACCAAGGCACAAGGGATGAACTGGGAGAACTGGTGCATCACAAAATCCCAGCTCCCTGCTATTCACCAGTGGAGCACTGTATGATGGATAAACACGTGGAGGCATATTTTCTTCATGTGGAAAGGGAAATAGCAAATATAAAAGTAATCTCAAACAAAACAGCTCCTGCTCAGTAGTGACACGACCAAGGGAGGTGGTGATACCTCTGGATCTCCCTCTCCTAAAGATCCAGGCGCTGGCATCGCTTCGAACCCACCTGCATTAACTTACCAACGTGTGCTGCTGGTATTAGAGAGGCTCAGAGCTGAAATCTCCTCTCCAGCCCAGCCTGCAGAAACGCCAGAGCTCCTCTTCGGGAGGAGGGAGGTGAGCAGCCTGCCCGGAGCTGGGCCCTAGATGGCAGAGTGAACATGCTGCTGAGCACTGCGCTGTAAACCCGCCCGCTGCTGCACAGCATCCCCTCAGGGCAGCAACTCACTCTCCTCCTTTTCCAGCTCAACTTCTGGGTCCTTCAGAGTCCAGAAAACCTGTGCTAATCATAGGTAAACACCAATTCGAAAAACACAGTGGAATTTCTAAGGACTTTCAGGGATGCATCCCTTTCAACCTTGGAGCTTTTTTTCTGGGCAGAAGCAGGAGATTGTTTTCAGAACTGAGCACACGCACACCATGTCCCCCAACCCAGCTCAGTAGCTCAAAGCATCTGGATTTCATTTCTCCTAAAAAAGGGAAGAGTGCAGGCAAATTTGGGGTCTTCCCCAGTTTTAGGAAGTCTTGTTTAGGATGTCTCACTCTGTCAATTCATAGAGGAAAGCAGAATTACTGGCAAAAATAAAGGGATTCAGTGCAACTGTGTTCTTAAATGGGACAAATATATGTGTTCTTGTAAGGAATGGGTTATTCTGTGAGGTAGGAGAAGCTACTGCATGGGAAATACTAAAGACCTGAGTATTAATATTTCCTGGCCTCTTGCCCTTCAAGATGAGGGTGGGAGGAGAAGAAACACATTTTGATTTTATTCCATGATTTATTGATAGCATCAAATATATTATTCAAAGCTTCCTTCTCATCTGAGGGCTGCAGGCTTCCTAGCTCAGCATGGCAGGAAGGGCTGGGGTGGGGAGAGATCCCATCTTGTCTTCCCCATCTCAGCCACATCCCTCTGGGTATTTCCATGGCAAAATAAGGGCTTTCAGGTTAATATCCTGTGAAAAGCCAGCATCTGGCCAGGACGTCGTTTATGTGCCAGCCTGTGCAGGCACGACCCTCTCCCCAGCAGAGGGTGCAGGAGCTTTACTTCCAGAGCCGATAGCTCAGCCCTTGGTTAATTTGGGATATTTATTAATGCAGTGGTGGTAAACGGGTCCTGTGTTCTCACACCTGCATTGTGTCCTGCAGATTACAGAGACTGTGCTCCCTTCATCTAAAGGCTTTTCTATCATGTGATAAAAAGGAGCTCCCACACGGTGTATTTCAGATGGAGGGAAATGTGCACCATTTTACCCCATCTTGCGCTATTGCAGGCCGTCCTGTGTCGAGCAGAGCTATTTAGCTAATGGACACAGAGCTCTTTGAAGATGTATGGCACTTTGTGAAGTCCTGGTATGATTGCTCTGCATTAGTCATAAAAGGCAATGGTGCAATTCATCTTCCACCGCAGCCTGGAAGCCTTCGGGACCAGCCGGAGAGCTGATTTACTCCATCCCCTCCTAATGGGCAGAGGGGTGGGAGGCTGAAGCTGGCCTTTGATGCTCTGTGATGGATATTGATAGCGAGGGTGTTTGATACAGAAATGGGATGTCTGAGAGAGGAATAAAGGCAGGTTGTTTGCAAACCAGATTTCCACAGGTGCAAAGTCGGCAAAGTGGTGTTACACAAAATGCAAGGAAAGCTGTTTCGATGGGTTGGAGTTTAGAAAATGTGGGATAAATACCACTAGTTCTGCAGAAATAGGAGCTCTTCATCAACTCCCTTTCCCCACAACACCCCAGACTGCCCCCTCCAGTGGCAGAGCAACCTGTGCACTCACAGGGAGGCAGAGGGACACACAGGGACAAGGGTCCTACTCCTGTCCAGTGGCTGAGGCTCAGCTTGGAGGAGGGAGGAAAAAAGGCCAAGATCAGCAACACAAAGTTCTGCAGCACTTGAGAATTTTACCTTCTATGGGGTTTTATAAGAGTAAATCTTAAATAAGCTCTTCACCACACTTTCTGCACATGGGGAATTTCGATCAAACTAACTGAATCTCAAAGCTGCACCTCAGTCATCCCAGGTGAATGAGGACCAGGAAAAGAAAATAAGAAAAAAAGAACCTTTTCAGTTGCTTTAATTTACAAGATTTCCAGTAACCAGAAACCACCTGTACCAACTGATGGGATAAAATCTCTGCCCCCTTTGCAAGGTGGTAATTCCTTTAAAATGTTGGTGGATGGATGTGTCAGGTGATAAGCTCCATTCACCACTCACCCTCTTGCTGTACTAGGAAGACATGAGAGTCACTGAAAGGAAAGATCCAGCTGAAGAATGTAAGAGAAGGCAACCTTGTCCTGCAATGAGAAATCCTGGTCCTTACTACAACACTGCTGCAGAGCGTCATATTCCTGCCCTGCTTCCCAGCAGGTTTGATTCCCAAAGTCTGTTTTCTCCTTCAGTCCCCACAGATATTGATCTGTATGAAAATAGATTTTAGAAAAAGGAGGGAAGAAAACAGTCCCATGACCTTCACATTTATTCAACAGTCAGTCGCTTGAAAAATACCTTGATTATAGATTGGCAATTTTCTCTGGCTGCTCCGAAGCAGAAAGGCAGGGCAGCTGATGTAGGCAGAAGAGCAACACAAGTGGCAGAACCTGCCTCTGTAATCTGAAGAAATACCTATTCCAGTGGTTTTTTTATCCTATTCAGTCCTTTTGATGAAGAGTTCAGATAACTGGTTTTGTCTGAACGCGGTTCTTTGTTGCCTGCTGGCCCATGGGTGCAGCACCACTGGAGCTGTTCACTCTCAGGAGAGCTGATGAGGTTCCTCATTACTGCTACCCAGACGTGTTCCTCTACTCCACATCATGTGGGATGCCCAGAATCCTTCACAGGAGCCATGTAGGTGGGCTCCAGTGTCAAGTGGGAACTGTGGGACAGCAACAAGGATGCTCCCAAACACTGTTCACATCCCACTGAGTCAACCACGTAACTCCTTCTTAGACAGTGGGACATAGAGGGCATCACAAGACAAGTTTAGGGACCGGTACTCACTGGCCATGACTGAGCATAAACAGAGTTTTGGACTCCTACAGTTAAGACACCTGATACAAACCAGAGTATTGAAGGCAACACACAGAGTTTTGCTCACGTGGCTTTGGAAAAAAGTCTTAAAACTTTCTGTTTATGGATGTTGTATTACCATGGAGTCAGAGAAACCTCCAGGCATCTCATAGATGTGGTGGCAGATAAGACTGGTATCTGATTTCTGGAAATCCTTGTTTTTGTGAGCCCTTGCACTGCAGTTTTCATTTTTGTGCAAGGTATGGTTCGTGCTAAGCAAAAGAAAAAAAAGAAAAGCGATTTTTACAGCGGGGAAAAAAAAAAAAAAAAGAGGTTTTGTTCTCTTCCCTTTGGCCAAATGAAAGTTAAAAACAAGCTCTGTTTTTCACAGAAGGGTGGGCAGACAGCCAGAGGGCTTGTGAAGAAAGCTCCAAACCAACCCTGACCTCTCCCTCCTGGGCAGAGATTTTCCCCTTGGCTGGGGGTTGTTATAAGAATCTGCTCTCTTCACAAGGACTTTAAAGAGCATTCAGTGAGTTCCCTGTTTGGAAATCAAAAGCCAATAAAACATCACCACAGCCTGCTCTTCACATCTGAGGGATACCATAGCCACTGTATCTCCCTCTCCAGAACAGTAAAGGGGGGCATAGAGGATAAATAAATATCCTAAATATCTCTTAGTCCTAGAACATCTAACCACCAGATAGAGCAAAGGCAAACCGACTTTCCTTAGGGTCTACATAGGGACAACCACTGAAAGAAATGCTTTGCTGAAGATACTCAATAATTCCCCATGTAGACAAGACAAAGAAAAGCTCTGAAAGGTTCTTCAGATGTTGAAAGCTCCTGTTTTTTGCCCTCTGTAGAGCTGCAGATGCAGAGTCCTGGACAATTCCTGTCATACTACCATTTGCTGAGTGAATTAAAAGTCTGTGCTTATCGTGGGCACACAAAACAAGTGTTATCTCTGTAATTAGACTGTTAAAACACAGCACAAGCTACAATTTCTCATGATAATAAAGTAGTTCATTAGCATAAGTCCATCAAGAGCAGATTTTAAAAATAATTGGTTTAGATTTTGAGCTAACATCTGCTTTGATTATGAGCTCTTGGACACTTTGGTTTTAATTGGACAATTTAAAGAAAATGTTATCCATTGCCTCCGGTCTTGCTTCAATAGAAAATTTCTTTCTAAAGAAGAGTTTTGTGAAAGTTTGCCTTTCTGTAAAGAAATGTGTGTGGGTAAAAAAGTCTGTAATAACAGCCATTCTTAACTGTAATGGTGGTCAGGGTACAAAATTAAAAGGAAGTGAAATTGGGAGTATTTTTGAAAGTTTAATTCCCATCCTCTGGATCTGAGCACAATCCCCTGAAAGAAGCAAGTGTCTTGCAAATCAGTTTCTTCATGTGCTGGAGATGCTGTTCCACTTGGGGTTGTAATTTTTAAAGTGGCACCCAGTGACCTGCTGAGGGGTCCCAGCCCAGGAGCTGCCTGCACTGATGGTCCATGTTGGCAGAATAAAACTCATTACCTCCTGCAGAGCCAAGAAACAGGGACAGAGAGACAGAGGGAGCTTCTAGAAACGGCCCATGAAGTTTTCTGTTACAGAGAATGGATCACATGGACAGAGCATCAATTTAGAGAGCTGGAAATACACAGCAGATGGAAGAGACCCGTTTGTGCCAGAGCAGAATTTGGCAAGCGACAGCTGAAGCTGTTGAGGTAGCATCAGCTTCTGTTTCATTGGAAAGCTGTGTGTATATTTCTTTTTAACCAGAAATCCTGTTGCAAAAAAAAAAGAAAAAAAAGAAAAGAAAATAAAAAAAAAAGTGAGCAAAAGAGATTTTACAGCATGTGAGGGAGAAGTATCAGGACAACAGCTGAGACAGATTGCTGAACCTTCCTTTTCTAAAGCAATGTCAATCCTGGCCCATCCCTGGTGCCTCTCCTCCTGTTTTTCAAACTGCAGCCTTCAACATTGCCAGACATCTCTTTTCCTGCTACTGCTTTCCAGCAAGTCTGTATCCTGTTCTCAAATCATCCTCTTACTGTCTCCATAAGCTTGGACCATCCTCTGCCTATTTCCGCTCCTGCAATCCTACTTTGGAACTCCCCCGTCCTCCCAGGCTTCCCACAAAGGTCTCTCACAGAAGTTCAGAGCTCCCCCAGGTCACTGCTCCCCTGGAAATGATTAGAGACCCTTCCCAGACAACTTTTTCCATTCCATCCCAGACTTCTGGAAATAGCAGCCTGCCCACATTTGGACACCTTGCCTGAAACGAGGCAGACGAGCCTGTAAAACTCTTTCCCTGACATTCAGAGCTGCTAATTTTTTTAATGCAAACTGTTGCCTTGGTATTTACATTTGAAATGAGTCTGCATTTCCTTAACTGTGTTGCCACCCCCTCCACAGCAGCAGAGACTCTGTAATTTTACAGAATTTGAGAGACCAGGTTGGCCCTGAGAGCCTTGCCTGTGTCCCCAGGATGTGCAGTTCTTGAAACACCTCACTAAAAGGATGCTGCTGCCATACTTGGTGCTGCCCAAATTCATCCCAAAAGGCAAATCCCAGTCCTCAGGATCCAGTGGTTGTGGAAAAGGACCAGTTCTGGCATATTCTGCATTCTTAATCTCTTTTTCTCTTCATGATTTTGTGACTTAGAAGCTGTAATCAGACCATTTTGTTTCCTCCAAGGCATTTTAGAACAGCTGGTCATTCAGCATAGATCAGCTTCTATCAAGCATTATATCCTGCAGGAAGAATAAGATGTAGTGTAGATGATCAGTTATAGTTTCCTTTGCTTGGAGACAGAACACCATGACAATAAAGCAGAAATGAAAGATGATACACTAGTTCTTCTTCATATCAGATTCTTCCAGAATTTTTTAAAAACTGAAATTCTAATCACTGTAGTGATTTGTAAAGGGAGGATGGGTGCTACTGCCAGCTAACATAAATGTATTTATGCTGAAAACTCTTGTAACTTTTGGAAGTTGGGGTTAATTTTAGTTAATGTCTAGCTAAAAAAAATATGGAGTGACACACACTTCAATGTGGGAATATCCTGAAATGTGACATTTTCAAAATGGACAGTGTATCTTCATGTTTATGTTCATCAGCATTTGCTTGAATTGAGAATTCTGTTCATATGTGGAAGCAAGGATTTGATTTCTCATAGCCTACCATGTTTGCTCTAGGATGATGAGAAATTCTCAAGATGGAAAGTTAAAGGGTATTTCATCACTCTCTTTTGCAGGGGTGTTTATTGCAATCACTCATTGTAGGTACCAGGTCTATAAAACCTCCACAGAAACTCACATCAAAAATAAAAAAACCACTGGGATAAAGCCCAACTTTTGCACGTGGGTGTTCAGTGCAGATTGAAAGAGAAGTGAATGGATTTAGTGCCAAGCATGAGCACATTTCTCATGAAAATGAATCAATTCCAATATACTCCGGGTGAGGGAGAAATTTCACGCTTTGGTAACTTTTCCTGACATGGTAATTTATACGGGCCCTGCCTGTGCAACCACTGAAGTGCTGATACAAGTGATTTTCCCAAGGAAAACACAGCTCATTTCCCCTGTGTGACACCACTCAGGGTCACTGAAGCTGGAGGAAACCCCTGGGTGCCTCCTGCTCTGTCCCCCTTCCCGAGCAGGGAGGACTACAGTGTTAGACCCAGCTTTGAAGTCAGACCAGGCTGTTTGGGCCCTTTTGCAACCAATTTTTGAACGTATTCAAGGCTGGAGACTTCACAGCCTCTGTGGGAAACCTGCAGGGGAAACCTGCAGCTGAACAGCAGAAGGGGTGACACAATTTTCACTCTCTGCTGATGACCCAGTGGTGGCTGTTCTTATCAAAACAGAGTTCTTACCAAAATAGAGACAGCACTCAGCTATCTAAACTCCATGGACATACACTTGTGCAGTTTTCCTGCCAAACGATGTAAGCACATAATCAAGTGAAATCAAGTTATGTCATGACAAGTTTAAGCTCACCAGATGAGAGAAGAAAACCTCGTACATGCCTTTATCCCTTTGGAAGGTGAAATGTATTTCACAGAATGGTAGAATCATTTGCTTAAACTTCCTCATTAAGTCAATTAACTTGACAATATGAGCTGGCACCCTGGACCAGTCCATGCTGATGTGGATTACGGAAACAAATTGGGCATCTCCCCTCAGTCCTTCCCTTTTCCTCTCTGCACAATAAAAGACAAGGCAAAGGTGAATGCAGATTTGTGTCAGGATCATGGGAAAATTCGGTGCTATTGCATTTTATAAGCACTGAATAGGGCAGTAGGAAAGAATCTGTGGGCAGCAAGCAGTGGTTTGGGAGCTTTGACTTAGTGCTGTTTGAAACAGCACACTCTGATCCAGAGTGGTATCATCCGGACACAAATAACACAATTGAGCCAGCCAGATAGGGAAGGAGATGCTCTCTGCCCTGAGAACCACAACATGGTACGTTTTTAGGCTATGATAATGAGCATACAGCCATTTATTTCACACCAAGAATGATTGCATTCAAGTCTTTTTGCAGCATTGACCGACCAGGTCTCAGTGGGAATCCCAGGGAACTGACTCAAAAGCCCAAATTTATCCCCTGTGGGTAGAAAAGAAAAAAACTTTTGACAGACAAAAAAGCCACCTTGATAACATCTAAAATATTCAAAATCACCAATGCACTGAAATTTCTGCTCCCCATGTACTGGCTGCTGGGATTGACACATCATCCAGAGCATCACAGAGCTGACTGAAAGAGTCTGAAAAGGTCTCAGGGGTCTTGAATCCTCATTTCTCAGCCTAAAATGCAATGTTGTGATCCCTTCTGTTAACTCAGATTCCCAGACATAATTTTTTAATTAAAAGAGGAGCCCACTATGTCTGGCCCCATCTATGAGCTTGTCCCTCGTGAACTTCGTGGGGCATCCATCTATCCATCCATCCATCCATCCATCCACCCACCTGGTCATTTCAGACCATTTAAACAGTGCCTTCGGGTGTCAGGCTGCAGAGTTGCTTTCAGCAGATTAACCAGCGAGAACGTTTCTTCCAACGCGATTCAGACATGAGTCTCAGGTGACACAAATTTATTCACCCAATGACTCTGTTTTAAAACTGGAGAAATTCAGGGTGTCCTGACTTTCTGAGTAATGGCCAAATCATAGCAGTGTTGGCTGGAAAGTGCTTTTGGAAGCCCCTAATCCAACCTCCAGCTCGAAGCAGGACCGTTGCCAACACTCGATCAGGCCAGCCGTGGCCGGAAATCCCTGACCTTGTGGATTTTATCCCTGCCCTTCACACTGTCCTATTTTCCCATGTTTTTCTCCCTCAGTTAGCATTTGTATTATTCTGTGTCCAAGAACCCCTAACTGACATCATGCACCACTGTGCAAAAAGATGCACAGATACACAATAGATGTGCTTTGCCTGAAAACTGTCGAAATAAGCAGGAAATGGCACTGTCTTTATTTTGCAGCTGGAGACACATGGAGGTACAGATCCATACATTATATGCCTTAGGGCAGATGAAGGGCAGAAGGGACAGAAGAAGGAATACTGTGACAAGTGAGGGACTGAGCTTGTGTCTCGGAATACAGACGCGCTGGTGGGTGTGATGGATGGGGAGTGCGAACAACAAAGTGTCAAGACTTCTACATCCTGATGCCTGGAACAAATTAGCTCATCAGAGTTCAAAATCATAAAATCATAAAATGGTTTGGGTTGGAAAAGACCTCAAAGCTCATCTCATTCCAACCCCCCGATACAGGCAGGAACACCTTCCATTAGACCAGGTTGCTTCAAGCCCTGTCCAACCTGGCCTTGAATACTTCCAGGGATGGGACATCCAAAGACTCATCTGTTGCTATCTTTTGTTTTCTAGACCCCAGCCCAAATTTAATCCAAACCAAGAAAATCCCATTTGTCTCCTAATCATTTCCTGCCATGGGAGCATCCCTGGGAGGGGCAGTCCTTGCAGATCTTCAGAGTTCCCTCCTATTGCAGCAGTTCATGATTTTCTGTGATGATTTACTCACCTCACAGTCAGAGGGTGCAGGACCTGGGCTTGCAATCTATTCTGGGAAGGGAATCCATCTTCATTAACTCTGTGAGCAGTCATGTGCATCCAAAGTCCTACGTTAATAATAACCGGTCCCATACTTGATTAAAACAGAGGCACGAGTCCAACACTCATTAAATGCAAGGGCCCAAATCCCATAAACATTCCTGGTGCCTTAACTACGATATAACAGGGAATAAATGGCAGTTACTCATGTACTTTTTGACAGACAGTTGCTCTCCATTACAAGGGCATAGGGAATATAGACCTTATTGGAATGCATCAAGAAACAGTAGCCCCCAAAAGAGCCTGAAGAAAATGTCTACCATACTTTAATGATTTTTTTCCCATCTAATTTTCCACTTAAACAAGACAGCAGTATCAGTTTACAATCAGCTGAGACTCTGACACTGGCTCCCAGTGCTTCCTTATCACATTTACAATAGCTCTTTCCTACAGCGTGGTTGGAATTAGCATTCAGGACCAGCAGCCGTGCAGGCTCTCGAGCCAAGCACCTGTATAAGATAGAAATTAAAATCACGAGCCAGAACCAAAAGCCAGGTCTTGCAAACAAGCAACCCAGCTCTCCAGAGGTGTAGTATAGACTGGAGCATTTCATGCTGCATTGAGCATGAATGTAGCCTGATTTCCAGGTCCAAATCTCTTCTTATTAAAGGCTTTTAGAGCAAGGATAATGCGCAAGGTAGGATTCAGGGTTGGGGGATCTGCTTTGGCACAGATTAATCTTGATCAATCACCTTCCTTCTCTGTCCATCAGTTCCCTGTGAAATGAAAAGGGCAGTTTTTCTCCATCCACCCTTCAGGCTGTGGATTGCTGAGATCTGTGCAGGGGAGAGGGCAGGGGAAGTAGCAAGCAGAGTTGCCAGGATAAGCTGATCAAATACTAAATGCTTATTTGGGAGGGGAAAAAAATCCCACCAAGAAAAAATTAAAAAGCACAGATACCATCTTTCACCCATTAAAATGCACATTCATGGAAGGGAAAACCTGCCTGCACTGAGAGCCTGGGGACAGTCCCTGGCTGAGATGGCTGCTTTCTCTGTTTCTGACTGTGCATTAAGTTACCTGAACACAAAGCCTCTGTGCTTATCCCTTCAGCCCTGTCTGCTCACGCAGAGCAATCTAGCAGAACACTTATCTGTTGCAGGCAGGCAGCTCTCCACGGCTCCCAGGTCTTTGTGCCTTTCCTCCCTCTATTTGGAGGAGCGATGCTGATCTCCCTCGTCAAGCCTTTGGTCACTGATGGCTCCCATCAACAGCAGCTCCCCAAAAGGGGCTCCACTATCACTGGCTCCAGCTGGAGTCGATGCCCCTCCATCGCTCCCACCTACAGTGCCCCACCTCAGGCACCTGGCTGCTGCCACCGCCTTGTACATCTTCCCTTAAACACAGGCTGAAAAGAACACAAAAGTAAGATTTTCTTTAATTCACAGCCATTTTTACTGTGTTATAGACCATGAAAAAGCAAATATCATCATTACCTTGTAAACAGGTCCAGAGACAAGGTACCTACCTTGCTGGCACGCATCAAGAAACAGCAGCCCTCAAAAGAGCCTGAAGAAATACAAATCTGTCCTGACTCAGAGCAGCCCTCTCTCCTCTGTGTTTTAGCTGGGCACATTCGTCGGGGAGAGGTGGAGGATACAGCTTTTCTCCTTCATCACTGAGTTGTGATTTGGTCTGTGCCCTCAGAAAGGAGCTCAGAGAACTTTTTTCAAACAGTGTCTTGGTTTTTTTTGCAAGCCGTCTTTCTGACCTTTTCTTCACTGTAACTAGAGGTGTCCTGTCGAGCCCTGGGTTCTCGGCAGCAGAGCCTTGCTGGGGAGACGCCACTCTGTGGCTCTGGGCTGTTTATCCCAGACGCCTGCTCCCACCTCAGTCACCTCCAGCAAAGGGAAACAGGGTGGGATGTGCTCATTGCATTCATGTCATGGCATTCAGCGCCTGAACACTAAAGTTGGCCCAAAGGAAGGCTGTGCTGACCTGCTGGGGGTCAGACTTTCAGATGTTCATGGCTTACAATCACTTGTTGAAGCGAGCAGTGTTTTGTAGCACAAAGACCCAACCCCTGTCTGGGAAAAGTGAGGCAGGACCCATCCCAGGGTTGAAAGACAGACCTATTTATCTTCTCCTCACAGGGTCCCAAGCAGGGCTGAAATGTTTGCCAATCCCTAGTTTATATAAGGTAGATAAAGGTCTGGGAAAACAAGATTATCTTCACTGAACACTTCAAAGAGAAGTGGCAACAGTTCCATGCAGCAAACCCAGCTCTGCCTTTCCTGTGTGTCCAGACAGAGCCCGTGGGGAGGGCAACGTGACATTTGCTTCAACTGCGAGCAACAAAGGGCCTGTCCCCATCCTTGTCCCCATCCCTATCCCTGGACAGCTCTGCCTGGCTGCCCCTACCATCACACACTTGGCCCCTCCACAAGGCCCCCGGCAAGCACTGCAGCAGCTCTCTCCTTCAGAAATATTAAATCTGTGTTTTGCTTATCCCCGGCGTTTTCTTTTCACTGCAGATGGCACGTGATTAGAGTCCTAATCGGCTATTAGCTTATCAGCAGCATCCCTAAGTACTGACCAGCCCATAATAACAGAAAGCAAAAGGGAGCTAAGGAACAGTAGATTGGCTTGTTTAGCTTATAAGGGTTTGCATGAAGCAATTAACTGGGATCCTCTTGACTGGTATTTTGTACGGAAGGATGCCCCCATTGACACCTTCAGAGAGAAAATCATTATGAGAAGGAGAGTTAAAATGTGAGGGGAAAACATATTGGCACAGAATTGAGTTCATTCTTTTATCTTTAAGAGAAAAAAAAAAAAAAAAGTAAAGTGTTTTTTGTGCCCAGGTGCTGTTCCCACTTCCACAGGCTCTGAGTCACTCTGACATGCACAGTCTAGGGTGTAACAAAATGCCACTTGGCTCCAGCAAGATCTGTCAGTCGCATCCAGAAGTTGTCAAAAAACAGCTGAATTCCATGACTTTCACTGAAATGATGCTGATTTGTATCCCCTTTGATACTCTGGCCCTACCTATGCCAGGTGTGACACAGGAGAGGGGCCGGAACAGTTGAGGTGATCAAAATAATACTACAAGGAAATCGGAAGCCAGCTAAGACAACAAATCAAATGAGAAGCTAATGAGGCATTTAGGGAGGCAGGGGAGAGGGAGAGCATCTCATCCTGAAAGGATATGAAGGAAGGAGGCAAATTACAGAGCCAGATATAAACCTGGTTTAGATGTGACTCATTCAATAGGGGAAAACCCATTCCACTAAAATAAAATACAGAAACTTGCTCAGTGCTTGGAGCAAGGAGCATCACCGCATGGCAACTGTCACCTTTTTGATGAGTAGAGGTCCTGTCCCTAAATGTTGCATTAAAATTATGTTAAGGAGTGAGCTCTAGAGTCCTTCCAGAAAGGGGAGCAACCTGCCTTCAGCTATATTCATCTTGGGAAGTGAAATGGAGAAAATATTCCTCTTTTTTTCATCGTAGTTCATCTTTTCTTCTCCACCTCACCGTTAATTTGGGATGGTTCATGTTCCAGAGGCCACAGGCACGTGTTCTCGAGTCCTGTGGGCTTATCCCAGGCTTTACTGCTCCACTGATGTGCTCCAGCATGACAGTGCTGTGTATGGGAACATCCAAGTCCTCCTTTCCGAAGGCAACACTGCAAGGATAAACACTTTGCCTTACCAATTATTTCCTCCTCATTACAGCTTAGAAATCTATTTATTGCCAAATTGTCCATCTTCAGCCAGGCTACATTTAGAATCACTCCTTGCTGCCCTTTTCTAAATATATAATCCCTCATGCTGTAGCTGGAAGTTTATTTCATTTTCCCTCATTGTAGGAACTAATTTAAAATTTGACACATTTTGAGGATTCTCCCTCTCTCTCCTCTTGTCGGGTCCAGTTAAAATCAAAACCAAAACCAGAACATAAGTCAAATCTTGAGCAGCTTTTGAAAGACATAATCGATCCCTGTAACCTTGGTCCTTTGAAGCACCAGTGGAAGCCCTTTATTACACGGAGCTGGCTGGTTTCTCAGTGTGTCAGACAAGCTCTACAGGTAGGATGAATGTATTCATGGGATATTTTATTCATAGACGGCCGTGCTGACGCAGCGCTGATAACGCGGCAGCGCTCGGGGGGAGCTCTCGGGGTGGGAGATGACACGGCTCAGTTTAGGGCTCTCAGACTTTGGCACAGCCACCCCCAACCCTGCCAGGGCAGGCTCTGCCCTCAGCCCTGGCCAGGCAGGTTCACGTTTCATTTGTCACCAGAACAGTCTATAAATAGGCTCCTTGGCTAACCCTTCAGATGGCGGATCCTGGACTCTGTCCCAGCCTCTGTAGCTGCCCGAGCGTCTCGAGGTCAGAAGTCGGTACCAGCCTGTCCCTGAAGGATGTTACTGGGTTGTTTTTGTCAGAACAGAAAATTTAGGGTTGGAGTTATAAGATCTTCCTCATTTTGGATAGTCTGGGAAGCTGGTCTCCTCATCCTAATCCACCTGCTAGATGTGATTATATTTATAATATAATTTATTATATATATAAAAATATAATATATTTATTATATGTGTAATTTAGGAGAAGGGCAACAAGATGAGAAAGTGACTTCCCTTCCCCTGCCCCATTTCCCATAGCCCTTTCAAAGCCCAGTCTGACAAAGCTGCAGACAAAATCCATTACCACTACGGCTCGGATTATTTACCAAAAAACAATCTTTTGGCATTTAAAAGGAGGAGACCTTTGTGTCCTGTGAGAGGAGGAAGGCAGTTGAGAGCCTGAGAAATTTATCTCAGTGTTAAGCTTTTTCCTTCCTGGAGACAGGGTGAAGACTTGCACACATGCTTAGACTCTCCCTGAGTCTTCCTCTATTGAAATCAACAGGAATTGTTAGCACTGAATGGGAGCTTTTGTGGGGAGGGATTGCCTATTTTTTTCTTGCTTATGTTTGTTGTGTTTTTTTTTTATTATTATTATTATTATTATTATTTTAAATAAAGTGAGTAGGAGATCCCAGTGAGAAACTGTTGGGGCCACTCAACAAGTACGACACAAGAGGGGAGGGTGTGTTCTATGAGGAGTGGTTGGTTATTTGCTTTAATTATTAAAGCTCAGATGAAGGTCCATGTTTCACACATCAGCAAAACCTGAATTTTCCATCTTGCAGTAGACAGATATTTAGTTTTGACTGAGTGAACAAAACCTCATCAAACGTCCCCCTTCCCCAACAATAACTTCCTGGTGAAATTCCACACTGAACCAATCCCCAGCTCACTGTGTACTTTGTATTGACATCTCCTGTTAGCAAAAAAGAGGGGAAGAAAGGCGTAATCTGAACTGCGACACTTTGTATGAGTCTATTAATGTTTGATTTCTGGTGCCCAGAAAGAGGATGTTAATAATGTATTATTGCTGAAGGCTCTACACAGCCTGGGGAGGAGGACAGCACTGTGACAACTGAAGCAGTGAGGCACAAGTGTGAGTTCCAGGACAAGGGACATCCACCAGGACATTTCCATCATATAATTTGCTCTTAAAGCTGAAGTTTTAAATTTTTTAAGGGTTTCCTTTACGAAAGGTGAAATCTCCAGGGGTACCAAGCCATGAACTTCTATCCCCTATTGCTACATTAATGTGTCGAGTGTAAACATCACCTTCCTGAAAAGGTGGCAAAAAATCCAACCCTCTCTAAAAAACCTCCCAAGGTGGTTGTGTTTGTGATACTTGTTTAACAAATATTAGTGAGCATGATGTGACAATTTAGCTCAGCCCACTTTGTAAATAATTCCAGTCAACACATCAGTGCTACACCAGGAGGGAGGAAGGTTGGGTGTAGAGTCCCTCCTCCTTTTTGAGGATAAAGCCTATGAAGCTTCTTAAAAATACTCAGTGTATTTAAGTGTGTTCAGTAACCGCCTGTGAAACCTGAAGCAAGAGACCATGAATCATTTTCTCTCCCTGACTAAAAAGCTAAGTAAAATATATGGTGTATCTGCGTTATAGACTCTTAAATGAGAATCACCCAAGGAAGAAAGTGTGACCTTAAATTTAAAAGTCTGTCTAATGAAAGCTATTTTCTAAGAATGGCATTATTACACTGTATGAGAAACTGTGATATTGGTGTATTCTTCTCTTCTCCAGCAAGACTGACAGTGCCTCTGGTCAATGCCATTAGACTAAGGCTCCTGGAAGTCTTTTAAATGTTTTTCTTCCAGAATGAAAGGGACTGAGTCAGATCAAAGTTGAATAATGCAGGCTAAAAAGCCCCTCTTTTCCTCTTCCACTTCCTAATTAAGATTAGTGTGTAATCTCCATGAAGACAGAGGTTCAGCAAAACCAGGGAATGGAAATGCTGCAAATACAGAGCCAGAACCTTTTTTCACTAATTGAAGCTTTTCAAGTAGCCTCCACAAGCCATGAAGAGACAAATCACCCTCTAGGACTAGGCGAGTAGGAAGAGAGGATTGCTAAAGAAAAAAGCAGGAGGAGGAGAAAGGGAAAAATAAATATTCTGAATCACATTTTTGATGGAATTTCCAGTTCCCTTTATCAGCCTGTGCATGCTGTCTAGCTCTATGTGACCTGAGATTGGTGACATTCTCCCTAATTATCATCTTGAAGACCAAACCCAGACATTTCCAGCGTGTGGCTTTAGAGCAGCGTTTGAAGGAAATAACACTGACTGTCATTTGGTGAGTTTAGGGAGTGTGAGAATTTAGAGTATGAATATAAGCATTTCTTCCTGAGCAAACCCCGTGGTGTTAACACTGAGCATCTGAAGAGGCAGAAGGTCTCAGCTGCTGCCCTTTTTTTTTTTTTTTTTTTTTTGCTGGCAAAACATAGGAATGGAGGCAATTTTGACTGTTGTGGACTTGCCTGGCTCTGACTGGCTCAGGGCACACAGAGAAGCAACAGAACTATGTGTTGTGATAGTTTACTTAAGTATGGATTTAGCCCTTCTGTCCCGCTGACTCAAACCACTGATACCTTGTCACATCACATCCCTTGCACAAAGACTAACCTCAGCTCCTCTGCTCCCAGCATCTGGCCAGTATCAAACGGTGGCCACTGGAAGAGAGGTGAGCCAAGAGGATAAATAATTATCCCTTGGTGTGGCAAGATGGGCTGGGGGATGGGAGGAAGGGATTAAAATAATCTTTCTGGAAAATGGATCAAAAACCTCTAAGCGGAGATTATCCACAGCCCAAGCCAGGCCCAATGCTGTCCCTTCCATAAATAAAAACACACACCAATAAAGTGAAAAGTCAGAAGATTGACATAAACCCCACAGAAACGTGTGGCTATCTCACTGCCTGGCTGTTTAGACCTAACAGCAGCAGCAGAATGACAACAGACAGATTAGACTCAGCAGGGTGCCTTTTGAATCTGTTCCACTAATCACCTCCTCCCACGGGCTTATTATTATCTCGTGTGGGTAGAGTCAGCTTGTTCCCAGTATATCCCCATACAGGCCTACCAGGAAGCTCTAGTAGGGCCTTTCCCCTTTTCCCACTGGTGACAGATGAGGGCAATCCATCTTTAAAGGGTGCCAAGAGCATGGAAATTGCACAAAGGCAATCAGTAGATTGATTTGTGATTTTTAAATTCACGATAACAGTGGGTTATGCTACTTCCTTTAGCATAACCCATTACACAGAGAGAAATTATGCTATTACCTGTTTCCAGAACTGATGCTGGGGAGACCCAGCAGAGCCAGCAAGGAATGTGGAGACACAAGGTAGGACAGGGTGAATTTGTGGGGTCAGGCAGAAGGTGAGAGGGCTTTTGTGTTCCTGGGAGAGTCATCAGGAGAGACTCCCATGCCCTTGTCCCACAAAGAAATCCCAGTATCTGTGAAGCGAGGCTGCACCTACCACTGGTGGTCACTCCTGAGCTCTCTCATCCCAAAAAGAGTGAGTGGAGCAGTTCAGAGATGTGGAGGTGGAAGAGAAATACAAAAATGTTACATTTTTGCCTTCGGTTTCTAGTTTCTCAAGAAAAAGGATAAATATTTCATGAGTCCTTTTTGCTTAAAATAAAATGCTGTGAGTCAGAGAGAAACTGGCAGCCAGATCTGGTGGGCAATGTTGAAAGATGCAGCTGGTTGTCTTCAAGCTGAAATGCCATGGCATAAAGTGACTGATAAAGGATGCTGGAGTCAAACTGACATGTGACCGTTCAAGAACACTTGACTGAAAGCTCAAAATGCTCCAGTTTCTGTTTATAACAGGATTATGTTTCAGGTTGCACAAAGGGAACGGGCAAACACCTAGGAATTCTTTGCATGAAGGTGTTGAACAAGGGCAATAGAGGGGCTGCTTGTTGTCCAGCCCCTCGTCCATCCAGGCAGAGGGAAACAAAGCCGAAAGTTCATTTTATGTTGTTGGATCATTTCTCCTCGTTCTCATCTCGCTGCCTCACTGCTGTTTTCATTTGGAAGCAGCATCTCCTAGCCAGAGATTCAGTCCAAAGCCTGGGCAGCTCATCTGCATCCTTGTTTCTTGAGGAGCAAATACAGCCCTTCTCCCCCCTGGCAGTGCTGAGTCATTATTTTGGCATAAAGCACAGTCTGCTCTGCAAAAGCAAAACGGGTCTCAGAGGGGCATTTTTCCACACTTTGTCAGACACGGAATTTGTATAGACATGCGTGTAAACAGAAAGGCAGTGCAGGTCCCAGCAGGGGTGAGGAGGGAGCAGAACAAAAGCTCAGACGTCAGAAAGGATTTAGAGTGGTCGGGGAATGAAAGGAAGGACAATTTGAGTTGGGGAGAGGGAAAGGGAGAGGAGAGAGGGGGGCAAATGTCGGGAAAGGTTGAAAAAAAAATGGAAAGGGATGGAAGGGGGAGGGAGAGCGACCAGGCGAGAGGAAACGAGATTGCAAATTGATTAAGACCAAACCGGCAAAGGGCTGCGTTGTGGGGGGTGGGAGGACTCAGAGTTTCAGCAGAGAGAGACCAACAAGTACCACTGGACAGGTCCGACCTCCCTCGGAGGATCAGCCCGGCTGGTCCACAGGTAGTACCCAGGTACCGGCTGATTTTAGGGACCTGCTGTTTCAGGGCTCTGTGTTGGAGTCCAGAGGCCAGAGTTTAGTTCCCAACATCTTTCAGAGCAGGGGTATAGCAGGACAACCTCCCTCCCTGGGCTCACTGCAGGGCTGGAAGCAAACCCTTGGGGTGGTTGAGCCTCCTCTGCCCTCAGAAGTGACAGGAGGCTCATTTTGCAGAGGAGACGTTTTCCCACCGTGTTTCCACATTCCCTAGGACAGCAAAGCCCCATCTTTCAGCTCTATAAATAATAGAGGTGTTTCTCTCTCACCTGCATGTTCCCAAGTCCCTGCAGTAGGATTACCACCTGCCTCTGCCCGTGTTACATTATGCAGAAGCATAAAACTCTTATTTTGTACTGAATTAAAATGAGATTCCTGGATTATGCATGAAAAGATATCTTAAAGGTAAGAGCCTGGGTGGAGAGCAGGGGACAGATTGTGTGCTGCTCTCAGGGAGAGGTGATGGAGTCGGGGTCAGTAAATCAATCACCATCCAGGAGACAGAAAAGAAATGGGACATTGCAGAGTTTCTCTGACATGCAGATCCTAAACACAGTCTTTTGGCCTGGCTCCCATGACAGAAATAAAGGGTTTCATTCCCTGCAGCACCCTGGATGCTTCTTCTTTCAGCACCTGGGCAATTCTTCTTCCCAGAGTCGAGACAGCTTTTATAATCCATCACTGCACTTGCTTGAACTTCTTGCCCATCCATCACACATGTCAGCACTCACAGCAACGTGGACCTCACACTTCACATCCCTCAGATGCCTCTTCCCCTCACAGGGCTGACTTGCCCTCAGGTTTTTGTGCGCAGAATGTCAGCACCATAAATTACTATTGCCAGGTGAAACCTTGGGGCTGCTGAGATAGCCCAGCAGCTCCCTCTTCCACCCTTTACCTTCAGCACTGTATAAATCTAACCTTCATCTGACAACTGAAAACCTAATAGTCTACCACTGCCTGCTGGGTTGTGCCAGGACTAGAGATGAAATACTTTATCGACATGAATTCTGTCTAACATCTGTATTTATTTAAAATCCCGGCCTGTCTGGCCTCTGCTGAGAATAGCTCCTGTTCACACCAGCCCTGCTAATTGTATGTGCAAACAAACCCAAGTATCCCCCCAAAAATATACAAAAATCAGCAGGTAGTGTTTGCAGGGATCTGTAGAGTCAGCCAGGTAAAGCACATGAGAGATTTATTGTCCAAATGCTTTGTTGTTATATAAAACTGTGCAACTCCTTCATATCCCATAGGAACATGATTCATAAGACCATATCACTGCATCAGGGCTCAAATGTGTCATACAATTAAAGGTGATTAACCATCTTCCCCAAATGAATTCAGACATTTCTACCCATTTCAGGCACTTTTTAGTGTGAGTGTTGAAAAAATAAAAAAAATATTCTAAGGAATGGCTAACAATGGGGGAAGAGGAGAAAACATCTTTATTTTCTTTCAGAACAGTTTAGCTGCCCGATAGATGGCAGGGACTCAGCTGGGCAATGGGGCCATCTGACACCTGCAGTAGGACACAGCCAGTTCTCCAGCTGCTGGGACCAAGTGGAGCAGTGTTAGGGAAGGCAATGCCAACCTCTGGTGAGCAGGTAAAACAAAGCCAAATGGGTCCTTAGGCTGCTTCGGGTTTTGGTTGGGTTTTACCCTCTCCACATCTTTGGTTTCTTTCTGTCCTAAGGAAGAGCAAAAATCTGTTATCCTGCTGACTAGATGACAAGTGCAAAGCTCGTGCCAGTCCAGATGACATGGAGAGAGTGTTGTTCCAGCAAAGCCCACACTGGTGTGTGGCTCAAGGGGGAGACCAGACCCAAAAAATGAAAACCACAGCTGCATTTCCAGCTCAAACAGCAGCTTGCTCTGCTTGCCTATCTTGTTTGCCCTTGATCAAAGTCAAGTTCTAATTAAGAGCTATAAGTATCAGAGAACTACCACAACCTTTATTTTCCAAGGTGAATAATGGTAAGTAATTAATATTTGTCCAGGGGAAAACTTACTTCAGAATCTCAAATTTTTTAAGCTGTCATTCAAAAAGCATATTTGTAATGGGCTTAACAGTTCCTTCCTCTGCAATTCCAGGACAGAAACCCTGGACGAATCTGTACTGTTAGGTCTAAAAGAGTAACACAAGGGTGATGCGAAAATAAGGATCCAGCAGTCCTCTGGGTGTGGGAGAAATCATTAAGTGTTGCTGTGCAGAGAAAGAGCTCCCTTCACACCGAGAGCTGTTGTCTGTTCATTGACACTTGCAGATGCTCAGAGGAACGTGTAGGGGGATCAGGGCCCTGCACGTTGTAACAAAGGGCAGATTTGGGGTTCCTTCCTCACTCCCCATGCACTTACTTTTCCATGCCTCCCCAGGTGAATCCTTAAGCCTGCAGGATCTTCTCGTTGCCTTAACACTGCTAGAAAGATTTGGAAACAGATAATCCACTGCACTCCCTCCTCCCCTCATCCCCTCCTGCACGTCTTGAAAGACAAGGCAAAAATTGCCAGCAAAAGTAGCTTGGAGAGCATTCAAGCCACATCTAATGACACCACTCAGCCCATAAATGGTTGTCACTCCCATTACAGAATTAGTCCTGACAAGGAGTCATTCTCCCTGCAGTAAACACACACTGTGTGCAGCAGGCTGCTCCCAGCTTTATTCCTGTGATGGTGCTGATGAAGCAGGCTGATGTTTGCCACCTTGATGAGGTGCAGTGAAAGGGATGGTGATTTTCCATATGTGTTAACAACCCCCCCAGTTCTAACTTCCTGCTGAGCCACAAGCACAGGGGTTCAGTCTGTTCTTTCCTGCCATAAATCCACCCATTTCTTTGAAGTACACACCGAAAGGGTAATTATTTATCACCTTGGCTCACCTGTCTTTCCTCATGCAGCCCATTTCTGGAAACCCAAGTGCTTTCTCCTTGGTGCTTGCCCCTCCTCCGGGGCTTCAGGTTACTGATCCCACCAGAAAAACAGGCACCTGCACCTCTGTGAATCAGCTTCCTCTTGTTTCATTTGTAACAAAGAGAAATTATTTGGAAAAGCAGTTTTTCGGGAAAAAAAAGATTGTAGAAAAGACAGAACCCTCTGAGTAGGTACTATCAGTGAGGGACTTAGAACAGAGAAGGTCCACAATGTTAGGCTTCATTTTTTCAGGTTTTTCCTGCCTTCACTTCATGCCCTCAAAGCTCTTGTTCCCCTCGAAATTTCCATTCTTTAGTCTTATCCCTTCTTTTATTTTTTTTTCCTTTTCTTAACTGAGAAGTGGAGAGAAATACAGCCAGGACTAATAGGAAGCTGAGCTTGATCTTCTGCCTGACTCCAAATACATGGAGAGGCAAGGAAAGGGTGGAAGCAACTCATTGCTATGCTGTTGTTGCATGCGAGGGGATGGCTGATGAATACACAAAATGGCCCATTCCTGCAGGGCAAGGTTATCTCCCTGCTGCTCGACCCCCCCGGCCTCAGCAAGTTCCTCTGCAGAAGACAACCTACGTGCTGCTGAGCCAGAGGAGGAATTAGGAATCCTCTTCTGCTCAGCATGAGCAAACAGCTCAGATCTGAGTGTGGTCCTCTCTCTGAAATGCCCCAGGCTTTCCAAGCAAATACAGCACACAGAAATCACAGCTCTGTGCTGCATCATAATCCCAGCCAGCAAGGTCTGAGTGTCAATAAACCCTAAAAATCTCGTTCTCTCCATGCACATCTCTATAAAAGTATGAAGCTTTGTTAACCCTGTTAACACAAACCTCACAATTAGCATAGATTCAGTGAGTTCCTTCTCCTTAAAGCCTCCCTTGTCTCCAGTTTCCTCTTTTAACAGGTGGAGAGTTACCCTCAGACTCTGTTCTGCAGCAGATCCTGTGCAGAGGTGATCCTCTTGTGAGGAAAGGTCTCGCATTTCTCAAGATTTTAAATCCACTGAAGACTAAGTGTGGATATGAGTTTATCCAGGCAGAGGCTGATAAGGAGTTCTGCTAATTATTTGCATTATTGTTCAAGTGTTTGGAATTTGCATCCTGCTGCAGAAGTTAAGTAGGTTGGTCATAAAGCTGTGAAGTGAGAAACCAAACATGGCTGGTGTCCAAGTCCAAATCCCACCATCCCTGTCCTGTCTGAGCACTTCTGGCTTGCAGCACCTTTTATTTAGAAGTGCCTAGATAAAGAATTTTTTTCTCTGCTATGTGAAGAGAGCAGATGAGCTCTGTTGAAAGCTGGAAAATGCTCTTTCTGGAGTCTGTTCCTGGTCACTTGGAGTTTTAAACTCCATATGGGTGGGATCAGGTAAACCAGTTTTCATCCATCGCTTGCCAGGAACGTGTAACCAGCACTAAATAGGAATCATTCACCTGCTGTACAGGAAACAAACTTTACTCAGCTCTTGAAGACCTTGTGTCATGACTTCATGGAATTTTCCATCCCACCCCAGTCTAGGGTGGTCCAAATGGTTTCTATAAGATTGGGCTTTGCAAAACTGATCCACACAAACAAAATAAGGAATTGTATCGACTTCCTGAACTCCTGAGAAACCTCTGGAAGAGTTAGACGTGACTTTGCAGCTTGGTTCCACTTCATTTTCCCCTTATCCCATTTGGTACCTTTTGAAGTTTCCTCTCATTGTTCCTCATGGATCAGTCTTTGGTGTCCATCTCAGTGAGTGACAATAAAAAACAACACATAAAAATGTACGAGTGTATATATAGGTGTTATATTTATTTATCTATATATTTATATATAAAATATATTTTGTGTGTCTATATAAATATATGGGTGTTTTAAGTGAGGCTTTAAAGAGTTTCTACTGCCTGCTAAAAAATTAAAAAAAGAATTTATGGAAAATGCCAACCTATAATTTCTTATGACAGTAAAGTTATGTTTATTTAACCTATTTCCTGTGCTGGCTTTCAAGTCTTATCCTGGAGAAAATGTTTTGCCAATGCGTTATCATATTTTCACAACTTGGACTTTAAAGGAAATAATAATCTGTGAGCTATTTTTTTTTTTCAGATCTTCAGAAAATTTAAATAGCATTTTTCTGCCTTCATCACAAAACCAGTTAAGCACTATCTGACTAAATGCACGAGCAGAAATATCTCATTTCGTTCAAGCTTTTAAACTCTCCTTGTCAACAAATGATTTGAGCATCTCTGCAAAGTGTACTGTCACTTCTCTGCCATCTGTCAGATGTCACTCTTTCTCCCTCGTTCCCCAAGGAGAAATGTCAGTCGCTGATTTATAGTTCATGTTTTCCTCTACAAAGGAAAATCCTGTTAGGATACGAATGAATTTTGTGGCTCTTACTCAACTTCTCAGAGGCTATTAATTGTTCTCTTTCAGGCACTATGTAATTCCTTCCTACTGCCGTATTCTGTCTCCTTTTTGTTATAATTTTTTTTTTTTTCAGAAGGCATCCCTTCTGTTCACTTGAAAGTAAAGGAAGTGCAAACAAGTTTCAGCAAAAATACTAATTGTTTGTTGATACTGTGGAATCAAAGGTCTGTGGATGAGATTAAATTAGAAGGGAGAAACATTTTTATAACTTCTCACATCTAGGACAGCCTCAGACTCACAATATTTGCTTTTGGAAAAAAATGTTTTTAAATAACCCATGGCAAACCATTTCCAACCAGCTCTCACTTACTTTGGGGTGAGAGTTTACATATGGGCTGACGTGTTCAGATGGAGATAGACAGAACTAAGATACCCTTTTGGTTTTAAATCTAAGAAAGAAGGGAGGGAAGAGATAATTTTACTGCTGTATATTTAAATTGATCCATTTATGTCCATAGTCTGTCCAGTCTCTTAGTTCCTAAGAACTAAAACGTAAATGAACTAAAAGTAAAATGATGGTTTTCTAGCTGTGGAAAATCATTGTTAATTTTGAACCAGAGGACCTACTGTTTAGCAGTTTTTGGCTCAGGAAGTGTGATGAGAGTATCTGACTTCCCCTTCTCCTTGGATGCTCCTGATGAGCTTCCCATCACCTGGCTCAGAGCCTCGTGGGATGAGCAGTGGCAGAGAAAAAGGCACCGTGGTGCCAGAGGGAAGCATCACAGTGGGTTGTACTGGAGAGGCAGAAAGAGTCCACAATTAGAAAAATTGTTAGAAACTTGTTTGAAACTCTGTATCTGCACCAACCTGGTGCTGTAGAGCAAATGACTCTGCTCCAGCTTTGAAAGAGCCTTGGCTTGGATCAGGAGTTCTGACTGTGGCTACAAGGTGAAATGGGCACTCAGGAGTGATTACTCACAGCCCACCTCCCCTGCCTCACATTTCTTCCTTTAAAATACCAATTATCTTTAATTTAAAATCTCATTAAGAGAAGCTCAGTCTGTGGGGAAGCAAACCAGGAGCTCTGGTAACCTTCAGTTGTATCCCTGTGGTGGGATTCACTAGGAGAGAGTCACCCAACACCCTGTGCCCCTTCAAGGTCCCCCTCCATGAGCATTTTCTTACTAAACCAGAACTACACTGGAGGTGAATTGTGCAATTGGATTTTTGGGCTGAGCATCTTCGGCAAGAACAGGTGCAACGTGAAGCTAAATAACAGATGAATAATTTTAACAGAAAAACATAACACGTTGCCCAGAGGTGCCTGGTGATGTCATTTGCCTTGTTTTCCCCATGCTTGAGATGATGTGCCGTTCCCAACAAAAGGTGAAAGACTTCTCACCCCTCCGGATTCCTGCACGGAACAAATTAGATCCAGATGAAGCTGACTTTGATTTAAACACCCTTGCAGCAGGAACATCGGAGAGCTAATTAAACTTGCAGCAGTTCACCTTTGTGAGAGCTTAATTAGCTGAGATACTGCCTTCTCTATATTTATCTCTTGTAGCTTCCAGAGGTACGTGTCGAAAGGGGGTTTGATTTGCAGGTTGCGTAACCCGGAGCGTGCAGAAGCTCTTCAGTTCACTTCCCTGGAATGATGGGTGATGTGTGGGGCCAGTGGTAATTTTTTTTTTTTTCCACATGGAGCCTGAATATTCAAGGTCCCTGTGGGTTTTCAGAGACATAAGTCCCATAATTTTATCCTGAGTTGCACCATGAGATGTGTCAAAACCCTTCCAGCGCTTGAATTGCAAAAGCAAAGCTGTTGCGTGTCCAGAGTCTTGTATTCCACCTCTGCAGGTGTTTGGCTCAGGAGCACGAAAACCCAGTTTGATAAATAGTCTTTATTTCCAAAGCACTTCCACAGTGTTTAAAATAAAGTAACAGAAGCTACTGAAATCCCACGTCATCCCCCTGCATGGCACATGCCTTGCAGCAACTTTTCTTCTTGACTGGATTTCTTGGGATGCTAAATTTCTCCTTTGCTCCCTCTCCTCTGTCCTTTCTCATGAGGAGATGTAGCTGCAGGTTTCCAGTGCACATGGGGCAGGTGCTGCCTTCACTGAGGGCAACACGTGATGCTGGGTGGGAGAGGGACATACTGTTCATACATAGCACATTTTCTCCAAACCCATGTGTCTGCCAGTTCCATGAAAATCTTTGGGAAAGCTTAAAATCATGGGGCTCTAAAGAAGGTTTGTTTTCGTGTTTGATCTGCTTGTGATTTCTTAACCTCCTTTTTTACTTTAGCTGCAAACATTTACAAGCTTACATTATAAAATAACAACAAATATAGATTGTTTTATGGCTTCACAATCTGTGGTTTTAAAGGAAAGGCATTTCACAGGCCAGCTTTGTGAGAGTTGGGTTTGGAAAGTTTTGTTCACATGTAGCATTTTTTCAGGCAGTTATCACTAAAATCCTCCAAAATCCTGCCTTGGTAGCCTGGACTAAACCCAGTGACTCAGCCTTACCTTCTCTCTTTGGATGGTTTAAAGGCTCATATCCCAAACACGTGAGCATCATGACTGTGTTTCTGGATCTGGAAGCTTTCCACTCCTCCTGAGAGACTGATATGACCAGTGGCTTCCTTGAGCTGGCACAGAATGACACACACAGCCCAGGGTGCAAAAGAACACCTTGATTCCTTAATGTATCTCCAAATAGTTTAGAAATAGCAGGTGAACCACTATTTTTATTAAGGTCAGGTCACTTCTCATATACATCGTGAGAAAAGTCATTGTACTTGCTGTAAAATTTAAAAAGTTATATAAAAATCACGTAAGTGCCACAGATCACTGCAGTTCTGGAAAAGAATTGCTTTAAAAGTACATATATCACTGCCTTCCCTCCAAAAATACCAGTGCTCTTGGACAATGCCTGTGAACAGTCCATAATAGGGCAATAAATATTCATCAGGGCTTTTGGTGGATGGCTTTGGAGGACTTCTAATTACCTCTAATTAGGCTTACAAAGCCTCCTTCGTGCACACTTAACTAGTTCAGGCTTTTCTGGTTGTCAGTTCTTTCCTCCCCTGAGGGCCAGCTCTGGGCTCTGCTCACACCTGGCACCTTCACACAGTGTCCTCTGCCAGGAGAAGGGATCCAGGGAAGGGAGGAGATAAATTCAGATGGGGGCCTGAGGAAAAGTGATGTCCTGCCAGAGGTTGGGGGGGGGGGGGAGTTCTATATCTGGGAACTGCAGGGAAATCAAAGGGGAGCGTGGCTGGCACCACCTGGGCGCAGACCACAGCCTGGAAACATGGATTCATTTCCATGGGAATCAATGCCTTAGGAAGGACTAAAGTCAGCACTGAGTTAAGCCTCATTAAGAAAGTTCATGGATGGCTGTGTCACCCTGAGCACAGACCCCGTGAGGTAAGGGGTCATTCCCTTGCTCCCAGCTCCAAGAGGCAGGAGGCACCTGATCTTTTGTAGGGTGACATCAGAAATACTCTCTATGGAGCACTATCCCCAAATACTCCAGTCCAAGCAGCATCCCAGATTTTCTGGGCACCAGTCCTTGGCAATGCTCTCTCACCACATCCACCACCATCACCATTATTATTCTGGATAATCACCAAGAAGCTGAGGTGCTGATCTAGAGTGATCCACCCCCTCAAACGTTTGGGGAATTGCTTGTAATCAGTTGTTGCCATGACTCTGGACAGATTTCTGTGTATCCTAGCAATGATTATCTCTGACTGAAGCTTTGACTGCTGCAGTTGGGATGCTGATGGAAATATTCAGACTGTCAGCCCCTTGCCTGCTCTTGTGCCAGTCTCTTCCAGGACTAATCTCCTGCCCCCTCCACCAAACTGATAGCTGGCCTCAGGCAACGTCATTCCTTGCAGCCAAGCAATTTACACCTTGCCGAAATGATTGTGATATTAAAATAACATCACTTCTGCAAGGGACCTGACTGGATTTTTAATAAACCGTGGGGCTGGCGTGATCAGTGTTTATGAATCACCGGCTGTAACAGAGAGGAACCACTCGCTGCCTTCCCAGCCACTGTCAGTGAATTCCCTTTCGGAAGCCTCACTGATTTTTTCCTGCATAATTTATACATTTGTGCTTTCCTTCTGTGTGACTGAAGGACCAAGCAATGGCAGTGCTTTGAAGCAAATATCCCTCAAAGAAACACTTTCATGAATTCCAAAGCTCCTTCACTCACAGAAGAAGAAAATACTAAATAGCGAATGCCAGCAATAAAAAAATATTACTATTTTGTGGGTTATCAAAGACAGAAAGTTCTCCACAGCTCCAGCAAACAACATTTTCCAGAGTAGACCCAGCCATGATGAAATGGAGGCAGAGGTTTGCTTTTCTCCACTTGCTTCCCCCTGGAATTCTGCAGCAGCATCACTGGCAGAGGCTGAATGTTGACACCTGGTTAAGGGCTGAGGTTTGGGGCTGCCAGTTCTTGGGGTTACACCACAGGGCTGGTGATGACTGCTCAACAGCCTCTGCCAGTAAAGTCAAATAAGCATCTGGCAGCCTCTGGTTATTTTCCTTTCCTATGGCCATAAAAAGTCGTAGTAAAGAAATGAAGTATATGGTGTCTGTAGGATTGAAAATAACCTCATATATGTGTATCATACCCCAGGATTTTTAAGAAAAACTCCTGGTCTTTGGACTGTGACTCGTGTTTGCAGACACTTTTCTATGTGAAGTGATCAGCACTTTCTTTCTTGCACAAAGCAAAGCTTAGCCCAGTGATTTGAGTCTTCATTAAAGGCCGAGATGAGAAGTCTCTCTCTGGCAGAAAGGAGATGCCCCCACAGGAGCCTCTTCTGCTGGAGGTGTTTGAATACACAGAGCAAAATGGCTCTTCAGTCCTGCAGCACAGCCTTTATATTTGCTGTTATAGTTAATTGATTTTTCACTGTGTGCTGTGTGGAGCTCTCTGTCTGATTTCCATTTAAAAACCCCATTGCTCATGGAATTTATCCATGTTATGTGATATGTTATATGATATATATCCTAATCCCAAGGATCAAACTCAATTGTTCTCACATGGGAACAGCTTTGTATCCACCAAAATTTTCAACCCACAAAATGGACATAATCTGTGATTTCAGTGTTCTCCTATTCCAAGAACCTGGCTTGATTCCACTGCCAGTAACAGGATCATGACTGAGAATATCTGAGGATTGCAAATATTCTATTATAAGAACTTTCTGAATAGGCAGAGGGAATAATTTCTCCATGCCCATCTTTTTTTCCTTTACACAAATTTAACTTCTTGCTACAGCCCACAAATTAGTCAGCCCCTCTCTGCCTGCAGGAAAATGCTTTCATCAGGTTTTCAAGACAAATAATGTTAGCACAAGCCTTGCTATTAACAAGAAGGGGTATTGTTATTTGCTGCACATTTTCATGTGGGAAATAGTCTGGGGAGTTCTTTTTTATTTCTCTCCTAGTCCCTAATGGCAAAATTTGAAAGAACAGATGAACTTGTACTCCAGATGGCCTGGACAGTCCTTACTTCAAGGAAAGTAAGTAGAGACAGGTTGTTGTGGGTTTGGAGGTTGTTTACAAAAAGAAATATGCCAGTGTTCTTGTCTTCAAACTTCTAACCCCAGATCATTCTGTCCAGTTTGGTTGTATTTCCATCATCACAGATGAGAGGAGGTGGTAGATCTTGTTCTTTGGGTGTCGGTGCACCATGTGATAGATTCAAACCCATGGAGCAAGGGATTATTCATACCAAGAGTTGGGTTCCATAAGGGAAGGAGCCATTTGATTTTTAAACCCAGAGGCCAGAGATGGGAATGGATTTCTGTTCCTCCAAGTTCCATTCGGAGCTGAACGTCTGATCTGAAACCTGTTTCCAGTTGGAAGCACGCTGCAGGAGATCAAACCAGGAAAATTTCACCCCCTTAGAGAATAAACTTTTATGTGTGCTGTTCGGTGTAGAAAATGTCTTCTTCCTGTTGAGCAGTGAAACAAAAATGACATGACTGTTTCCATTTGCCAAGAGCGTTTTCAGCCTGAGCCAGCCCGAAGGCACCACTTGGTATTTTCAAGGGTCAATCAAAGATGCTTTCCCTTTCAGCTGGTGCAGGGTCCAACAATGGGCCATATGGGACACCAGTCTGTGCCAAAAGAAGAAGAATAGAATCAGGAATAAAATATGTCAAAGTATCTTCATGCTAATTCCAAGCTCTACAGTCATAGTGATGGGAGTTGTTGTAGTCATGCCAGCCCAATCATCTTCGTCGGCAAAATTAGAAGCAGCCCAGGTATAAATATCCCTGAACTTTTGGATGTTTGGAGTGGCAGGATGAGGCCTAAAGGCATCACTATAAATTGTTTTTTTAGACAAGTGCAAAAAATAACCGAGGTCTTAAATAGCATGAGACTGCTGTGGTTTTCTGACAATTTGCTGGGCATGGTCCAGAACTCCAAAGATATTCAGGCACTTGAAATCAAGTATTTGTGTTCCTCTACTCAGACTGAGCAGTGAGTAGTGCTGTAAATAACTGCTGTGTAAATGCAAGTGTTGCACATGAATCTGAACCCAAGTAAAGGCCAGTGTGTCATTACCATGAGGGACAAGAAGCTGTAATTTTAGAGGAAGATACTACAGTTTTTTGGAAATCAGTGGGAGATGGGTGCCTTTTGGAAAAACTTCCTCCTTCATTAACAAAACTCTTGTAATCCAGAAAACTGTGGGAGTAACAGATGGCTGATGTTTCTTTTCCTGTGGGCCAGTCAGCAGGAAAATAATAGAAGCATGTGTCTTAATGAGCAGAAAGAGGATGTGAGCCTGAAGGTACCAGTAGCGTGGGAGATGGATGGAGAGAAGTCAGGTTGTACCTTTCTGGTTATTGAAAGACTTTCTCATCTGTTGCACAAAAAGAGATGTGAAGGGAGGAAGGATCTTTGGCCCTAATCCAGACTCATGGCATCTTTTTCTGGAGCTCTTGGATTGCCCCCTCTCCACCTTCTTAGGTGCACACTGGGGAGATGCAGCACCCACATCAGGTACCAGTGAGTGTGGCCATGGCCTGTCTGCAGACATAAAAAGCTCAAAACCCCCTTTTTTATTATTTTTTAATTTTGAACATAGATTTTATAGTAGGTACCAAAGGTATCTTAACTGGTTTGATCATAGCCAAGCAGGATGGTAGCATCTCAACAACTCCCAGTTCTATACATTTCCAAAAAAACCCACCTTTCTTTTCCTGCTTGTGCAGTATTTCTGAAGATTCACATCCTAAGTCTGTCTGTCATTCATATGAATGAATCCAGCCAGTAATGAGGAAACTGATGGAAAAATAAGAAGCTGGAAAAGAACTGTCATTACAACATCTACTGCAGGAAGCTTTTGGACAGAGCTTAAGGAATTATAAACATATTTTTTTTTTAACCTATCTCTTCCTAACTTAAGAAGGAAAAAAATGCTGTTGAACTCTGGAAATCAGAAATCAGGGTTTCAGGGTTGCTTCCAAAGCTGTGGGAAAGCTTCCCTTATTTCCCACACAAGCAAGGCAGGACCCTGGTGCCAACGACTGTGAGCCAGTTACAACTCAACTATAATTGAGATTTAAGAGCTATCATTTCCTATTGGTTAACCAAGGAAATATTTATGACCAAAGCTTTGTGCCAAGCACAATATTTATGACCAAGTTTTTAGCACTGGCTGCATTTTTTAATGCTGATTCTTGCACAGAGGACACAGATCACATTCACACTGATGTGGGCATGAAAACAAAGCCTGCAGTCATCAAGGCAGAGCTTGGAGTGGCAAGAGAAGCTCCCAGCTCCTGCTCTCCAGATGGATGGACAGGTCATGCACTGCTGAGCCCCTGCCTTTCATAGCCCAGGGTGTTCAGCAGATTTATGACACTTCACATCACTACATCAGGCCAGGAGCTCAGAGGAGGACAGGTCTGTACTGGTTGGGAAGTTGTGGTCTGTAGCTGCTGATGATTATGGAGAGGAAAGGGAATGGTTTTGTCAATCAGTCAACTCCAGATTTCCTTAGCAAGTAAATTGGGCAGTGTTTGCCCTCTGGTGAGGAAGGACAAGAGCCTAATTTAGATCTAAAAGCTGAGCAGTGAAACCAAAGCTATCCTTGGAGAACAAACTTATCTGGAGAAACATGCTTCTGTTCTCTAATTTAAAAATCCATCTTCTTGGATCTTAGGAGAAGTGAAAGCTGCCTCCTTGCTCTTTAGGGGCTCTTTACAGTGAATTCTGGCATTTACAAATAAGACATAGAGATTCATCTGATCTGTAACATGACCTCTTTAATAGTTGTAGAGCTGGAAGCCTTAATGAGGCCATGACTTACTGCTTTGCTTCCTTTCCTCTTTCAGTGGTTGGCTCACTTTGTTTGTTTCCTTGTCTACGCATAGCCAGAACCACAAATCCTCCTGTTGCATTATTAATAAAGAGCCTTATTCAGAAATTCCCAGGATATGTTTGAGTGAGCAGCAGGAAGAGGAGAAATCCAGAGAAGAAGAAATGTCTGGATCAGTGCATTTCATTGACATGATGAGTCATTGGTCAGAGAAAAGAATTATCACCATGTTACACAGCAGTGGAGGGGAGAAGTGGGAACAAGTCAGGAGGCAGAGGAGGTGAGAGAATTCCTACTACTCTCCATCAGCACAACCTGTTCAGAGATAAATACAACTGGATTCTCCCGAGAGCTTCATTATGAGGTTAATCCTGCAGGGTACTGAGCTCCCTCAACAACCAGCTCAGCAATGCGTGAGAATTCCAAGGCAACACAATAGGTTAATGCTTTAGGGCTCTTGTGCTTGGATTCAAACCTTAATGAGCACAACAGAGAGGAGGGAGAGATGCTGCATTAACCCTACTGCCCTGCTGTGAAGTGTATATATTATCTGCTCCAAACCTCATTGGGCATTTCCGCAGGGCTGGAACCAAGGGGGCCGCCCAGGGTCAGGTTTGGGGTGTCCTCACAAGACAACACATGCCTGCAGTGTCCCAGGAACCCAGGGATGGCTGCCAGGGGCTGCCAGCGTTGTCTCACTGGGTGAACTTTGAGAGGGAAACGAGTCTAGGAGGGAATCACGTGGGTGATGCAGCTTTGGAGCATCACACGTCAGACATGTCACTCACGGCCAGTGACACCTGGGTTCCTCCCGTGGCTGCTGTAGGTTTTGCAAAGCCAAGTCACTGCCTTTGTCTGCAGAGTCTGGACATTGCCATGAGGATGCTCCAGGAAATAATAAGAGGCTACATTAGTTGTTCTGTGGCTGGAAACCCATCCACTCCACAGCCAACTTCCAAGAAGGCAAGAAACCTGGGAGAAGCCTGAGTTCCGTGGCCATGTCTACTGCTCTGTAAATAGCCATTACTACCTTTGCTGCTTCGCTCTGTTGTGTTACTGTTGCTCTTACTGCCATGCAGGTGTCTTGGCTCCCTTGCATGGCCAGAAGTCTCTTACACAGGAAAAATCTTTGATTTAGTTAAAAACGTCTTTCAAAGTCTTCTGTCACTTCAGAGACAAGCTGAAATAAATCTGAATAAATCAGAGTCACTCTTGAGAGGCCAGCAGTACCTTGCAGATTTCCCCAGAGGCAGATCGAGCCTGCTCTGCTGAGAAACAGCCTTGCACATCCCTCTGCTCTGCTCATTTCAGTGCACATTTCACTGAAAGGAGATCTCTCCCCCTTCAGTGTTGGTTTTCTCCTTAGTGCTTTCGCTCCACCTGAAGCTTCTGTTGATGACAAAGCAGTTAAGAATAGGAGAGGGAAATCTTTATCACAGGAATGGAGACAAGGAAAAAGAAATTCAGATCACCTTTGAATGCAAAGATGGTGTTTCTCAAGCATTCCATTAACCCGCTTTGTCCCCCGTGTCAAGCCCAGACAGGGAACGAGTAAGGAGATATTGTCATTATTATGTCTCACTTCTGTAGATTTAAACATTCAGATGACATTTTACAAAATAAACAGAGGTCAAGGGCTTGCCCTGGAGAGCTGGCTGTGACATCCAAGACAAGATCATGGAGAGAGAGGGCAAATTCAAAGGAAGCCTGCAGTCCTAGGATTCCCTGTCAGTGCAGCTGCCTCTGCCTCCTGCAGCAGCTGATTTTTTTTTCAATACTGAACCAGTGCTGGTAGGAGAGGGGGCTCAGACACAGTTTGTGTGCAGGTACCCACTTCTCAGGGACATTCAATCCCCATGTGTCAGTGCCTTTTATGGGATAAAAATTACTTGAGAAAGGGCTAAAGTAGACAAGAGATTTACAGGAGTGCAGATGGAAGACAGAGCAGTCAACACTTACCAGATCCTTGCAAAATCATTGAATTCCATTAAATGACCCAAACCACTTGAAACTGAGCTTGTTAGTGGCTTTCTCTTATTCCAAGGACAAGTTGAGGTTTCACTGAAAACCTTGGGGAAAACATTGCCTTGGTTCTGTTTGGTTCAGTCTACAGTCTTCAATAGCTGGGATTTTTGCATCAGTTTTTGTGAACATCTGGATTACCCAAATTATCCACATCTTTATCAGACAAAGGAAGATAATAATAATGAGAAGGCTCGGAGCTGGGTGCCTGGAAATCAGGCTGGAGTCACGGCTTTCTACCACAATAATAATAAAAAAAAATCATTAAAACCTTTAAATGGCATCTTTTGTTCCAGTCAGAGTCCCTTGCACATGTACCGGTGGAAGTCATCGCCTTCCAAATACACACAGGAGCTGATGGAAATTTTGTTATGGCCCAATGATGCAGAAAGAAACTGGCAGTGAGATTTAACAAGGTCACTTCAAGGCACAGAAACCTCTGTAAAATATGCTCATTCCCCACATGGCCAGGGAGGTGAGGGATAAACCTTTCACTTATAGGAAATAGTGATTTACTATTAATTTCCAGAAGAAGGAAATCCTTTTTTAATCAAAATAATTTATAGGGTTAATCTAAAGGCAGTGTTTGCTCGCCAGCACAGAAACCAAGGCAAGGTGAAGATGGATGGGGTTTGTCCATGGGATTTGAATCAGCTCAGCACAGGAGGGCCTGTAGTCAAGGATACCTGTATTATTTATGTTCAGGGTTTCCAAAAGGGAATAGATGGTCGTGGATCCCGTGGGTTTGGTCACCCAACGTATGACCTGGGCAGAGCACCAGCCTCCTTGAAAAAACGGCCTGTAGCAATCCTGTTTCCCACTATTTCCTTTGGAAATTTGTAAGATTTGTTGTGTCTGCTGCTTGTTGCTGGCTGTAGGAGGGCTGAAATCCAGGGTTCCCCCATTTAATGCTGCTGGATCGGAACTGAGCACGGCTGGACCCAGCGAGGAGCAGAGGAGCCTGCAAATTCCAGCTTCCACAGGGAAAAAGGGTTTAAACAGATGTTGGTTTGGGGTGGGCTTTTTTCTGGTTGTTTTTGGGAATGTGTGGCTGCAGTAGGTGACTGAGTGATGGTGGTTTTGCCCTGATGAGGAGTGATTGCCCCTCTGCTGCCCTGTTCCTGGCTGGGGGAGAGGTGCTCGGTGCTACACAGGACCCGGCTCTCAGGATGTAATCCCACGCTTCAGCTTCGAGTTAATTTGATCTCACATCTGCTGCTTATTAAATTAATGCTGGATGGTTCCCTGAAACGAGCACTACAGATTCTTACAGCGTGTCACAGGTGCTCAGGTGCTGCACTGAGGGTCAGGACACCGAAAGCAAAGCGGGGAACTGTACAGCAGTCCACACAGCCGTGGGAAAACACGCTGTGGTTTGTCACTGGAAAGGCTGACAATTGTTAAGGAAGAGATGAGATAAGAAAAACAAGACAAGTTGAGTTTGGTACTACACTGATGTTATTTATAATCTCACTACAGACCTAATTTCTCTTGTGACTGTAATCCTCCCCATTTGCAGCAAGCAATTTATTATATTGGAAGATATTTGAGATGCTTTGGGAGTAGGGAAATTATTATACATAAAATATGTAGCTAATACTATTAGAACAGACTTTGATTAATTTTGCTGCTGGCAACACTACCCCTGCCTGAAAATTAAATCCATTTGCTATCCGTGTGGAAGTAATTGTGTTAATATCAAAGCTAGTTTCAAACTGAAATGGGGAGAGCTCCACTCCATGCGAGGAATCAGGGATGTGAGATGAAGGGCTAGAGTGATAATTCCCTGCTAACACAAGGAATTATCCTTTCCTCCACAAAATTTTCAAGACTTCAACAGAGTTTTTTGTGGTACATTTAAGGTACATTGAAGCATATAGGTAAATTCAAGTGACCTTGTCTCACTCTCACCTTTGATTTGCAGTATTGCCTGTGGGGCAGAGACTAATATTTGTATTTGTACTACGAGTTTGTACAGCACCAAGCACAGCAGAGCCCTGTTCTCATGGGCAGGTTCATCACCCCAATAAATATCGACAGCAAAGATATGTGCCCAAGCCAGAAATATCTCAGTCTAATTACACTGGAGTGATTTTGAAAAGCAGTTGGACAAGATTAAAGAGACAGCTTTCGTTAATTAAAGACTGTTTGGGCTTCCGGTGCTATAATGATCCCAGCTGTCCCCGTATCCACCACCTCTGGCTGCAGCTGGGCTCTGGATATCTTCCCCTTTATTTCTCCTGCTAAAAGTTTCCCTCCCTGCAGCCTGTTTGCTGGAACGCAGGGCTTCTCTCCTCCTCCTCCTCCTAAGCAGGAGGTGGGCAGGTCTAACGACATTAAATATACAAACATACTGTGCTCACTCTCTGCTTCAGAGGCATCAGTGGCCCATCAGCATCAAAATCCGAGCAAAGGCTGCCCGAAGGGCTGGGGGAAGGCTGAAAGCAGCAGCAGCAGCAGCAGCAGCAGCAAATAAAGCGAGCAGCCAAAGCGCCCCGTAGGAAAGGGGAGAGGAGCAGCAGGAGAGCCCAGGGAGGTTGGGCATTCCGGACTCTTTACAGGAGCGCTCTGCAGCCCTTACGCATCACTTGTGAGTGTATGAGCATCAGTGTCCCAGGAAAGAGCATCCTTCCAGGAGGAAGAGCTGGAAATCTCTCAGAAGAGAAAAGAAAAAAAAAAATCAAAAAACAAAGCACCAGCTGTTATCCCTTCCCTGAGGGAGAGAGAGAGTGAAAGGAGTTGAGAGGAATGAACCTGGAGGATCCAGAGACTCAGAGTGGAAAAGTTGCCCTGACAGGAGACTCTGCGTACTAGAGCTCTGCTCCACGATGGGATTTCTTGTGCCTAAAGGAAACCTCCTCCTCCTGCTGTGTGCCAGCATTTTCCCTGGTAAGTTTGAGAAAGCTTTTCTCCCCTGCTCTGCTCTGTAGCTCTTTTCTCCCTTATCCCTCTGGAAGACATGCTTTGGAGACCAGTCTCTGTCAACAAGGAATTTCACTGACTCCTCCGTCCTCCTGCTCCATCATTTCTGGTCCCCTGAACACCAGCCTCTGCTGAGCAAAGCTTTGCCTTTATTTTCTGCTCCTTGTCTGAAAGGGTTAAAGCCGCGGTGGAAAGGGAACAGGAGGGAGAACCCAGGCAGGGGCTCAGCATCCTCCTTCTTGCCTGGGATTTTCTTCCCTGGGTAAAGTGTGTTAATGTGTCTCGGGGCTACAGCTCCGGCTGGGGAGAGCACAGCCAGCGCTCAGCTAATGCTTCTCTTTGTATAATCCAGGGCAGCTAAAGACTAAGTAGAAGCCATGTTCCACGAGGGACGTGGGGACAGCCCCCGGCTCCCTCTCCCCGCTGTCTGGTACAGCCGGCACAGGAGCGCGGCTCCTCCGACAGCCCCTGCTCGAAACGTGGCTTCAATTTTTAATAACCAACAGGCACCTCCGACAGTTCCTGCAGCCTACGTGCAGGGTCGGGGCTGCTCCTTGAAGCCTCCAACTTTTAAAGTTATGCCTGAGGAAAACTGCAGTCTTGTTGTCCAACCTGTGCTCTCCCCCGTCCTCCTTCTTTCCCCCTTGGTTTTTGTGAATTACCAGCTCTGAAGGTTAAAGAGCTGAATTTCAGTCTGCCCTTTTTTTTTTTTTCTTTTTCTTTTTTGTTTTTATTTTTCTGATGCACTTGGTGCCAGTTTTAATGTATAAATCTGATCCAAACCCCCTATCTCCCAGGAGGAGGCTGTTTCTTCCTTTCAGGCTTGCCTTTCTAGTATCACTCCATCCTCCTTGCAGACTTCAGTGTGAGAAACTTGCCATGAAGTGACCATAAAGATTGGATTCAGGGAAGAATGGCCCATGTAGTGCTTTCCAAATTGTAGTAATGGTGGCCCCACTGTCTTCAGACCAGTCCTGCTCTGCAATAGAAACCCAGCATTAGGAATTGGCCACTGTGGGTGAACAGAGTGAGAAATACATGGAGATGCATAGCAGGATGGCAAGTCACCCAGGTGACATCCTGTGTCCCCGTGTGCCCGTTGCTGGGGTTTGCCACAGTTTCCCCCTGGAGGAGGCTCTGGCTGTGCCAGCCCTTGGAGCTGCAGGTGTTTTATGCTGCTGTGCCCCTCTCCTTCCCCACAGCCTTCAGCCATGTGGAGACCCGAGCCCACGCGGAGGAGCGTCTCCTGAAGAAACTCTTCTCTGGTTATAACAAGTGGTCCCGCCCCGTGGCCAACATTTCGGATGTGGTCATTGTCCGCTTTGGCTTGTCCATCGCCCAGCTCATCGATGTGGTGAGTACAGCCGGTTGGTTTCGTGCAACAGGAGGCCGAGGTTAGCCAGGCTGGGGCTCGGGGAGAGGCTCCTGGTGCATGTGAGTTTTACTGGCTGATCCAGAGTTGGGTTGGGAAGGCTTTGTTCTCAGCAGAGGATAGTGATCGTGCAGCCGGCTCCGCTGAAAGAAGGCATGACTCATGTGAGTAGCTGGTCATCAAAGTGGATCCTTTATTCTTCATTTACTATATGCAAAATTCCCTATCAAACCCATGGGACTGATTACAGCAGAGCAGTGGAGCAACTGGCCTAAATGCCAGAGAATTCTGGCTGAGGAAAAGATTAAATACCTGACTTGGAATTTGAGCCGTAATTACTAATTTACACAGGCTAATAGGAACAGTACTTTGCGTACCTTGGGAAGAGAGCTTGCCTGAAGAACTTCCTGCAAATTAAAGTTTTGAGGGCTTTTAGCTAATCTGGCAGATATTAAAGAGAAAATTGTCTCTGAATGTTTGCTCAGATAGAAGTTACACGTGTGCAAATTGCATGTGCTCTGTACAAAATGACGTGGTCTGCAAGCACACTGATGTGCACTGAAATGGTATTTAAGGGATTATTCTGTCACAGTATGTTGGGGTCAAGTGTTGGATCCACAGGACGTCTCTGCAGGCTGCAGATGTCAGGGACTCTCACAGACTTTGTAGCCAGTGCAGATCTTGTTCCACATGCTTCTCCTCCCTGTCCCTCTTTGCAGCTGGCACTTCCCAGGACAGTGTGTCTGGGCATCTGCACATTTCTTGAGCAATTATCAGCCTGCCTTTCAAAGAATCATGGAACAGTTTGGGTTGGAAGGGACCTTTAAAGGTCATCTAGTCCAACCCCCTTATTTTTCAGAACAGGAGGCTCTTCGACATTTTTTACTGTATTGATGTGGCAGAGTAAAAAAACAAAAGTGACAATGCCCCATCCCTGGAAGTGTCCAAGGTCAGGTTGGACAGGACTTGGAGCAACCTGGTCTAGTGGAAGGTGTCCCTGCCCATGGCAGGGGGTAGAACAAGATGAGTTTTAAAGTCTCTTCCAGCACAAACCATTCTGTGATTTTTACAACAAAGGAAAATATAATGCAACTTAAAGACATTACTTCTGTGGGACAATCATAGCAGATGACTCTTCACACCATTTTATATTTTGAGATCACCGTTTTGAGATGCAAAGGAGACAGAGCCGAGGTGTTGCAGGAGGAGGGGAATCAAAGACACCAGTTGCTGGAGAGTTGCATCTCCTTGGGCAGAAACCATCAACGTTCACCTTTTCAGCACAGAAATGGTCTTCCATTCCCCTCCTCGCTCGTACATCAGCTGAGGGATCCAGGGCTGTTTGCTGTTGCTGATGTTGAAGTGGTACAGTTCTCATCTGAATAATTGATAAGACTAAAGATGAGACATTAGTGACTGTGGAAGCAGGAAAGAGATTTTCCATTATGCAGCTGCTGAACTGTGGAAGAGGGGGGATCGATACACCTGCTCCATAGTGCCTTCCCAGTTTACTTAAGAAGAATTAATCTTCTTAAAATCATGTCTGTGGTTAGAAGTGCAGCTCGCAGGCAGATCTCTGCTGAGGCCTGTGGGCATGGCTGGAGGAGAAGTCTCTGCCCCTCCTGCCCCTGTCTGTGTGGTTGGGACTGGTGACACCCCTGTCACCCCTGCAGCTCTTCAGCTGTGTCTCTCCCTTCCGGGCAGTGACAGTTGTGGTGCAAACCCTGCTGCAGTTGTTAGACCCAACGTTCAGCTCCCAAAGACGAGGAGTCTGAAAGAGAAATCAGAGCTGCATTCAAACCCCAGCTCCTGCTGACAAAAGCTGGGGGCAGGGGAGCAGAAATCAATTTGGAACTTGACATCCCTGCATGTCCTTACCTCACCCTGGTGTGCTGAGGGTTTTCTGAGCCCACAAATAAATGGTGAGGGATCATGCATTTGCCCAGGAGCAGCCACTGAGAGACACAGTGTCTCTCTAAGCCCGTGTCTCTGCAGGACCTCATGTGCTGTGTTCACCTTGAGAAAAGGGACCAGGCAGTGCACTACCCCCATGGCTGCAGAGTCCCTGCTGTTCTCCAGGTTGGCTCTGTGAGGAGCAGACAGCTGTGCTGGTGGCACTTGGTCATCAGCACATGGCAAACCCCCCCGAGATAAACCCGTGGGACTGGAGTCACGCTTCACTCAGGTCAGGAGGATGGCAGAGCCTCAGGTGTGGTGGGCAGGAACTTCCACCAAGGGTGGTTCCAGGGAGGAAAATTTCAAAAAAGAGACTGCCACTGTGGTGGAGACCCTCAGGTGCTTGAACTGCAAAGTGGTAAGAGAAGCAGATGTTCAAGGACCGTTCCAGTTCAGGGCATGTATTGTCCTCAGGAGGCATTCCTCATCTCCCATCAGCACCCAAGGAAGCAGCAGGATATTTTGTCTGTCTTTGTTACTCACTGGAGTGGTTTTTGTGTTTCTCCTTCCTCCAGGTGACTCTGGTTCCTAACCCCAGAGGAGAGCATCTCTGATCAGGTTTTACACTCAGTGCACAGCAGCGGTGAGGGGGCTCAGGGAGGGAGGAGGCACAGCTCCCCCCCCAAACCTCCTGGTATTTAATGCTCTCAATCAATCTGTACTGCCACAAGAGCAAGGTTAATGATGAGCAGTTCGCTTCCAAATGAGCCCTGCCAATTCAGCTGGGGAGAATGCCAACCAAAGAAGGAGAGGAAAGAAATAAACACAAATAAAAGCTCTGAGCTCTGGTGTGACACTGCAATCAGACCAGCACTAGGCGCTGCCCGGGGTAATTCATCTCAGTTACTTACAGAAATGTTGTAACAAGCACAAAAGGCAAGCAGCAAGCAATAATTAACTCTACTACAGTGCTACCAGCATTATATCTGCCTTACATTTTAAAATATATATATGTTCACTCCTACCTTTCCACACTATTTGCAGTCAGGGAAAAATCTACCTGTTGGCAAAATGGGATGATACACCAGGCTGTCCAAGTGTTCCATGTCAGCAGAGCAGCTTGGATTTATTCAGAAAACCCCATCCATATGCTCTCCTTCATCTATTTGGTAGAAGGAAAAATGCTGCTGAGCTTCTTGTTTCCAGAGCTGTGTTCATGAATAATGTTTCCCAGGTGAAGCACTAAACACCACTTGCAGATGAAGCTGAGCATTGTAAGCCACCATAAGTGTGAGTAAGGGTGTACATACCCAGAACACCCTTCCTTCAGTGCACAGGTCAAAGCCAGGCTGAGGAGGTTTTTCCTCTACCTGGCGTCATCATCCTAGGCTGAATCCATCAGCACCGAGGAAAATCCCAATAAACTCCAGTCCATCTGCTCACAGGATTGCTTAGGTGCCGGCTCAGCTGTTCGGTGGTATCAGGCAGCTGTGCCTTGTCCCATGTCAAATGACAGAAACATCTGCTTTTTATTTCCAGGGTGGGACTTACATTTATCGCAGAGGCGATTTGTAATTACAGAAATGGTGTACAATTAAGAGAAATTTAATGAGTCCTCTGGGCTGCTTCATCTGCTTCCCTAACCAATATCTGATATTGCATTTCAGGATGAGAAAAATCAAATGATGACCACGAATGTGTGGGTGAAGCAGGTGGGTGCACCCAAATATGTCTTTTTTTCTGTATTCCATTTCAGTTTTGCAACTGAACTCTCACAGCTTTGTAACCCCCTCATTTTTGGCAGGAGTGGCATGACTACAAGCTGCGCTGGGACCCCCAAGAATACGAAAATGTCACATCCATCCGAATCCCCTCGGAGCTCATCTGGAGGCCAGATATTGTCCTTTACAACAAGTGAGTGTGGGCACCGTGGGCAGAGGGCAAACCCATCCTTGCAGATTTTCTCTGTTCGTGGTGTTAAAATGCTTCTTGCAATTATTCCTCTTTTTTTTTTTTGTCCTTTGTGGTTGGATTTCATGCAGATTCTATAATATCTGTCCCAGATGTGCCTTAAATGATGTGACTGACATTCACTGCAAGGGCTTTGCTCTCCTAACAATCCTTTCTCTGGGCAGCAAGTTTTTGTTGGGGGATGCCAGGTATTTTCTATTCACATGTCAGATGAACAATTAAGCTGGGTTTGAGCTTTCAGTCCTCTTCAATTTTATTTCACCCAGGAGCTCTCCCCTAATTCATCACCATCAACTGGAAAAGCCAATTACTGAGGATGGGCTTAAATAAGGAAAATATGCTGAAACATGTCAGGCTTGTGTGTCTACAAATAGCGGTGTCAGGTCAGCCAAATACTGTTCTAGAATGATTCCTAAACAGGTATTTGTTCCTCATCTCAGATGACTGGAATCTATCTCTTGTATGGACACTTCTTAGGGAGCAGGTGATGGTTTTCTTTCTTTCTTTTGGAGCCTGTTGATATTCTTAGAAAGATTGCCCAAGTGCCAAGACTGTTTTCTCCTTGGCTTATTGTACCACAGCTCTCCAAGTCTCCCAGGGTGTTGGATATACCAGTTTCCCACCCCAGCACAGGCTCCAGAGAAAACGCTGCAGGCATCAAACAAAAACATCTTAGTATGTGGCTAACACTCAGAGAAAACACTCACAGCAGCAGCCAGGCTCGTTTTTAATAAACAGTTGCCTGGTTCTGGCTTGATACGATTTTGCTGCTGTTTAAGAACAAAATAAATGGCTGAAGCAGGAATCTGCCCAGGGGATTGTGAGCTCTGGAGACTACAGGAACTGTTATCTTTCCCATTAGCTCGTTTCTGATCCTCAGTGGTGTGGAGTGATTGCAAACCTCTTGGAAACCACTCAGCACCTTTCAGAGATTAGCCCAATGGAAATGACTAATTCATAGGCACTTGGACCTTCCTGCCTTACAGGGACACACTCTGAGCATGAATATTGTATTACAAACGCCTCACACTGCAGCCAAGAAAGGTGTTCACAGCTTCCACTGGAAAAAAAAAGAGAATGTCCTTGTCGTTCTCATTGCTTAATTAATTACATTGGCAAGGGTTATTATCTTTGGAGCTTCTGGTGGTCGTTGTGGTGGACCATGGTGCCAAAGGAAATAGCACGGCACAAATCTCCGTGAGCCCTTTGTGCTTCAAACCATCCATTTGCTGGATGGTGCACAGGAGCCTGGTGTGTCATCTCTCCTTCTGCTCCCTTGGCTCAGCAGGCTTATCATGGCTGATGATCAGGGGACATGCAAGGAGGGGCCTAGAAATGAAGAATCAGAGAATCCTAGAATGGTTTAGATTTAAAGAGATCTCAAAAATCATCTCATTCCAACCCCCTTCCATGACCACGGACTTCTTCCACTAGACCAGGATGCTCAAAACCCCATCCAACCTGGCCTTGAACGCTCCCATGGATGGTGAGGCCTCCAGAAGAAGACATTGGTATCATTTTGTGTTTTGGACATTTTTGGACTTCATGCTGAAGTCATCACCCAGAAATCCACAAGCACTCAGACCTCCAAGCTGGGTACCCCCTACATGCTCTGCCCCTCTGCTCTGTTCTAGTTCACTGTCACTTGAGCATCATCAGGGACTCCAGGGAGCTGATCTGCTGGTCACAGCAGCTACTCCAGAATATCCTTCTTACCCTCTCCTGGGGCACAAGTCCTTCAGCCTTGCCCCCGTCATTGCTCTGACTTGCAGGAGGTTGGGCAGGTAGCAAATCTAATTGTGCTGAGGATCTGCTACCACACAGGGGAGTTCTAGAGCCCCAGCCACCCAAATCCAAGCTGCTTCTCTCCCTTCATCCATACTTACCACTAATAATCATGCCTTCCTATGTTGGTTGTCATGGATCTATCATGCATTTTTAATTGGTTCCTTTATCCATGAATTAAACATGGATGTAGACGCCATCCATTAGCCAATCAGTAATGGTTTTCCATTAGTTCTATACCTCTTTACAGCTGTATTTCCCATGCCTTATGTAAACTGGTTTCTGCCCTGGGATGTACTTCTCTCTTCTTCCTAACTTCCTACCAAACTGGAGCTGCAGACAGTATCTTAGTCGCACTGCTGTGTCAGGTTTCACAATTTTTAGGGGTTGCAGGACATGCAAGGCAAAACCTGTAGCGTGGTGGGACACCAAGATGAGGCAGCTCACCAACTGCATTACCAGCCAGGGCTTCCCCTTGTGGGCATAGAAATGATAGTGATAGTCCTGAATGATGCTAACAAGGATTCCATCTTATATTTTACATACATATATAGTTTAGAGGGAATTTAACATAGGTGCACGTAATTCTGGGTCTCTAAGAGCAAGGGAATGTGGGTAGGAACCTTGGTGGAAGAGAACAAGTGGCCACACTGGCCTTTTGCACTCTTCAGGCTTTTTAATGTAAGTTAATTAATGCTTATCACATGCTCTGCCAGAAGTATGGTATTTCTGTTTGGGATGGAATCCTTTGGAAAAGAGATATTCTGGGCAGGAGACTGTACAAACGCCCCTCCTGGTTTTATTTTGTGTTTTATATATATATATATAAATGGTAGAATTTAAATTGATTTAAGATTTACATCATTAAGGAAACCTAACCCCTTGCTGTGAGGTTATTCTCATATCTTGGCTCATTATTGTTGAAAACCTTCCATTTACCCACTCTAGAGGCCCAAATTAAATCAGTAAACTCAGTTGGTTTGGCCTAGAGAGTATATGTAGTTGTCAACATTTATAAGGAATCTAAAACCAAATTAATATCCTACAGGGAAATTAATATGCTGTTGAATTTTCAGGCTTGATAAGTTCCAAGACTCTGTAAATAGTTTCTGCTAGATGTGGCATAACATACGAATAACAGAGGGATATGAGTTCATGATGAAGTTACAAAGCCTCCTCTTTGCCAAGAAAACTGGCTGTTCCTTATCTGAGTTTGTAAAGGCTCTTCAGGCACCACCAAATCATTTATAAATGAATTATCTAATCCTCTGCATTGATTTATTTTCCTATTCATTAATGGATTTGAAGCAGATTTTAATTTTTCTTTATATATTTTAAGTAAAACCACATAAATATATTTTTCTCTAAAAAGGGAATAAGCTCTTGGAGGCTGCATTTTTTGGTTTGCTTCTTCACAGCAGTGTCTGAGTCCCTTGGCCACTGTGCAGCATAGGAGCTCCAGAGCAGAAACCCCTGCAGGTTTGCTTTCAGGTGCTCCACCCACTAAAGGCTGCCTAGAAAAATCCAAGACATGTCCTTGAGATCAATGGATGGGCAGGGAACCTGAAATGTGAGCTTCACTGGCTGTTTTTCCACTGAATGTTCTTGGTAGCATCATAGCATTTGTCTTCTCTAGCCTGATGATTGTAAAACCTGGGAAGAAGCCACTGGGAACACTGAGAATTCTAAAGTCCTCGGTATTTTCTGGTGTTAACTGTTCCAGAAAGTAATCCCTGCCTTAGACTCCACAGTCACAAAAAATAAAATAATAAAAAAAAGACAAGATCTGAAGCAAAGTGAAATCAAATACAAATTTCTGTAATTAGGAGTAGGAAATATCTTGAGGAATTCACCCAGTGCAAAATGGACACAAAGGATTACTGGACTGGGTTAGATGACCATCTGGCAGGCAGCTTTTGGAAACCAAGAGAAAGCAAAGAGTCCTTTTGAACTGTTCTGCAGCAGCTTGTTCTTTTCAGCTATACTGTGATGTTTGCAACCAGTTTTATTTCTGGAGTAACGCTGTTTTCGTGACTCATCCAAAGCTCTTTGGAGGAGAAATACCAGAAGATGCCCCAGTCTAACCTTTAAAATATTGGAAACATTCTTGACATTTTTCTTTGTGTGTGGTGGCACAGATCTCATCATTGTGCACCAGATTGCACTTAACTTACAATTGGCAAAAAAATCTCTACTTCACACTGCCCTGATTCTTCTGGGAGTTGCAACCACTGTAATTCTGGAGAGGGATTATATCTTTAGATGCTCTGAGGTTTTCTGCCAAGATCTATCCAGTAATACAGGAACTGATGCAAAGAAATCTATAGAAGGGATCTCTCCTGGGCTGTTGCTGTGTTCCCAATCCAAGGGCTTCTCCTACCACTATGCTGGAGGACAGAGCTGGAGTTTTGCCTTCAAAGTGCTGACAAGGATCCTTGGCAAAGGGAAGAATTGGAGCAAAATGCACCAATTCAGCCCTGTTAGAGCCTTCTGAGAGCCTTGTGCTGATTCCATGGGCGTAGCACAGGAATTTCCGAGACAGATGCCTATTTTGCTGAGGGACAATCAAAATATTGGTTATCACCAGTTTCTGAACATCCAAAGCAAGCGAAAGCTGGGATGTGACCTAAAGAAGTAACATCAGTGCACAGACACTTCCATCTCTGTACCCAAGATGTTTTTTATCCAATTTGCCAAGACCTTGGATATATTTAAAACCTAGCTGGATGAGGTCCTGATCCTCTTGTAGCTGACCCTGCTTTGGGCAGGGAGCTTGGACAAGACAATTCCAGAAGTCCCTTCCAACCTGCGCATTTGTAGTTATAATTTTGGTAGCAGAAAACAGTTATTTAAAACAACATTTTCTGGTTTACCTTTGGAGACAATTTTAATCAGAATATTACAGAAGCATCTCTTCAGTGTGCACTGAAGGGGTGCTGGGTACGTTCTTTACAGGGGTCTTAAAACTACGATTTTTCTTGTTTACTGCTGGTTGATGAAAAATGCTTTAAATGAGGATATTCTACTATACCCATGTATGTATATAGCTAATTTTCAGGCTTTTAAAGCTCTGTTTGGATTTAAATTCTATCATCAGAAATTAAAATAAATGTGTGCCTCATTTACATGCATTCTGAAAACATTTAATTTTGTGAGATGATGTATCTCCCAATTACAGGAAAATAGAAACTGACACACACACAAAAAAGAAAGATTCTCCATCAGCAGAGCCTTTTAATGAAACATGGATGATGGCTGCCAGTAAAACAATGCCATCCTTGAACCCTTATAAACTTAGGAGATTTAGAAGAGCAGCCTTTATTCTGGAAATGAGAAATCAAAGGCTGCAGCACACAGCACATCTTTTTCCTTGGGTGAAAAATCAGCAACTTTCTTTCTTGATGTGCAGCGCTGTATTTGGCTTGAAAATATAAGAGCTCCAGTATTTTATTACTGATATATTTTTAAAGCTGTCAGGTCAGAGTAATCAGGAGAGCCTGACTATCTTAATTCTCCAGATCTTGTGTTGTTTGCCTTGCACTCTTGCCTTCTTCCAAATGGTTTTTCATGACAACTGTCACAACAGAGTGGTCTCAACTAAACAAGACAAAAATGTTCTGCTGCTGTAAAGGAATGACTTCAGATTTTCTCTGTCCCACTATATCAGGTCTCCCACCATCCTGCCTAAGGAAATATTCATGTTTGCAGTCAGGGCTGTCGGCACAGGGAGGGGTCTTCCCACAGCAAAGCTTTCCACAAGGAAACAGGGTTTCCCCAGCCTCCTAACTGCAGACTGTGTTTGCAGTTGGTTGTCTCACCTTCATACCCTGGAAAAGATTGGGGAAAGACTTTGGAAGGCTGTCAACAGCCAGGCGACCTTGTTTGCTCCCCCTCTCGTGTGGAGAGGAGCAGAATGAAAGTCTCACCCAGGATGAAAGCACCTCTCTGGGCTCGCACCCGGGATGAGAGCATCTCTGCAGGTTCCCCCTCACCGGCAGGGTGCCAGCAGGAGTAGCTTCCAACCCAGTAAACATATGTTTGAAGGTCCAGTGTGGGTGGTAAGCTTGGGGGAGGAGGCAAAAATCTGTACATGCATGAAGAGTTGAGATAACTGAGAACACTGCCTTTGCATGATATAGCTGGCTGGGATACAGTCTACGTACACAGCACGGCTAATTTACCCTGCTTACAAATTCCTCTACGTTGAACTGCAATGAGAGGTTCAAACACACCCAGGAGAGCCAGGAATTACTTCTCAGCCCTGTTAGGTTGGTGAAGCAGGAGGATCCCAGGGTGTTTTATGGCTCCTAAGAGTCAATAGCTGACTAAGTCTAAGAAGCTGTTCTGCTACTGGTTTCGCTCCTGCCATGGCACTGCAGGCAAGATCCAGCCTGGAAGGCAGTACCAGTGTAATTTGTAATAACATGTGAGACAAAGAGGACCCAGGATAAGGCTGGGTTTGTTAGGCAATCAGTAAAAAAATACATTCCTCATCAAACACGCAGATCATTTACAGAAATAATTGACGCACAAGATCTGCAACACCGCACTGGTTCCATCTACACTTGCATAAGAGGCATGTGTCTGGTCACACAGAGACAGCAAAACTGCCAGGCAAGGGGACCAAAACACAATTACACAAATTGATATCATTCCTGTATGACCTTTTAAGAAGAGTTTCATGCCCTTTTTCAACAGTTTGCAAAGGAAAAATGCACACCTGTGTTGTTTCCCCAGCCACTTACACATTGCTCTACCCAAGAAGTGAAACACTAGTGGATGCTCATAATCCCTTTTCTGCAATAAGAACCAATTATAAACATTGTTCTATTAATGAGTGATTTAATCATGCCTCAGAGATATCATTAAATGCAGAATTGGATTCCATATTCCTATTGAGATTTAGAAAGAAAACCACTGAGAAGAGCAAATGCTGGACTGTCACTCGCTGTGCGTGTTTCATGTCTCAATCTGGTTTTACCGTGCAGGCAAAACCCAGGAGAGGAAAAAAAAAAAGAAAAAGAGGTGTTTTTCATCCAAAGCACATGTTCTCAGGGTGGAAATTAGGTTTAGGAAAGAAGAGGCAAGAAAGGAGCTGGGTGGATTGTAAAATGGCATTGCTCAGTTTTGTTTGCTTCGGAGTAACTCACGATGCTGGTTTTGCCTTCATCCCTTTGAGACAGTCTGGGTTTATACATAGTTTTTGCTTTCCTTTTTTAAAAAAGAAATAAAATAAAAGGCATTTTCGACCTTTAGAAATAATCCAGTTTAGAAGTCAAAAAACACTAGGTCCTCCTGTGTTCTTTTGTTTTTTGTAAAATCTGCCACAAAGAACAAAGACTTTCCATTATAGAAACAAAGAAGAGTTTAGGAAAACCACACATGAATGTTGAGTTTATTTTTTCCATTAATTCAACCAACCTAGAAAATTCTCTCAAGAGAAAAAGATCTGGGCTGTGATCATGGGGACTGGGGGAATGTTTCACCTCTGCCTGGATACCATGCTGGCCAAGCAGCTCAGTGAGGGCCAAATCCTGCCTCTATTTCCCAAAATGAGACATACTACACCAGGCTCATTTTTAGGATGTTTCACAGAGCAAGAGGGAATATGTGATAAAAGCTATGATGCAGTGGAACAGTTTGCTTAGAAAAGTTTTGATTACCCATACCTGGAATTGTTCCAGGCTGAGCTGATAGGGTTTGGAGCAATCTGGTCTAGTGGAAGGTGTCCCTGCCCATGACAGGGAGTTGAAACCAGATGGTTTTTAAGGTCCTTTCCAACCCAAATAATTCCATGATTCTGTGATTGTATGAAATACCAAAAAGTCCTTTTTTTCCCTGTTTGGCATACGAATGAATGGGTGTTCTCCTAAAAAAAAAAAAAAGAATTTAGGGAAGTTCCTCTGCCTTGTGCAGCTCAAGGAACTGATCCTGCCAGATCATTCCTATGCTGTTCATCTTGCTACTGGTGAGAAGGAGCAGCAGTGTGACCCATGCACAGCCTGTCACTGTATGGCTGCTGTCAGGGCACATCTGGGCACTGAAGCAGCAGAGCAGGGCTAAGGGATTTTGCCAACTGTGGGAAAGCGGCTGCGGGCTGGGCCGGCTCCAGCCGGAAGGGCTGGGCAGGAGCAGAGAGCTTTGTGTCTGTATCAGCCTGAATAATTCATCTCAAGTTTTTAGCAGGAGCTCTCTTCCCTTGCTCAGCTTCCCCTTTGTCTGGCAGAGCTGCTGTTTGTGACTCGGCTTCTTCCTCCAAAAGCCTGGAAAATGGCTTTTGATACAAAATCCTAGGCCGTTATCTGCTTATCCTATACTGCCACACAGAACCCCAATGAGAGTCCCTCTAAGAAGACACCATAAAAGACAGTTCTCTTCCTGAGCGGGAAATCAAGAGATTAACTTTCATTATTCCTATTAATAGGATGCTCCTGCTGGTTTTCATGTAAGAGACCAAACGATTACCCAATCGTTTCATTTTTAGCAGCTGTCACAATTAATTCTTCAGAGCCCATGGCTACACTACCTGATAGTGCTTCCTCCCAGCCCTCTAAAGCAAACTCAACCCATTCCAGGGCACTTAAAACTTGTGCACAATCACCTCAAGGAACTGACTTATGCCAGGCACATCTAGGGCTTGTATAAGCCAAAAGAGTTCAAAATCCACTGGACGGACTAGATGGATCCAGAGTTTGCATAAAATGTGCCTTTTGCATCTCTCTGAGTGTATTTTTGGAAGCCAGGAACTAAGTATCCTATTTCTTTAGCAGAGTTGATGTGTCCTAGAGAAGTCTCAGTCTTTTTCTATCCTCCATCTCTCCCCAGCGCTGACGGCGACTTCGCAGTCACCCACCTGACCAAGGCTCACCTCTTCTATGATGGGAGAATTAAATGGATGCCACCTGCTATATACAAGAGTTCCTGCAGCATCGATGTCACCTTCTTCCCCTTTGACCAGCAAAACTGCACCATGAAGTTTGGCTCCTGGACCTACGACAAAGCCAAGATAGACTTGGTGAGCATGCACAGTCATGTGGACCAGCTGGACTACTGGGAGAGCGGGGAATGGGTCATCATCAACGCCGTGGGCAATTACAACAGCAAGAAATATGAATGCTGCACAGAGATCTACCCTGATATAACTTACTCCTTCATTATCCGGAGGCTGCCGCTGTTCTACACCATCAACCTGATCATCCCCTGCCTGCTGATCTCCTGCCTGACAGTCCTGGTCTTCTACCTGCCCTCTGAGTGTGGAGAGAAGATAACCTTGTGCATCTCCGTGCTGCTGTCTCTCACTGTGTTCCTGTTGCTCATCACAGAGATCATCCCATCCACCTCCTTGGTCATCCCTCTGATTGGGGAGTATCTTCTCTTCACCATGATATTTGTCACCTTGTCTATCATCATCACTGTCTTTGTGCTCAACGTGCACCATCGTTCCCCGCGTACCCACACGATGCCGGACTGGGTGAGGAGGGTCTTCCTTGACGTAGTGCCACGTATCCTGTTCATGAAACGTCCCTCCACAGTGAAAGACAACTGCAAGAAGCTCATTGAATCCATGCACAAAATAACCAATGCACCCAGGCTTTGGTCCGAGATGGACGTGGAACCCAACTTCACTACCTCATCTTCCCCCAGCCCCCAGAGTAATGAGCCTTCACCCACATCTTCCTTCTGTGCCCACCTCGAGGAGCCGGCCAAGCCTCAGCCTATCTGCAAGTCACCTTCTGGGCAGTACTCCATGCTGCACCCAGAGCCTGTACAGGTGACCTGCTCATCTCCACAACCCTCATGCCACCCCCTGAGTGGCACCCACACCACCTCTGTCTTGAAAGGCAGGTCACTGAGTGTTCAGCAGATGTACAGTCCCAATAAAGCAGAGGAGGGGAGCATTCGCTGCAGATCCCGGAGCATCCAGTACTGCTACCTGCAGGAGGACTCTTCCCAGACCAATGGCCAATCCACTGGCTCCCCAGCATCCCAGCGGTGCCACCTAAATGAAGAGCAGCCCCAGCACAAGCCCCCTCAGTGCAAGTGTAAATGCAGGAAGGGGGAGGCAGCTGGTACACCAGCCCCGGGGAGCAAGACCCACGGCGCCAAAGAGCAACACCTCGTGCTGATGTCCCCAGCCCTGAAGCTGGCAGTGGAAGGGGTTCACTACATCGCAGATCACCTGCGAGCAGAGGATGCTGACTTCTCAGTAAGTATGCCAACTTGGCCTGCTCTCCTTTAGCAACCCAGAAATTATCTGCTGGGCTCTAGAACAGTGGATTCTCCAGCAGAAAATAGGAATAAAGTTGTTGTTAGGTAGGGAGGAAGCAGGTAAGATCGTGAAAGACACCCAAAACTCAACCATCTGGTGGGAACAGAGACTTATTCTTTACAGAGGAGCTTCTGACAGACAGGGATCTCACACTCTCTGTTATTTATTAAGCATTGACTTTGACTGTGGAGCTGAGGAAAGCGAATTCCCCAAAGAGGTTGTGGATGTGGGAGGCGCGTAGTAGCGTGGGGATATTGCAGGGCCTGCTTGGCTCTGCCAACACATCGTGATGTGATTCCTCGTGAGGGGACTTGCACAGAGCAGTTGGCTCTGTGCAGGGAGGTGGGTGGACAGACAAATTTCACGCTTACTCTGTGGGGGTAAATATGGCTACAAATAGAGGAAGGAAGTAGAGGCTGAAAGAGTCTCTTTTAACAGAGACAGTGATGCACATAACAAATGCCACATCCTTTCACACCTCCTGTAGCTCTTTCCTGCAATACTATGGATACAGTGTGCTAGTAACAATGCCCATAATGAAAGAAGACACAAGATAACCTGAAATTACTCATGTTATTAAAGAAAAGTCTTAGCTAGCTTTTCCTGGACAGATCCATAAGCAAAAGGTACTTCTTAGCTGCACCTACAGTTTAAATTTCTCAAGATTTAGAATCAGTGCAAGTCATGGTGCTTTTATGCAAGACTTCCTGGGCATGAAGAGTGTCTTTTATTTGCACTTTTCACAGCACTGAGCACTTAGAAGCAGCAACAAAATGTTGAATACTACTGTCCTCTTTGATACCATAGTTAAAGGCTTCTGTTCTTTAATGTATTTCACTTCACAACATCCCTTTGAGGAAATAACTGTTTATTCCTCATGTTGAGGAGTGACAGCCAAAATACAGAGATGAAGTGACCTGTTCAAGGTCACAGAATAAATCTGTGGCAGAGATGGGCTGTGAATCCTCATCTTTATTAGTTGACAGCCCAAAACTCTTTGCCAGGCTAAAGCACTTCACAAGCACATTAGGAGTGCAGGAATTAAACTCTGCTCTCTCCCTCTGGCAATAACCACAAGTAAACCCAGGGATGTCAGCTGAGTTTAACTCACTCTTTTCCCCCTGGTGCAAATGAAAGAATATTACACCGATAATACTTCCCATTTCAACTGATTCTCTCTGCTGAGCTGGTTGGTATCATCAAGAATTGAGTCCATTAACTTCTTGGGTTCCTTTCTTTTAATTCTTTAAAATGAAAACAGTCTCCAGAAGCCATGAATTTTCTTCTTATACCTTCTGCTACTCTTTCCTCTTGAAATGATTATTTGAGGAAAAGCAATTTAGAGCACTAAACATCAAAAGCAGAAGAAAAGGAGCACTCTGAGCCTTTGGTCTCTTACCCAACCTCCTGCCAGCCCAGCCTGTGAGCAAAGGCACCAAGAAATCATCCATTAATGAGCTGTGGGCAGGTCTGTGGCTCCTCTTGGGGAGGCTGGTGTTCCTAGGGGTGACCTTTCACTGCTCTTCCACACCAGTTGTGGTTGGCACAGTAGGCAGAGAGTGGGTTTTCAGACCTGGGGGAATAATGCTGAGGCTATACTATTTTCTCCTTCTGGATCCAAGAGATATCAAGTGGGAAGGCACATATTTTTTTCTCCAGGTGAAAATGAAAAAGAAGGAGGAAAAACAGTTTTCTGGAATTGAAATATACTGCGAGGAGCAGAACTGATCGAATAAAACGAGAATTTATTGGGGAAAAAATCAGTAGTCAGGAACTTGCTTTCATCTTAAAATCAAATTGTGGCATTTCTTCATGGAAGTCTTCCATAAATCTATCAGGAGGCACCTCTGATGCAGCTGTTGAGACACAGCTTGCTGTCTCATGGGCAATATTTCTGTAGACATGCACCTTCCCAGAACAAGAACGGAGCTTCTTTTGAAGTTCCCGTCTTTCTTTTTTTTTCTTTTTTTTATCTAAAGCTCCATTGCCATGGGGGCAGTGCTTCTAAATTAAAAGTAAATAGCTCATTTAATTAAGTGCTCCAGCGAAGAGAAAATGGGAAATGCAAGAGGCAGTTGTTTGTTACAAAAAGATATCTGCAAACAATACAGGCACAGTGGGACACTGGGGAAAACGCAAGACGGAATTGTCCCGACAAATGATGGAAATGCCATTAGAAATTAATTACAGCCTGAAAAGCAAAACAAGTTGGATGTCACACACCAGCCAAAATAAGCAGACACCAACAGCACCATCTGGGAAGCCTTGCTGTCCAAGGCTGTGTGCATCTCTGGAATGCTGTAATATGAAGACTTTCAAGACAGCTTAAAAATAAAATGGGAAAGAATAAAGCTGAAGGGGAGGAGGCAGAGGATAATCTCACTGGTTTATTTTTAACAAAGCACAATGAAACCACCTGGGACTGCTCTAATCTGTGCTGCAGACTCCAGGTCCCGGGATCAGATGCCACCAAGTCACCTCAATCCTCCACTCAAATCCTGGGGCTCCCGTGAGGTGCTGGACCAGGGAAGAGCTGCAGATTCCCTCACTTCTTGGAAATTTGAGGGTGGGGGAATCAGCTGCCCCTGATCCTTTTCTGAAAATAGTTTTGAGTGAGCTTCTTAAAAACTAATCAAAACACAGCTCAGGAGTTGTGGTGGCAGATGTTACAGCTGCAGAGATGTCAGAGGGATGTCTGTGGATCATGCCCCACGTGAGGTGCTGGACCACAGGGAAATGCTACAGTGCTGGCAGAGCACAAGACACAAAATCCAGATCATTTTTTTTTTTTTTTTTCCTTCCTCCTCCCTTTTTTTTTTTTTTTCATTATCTCTCCATAATTTCCAATTTCACCCTCTGTGCTCTCGGTCTGAAGCTGGATATTGATTTTACAAACTCATCTGATGCACTCCCAGCCATCATTTTCAAGATGGGCTGAGTATTTCTGCATACACCATTACATTTGAAAGCAAATTTCTGTCAAATCTTCAAGTTGTTCCTCTTATCCAATTTCCCCCTTCTTTTCTCAAAGAGAAAATCATCTAGTTTCTTTTCTTTGCATGATCTGGCACTTTTACTAGCCTGAATATCCAAAAAGGCTTATTTTGCCAGAATGGAGCACTACTGACTCAATCCAGCTTTCCAGTTGGACATCAGATGGCAAATTTCAGATTTTCCTTATGCATTGGTTATGTCCTGAGACACACTAGACACATAAATACAGTCATCCAGAGCTTACTTAGCTGCCCTTCCCATGAGGAATTTTAAGCATCAGAGACTCACTCCAGCACTCAGCAAGTGATGAATAGATCAGAAAATAGGTGCAGCAAAGGTCTGAGACCTTATCCTTGGGATGAGATAACTACTTCTGGTTTCAGCGGTCACTATTTCTTTTATCCTAATTATAGATGGTTGTGCTGAGGGCTGTGCAATCATAAAATAACATGATTTTCCCCAAGAAGGTGCCAAGACACAGGATGAACCTCTGTTTGTTTCCTCTACCTATTCAACAGTAAAGGCTGGCTTATCTTGGTGCTGGTTTTATAGGGAATAGACCTATCCACTGCATGAAAATATTTAACTGATTCTTACGCTTTTGACAATGTTCAGGTGCTCCTGACATTGAAAATGCTTTGTTCAGAGGAAATATGATTTGGTCTCCAGTGCACGCCTCATTTCCCAGTTCACAAAGCTGCTTACTGAGCCAAGGCGCTCAGTAATGCCACTGTACCTGTGGAAACATCGTCTGCTGCAAAGGGCATTTTGCTGATATTTGGATTGCTTCCCCCACCAAAATGAATTTTTGGGCAGCCTTGGCTTTGCCTCCTTCTCCTTTCACCACACTCCTGACTTGCTGTGCTCACAGCCACTGAAGAGTTTCGGGAGAGCTCCTGCTGAGATGTTTTCCCTGAAGAGCAAGGCAGCGTGCCAAATTTCAGCCCTCGGGTCTATTAATCACCAAGTGGGAAACTGTAGGAAATTATAATGGGTACAGTCATATCAAATAAAACTTTGCCATCTGATCAGTCCTCTTCTTTGGAAAGAAATTATTAACATCAATGTAATAAAAGAGGGTTTCATATGTATGTGGTTTCTTAACGAAACAGCCATTTACAATTTCTGCCTGATGGTATTAATAAGTACTAGACTTCCCCAGAGGGGAATTGCTGGAAAATCCTCCCAAAGCAAGGTGAAAATGGAGAAAAAGGAGGATGAGGGACACCACTGCTTTTATTTGCTGGTTCATTTTCACTGCTTACTCACCCAAAGCTTTAAATCCCTTCACAGAAAGAGTCTGGTTTCATTAATCTGTAGGCAAATCTGTACATGACTATGGGCAAACGAGTCATTTCTTACCCCTCATGCTCCCCAGCTTGAATTTTGGCCTCATTCACACACCCATTTATAGCTGTTGCTCATGGAAAGTGGGATAGTGAGTGTGCAGAGGAGCTCAGTTATCCACGGGTGTATGTCATCCCTGGGGATCTGTGAACAGGGTTTGTGGTTGCATATGCACACCCACAGACCTTCTGGGAATCTGTCTCTCACATCAGTAATTGATAGATTAATCTTTGCCATCTTACAGGACCACTAAATGTGAGCGAGACCTTTCCCCTCCTATCTCTGGAATTAAACAAAAATATCCTTTTCTGGAACGAATCACTCCCAGTTTTCATAAATCTTGATCTCAAAGAAGTGTTAATAATCGGCCTTTCTGTGTCCCCAGGTGAAGGAAGACTGGAAGTACGTTGCAATGGTCATTGACAGGATCTTCCTCTGGATGTTCATCATTGTGTGTTTGCTGGGAACTGTTGGTCTCTTCCTCCCACCATGGCTGGCAGGAATGATCTAAATACTGGCCCAGAAGGAAGAAAGAATTATCCCACTCTGTGGATTTTAGCTCACCTGGAAGGAGAGGAACAGAGAAACAGAGAAAGCCCTTTGAATTATTCATTGCGTGTCCACACTTGAGTTGCTCCAGAGCTCTCGGGGAATACTTTCCGAGGTCGCATCATTTTGCCAAGACATTTTCATCTCCTCCATCTAATTTAGGGGAAAAGTTCTTATTAAAGTCTGTCCATAGCATGGTGGCATTCATTGGCATTTACTCAGCAATGTAAGAACACGAGCTTGTCCCTAAAGCAGCACAATAAAGGGGCTTTGCATCCACAAACCGGCCCCTGGCAATCAGCTCCAGTCATCCCCAGAGGTCTCAGTGTGCCCTGCCTAGTGATTTTGCCCTGTCAGTCTGAAGTGGTCCAGGGCTGTGTGTCCCTGTACGAGTCATTTTATAAATAAAGTTCTGGATTTGGGATACCTGTGGAGGACGTGGTCTGTGGTCAGCTGGTGGAAAAGGCTGAAATAATTGCTTGGGACCAACAGTGATCATATGAAGTTTTTATACTGACAGATTTTACTTTGGCCAATGCCCTTCAGAAGCCCTGGGGACCAGAGCTGAGTGAGGATCATGCAAATGGAGGGAGGATTTGGGGTTAAGGCTGGGACCATGTTTGTAGCACCTTAGTGTGCTTTCAGAGGAAATATCCTGGATCCAAGTTATGGTCTTTGCAAAACAGCAGAGGGTAACCCTGAGCTGTAAAACCCTTGGCATAGGTGAGGAAGGCACTTAGACAAGTGGAAACCTTAACAGAAGTCCAGGATGATGTTAGGATAATAAGGAAATAGGAGGAACCCTGAACAGGACACACAGTCAGACTTGGGAATTCAGGATGGCACTTTGCAGAAATTACAGGCCTTAAACACGGCCAGCTGCCTCAGCAGCTGTGCTCTTCCCAGCTCTACCCAAGCTAAACCAACCTTTTTGCACAACTTGCCCTTGCTTTGGGACCTGCAACAAGAAGGGAGGGACAGGCAGCAGCAGCCAGAGAGAGAGGGATTCCAAAGCCCCGTCCTACTGCAGGGGGACATTGGTGCTCAAAGGCACAGCTGAGCCAGAGGTGTGGGTGAAAGCCAGGAACACAGAGGGCGAGTGTGGGCTTCGCCTGCCTTCTGCCTGTTCTCTGTGTGCCAGTGCAGCTGCAGGAGAGTGACCACACTGCAGCAGAGGCAGGTGAAGCCAGAGCCAGGTGACACCCCAGGTGGAGTGTGTGCCTCTTGACTGTGCCACATGGCTCAGTGAGCAGCAGAGAGCTGCTCAGGCTTGTGACAGCAACACTGCAACTGAAACAATATGGTTTAGAGACTTCTTTGAAATACTAGTTACCACACTCAGTCTGAACAGCACAGTCTAAAAATCAATGCAGTGTCCAGCCAGTGTGGCCTCATCTAAGAAGCTACAACTGACCTCCATGTTCACAGGCTCAGCCAAGTGCTTAAAATCTGTTCAGCTCACAAGAAAAGCAGAGTAGCTGAGGTTTGGGCCAGTTCCCAAAGAGCTGTGCCAGCATAGCACAAGGAGGGAGGATGAGGGAGCCTGAGCTGCTGCTCCTTGTTGCTTGTTTTCAGAAAAAAAGAGAGCCTCAGTCTTTGAAGATGCTAATTTATCCCTTTTCACAGTCAGTGAGTTTGCTCATGGCAATGAAAGGAAAACAAACAGTCAAACATCTTCAAGGTCTAGTGCATAAATGTACCAGCACAGCTGCAGTCTGTGTGCAGCGCTGAGAGTGGAGGGGACAGCGGGGCCGCCTCACGGTCCGTGTGACAGGCATGCTGGGCTCACAGGGGCAGCCTGAGCCCTCTCCAGCACCTTTTCACATTTTCAGTGCACCAATAATCACGAAAGTAGAAGATCTGTGACCCTTGGGCACTGCTGGGTCAGGGGCATCATATCTCAGCAATGCCCATGACAGATGTGCAGAGCCCCCGCTGCCTCCTCCTCCTCCTCCGGAGCCCATGAGGATTGCTGGCAACGGAGCAGGTGGGTGGCTTGACTGTGCATGCACATTTTTAGCAGTAAAAACACACTCATTTTCCAAGATGGGATGGAGTCAGCAGCAGCTCGAGTCTCTGCTCACATCTCCCAGCAAACACGGGCTTGGGCAGCAGCCGAGCGACTCCCAAAGCCAACCCACGGTGGGGACCCTTCAGAGAAGAGGGGGCCTGTGCAGCAAAAGCTGCTGTTGGGTCCCCTGGAGCAGAAAGGAATGACTGGAGGGCAGCAGGAGAACTGATAAAGATGTAAGGACAGAATAAGAGCCCAAAGTTTAAGGTGGCATACTGGGAAATTCAGTAGGGACAGGCATAGGCTGTACTTTGCTCACAGCAAAGGGCCCATCTCAAATCTTCACCTTTTCTGCTAAAAGTTATTGCCAGTGCACACAGTGTGAAGTGCAGTGTCTCAAGGGGAACATGGCACTGTGACAGCAACAGAGCATAACATGAATTCCCTGGCAGAATGGCCCTGCCATGCAGGAGGAGGAGGAGGAAAGAGCTCCATTAGCACATCAGAAGCATCAGGTGTGATTAGGAGTGCTAAGGATGTGGTCGTGTCCCTGAAGAGTCAGTGCCACTCTGGGATCACAGAGTTTGGCAGGAGAAGATGAGAAATGACAGTTGAAACCAGTCACAGAGGTGTTCGCGGTGTTCGGGGAGAAGCTGGGGCAGATCTCTGGCATCCCCCGCCTTGCTAAAGTCAGAGCATTTTTCACACAGTGAAAAACAGCTACACTCCTCATGTTGCATCTGTAGTTCCCCAGTTTAAATTTCAAATAAATCCTTCCTTCTGCTTCTGACGTGCCTCCTTGTAAATTCTAAGGGGAGAAATTAGGAATCAATACTTACTGCCCTTTCTTAGACAAGTTATTCCTTCTTGGAGGTTGTTTAGGAGGATGCTATCCCTCTATAGGATTCAGTGATCAGAAACTGGAATAAAACTGGGACATGAACCAGACTATAACTGTAGAACAATGAATAATTCTGCTATTCCTAACCCATGAAACACAAAGAGAGGTTTTTAGCATATGAAAGACTCCAGGAAAATGCATGCAGCCAGACTGTTAGCATTTATAATGTTCCCATCTCAGAAATGATTCCAAGAACTTGACTGAACAAGCTGACCTCAGAAGAAGAGTGAGGAAGCAAGACTGGGATACAGCAGGAGCTCTAAAACTGTCTTGGAAGAGACTCAGAGCAAAGTAATGGGTTTTCAGGCTCCAGGAGTGCAAAACTGAGCTCAGAGACCCCAAAGGCACCACAAACAGCAGATATAGGTGTTGATCTTTTCTGTCTTACTTGTGCAGGAGAGACTGTATCCTCAGCATGGTGATTCCTGCTTTTCCCCCCAGTACAGCTCCTTTGGGCATGAATGGAAGAAAACTGACTGTAATAACCTCAGTTACCAGCATTGCTCTCTTTTCCCCCACATCCTCTTTTTTCTGATTCCCTAATGCTCACTTTGTCTCGATCATCTTCCCAGCCACAGAGGATGCAGGGTATTTTTTATCTGCAGCTGGATGGAAGGATGATCTTGTAATCCCCTTTTCCCCAGCATTTTCAGACTGTTCTCCATCTCATTCTCCAATGAGCTAATCCACATAGCTTATGTCACCTCCCTTTTGAATAAGTTTCTCTAGGCATTTTGCAAGAAACCGTACTCAAAGAAATCCACTGGTGTAGGGACAGACAGGTAGAAAGATGCAGGTGTGAGATGCAAGATTCATGCACAGAACTAAGAAAATCCCCCCCATAACAGCCCCACCTGGCTCAATGGCCCCACCCAGCTCTCCCCCACTGCAGTGATGTCCATTTATGAGACCTTTCATTCCTATCCAGGATGTCTTTTTGTTTCCAGCCCTTTAAATCTGGCCCAGCCAAGCTGTTGAGCCCTGGAGAAAGCCTTTGCTGCTTGTTAGCAGTGTTGCTGGTTACTCCTCTGTGCTCGTATCTTACTCCTGAGACTAATTTAATAGCCTAAAACAATGCTTTTAGAAAAGATACCTGTCACTGAAAGGCCTCTCCCAGAATTCAGCTGCACCAGGTGGGTCAAACTCTGCAGCAGGAATAAAAATTCAAATTTATCACAATTTAAAGACTGGAGGACAGAAAGTTTAAAGAAAATGGAGAAATGATGTCACACTACAAATGGTACGAAAAAGAAAGTCTCTGTGGCACAGATTACTTCAGGGCACTAATAAAAATGAGCATATCAGTAGAAAGGATTTTAATAAGGACCGAAGAGAAGGCAGGGAAACAGGCACTGATCTGCAAAGGAGAAAAAAAAGTAATCTGAGCATGTGGGTTTTCACAAGGATATGTTAAATTTTTATAATTGAGAGCAAAGTCCCCACTAAGGAAAGACGTGCAAGAGAATTCTTTAAACTGCATTGCTGATGAATTACACGGCTCTGAACTATAGTTTGCATTAATTGCATAAATTGGAAGGGAAAAGTACAAAGCATGTAATAGAACAGCACAAAAGGGGAAACAACAGCAAAGTGTTCAGCAACTAACACCGGGTATTGGTGTTTGCAAAGGGCTGGTTTCTGTACTCACTGATAGCTGGAAACTGCAGTTTGGGCTGGGGAGGGTCTCTTGACCTCCCTGTACCTTCACCTTTAGGGCTTCTGTGATTCTTCAGCTGCTGGAATAATTTCTTTTAGGATTAGGACATTCCCAGCGCCCAAAAACTCCCAGGAGAAATGCTCCTTGGCTCAAGGAACTGGGTTACAAAGCCCTGGCACAGGCTCTGTGATATTACGTGGACTAAATAGCCGTGATTTCAAGTAAATAAAACCACTCATGGGACAAAGTTTAGGAAGATAAATGGACAAGCTGTTTGTTCGGGTTGTCTGTCTCCTAATCAATAGCCCTTCTGGGACCTAATTTTGTTAAAGTCTGACCCTTCCTGTTGTATCTGAAATAATGAGACAAAAGCAAATGTCACTTGAAATTCCAACAAATAGATTAAATCCCAAGGTAGGCAGTGAGGGCGTGTGAGTAACTTTCAAAAGCAGTTGATAAAGAAACATAAAGGAGCTCTGTCTCAGTCACCTGCAGTTCCTACACTTGAACAGGCAGAGCAGCAAACCCAGAACTGGGAATTTGGCTGCACTGGTTTAGGACAGAAAGGAAGCAGAATCACCTGCAAATGCAGATGCTCCTCCTTGAACTGCTCACCTTCCCCAGGGTGTGAGCATTTCGTGGGAACAATTTTTGGTCCTGCTGTGCAGGTACCTCTTTTACCTTCTTGCCTGTCCTTTCATCTGCCAGTTATCACAGCTGTTGGGGTTTACATCCACTGCTAAATGCTGAACCATCCTGAATCAACTTCACGCAGGTTTAGGTTGCTTTTTTTTTAATTTTGGTTTAGTTGTTGTGTTTTCCCCAAAGAACAGTGAAAAACACAGTTCAAAAGCTCTTTGACCTGTATAAACAGAAAGACCTACAACTCCACAGCACCTTTTCAGGGTGTCCCAGTAAATGTGTCTCTTCAAACACTGTGTTCCCAATGTGTTGGAAGCTTCAGCTCCTCTGACCTCTCCTTTTTCTTCCTATGGAGCTTTGTCTGCAACAACACTTCATCTGAACTACAAAGATTTCTATTTTACATGTCAAGGCAGCTCTAGAAAGCTCCATAGTGAACAGAAATGCTACTTCTATGAGAGTGCGTACTTCTTTGCATGGTGCTCCATTTTTTTACCTCTTAACAGCTTTAAAAAAATACGTGTTGATAATTATTGTGTGATTCTGCTTTAGGAAAAAAAAAAAAAGAAATATTTTGTTGCTCCAGGTTTAAATCAGAGTTCAAGAAGGATTGTTTCTGAAGCAGGGGCAGAGTACAGGCAGTGATCAAGCAGAGCCTGAAGTAGTGATTGCAAAGGAGGTACATTTTTGTCAGTATCTGCATGGTTTGTTGTAGACATATGTCAGATGATGGCAAGGAAAGGGGATGTAACACGACAATTACCTCCATATCACATGGGTAAAAGCCAGACTCAGAGGTCTTCAATATTCTAGCTGATAACATGTAAAGTAGCTACTCAGACCGCAGGAGGGAGAGATGGAGAAGGCAGTAGGTTAATCTCCAGCTCCTCTCAGCACACAGCTCTGACTCATGTAAGTCTTTGCTTGAATTACCAAGCCCTAGAGAAGAAGGCTGGACAGTGGAGGGGTTTGTCACACCACGGGAAGGTCTGCAATATTTGTGTACATAACACCCCTGCAAGGAAGCCACCAGCATTCTGTCAGAAACAGGAACAGGCAACGTGGTGCTAGACTTTGTTACCTTGTCAACCAGCAGAAAATTCAGCTTTTCTCCAGTGGATTTGCATCTTTGGCCACGAGGTGCTGTTTTTCTCCGTGCAGGGGACCCAGAATAACAATTGACAAAAATAAACCACAAGCAGACAAATGGGCAGAAGTTATCTGTTATTTCTGAGCATTTAAATACAGTATATTTTTTTTTTCCTACAAGTCTGTCAGCCTGCATCTCCAACTGTGCCTTTGTCTTGCTGTGGGACATGAAGTTTGAACCCTGCAGGGGTCCAGTGCTGAGAACCAGACAGGGGGGCTCACCCAAAGACAGGCTGGTTTGGTGACTGTAGTGTTTGATTGACTTGTCCACATAGAAATGATGGGGCATTAAAAAAACATTAACAACACATTTGGTATTCAGGTTGCTGCTTCTTTTGGAGCGCATGTTGTTTTCAGCCAGGGATTTCCAGGGAAAAGCAATGTCTTCATCTGCCTCCGCACCAGCCATCAGGGGACAAAATCTGCGTGTGGAAAGGATGAGGCCACTGAGCAAATGAGTGTCAAAAATAAGTGTCAAGATCTGAGAAGGAATGGCATAGAATTAATCCTCCTCCCTTCTTCCCTTGTAAATCTTTTGTTCCGTGCCAGTGAATTCTTCATTGCCCAGGTCTTTGCAGCACTGAGCCCCCATGAAATGAGTGTGTAGGAAGTGAGGTATTGTTCCTGTCTATCCACCATGGAAACATTGCTGGGGACATTAAGAGCTGAGGGTATGCCCATGATCACTCCACCTGCTCGACCACTGATGTAGTTTTGTGTTAACCCGTGAAGGATGGCTGGGGAGCAGTCAATGGAACCACCTTTTATCCATATGGGCTGCACTGAATCACCCTGATTGCCTTGCAGAGGAGGCTCTTGCAGGATTGATGGTGCCTGAAGGATGAACAAAGGTCTCTGCCTGGCTCGAGAAGTAACCAGAGACCAGCTATAAAAAGTACTGAGATAGTCAGGACTTACCTCTTCTACCTGCCCCATAACATCCAGAGATATCACAGCCCCCTGGATGTCCAGGCTGCCCAGGCTGTCCTCTGGCACCAGGAAAACCTTGAGGACCAGCATTCCCAGGGTAACCCTTCGGGCCTGGTTTCCCCAGCACAACTTCTCCTGGTGGGCCTGAAGAAGGAGAAGCACTGTAAGCTGTAGCACATCTACTTTAGCTGCTTCAGTGTAATACCTCTCCTGTATCTTCCTCCATCCTACATGGCAGTTAATTTTCTGGGTGTTTCTTCCTCATTTTGGTGGACAAATAGGACCTGCCAGTTGGAAAACCTGTTCTGAATCCAAAGAACTAGAGGGCTTATTCTTGACCTTAACGGTGCCCCGCTTGGCTGAAAATGGGTCCTGGTTATGAGAATCCAAAGTCCACTAAATGCCAATGCAGAAAATCACCTTAACCCCAGGATCCACCCCAGAGTAACTGCTTTTTGTGTCTTTACATCTCAATTATAAAAATATAAAAGCATAATAATATGTTTGATAGTGCCTGGTTTCTTATGTCAGTGGCAAAGCTCCTGCTGATTTCAACAGGGATTAGAGTGGAGGAGCACCTGAAATCCTAACAGATTACTCACAAACCCTTACTTGTCATGAGCTGAATTTTCAGAGTTTCTATCCCCAGAGCATCTGGCCTTGCATGCAAAAAACCAGCAAAACTAAAGCTCTCAGGATATGTCTCAGGTCCTTAAAATACATCATCACCTAGAAATTGGTACCAGAGGGAAGAAGCTGCCTGGAATAATCTCTTGTGTCTCAGCAGAGAGGAACCATCCAGGATGCTGCCAACAGTGGTGTGGGGGGGGAGGTCAGTCTACCCCACCACAGTGGTCCTACAGCTGGATAAGGCTTTGAATCTGAGAGCTGGTGGGCATCAGATGGCCCTGCTGGGTCAGTGCAAAGAGGTTATATTCACTCTACCTGTTCTGCCTCTGGGTCCTTGGCTCCCCTCCTCACTTGCTCCAGACATTCCTTTTTCTCCTTTGGGTCCTGGGGCTCCTAATCACAGATAAGAGACAAATGCAGTTGGTTCACTGCATTTTGAATTTCCCCCTGAATTGGTGCTCCTGCAGTCTCCCCACATGCTGAAGTGGAGTCCCAGCCCTTGGCAACACTGAGAAACATCCACTTCCTTTAATTCAGTCTGGACACCTACTCTCTTGCTGTGACCAAAAGGGCATTGGTTTCTTTGATCCAATTAGCATTGATTTGAAGCCTGATATGGGTGGAAATGAACTTTCTTTTCCCAGAGAAATTCACAGTGATAGTGTCAGTGCACCAGCCTGAGGGTGAGACCCACCTCTGTGCTCTTCACATGGAGCAGACAAATCACAAAGCTGAACTGTCTCTTCAACCAGGTGCTGGTTAGTCAGGATTGCTGTTTTTGTGTGAAATTAGTCACAAAACCAGTACATCTCAGAGAAACAGGTACATTTTGACAAAATACAATTTTTGATCGTTTTAAGATGAAAATATTTTGACCAGCCATGTCCTCAAGACGGTTTTACAGTGAGATTCATCTTCTCCCATCTCCTGTTCGACAGGCTGGAAACATCTGCAGGTTGATACTCCTTTTTCTCTGAAGTGACACTTTGATAAGCTTCGCAGATACCAGATAAGGCTGACTAGTGCAGGGGTAAGGAGCTAAACAGAACATTTCTAGTTACTCAGAGGTGTTAGGACACTGCTGAAACCAATGTTTTTCATTTTATTTTGACAGATAATTACTTGAGCCACTGCCAAACATTGTCTGCGAATCCAAGCAAAGCATCTTTCCACTATTCACTCATTCATGTGCAATAACTGATGCCACTTCTAAGATTACATTAATCCATTTCTTCTTCCACTTTCAACATTGCTTCAGTTATCTCATGTCTTCAGTCAGTGTTTTCCAACACTCCTCATTTCTGTCCAAAGGTGATCCATTCCACCACCATATGCTCACCCAAAGGGCTGTTTCTTTTGCCTTTCTGCAGGGAGAGCCTCCTGCCCTCTAAAATTAAACTCTCCATCCCCCAAAACCTACCCTGGCCTTCCTCTCAATGCAGAGCTTGAAAAAACAGTGGGCTGCATCTGGTTTCTGCCCACTCTTTGAGAGGAGGTGTCTCTTCGTAGAGTTGAGAAGTCCAAAAGGAAAACAGCAATGAGATGAGATAATATCATGGGTTATCTTTACAGTACTGCTTGAGGCACCGAAATGTTTAGTTAAAGTGGCAAAGGTATAGCAAAAGATGTTTACAAAGGCTTCTGTCCATACCTCTCTCTCCTGGATACCCATCTTTGCCTGGCCGTCCAGGGATGCCGTTTTCTCCTCGCTCTCCATTGCTCCCAGGGGGACCTGGAGGACCTGGTGGTCCTGGTTCTCCTGGTTTTAACCTTTCCTCCCACATGGGAACTGGCTTTCTTGCATGTTCATGAATGAATGAGTCAAATTTCAACACATGAGCTGAGAAGGCAAGACAGAAATTTAATGTTTCCTTGGCTGGGAAATTCAGAAGGGAGAGAAAAATCAAAAACTGTCATCTAAAAAGGTACTTAAAATGATCAGCTAATGCTAAATAGCTGCCAGTGCAAACTGACAGCTTGAAGTCGAAACTGAAAGCCAGAAGATGAAGATGGACACCTCAGTCATGACTTTGCTGCCTGACCTTGGTCAAACCACTATTTCTCTTCGTGCATCACAGCACGGGAGCTTTATAAAAAAAGCCTCATCTCCAGAGGAATCAGCACATATCACCAAAAGAATTATGTCTTTCAAATTAGTTTCAAGCTTTTCCATTTAAGAAATAAAGAAGCCTCTGCAAAACACCAAAGGACTTTACTAAGAAATATTTCACAGGTCTCTGTGCCAACGCCACCCAATAAAGCGACGTGGCACGTAGAGCCTGCGGTGGAACATTTGTTATGCGCAGTGCTCAGCACAGCACAGGATGGAGGAGCTCCTGGGGTCACTTACAGCTTCATGCTGTCTCTCCTCTTGTTTTTTCACTGCTGGAGAGTCACAAAACCATAAAATGACAGAATGGTTTGGGTTGGAAGGGACCTTAAAGCTCACCTCGTTCCACCTCCCTGCCGTGGGCAGGGACACCTTCCATTAGACCGGGTTGCTCCAAGCCCCATCCAGCTTGGCCTTGGACATTTGCAGGGATGGGGAGTCCACAGCCTCTCTGGGAAACCAGTGTCAGGGCCTCACCATGCTAACAGGGAAGAATTTCTTCCTAATACCTAAAATAAATCTGCTTTCTTGCAGCTCAAAGCCATTTCCCTGTGCCCTGTCACTACATGAACACATGGGGAGCTGGGCTGGTTATACTCACTCTGAATCATCCGCTCACAAGCCTGGCTAACAAGCTGGTAAATTGTGGCCAAGGACTGTGGTTCCCCCTAAAATGAAGCAGTTTTTTAAATTAAGAAAAAAGGGAAGTATTAATATCTTTTAAAAAGGATCGATATCATAATGCATGATAGCTTTCTGCCCATTCATTTCCTCAGCTTGAGCTTCAGAGATATTAATTGCTGTGAAATGCAGCTCTATTTATTTATCACCGAGCTCTGAAACCAGAAAATTGAAATTGGAAACATCAATAATTGCTTTTCTCCTGCACATCAAAAAGCCCGGACCGAATCTAAATAATTACCCAAGCTACCAAAAAAGGGAGAGCAAATTTCACCCTCAAATTTTATCAGAAAAGATGCTAAGTCTATAACTCAGTGTTCTGTGATATGTAAAACATTTAGTATGATCAGATATTACAACGTCCTATCTCTGACTCAATCGTTTATGAATATTGATTCTTCCTGTTACTGTATTCTGAATAAATCATATGTGAGGGGTCCTCTAGAAAGTTCGAGTAAAGTAAGGAAAAGTGGTAAAAATGCAAAAAAAAAAAAAAAGCTTACAAATAAAGACTGACTCTGTGAAAATTCATACCTAATGCACTGTGTACTTCCAGAAACATTTATAAAACATACATGTCTGGCTGGATCACAGTGCAGATTACCCAGTCTTTAAAATCTGCTCCAGACAACAACCAAGGGAAGGGGAAATGGAAAGTTCCACTGGAAAAAAAAATTAAAAAAAAAAAGAAAACAAAGAAAGTATAGAAAAGGAAAAGCTGATGGGATTGGAAGGACAATGCTGTTAAAAACTGTAATACTGAGGCATTAACTTGAGACAAAAGCACCTCAGATCCATCTGAAGCCTTATTTGCATAAGCCAGTCTTGGCAATGAACCTCAGAATCCTAGCAAGTCATGGTATTTCTATTTAACCAAAAGTAAGGATGAGAAAAAACTTAATTTCCCAACAAAATAACCTTCCAAGGCAGTGTGGATGTCCTGACCTCCAAAGTTCTGTGCTGGGGCACAGCTGACAATTATTACAAGTGAGTCCCCTCATTCAGTACATTAAAATAGAACCATTCGGTGAAGAAAAGCGGGTTTGTTTTTTTCATTTTCATCAAGGAATGGATTTTCGGTTGACATTTCTGCTTCATTACCACAAATGATACTAAGGAGCTCTTGACTGCTTTGGGATTATTTATGTCCCATCAGCCACAGCCCGTGCAGGTGAACGGGAAGGCAACAAGCGAAAGGTACGTGAAGTTATTCAGCACTAGAGAGGTCTGGCTCATATTTGTAAGCAAAGGTTGCAAATCAGGTTACCAAATCCACTCTTTTGAGTGTAGGATACAGTGACAATGTTACCTGGCACCAGAAAAACTCACTTTCTCTCCTCTTTCTCCTTTTGGACCTGGCAGTCCCTATAGGGAGAAAAAAATGAGATAAGGAAGAGCAGAAAAAAACACCCAACAATAAATAAATGGGGATATGGGTTACATCAGTGTGACATGGAGCACAAAGTTTGTTTCTCACAGTCTTCTTGTTTCCTTGACCTCATGACAGTGACTGCAAGAGCTTTAAGTCCATAAGAACATTTTGTTTTCTTTATAAAGAAAAATAAGCAGCAAATGGAGCAGTGGTATGAGCACCAACAACAGGGATGGAGAAATTTCTCAGATGCAACCTTAGAATACATTTCCCAACAGGGAAGGTAGTTTTATCATCTGAGAAGAAGAAACACCTGTGACATCTTGATCTGTGCCTGCACCTACAAGCCCAACACTGGCTATGCCAGCTCAGGGCAGACTCTCCTGCTTTATTCTAGAATCTTACACCAGAAGTTCATTTGGGTGTTGGATTTTGTGCAGCCTGTGAATCTCCGGAGGGCAAAGTGAGGTGGGATTTGTCGAATGCTTTATCAACAGTTTAGTAGCCTGGGCTTTGCACATCCAGGCACCTCCTTAAGAAGGATGAGTGTGAGTTTAAACTATTCTTTGGGCTCTGAGGGAGAGCTGCTGCGGGAACAGCTCATTTCCACTCAAGTATTCCACATCTTGGCCTTCTTTGGGACCCAAAAGCAGCCACTTACTGTTGGCCCAACATCACCCGGAGGTCCCTTCTCTCCACTGCTGCCTCGGGTGCCTGTCGCTCCTTGGAAACCCTGCAGAGAGTACAGATTAAAAACCCAGTTATTTCTTCTTCTTCTGTTCAAGGAGCTCCAGGGGCACCAGCAGCAGGAGCTTAGAGGACTCTAGCAAGGGCACTGCAGCCTTAAGTTTCCTGTCAGTAGCTCATCTGTTGTTAAGAGGATATTGTGTGTGAGTCATGCTCACATCATTTCCTATTACTGTCTCAATTATGGCCAAGCCAGCAAAGCTGAGTTTTACCAACAAACTGCAATGTAGTTTATATCCTACAGGCTTTGGATCCTTCATTACATATTCAGATTTAGACATAGCCTGGAGCACAACCCTTTTCTTCAGTCTCCCAATACCATGTGGTTGTTTTCTTTTCCCTTTAAGACCTATGTTGGCCTCTAATACTTTCCAACAGTAGCAACAGCTTAGAGAGTGGGATGTGCCCTCTTTGGTCATCTCCTCTTTGTCAAGTTTTTGTGTCATTTGGACCCTTAAAGGGAAACAAAAAATAAGCCAAACCCAACTAGTAAAAATATTTTGGTTTATCATTTTCCAGCTATAACATTTAAGCTCAGTAGAGATTAGCAACTGTTCTGAACAGTGAACATAAAAGAAGTCTTCAAGGCACCAGAACAGTTTTCAGAGCCTCCTCTGAAGGCTACAGTGCTTTCCTTGTATTCAGAAAGCTGAGGTTCAACCCTGCCAGCTTCACATCTTCCCAGGATGAGCAAGTCAAAGTTATGAGCTGAATTCAGCCTTAGGTCCCATAAATAACTTAGCACAACTACTGCCAAATTCCTTGTAATTCAGCGGTGAGACTCAGCCATGAGAATCGGTAACTTATCAGGTCCACCATCCATCAACTAAAACCCAACCTGGTTCAGTTTCCCCTGTACCTATGGTGCCTTCAAATTAGCAGATGTAAATCAACAGATCTTAAGGTTCTGCTATTCTGGGCACAGCAGAGTACAACACACTTACCTACATCCAGCTCTGGCAGCACGTATTGGCAGCGGTGTCAGGAGTAAACCTTTCACACCTGCCTCCATCCTCCAGCTCCTGCTGATTTCAGTCTGACAAGCCAAATTACCTCAAACTCATCCCAACAGTTGGAAAACAGTAGCACTAGGAAAGCCGAAATAGCAAAACAAGCATCGCATTGCCCGGATAAATCTTCCTCAGGACTTGCCAGAAGGAGCCAAGGTTTTTCTTCTTACACAGAGAGTGGGGAAGTTGTGACCTGCCCAAAGTGCCAGATATTCCCCATAGTGCCCCAAGAAGGGTTTTTGCCCTGACACTTCCAGGTGAAACCCCAAGATTCTGCTGAGGAAGAGATTGTGGCATGGATCACTCCTAATGAGTACTCACCCTTGGTCCAGGAGGTCCTGGAGGCCCCGCTGTGCCTTCTAGTCCCCTCACCCCCTGCAAAGCCAAATCCAGTCATTTACTAATGAAAGAATTCTGGCAGACCTCATAAGCAGTGAGATGGTTTTTCCATGTGCTGCTTTTAACAGGAACCTGCTACGAACGGGTAAAAAATGCATCTACCAAACAGCAAGAAAGGTGACGCCTGCTCAGATTTGGCCAAACCTGAGATGACCTCATTTTTTCCCCCAATCCCTCTGGCTTTGTGAAAAGACTGTTCACTTCTGCACTGAGTGCATTAGGACAACTGTATGTTTTGGTACTCTCACAGCAGATTTTTAGGCACCCATGCATGAAAACTCGGAGGTGAGATGTTTTACCTTTGCACCTTGAAGTCCATCCCTGCCTGGAGCTCCCTGCACACCAGGAATGCCCTGTAAATCAGAATTGCTTGGTAAAGTTGGCATCTGATTATCATTGCCCTAATTCATCTTGTGTCAGTGGACAGAAGAAAAAGATGGAAAAAGAAACAGTTATTCTTCAAACAGAGCAAGGACTGTTATCCCAGCTTTAATTCCATTATATCTAGCTTCCAGATAGGTCTATCTTTCTTACCCAACTGACTCAGTTTCCCTTGGGAAAGTGACGACACTCCAAAATGAAAGGCAGTTCCCAAGCAGACAACAGCAACAACTCTGTGGCTTTTCAGTCTTGTTTAAAGTAGTTACTGGGACAAATGGGCAAATCTTTGGGACAAGTAGAAGAAACGGTGTCTTTCATTACCTGCATACCAGGACTTCCAGTGTCTCCTTTCTCTCCTTTAATTCCTGGTGGTCCCTTGGATTAAAACAGAAGCATTCAGTTAGGCACGTGGCAGCACCCCCTGAGGTAAACAGCATCCTGCTGCTCCACATCCATGTCCCAGGTTGCTTCAGCTCCCTGTGGTGTTCCAGGGTAATTTACAGCCACAGCATGGGAGTGGGGATTCTGCCATCCCAGACGTGCATGCAGAAGCTACTCCGTGCCAAGCAATGATGATCATTGGAAAGGAAAGTGCCTGAATATTCATAGAATATCCTGCGTTGGAAGGGACCCCACTGGGCTGTTTCCAATAAAAGCCCATTAGTGAGAATCTGGGCCAGAATGAGTAAGTGCAGGGCCTCATCAGCACAAAAAAAGATTGATCGTCATCTCTCCCTGGTGCAGCTGTTCAGCTGCTGGTAAGGATGATGTAAATACACAGATCACAGCACTGAGACACCCGTTTCTGAGACATGTTCTCATTGCAGAGAGCAAGTAACAAAAAAAGGCACTTGAAGAGCTCACATACCACAGGACCCTGAACTGTGATTCCTTGGGAACCTGGAGAGCCTTGCTGGCCACTGGGACCTGCTGGTCCTACTTGTCCAGGTGGGCCTGGTTCACCCTAAAACCAAAGACAAGGAAGCAATCACAAGGAAAGGAAGTGTTTAGTGCCTGCTCTCCTCATGGGCTGCACTGCTGACCTAGTTCAGCATGAACCATCTACAGGATTCAAGATGAAGTTGGGACAGTGAGGGGATCTGTAGTAACCTCAGCTGCCTTTGCCTTTTAGGTCCAAAGTTTTGGTTCATCTTTCATGGGAGCAGAGAGCAAAGCTGCAGAGGGTGCTTTGCAGAACATGATTCACCTTCCCAAGCAGCAGGTCATTCCTGTTATTCAGTGTGGTCTGAGAACAAAGGGGAATGTTCCTTATCCCATGGCTGAGATCTGCATCCATTCTCATTCCTTTCCCAGAATCTTTGCCCTCTAACCATCCTGCTTTCCCAGAGGTCATCCCAAAGAAGGTGACCAGTGGGCTTCTCTGGCTCTGCCCTGTGTTGATCCATGGAGCCATGAACATTTGCACCAGGGTTTGCTTCCATCCCCAAGGTGTGGGGATTGAGACCCAGCCGTTCCTCAGGGCTCCTCCTGAGGGCTCTGTGTGGTTCTTGCTCTGCCTCCCTCCTCACACTGCTCTGCTCCAGAGCAGTTCCAGTCTGTCTGGTCCAGAGGCTTGGCAGCCAGAACAACCACAGCACAAAGACTGACCATTTTCCAGCACAGCTGCTCTCAGAGGACATTGCTGACCACGTTCATTGCCTTAATTCAGCAAAACTGGGCTCATCACCTCCATTTCCAAAGCCCAACTGAGTATTTAATTCATAATAAGTGATCCCATGCTTCACAATGCGGCAAACAAAGCCAGAGTAGTGCTGAGTATCAGGACTCACCTTGGGTCCTGGCTCCCCCTGCTCCCCCTGAGGTCCTCTCCTCCCAGGGCTGCCCTGCCAGTGGGACACAAAGAACATCACCATGTTTATTGTACTGTAGCCAGGAGCCTGGGGGACAGAACTTCACTGCCCACAGTGAGAGGTGTTTCCTGCCCCACAGAGGTCACAGCAAACAGGGGCAAGAAGGAAATTAATCAAGTCAAAGGGAAGAAGAAAGGAACAGCACAGCCCCTTGGTGACCAGCAGTGGGAACTCTGCACTTACCCCCACCAGGGAGAGAGGAAGTTTCAAACTTTCCAACCTCCCTCCGATTCCCCCTGCAAACCCATCCTGAGACAACATCGCAAATGGGCACGGGAATACACTCAAAAAGAAGGGGTGCACACACCTACACCTCTTTGGGACTGTCACCTCGAGGGCAGAGACACGTGCTGAGATCAGGGACACCAATCAGCTCTGGGAGACCTGGCTCAGCTCTGCCTAAAAGCTGTGTGGGGAGACGAAACAATTCTTCTGGCATGAACTAATATTGTGTGAATTTTTGACGTCTGAATTTGAAAGTTGCTATTCCTGAGTCTAAAAAAAAAACACTGGATTTGAAATGAGAAGCACCTTTGGGAAAGGTGCTTTCAGAAGTGCCCAGAAAGTCATTTCACAAGTCAGCTGGATGTGGTCAAAAACACTCAATTAGGACAGCAATGAATACGAGGTGGGATATAGTCTTGCTATCTGGAGCTTTAAAAATAGCAATGAGTGCTATTGTAACTGCAGCAAATCACCAAGGGTTTAGTGGTGTGAGGATAAGGTTATGTGTCAAAACCCGATTTCCTCTAGTGTTTTAACAATCCTGCTCTTCAAGGAGTTGTCTGTGGAGATGCTTAAACCACAGGGCAATGCAAGTGGTAATTAGGCACTTAGGATATTGGAGCAAACTGTGACAGTAGAGTGTGCTGTTAATTAAACTTCCACCGGAATGAGCAAGTAATTACTCTGCAATGAGAAGCTGTTCCTTGCATGGAACTGAACTCGCAGCTAAACCACAGGGCAATGCAGGAGGTGATCTGAGACCTTTTGTCTTGAGAAAGGAGGCAAATGGTTTTTTTAATGGTTATTTCCCAGGAGGAAAGCACCTGGAGTGCTTGAACTGAGGTGCTCTGGGCAGACTGTCTGTCAGGTTTCAGCTGTTTCGTGCAAATAAAAATGTTTTCCCCCAAACTTTCAAAATGCAAATTTTTTGATAACCGCTTCCTGGTGTTTAACTGGAATATTTTCTCCTGCCATTTAAGCCCATGGTGACTCTCCAGCATCCATAATGGATAGGGTAGAATATTATATTTGCCCTTTATCCCTGAGCATATTGGATCTGTAATGACTGCTTTCTCTTCCCCCTCATTTCCTCAGGGTTTTCTCTCAAGTGACATTCGCTGAAAAGAAAGAGAGCTGTGGGGACAGACAGGATTGCAAAGTCTCTCCTTTCTCTTTACACTGCCCACCCACACAGACACTTACAACAGTCCAATTTAACACAGTATACACACAGGAAGGTTTTGTGGTGGGTTTGCCTTTTTTTTTTAAATTTAAAGAGTTTCAGAGCCTACAATACATGAAATCTCTGCAGACACAGAGGGTGACCTGTCCTCCTCTCCTAAGAGGATTAATGTGGTACCAGGAACTGCTCAGCCTGTTCCCAGCTGCAGCTGTTGCACTGCCAGCTCACCACCTCCCCGTTTCATCAGCACCTGAAATCTGAAGGGCAGCTCTCAGACTTGCCCTGGCACGAGTAGGACCTCAAAGGTCCCCGAGACAGGATGAGAGGAAATGGCCTCAAGCTGCACCAGGAGAGGTTCAGATGAGGTTTGAGGGTAAATTTCTTCACCAAAAGGGGTTTTCAAGCACTGGCCCAGGCTGCTCACGGCAGGGGTGAAATCACCATCCTTGCAGGGATTTAAGATGTGTAGATGTGGCACTTGGGACTGTGGTTTAGTGGGCTTGGCAGTGCTGGGTGGATTCAATGATCTTAACCGACCTGATCGATCCTGTGACTCTAAAGCTTCATGGAGCCCCAGGAGCACTTCCCTCATGCCCATAGTGCCCAGAAACCACGAAGCAACAGCAGCCCCTGGAATATTCTGCATGGAAGGGTGAACTCACAGGGGGCCCTGGAGGTCCTGGCAAGCCTGGGCGGCCCGAAGTACAAGAGCAGGCAGGAGCCAAGGTGGGGCAGGTCTCCTCATCCCTCTGAAATGGAATCAAACCAAAGGGTCATGAGCAGCTGCATAGCAAGAGCAGGAGGGATCATAAATAACATATTCACTGTTTCAAAATTCAGTCTTTCAGCTGAAGAAAAGCAGAAATTTTTTTTTCTACTTTTTCTACTCCACTGAGATTTTTGTGAGCAATCAAGTGCTTTATTTTTCTGTCAAATAACAAGCTAAAAAAAAAAAAGTACCATCCCCACCTGTAATGTGCAAAACACATACTGGAAGATAATTTCTCTCCTTGCCAAGTATTTATACACTCCATAAAGCAGCTTTCTTTGTTGAGAAGGAAAGTGAAAGGAAGAGTGGGAGATGTTGTGCCCAAGGGCTGAGATGGCAGCAAAGCTGCAGGACTGTCAGGGCTGCTGTCACAGATGAGGTCGTGACAGGAGGCACAGACAATGCACCAGGATTTGAAGTTTTCTTTCTTTTTGAAGCAAACATAGTTCTGTTTTCTTCACCAAGAAACACACTGATGTTACTCCCAAGAGAAGAGGAATAAAAAATGTTTTCCCTCTTGAGTATGTCAAAATCATTCGCAGTGTCACTTCAGTGACACTTGTTCCATCATCCCCAGTTTCATGTCAATAAGCTGAGTGGTCCCTCTTGTCTTACCAGTGCAGGGAGATCACAGCATCTGTCTTCCTCTGCCCCTGTGCTGCTGCACAAGATCTTCAAAGACTGCAGCTGGAACTGGGAAAAAGAGAGAGCTTGATAAGAAAGTACCGTTGGCACCCACCATCCACCACCAAATCTCATGAAGTTCAAGTGATAAAAATAATCTTCAGTGATGATTTGCCAGGACTGTTACATGTGATCCCAACTATAATTTCTGCTGCAAAAAAACCACAGCATGAAAAGTACCCCCAGATACTGAGTGTTGCCCAAGCCATCAGGTCTCTGTCTTGCAAGTCAAGAAGCAGCTTCACTCCAGCAAAGACAAGTCTCCAGTTTACTCACAGTTCTGTAATAGCAGCAGGTTCTCAAGTAATTGGGCTTCAGCATCACCAAAATGGGAAAGCAGACTTTGATTTATTCCCCTTGGGGACATGGAGAGAAGAGTAAATGTGGCAGCAGCATTTCCCAGGGCAGACGTGATCCCCTCACAAGAAATCCCAACCTGTCTCTCTTGCTGCATCCCTAACAACCAACACACCTTCCCATTCTGATTAACAAAGGAGCACACAAAGGCAAACAAAATAATGAGGCAGAGATTATTTTCTCTTTCCTTGACACCGTTTCTCATCTTTTTCTTTCTTTCTTTTTTCTTCACTTCATGCATTTAACAACGAGCGCTCTGTACAGCCCAGGTAGGGTGACAGGCAGCACATGGATATAGATGAGCCCTGTAGATCAAGCGGCATTTAAAGATATCTTAAATTAAATGAGGTTCCACGATAACCGGTAATGAGACACTCTGTCTTCCCAAGGGCAGCAGAGCTGTGGAATATGTGAAACGTCGCTGGGCTGAAACAGCAATGGGAGTAGGGACAGCACAAAGCTGTTCATTACTTGGCTAGACCTACCTAGCTGAGCTGCTAGCACGGAGAATTTGGGAGGGATGAGGAAAGCACAGATGCCTGCCTTCTGTGCCATGGACTTGTGATCAAATTGCTACTTATTTGGGAATTAAGTGAATAACTTTTGAATACTAATGTCACTTAATTTGTTACACAGAGGACCACAGAGTTTACAGGCTTTTCCAGTGTCCATTTTTTTCTGGGCATATCTCAGTTTGCAGCTGGGAAGGCACATGGGACAAGGACAGTGATTTTACTGTGCTGCCTTGAGGCAAGGGGAGTTATAAATCACCTGGTGAGCTGTTTTCCCATGGACTTATAGATCTAAAAGCAGAGCCAAGGAGCAAAACCTTCACATCAGTGGTGAATGATTTCCTACAGCCCCAGCAGCACCTTCTGAGTGATGAACTTGTCACTGTGCACATAATTAACACTCCTGTTTTGGGGACTAAGTATGGAACAGACTGCCAGGAGAAGGCATACAAGGGTGTTTTTGACCTGAGGACTGTTCATTGGGCTGTCTCGGGGCAGGGCACTGAGTCCACACTTTCCCCTGGCAGGGAGCAGCTTCTGAAGCACTGCATGATGGTAAGGACATACCCGCAGGCTGGCACGCACTGTTTGGGTTGTTTTCTTTTCCAAGCAGCAGCTGACAAAGAGTCTCTATCCTGCAGATTATTTTCCTTTCATTTGCATGCAGATAGGCAAGTCCAAACACACTGGGGACTGAGGCGCATCCAGCCCTGCTGCCTTCAGTCGCCAGCATTTCCCGACATCACTCCATGGGGGCTGATGTGCACAAGCTCCCCTCGCAGAAGCAATTCCCAAACCCTCCTGTCTGCTTCAGCGTCTCAGTGCAGGAGCTGCGCCTCCCCGGTCCCCGGAGGATGCAGCCAGCAGAAGGCACCTCTGGGACACGCTCACGCTGCTGCTTGTGATCCCCATCCCCAAACCCCGGCAGGAGGGACAAGCACGCTGGCTGTCCCGGTGCTGGGAAAGCTCATTAAAACCGCAGGGATCAGCGGGATGAGGGCACGGCTGTGCGTCACAGCGGTGTTGGGAGAGTTCAGAGCGAGAGTGCTGTGAGATGGCACCACTCTCCATCTGCCCAACCCCAGCCAGTTCCAAATGGAGCTCCCCCGTGTCCTCCAGCAGCACCCATTGCCGGGACTCACCGGGGCAGACCCGCTCCTGGGCCCTCTGGTCCTGGTCACTTTTCCCAGCATGGTGAAGCCGGCGGTGGAGATGCTGCCAATGGTGTTGATGGGTTTCTCCGCTATTTTCTTACAGTCCAGGTAGAGTTTGATCTTGAAGTGGCTCACGGCCACGTGCACCTGGGCAGCAGGTGGAAAAAGGCGTGTTGGAGCTCTGCGAGGAGATGAGGGAGTCCCTTACAGACAGCAATGCCCTCTGCCTGCTTCCCAGACTGCTGCTGTTGATCCCCTCACCTTTCCTCAGGAGAAGCCTTTCTGGACCGGTGGTATTAAATACCTCAGTCTTCAGAACTTAGCTGAATAATAACCCTGACCACAGATACTGATGGAAAGTGCTTGTTGCACATTTGGGTGCAATCCCTTTGCTCCGAGGACCTAGATAGCCAAAACCCCCACCCTGCTATGAGTGATAAAGTGGCTTTCTCACAAGGCTGGATTCTTTTTCCCTTCTTCCAGCACCAAATGGTCACCAAAATCGAAAATTTAAAAAAATAAATTTAATTTTTCATTTTTATCTCATTATTAAGGCCTAAAAACCACCTTGATTTTGGAGTTTCTGGGGAAAAAACGAAAGTAATCAACATGTGGAAATTATATTTTGATCACAAGGTAAACTTAAATTCTTTACAATTACAACTTTCAGCACATCAAAGAGGTCTGTCAGTTCCCTGGCAAATGGGATGCAAAGCATTTGGATAATCTCTCCTCACTTTGAACAATACGCATTGCTGGCATAACACTCCCAAACCGGAGTGGGGTTGTGAGCCACATTTCTCCCTCTCTTGATAAGGACCTTATGAAAGCTCCCATAGAATATCTTCTTCACTTCCTGCTGGTCAAAGGAGACTTCCTGTAAATCAGCCTTGTAGTCATGATTGAAATAGGTCAAGGATTTCTTACTGGCTACAGGGGAAATAGAACAAATAGCAGCTTAGAATTAAAAGAGAAATTGATTTCATCCACAGACACAATAGTAAATAATTAGACATGAATAAGGTGGAAGATTTCATATGCTATCATGAAACACTTCTAAACATTGGAAAACAATATATAAAAATAAAGAATAGGTTACAAGTAAATTTAAAATAAAAATAAGTCTTTTAATTGCACCTCAAGGCAGTATATGAAATGCAAGGTAGGCAGCAAGGTAGGCAGGAGAACTGCTGCCGAGTAACAACACCATTAAAACTTTCCAAGTGAACCCCAAAGCGAGTTCTGCTGCTCGCAAAACGTACGCAAATACCTGAACTCAATGTGCTCAACAAGAAACCTTACGGTCAAGGTTAACCCCCAGGAGAGGCTGGAAGTCCTCGTCCGTTATCTGCCACACGGCAAAGGGCTCCTTGGGGGTGTCGGGCAGGAGGCGCAGGAGGATGCTGATGGTGTGCTCGGGTGGGATCGCAAAGAGGTGGATGTCACTGCAACGAGACAAGCCAAGGAAACATCAGTGACTTCAATCAACAGGCAACATCCTCCGGGCAGGGCTCGTCCAGCGTGTTTCCTGGGCAAGGGTGGCCTGGAAAAGGTTTGATCCCAAGAGCTGATCATGATACGCCTGTAAAGAGCCTGGGCACTATTTGTGCATCCCTCTCAGGCTGTTGAGGTCTGTGCCGAGCGATGAGCACTCCCGGGCCTTCCCCTCATGCCTGGGGGATGCTCAGGTCAGTGCCAGCCCATCGCTGCCGGAGCTGCCTTAGGGAATGCCAAGGCTCAGCGAGTGCAGCCTTAATGCTTTCCAAAACAGAGCCCAGCAGAGGCTTACAAAGCACCCCTGCCAGGTTCCAAAACACTACCCCAGGTCTCCTTTTCAATACGGAGGAATGGTTGTCATATATCATGGGGTAAATCTTTAAACCTTGGAAGAAAACTCTTGGCTTAGGGATACGGTTCAGTGGTGGAGCTGGCAGCATTAGGTTAAGGGGTGGACTCAGTGACCTTGGAGGTTTTTTCCAACCTTAATGATTCTATTAGTTTAAATCAGTGTAAATACCCTTCAAGGATAAGCACTGAGCCCACAGAAAAGCCCCCACTGGGTCCCCACATCCCAGCTGCAGGATTTAGGCTCAGCAGTGAGAGGATACAAGGCAATTGAGGAAGGTCAAATTGGTTATGCCTGAAACATGCCTGTAATCTGAAACAGGACACATTTGCATGGGTACATACACAACTCATTAAGCATCTTTTCAGGAGTAAATCATAAATACTACAAGGTTTTTCTTTCTTTTTCAGTTTCTGAAGGAATAATGTCCTTGGAATGGCCTCTATAACAGCTGAACAAAAGGATTTGCCCATTGTTTTCCGAGTATTTAGACCAAAGAGTTCTCTGAATCTCCCTCACTCTGTTTACTCTAAGGAGCTTTGCTTCTTTAACTAAGATTAAGCGGAGCCAGTGCCTCAGTAATTAGACTTTAAACGAAGTAGCAATGAATGTCAGGAGTCAGATCACTCCTGATTCATAATCATAAAAATGAATGAGGTCATGGGAGCTGCCTGGCCCACTTGGGACCCTGCAGAGACGCTTCATACGCAACGAAATGGGGTCAAGTCACAACCCAGAGTCAGTGGTTCCTCCCTCTCATCAATACAGCCTGAGCTGCAGAGAGCAACTATCAGAGTAATGTTTTCTAAAGCAAAGATCTCTTTCCAAACCAGAGATGTTGGGAGAAGGGATTGAAAATGAAAATGTGACCTCAAACTGCCATCGCTGAAGAGTAGGTGGCTGTGGACAGAATGCCTAAAGAATGGTGCAGTGTCCACACATGACATGATCCTGATGTCCATGACAGCAACTAACACTGCTGGGAAAAGTGATTTTGTAGAAATGAAAAACATCACAGTGAAAATGTTTGGCTACACAAAAGATGTAATAAATGCTATCATGTCCCCTTAACTTCCATGTGACATGTTCCAAATTAACTTAAGGAAAGTCAGAGGTTTATTTACAAATACATTAGTTAAAAACCATCTGGCATTCTTTTCAGTCTGCCAGTGGTTTGATTTAGCTCATCTTTATAATTTCATTTTGAAGTTGCCAGTGGGGGCTTCATCATTCCCCCCCAGATCAGTGACCTTCCTTTCCCGTGCACATAGCTAATGTTCATGCATGAGACCGAGCATGAAGGTGACACCAGTCACTGCTCTGCTCCCACCTGGTCCTCTGGGTGAGCTGAATGTCTCTGAACAGGGTGAAGGTACGGGAACCGCTGAACACGAATGGCTCCATGGCCACGCCTTTAATGGAGGAGTATTCCTTCTCTACTAAGCCAAAAACTTCCATCATGTCAAACCCTGGAAAGAGACAAACAGAAAAATCGGTGATTAGAAAAGAATGCAAAGGAAGTGTGTTTGAAGAGCAGGTAGAATTAGCATGGAGAAGGCAATAGGTGTAAATACGTGGCAACATGACACCAGCAAGGCTGCCAAACTCGAGTGTACCCCACAAGTGGCAGCCAGGGAAAATAAGTTTGTGTCTGTATCCTCTGTGCACGTTTGCTGTAGTCTCTTCCTCTCGGAGGAGAGTGGACTAAAGATGGAGACTTTCACAATTGTGTTTTCAAATCTTCAGAACGAAAAACAAATGAGAAAGACGTTACTCCAGCAATTTCTCCTTTTCAACTATACGCAAAATATTATCTTCAAATGACATGGGATCAGTCCAGTAATTGCTAGCAGGGAGACAGAATTATTTCTGCTCTGAAATGCCTTATATATGAGCATCAGAAACTGAGGAAAGAACGTTAAAATATGAGCATTTCCATTTCTCTCTATTTTCACCAGACACCTGGGGGTGACCTGCCTTATGTGGTTTACAGATTCTCCTCTGACACCTCTGACATCGCCTCCCTGGCTCATGCAGCTTCATCTCTCCCAGCTCCAATTAAAGCTCCGAGTCATTTTTTCATTTCAGTTTTCTTTTCAGCGAGACAAGATCTCACAATTTGGATTCTTTCTCAGTTTGTCTGAGTTTGCAGCAGTCTGGGTGGAGGAGATGGTTCCTTCTTTAGTAAATGGAAGGGCTACAACTTCATTTCAGTGCGGTGCTTTCAGTCCAGTCAGTCAGAAAGGACCTTAAAGATCATCTAGATCCAACCCCCCTGCCATGGGCAGGGATGCCACCTGCTTGATCAGGTTGCTCCAAAACCCACCTGAGCTGACCTTGAACGCTTCCAGGTATTCCATCACACCACAAATCTGCCATGAAATGGTTTCAGTGATCTCCTCGTCAAGGAGGAGAAGAAGAGGTCAACACTTGTTGTGGCTTTATGATTAGACTGCTTTGGCTTCTGCATCTCCATAGACAGGGCAACAGTGCTGAGAGTCTCCCAGGCAGGGCTTCACGTCCCTGTGAGCTGCGAGGGCCAGGGCTGGGAGCTGAGCAAACATGAAGTGACTCAGCCACAGAGTAACCAGAGCTGAGACCTGGAGCCAAGGTTTTCTCGGTCTCAGCTGTATCACAAAACTCTCTGGGAAGGAGGTGATACACTTTATAAGCAGAACTAATCGCCTTCTGAGTAAGAAATTCTTACAGCAACCTCAACAGCATGAGCAGCTGTTGTGGCACAAACAGCAGAAATGGGAACTTGCTGCCCTAGCAAAATCCATCCAGCCTGGCTGCAGAGAGCTCCTCGGGCATCTATCGCTCCTCCAGAGGATGCAAAGGTGATCCTGGGGACAAACTGAGGGGTTTTTGTGTTTGACAGACTAAAGGAGCCTGCATGAGTTAAGAATTTAAATCCTCTTGACATTCAATGGCTGTTTGAAGCTACACTTCCTTAAGGCCAGTGAAAATCCTGGCGTTAAGCACTAACAGCAGAGAGCGCGAGCTGGTGGAGCACGAGCCATTGGGAATACCAATACCACTGCAGAATATTCTTCTACCTGATAAAGGATATTTTCCAGTTTTGGTCCTCACATTTTTCCCCTTTTCCATGGGCTTTCTGCCCCCACATACACACACTCAGCTTTCGTGTGTGTTTCAAAAACCAAGACCAGTGGTGTGTTCAGTCACAGCCCAGCAGCACCAGGGTTTGATCTGCTACTGTACCTCGTACGGAGCCCTCAGTAGAGGAGATGGTGGGGCAGGCTGTGAGAACAAAATAAAAGGGAAAAACTGTTAGAAGAAAGAAAAAGGCAGTAAGGGATTATGGAAAAAAAATGAACACAGTTCCTCTAGGCAAAGCAAAGGAAAAACAGAGAAGACCTCCGAATATTCTGCAGCTTAAATCAGAGTCTGGACTTCAACTTTGTTCAGCTATTTATGGAGAAAGAGAGAATTTATGCTTATGCAAACATAAAAGTTGTTTCTTGGCTTGCCCATCAGAAAAATAAAAATACTGTCTTTCATCATCAAACATCTTCATGATCACTTTCTTTTGACTGACTCACCTGGCACCTTATGATATGAAATACAAGGGAGCACCATGTTTGGCAAGCTTCTCTTTAAAAACAGACATCAAAGCACATTATTTAAAATTTTTTTAAACAGCTTCTCAGTGGTGTTGTAAAAGAAAGATATCTGCAGTTCCAAATTTTGTACCTGAAACTCAAAATACACACAGCAAAACTATGTATCTCAGCTTGAGAGTTTGGCTTTTGAATTCTTTCAGAGAAAATTCTTTGGGAGTTTCGGCCGAGTTTTGCAGTATGTGTTTCAGAAATTCCCTTGATGAAACCTCGGAGATGCCACGGGACAGAAAGCAAAACCAGAGGAGCAGAGACTGGGATGTGAAGCTGGAACACGAGGCACCAGGGTTATGAGCTCTCTGGTTAAAAGGCTCAGGTGAGGGGGTGCTTTAGAAAACAGCTCACGAATGCTGCTTTCAATTATCTGCTGCCATGTAAATCCCAGGCCACGGATGCCAGATGGAGCTGGGACAAAGGGAATGCTTGACGCAAAACGAGAAATGCCCCTGAAAATCAAGGACACTTGACAAGATTGGCTGTTTCACAAATGGTTTTCTAGGTCATCAGTATAATAGAACCTAGGGGATCATTATACTGAGGCTTTGTTACAGCCTTGCCATTCTTGCATCAATGCCATTTTGTACCCCAGCATAAAATCAGGTCTTTCAATTTTTCTTACCTAACTTTCGCAAAATATGTGAGAAATTTAAAGCGTGTGAGTTACCCTGGCCAAGAGACCTGAGATTCCTGAGTCTAGAGGAGTTTCAATGCCATTCTTCAGGACTGAGAAAGGGCGTGATTGAGAATGACTCTGATAGTCATGAGACTGCTGAAGCCAGGATTTAAACCACAAAGACTTACAAGTTGCCATGAACTCCATTGTTCAACCTGATGTTTAGTTTTATATATACACAGCACAATTCCCATAGAACTGGGTGTAAAACTATTGAAGAGATCTATGGAAATCAGTTAAAAAATCAGTGTCTGAAACTTGAGCCTCAAAACCATCTCTTTGAGCTTGACCAGCTTGACCCTGGTTGGGGAGCAGTGTCTTGCATTCAGGATAATCTGGCTTACATCTCCTACTTATACACTGCTCTTTCCCCACCCTTGAGCATGGGGCATCCACAGCTTCTCTGGACAACCTGTGCCAGGGCCTCACCACCCTCACAGGGAAGAATTTCTTCCTAATAGGTAATGTAAACCTGCCCTTTGTCAGTGTGAAGCCATTCGCCCTTGTCCTATCACTCCAAGCCCATGTAAAAAGTCCCTTGGAACTGAAGAATGGTGAAGAAAACAAAAAAGAAATGTCTCCAAAGTCACATAAACAGGCTAAAAACTTGTCCATTTTCCAGGTATCTGACTTTCTTCCTTGGGAGCCAGTGAGCTCATTCTGACCCTTGTCCAGGCTCCAGGGTCCCTCTCACTGACATCCCTGGCAATTCTCACCTCCTTCCCAGGCTGGTGGCACTGCTATTGCTCGCAGCTCTTTGATCTGGCAATGCTCAAGCTTAGCTGAACCATATCCGAGTCAGGGCAAGGATCTCTGACTTCGACAGTTTCACTTCTGCTTTGAAGATCTTTCCCTAGACTTTCCAGCCTAGCATTCCTGCTGTCTTGTTATTCTCTTTGTTTTTCTGTCTTTCTCTCCAAACCCCAGCCCAGGGCAGTTACCCACTATACAATAAACATTCGCTTCTGCAACTTCAGACCATTTCTCTCAATAATTTGGTTATATATCAATATTGGAGTCTTTTACTGCGCGTCCAACTGTTTTCTCAGCATTGCTACATATTTCTCCTATTCCTCAAAAAGAAGGTACTTTATAAAACATACAGAATTTAATACCTCTTCTCTAGTTCTTTTCAGCTTTCATAGCCCAACAGCTATATTAAATTCTACAAGGTGACTCATCAGCCTTATGGGAGGATTGTTTTCTGCTTGAAAGTTCACAGGACTTTTCCACTGTGATCTGAACACCTCAATAAACCATTTGAAAACTTAATCCGATATGTTCTTTGTTCGTTAAAAACTAATCATTTTTTCATCTAAGCTGCTTCATTTTTCAATCTTTACCTCCCTCAATAAATTTGAAATCTGAAATTTTCTTTGGAATAGTTTCAAACAGTCAAGAAAAGCCAGCAATGACATAATATCTGCATTCTAATATTTACTTCTTAGTAACTTTTTATGACCCTGTAAATTCAACATTTCCTCTCTAATTAATTTCATATTTTGCTTTATAGCAGCTACGAGAACATATGCTCATTAAATTTAATAAGGGACTTTACAGGGAATTTTAATTTGAAACATGTCATCCTTCTCTTTGCTCCATTTTGGTCAAGTTGTACAGAAATCCTATAAATACTATCAGTCTTTTTACTAAATGAGTCTGATTTTAAGAAGTCCTGTGGTTTCTGGTTGTCCTTGGACAGTCCCCAGGGGTGTCTGTCAATAACTAACCGACAGACCTGCTGCTCTGCAGAGCCCACACTGTGCTGTTTGCTACTGAATGAAAAACAACAACAGCAAAGCAGAACTTTAGAGGAGATCATTTACCCTCTGGTTTAGGTGGAACGAATCCTCGTATTGAAGGGAATTTAGACGCCACTGGAGCTGAAAGAGAAAACAATCATAGAATCATAGAATCACAAAGGCTGGAAAAGACCTCCAAGATCATCCAGTCCAACCTTTGACTCAGTACCACCATGTCCACTCAACCATATCGCAACGTTCCACGTCTACTTGCTTTCTGAGCATTTCCAGGGATGGCAACCCCACAACAACTCTTGGAAGCTTGTTCTGATGCTTAACCACTCTTTCAGTGAGGAAATTTTTCCTAATATCCAGCCTGAACCTCCCCTGGATGCCACTCGTGAGCTCTGTCATTCAGGACTGTGATTCCTGGCGTGAGACCCGGAGGGCCTTCCCCCCTTCCCACTCATCCCAGAACTGTCTGGAGTACAGAAACTGGGGCAGGATTTTCGCTTTTCAAATCCTGTAGCCTGAGCTGAGCAAAGCCCTGGCCTCAGCCAGAGCCCAGTGCAAGTCAGGACATTGCTGCCCCAAGAGAGATTGCCTCAAGATTGATAGATGGAGGGCTATGACAAACATGCACGTTCTGATGGATACATTTACCTGTCCGTCCCGTTGTGGATGTGCTCTCGCTCTCTCCCGTGTAGTGGATGGCAGAAATGGTCACTTTGTAGGCTCTGTCAGGCAGCAGAGGCTGCAGGGTCACACTGCTGCTTTTGCCAGAAGCCATGATCTAAAATGGGATGAAAAAAGAGCCTAATGTGTGGGCAGGCTTCTCATTCTAGCGCTTACTCACACCCCAGAGTTAGGTACAGGAGTTCTGGTGTCAAGTCCTGGGACGTGGGGCAGGATCCCTGCTCACTTCAGCCAGGGAAGCCTGTTGCTGTTGGACTAGGCATGCCCAGGGGAAAAGCATTTACCTGTGTGAAGACCCCAATATTCCCCATATAAATACAGTGAAAGTGCCTTACAATAGAATAACCAGTCTGCATTTAAGTAGGAAAATCTGTGGTTTAAAAGGATGTTTAACCTCCCCAGGTCAGAGGGGCAGTAAGTATATTCCCCTCCCCACCCAGTTCAGGGAGCAGAGAAAGCTGCATTATTAGTGGCTTTGATGACATAAGTATCTTAATTACAAAAAAGCCTTGGGGTTGTGTTCACAAAGCAACACATCAGCAAGAAGAGGTTTGGTTTTGTAGTCCTGTGAACCCGATATCCTCGTGGCAAACCCGACTGGAGTGAGCAGAGTTCCCCTGAGCGTGACACCGTCCCCTTGTGCCTCTGGTCCAGTGTCTGCCACCAACAAAGGAACTGGAGATTTACCATCTGCTGGGCACCAGCGTCAGAAACGGGGCTGTAGGTGATTTTGTAGTGCTGCACACGGCCGTCAGGGGGGGTCCAGTGGACCTGAAGGCTGGTGGGGGTCTCGGAGTCAATGAATAGGTTGGTGGGTGGGCTTCGGGAATCTGCAACAGGGATTAAAGGTGAGCAGCATAAAAGGTGGGTCGTGATTCCCGAACACTTCAGGACTCTGCTGTGCAAGTAACCAACGCTCAGGGCAGAAAGAGCCACCCTGGGGACCAGGCAGGAGAGAAAACACAGTCAATCCCCCTTCTCTGGCCCTGCACTGTGATGTCTGGATGGATCCAAACAGGTGATGGGCTGAGCCACAGTCAGCAAGAAAGGGGTTTGTCAGAGACCTAAGTTGAGCAATTTTTAATTATGTAAATGCATTTCCTTCCCTGGGGCCCTGCTGTGCAGCAAACTAGACCTGAGGACAGAGGCTGTTATGGTGGAGTGACTTCTCTGACTAGAAAAAAGAGTTAGTAAGGAAAGGAAGAGGTGGTTAAATCAGTTCAAACAAGGGGGCTTGAGAGCATGGGGTCATATAATCCTTGGGTTTGTTTCCAAGCCGTGTCTCACTCAGTATAAAAACATGTGTCTGGCCTTGAACCCATGCTGGTGTAAAGACACAGAAGTCCTGGACACAGAAAAGGAAGAATTTATTCAGAGGAGACTAAAAATGATGGATGAGCCCTAAAGAAAGTCAAGGACACATACCCAGGCAACGAGATTTCTGTTCTGCAGTTTTACCTATAAGGATCTTCTGCCCACCCAGCAAAGTGTGGGGTGACCTTAGAGCACAGGTTAAGTGAGGATTATTTGCATCTTCATTGATTCTCCTTGCCTTTTCTGCATAAAATGAGCTTACTTTTACTGAGGCTGAACCAAGACTGCAGCAGCTGAATCAGGCTGGAGGCTGTTGCTGTGCATCACCGCAAGGTAAAACAGAGAAGAAAACAAGTGTGGGAGGTAAAGTCACTTCAGCAGCACTATTATTAGTCAGTGCTCTATGTCTGCATCTTTGCTGGCTCCACTGGCTGTTTCCTTCAGCTGAGGTAAGTGCAGACTCTACTTAAGTGAACTTTGAAGGGAAAGTTAGGGAAAGTCTTCTGAGTCTGGCTTATTCCAGAAAGCCCTCAGGCCTGGCAGAATTTGATGGCATGGACCTGACAGCCGAGGGAAAGGTCACCTCCTGAAGCTGCCCAGGAGGATAGAAGCATCTCTGACACAGAGGACACCATCTGTGTCTTCTGTGACCTCTCGAACCTCTGCTCCTCCAGAGGAGGCTGGACTCCACTCCATTAAAATGCTCATCTGCAATGGTTATTATGGATACTCAATCTAAGCCATGTTTTTTCCCTGCTACATTGGGTTGAAGCTTCGTCCTCACATTTCAATCTTCTTTATTTGCCACGTATGCTCTGCTGGCAGGAGCTCATTTTGGAGTGGGGTAAAGAGCTTGAAGACATTTCCCAGCCCCAGGCTGGAGATGCTGCTGGCACAGCTTAGCTGGAGGAACAGGGCACATAACTTCACAATTACACTTGAGTGCAAAGGCAGCCAGAGTGGCTCAGCCCAGCTCCAGCAGCAGTTCCCATCCAAACTGCTCTCTCCTCGTCCTTCAGGACTGTTTCATTTTTCTCAGGCTCCTTTTCCTCAGCCCAGGTGAAAGAACTCTCCCTCAGTACAAAAGAGGTCCCTGTCTGCTTCTCAGCAGGACCAAAGCCATCCCTTCCAGCATTTTCCAGGGATCACCACTCAGCAACCTCTCCACGTGCCAGCAGGCTCCTCTTCCAGAAAACATCATCTGCACACCCACGTGCTTTCACAGAAGGTTTGTGTTGAAGTACCATTAAAGTTTTTCATTACTATGACAAATGATCACTGTGTAAAGCCTTTGGTCAAGGATAAGGACTTTGTTACACTTGACAAGTTACAAAACATACTGAAAGGAGAGCTCTCAACCCAAATGAGAATTTGGTCTAAATATAACAGAGACAAGAAGAAACATCAGAACCATGGATAATCACATGGTAACAATTTTGTTGTCCGTGGGAAATACATCAGTGTGCTTTTGTTCCTGCTCTGCCTCTAGAAAAGTCTGCAGGGAAAGGTTTGCTAACTGGGTTACTGAAAAATAATCCTAAACTTTTTCCTTTTCTTTTTTTTCCTTGTCAAGACTGAGAATTGGGAAAAATCCACTTCTCCCATGCATTTTGTGACAACTAAAGCACTCCCTTTGGCACCAGGTTTTTGCTTGGGTTTCAGGCTCATGTCGGAGTGAGGCAATGGCAGAGAGGGACCAGACTCGTGGAAGGAGAGAGGGAGATCCCAGCCCTCCCTCACTGGCACAACAACAGGGAGGGGTGCCTTCCTCCTGGAAGGACACCCAGACGAGCTGGCACTGGTGATGGGAACAAAATTAAGGTATCTCAGTTATCTATGTTGCAATGATCTTACTCCTTGTAAATAGCTAAATATTTTAAAAAAAATAAATAAATTAAAAGACATGACCTGAGTCTTTCCAGCTACACACCTTAACTCCAAGAGTAATTTTTAACCCTATGTGCTCTCTCTTAATATTAAATTAAACAATTACATCTTAAACACTAAGTGCTGAGCAAGATGAGAAGACAAGAAGGGACCTGAACCATATCCCTGTCTCCAAATTTTGTTTCCCTTCCAGCTGAAGCTATTCACCCCTTCTGAATTCATAAAGTGACACATCTCAAAGTACAACTTTGAAACAACCTTTCTTCCTATGAGAAAGATGAGAAACCTCATTCTAATCCTTCCAAATGACATGTCAGAGTGATGAATGTTGCTGGTTTTCATAAGAGGATGACGTTTCTGCTGACCTGTTTTCCGTGAGGGATTGGTGTCTGCAGGGCCCCATGGGTGGAACCCATTTGGTCTCAAAATGGGCATTTCAGGTGGGACAATAGGGATTAGTGGTCCTGAATAAAATGACCTTCGTGTTCTCACCTCCCCCCCAGGGGAGGGACACAGTCCCATTTCACAAAACCAGCGTGCAAAGAGCATCCCTCTGACCTGGCATTTTTTTTCCTTCACCTTCAAAGAAGTATTCCTTGGAGGATGAAGGGCGGGGAGAGAATCTTGTGTTACCAGTGCTTCCTGCTGAGTTTCACTTCAGTCACTGCCCTTAAACTTCAGCATTTCTTGGGAATTCTACCGAGACA
>JAYRBT010000054.1:8308704-8328750 GCA_036023395.1 Myiotriccus ornatus
AATGAAAACTAAGGGGAGAGGGCTCAAAAATCAAATTAAGGGGTTTAGGTTTCCAGATAATATGAGTGGTAGCCACGCTGCAGCTGGGTGAGTTACTATTCACCAAATCTGACACGCAGGTTGACACCGTTGGACATCCTGACCACTCTTGTGGCTTGTTCCAGTGTGCCTAGAAGGGCATCGTCACGTGTCGTTGGCAGTGGGCTGAGGGAGCTCTGCTGACACTTCTTAATTCTCCAAATAAAGCACAGTAATTAATTTTTGAACCCTCTAAACAGCTCTAATTGTCCATTTATCATTATATATCTGTAGGATGCTTGCTTTCTTCTTTTTTCTTTTGTCAATATGTAGCTCCAAGGTACTTGTCTGAGGTAGCTTTCTATAAACATATGTTATTATTATTTATTATTAATAAAACCTGAGCTTCTTATTCCAAGACTGACATTTACTTTGAGCTTCATCAGTTCTACACCAGCCTAAATGAGTTTTTTCTGCAAAGGAGGTTGAGAGCTGAGAGATGGAGGAGGAGGACTGCTGTTGTTGAATGGATTGCATTCCATTCACTGCCAACAAATCCATTTTACACGCAATATTAATTACGAGGACCTCTGGGAGTGCCACTTTTTAACCTCCTATCCTGCCTGTACAAAGCCAGATTTAGATAATGCTTCCAAGGCAGAGTCTGCCTGCAGGATTCTCTCCCATTTTTTAAGTGCCCTCAGATGAAGCACAGCTCAGCAATGACGTAGCTGAAGAAATCCTCACCCTCCTTAACAGACAATGTTTTACTAACAGGAAACATTCATTAGGCAGCACAGTGACACTTTCAGCTGAACACCCCGCAGAAAGCCAAGTCATTTGAATCAATACACTCCACAGAAGCAGGGGGAGGGAAGAAATGTGTTCCACATGAAACACATGCAAGGGTATCAGTTGCCTTTAAATGCACCAGACTGATGTGTTTGCCCAGCCTATTTTTGTCAGGACAAATTGAGAACACTTTTAAGACAGAGGGCTAAATATCTGTAGCCTCTTTTAGATATTTGGGTTAGGGTTTTCAGAGCTGGAGTTGACCAGGTCTGAGTGGCTGGTCTGTGATGAGCTCTGAGGCATCCCATGGCCTGTTTGTTATCCCTGGGCTGTGGATACCGAGCACTCATCACTTACTGGTCCTGTGATGAACAGAAACCGTGTCGCTTCGAGCACCATCTTTGTAATAGGCCCAGATGGATATTTTGTAGTCAGTGTTCTTCTGCAAGCCTGGCAGGACAGCTGTTGCCACATTTCCAGCGATGGAGAGCTGCAGCAGGGAAAGAAACGAGTCAGTCACATTCCCAGGCATCCCGAAGCTGGTTCATGACATCCAAGTGTCTGGCTCAGTGACTGCCCACAGGCACAGATGAGTTAGCACTGGGCTTTGGGGAAAAGGTGTACTGTGTGGGGTCGCACACATGTCAGCAAAGGCAAAATTCCATCCCTGATTAATGCAGGGCAGATGCCCATGCATCACAGCCCAGGTACATTGAGGATCTCCTTCAGTACCACAACACAGTGTCTGACACAGTCAGCCTGCCAGGAGCACAAAACCCCTTTGCTGAATTTCCAGCTTTTAGGAGAGCTGGGAACAGAAGCCCCAATACACCCCTGTTCCAGCCCAGATGTGAAGCATTGCAGGAGAGACTTGTGTAAGCCACCATTTGCTGTTTGACCTCATATTCAAAATAAGGGTTTGAGATGGAAAAGGTCACCTGGTCCATTCCCTGTCCCTTCTGCACCAGCTCTGTCCCTGGTCATTCTCCTCTGTCTGCTTCTCACTTGGACCTCATCCTTCCTGAAGAGCAGTATCCCAAAAGTATCAGTGCTTACTAGCTCTGAGGAGAGCAGAAATAGCTTCACCTGTCTCAGAGGCAATACCTCTAGCTATAAATGCTTGAGTATTGTCTTTTTCTTGTCCACAACAACTTGACATTGTGGGCTGTTGATTCTTTGCAACGCCAGATCTTTTTCTACTGAATTGCTTCTTAGCTATTTGTTCTACATCCTGTATACCTGTAGTTAATTATTCCTGCCTAAGCTTAATACTTTCTGCTTGTCCCTATTAAATTTCATCCTTGAGGTTTTCCAGAACACTTCTGCAATCTTCCCAGAGCCTGTAGGACTCCTCCCTGCTGTGCCTCCTGCTTCCAGCGCTCAAGGTGACTGCTCCACTAAAAGCCAGACCCAGGACAGACCCTGCTGAACTGTTCAATTGCTTGAGAGCACTTACCTGAGCAGTTTTACACCCTATTGTGGGTGAGTTCAGAGCCACCAATCAGGCACAAAGCCAACCCAGCTCCCCAGAGCTGTGTGTGGGCCCGTACCTCCTGAGGCTTCTCTCCACTGGCTGTGCTCCACTTAATCTGATAGACAACCACATCAGAGGCAGCGACAGCTTCCCACTGCAGTCGGAGGCTGTTCCCAGAGAGCTCGGCGACCTTCAGAGCGCGCGGCGGGGGGACCTTTACTGAGGGATGCAGGAGGAAAAGGAGCTGAAGTGTGGGCTCTGACAGCGCCTTGTCAGAGCCAAGGTGGGGAGCAGATGGCTGGGGAGCAAAACATCAACCAAGCAGATGTCTGAGACCAGCCTGTCTGTCACTTCTTCAGACCCACATGACAACAGTCATCAGGACACAGAGGGGTAAATTATTTTTAAAGCCCTAATTAAGAATGATTATCTTGTTTATGGAGAGGGCACATATCACATCGGGTTCGTGAAGGGGAGAAGGCTAGGAGGGCCCTCAAGGACACAGAGGTTAGTAATACATCATGCTTTCCTTCATTTGCTTCTTTTCTTTATTCCTTCCACCTCATTTTGAACATAACACGGTTGGACATATTCCACACACAAAGAACAGCAGCCATCTGTGCTTCATGCAGGGGTTTTGGCCATGAGCTGCTGGGATCAGTCTCCAAAACATCCCCCATAAGACACACACAAACCAACTTTGTCATCAGCTTTGGTTACTGAGACCAAAAGTATTTCCATTCCCTACTTACAGGTGGTAACATTGCCAGTAATTGGAAAGGAGTCCCCTTCATCATATGTAGATCTGACACTGATGAAGTATTGGGTGAGGGAGGACAGAGGTCTCAGTACAGTGGATGTTGCAGTACCAGGAACTTCCACCTGCAGTGGAGGAGTGGTATGAATATTATATGAGACAGGCTGAGGGAAATGGGGTTGTTCAGCCTGAAGAAGAGGAGAGACCTTATTGCAGTCCTTCAATACTGAGAGGGTGTTTATAAGAAAGATAGGAACAGACTTTTTAGCAGGGCTTACTGTGAATTTTTTTTCACAAGGTTGGTAAAGCCCTGGCACAGGTTACTCAGGGAGGTGGTGGATGCCTCATCCCTGGAAACATTCATGGCGAGATTGGAGAGGGAGCTGAGTGACCTGATCTAGTTGAAGATGTCCCTGCTAACTGCAGGGGAGTTGGACTAGATGATTATGGATGTCCCTTCCAACCCAAACCATTCTATGGGTCTATGATTTGGAGAGGAGCAGGGGTACAGCTGCAGAGGGCTCAGCAGGTGGGTGGTAACTTCACCGAAAGTGCCCATTTCAGCTGAAGTTAAAACACTTCCAGCAGACGAGCTCTCCCTGAACCATGGAAGGAGAACAAGGCATTTTCTGACCTCCCAGGTTTCTTCTCCTTCCCCCAGCCCTCAAGGACTCACCTCTCCAGTGTTGCCCCCTCTGCTAGAAACGTAGGTGACGTGGTGAGCTCTCACGGCAGCGGACGCGGCCTCCCAGCTGACTCGAACGGACGCGTGGCTGAGCTCGGAGAAGCTCAGGAATCTGGGGGGACTCAAGGCCACTGCAACAACAGTTACTGACAGCACTCTGAGGCTTCACAGGCTGCACAGTGACAATGCCACTGTTTGCCTCCTACTGCTCTTAGATGATCCCGCCTCGAACTAAGAGGCTTGTTCACCATGCAGGAAAATAATCGCTCTATGTCACTACCATAAATGCGTTTGGGAGGCTGTGAAAAGCTACCTGGGCTCCAGGTGAAGAACCAGCCAAATAATTCCCTTTTTCTCCACAGACAAAAGAGACCTCAGGGAACAGCTCTTTCAGGAGTCCTTTTCTACCAGGGGAAAATCACTCCTTTTTCACAGTTCACCATGTAATTAGAGATCCCCTCAGGGACCAATATTCGCTTAAGATCAGGCAGGGAAGAGGCAGCATGTTTACAAGCCACATGCACAATATGGGAAGCACCTCATTTAACACATCTCTCCGGCCTTAAGTGTTTAATAACAACTCAATAAGCAGCAGCAGCACTCACGGGTGGTTTCCTGGATGCTGGCAGGATCGCTCGCGTCTTCCCCGTACATCGCGAACACCGCGACGGAGTACTCAGTGCTGGGAGACAGCCCATCCAGCAGGACCTCGGGCTGGGTCACCTTCACCTGTCAACAGAGAGCTGTTCTGGGGTACCCTTCAGCTCTAGGGCACCTGTCAATGCACATAACAGAGGAGGATCTTACAGAAACACGGGCCAAGGTCCCTTTGGTTTCACTAAGGGGACTTTTCCACCTTAGGTCTTGGAATAGCAAAATATCCTCAGTTGGAAGGGAGCCACAGGGATCATCAAAATCCAAGACCTAGCCCTGCACAGGACAGCCCCAAAAATCCCACCATGTGCTTCAGAGCGGTGTCCAAATGCTCCTTGAGTCCTGGCAGGCTTGGGGCTGTGACCACTTCTCTAGGAAGCCTGTTCCAGTGGCCTGCCACCCTGTGGGTGAAGAACCTTTTCCCAATATCCAACCTAAATCTCCCCTGGCACAGCTTGGGTCCTGTCACTGGTCACCAGAGAGCAGAGATGGGTGCTGCCCCTCTGCTTCCCTCAGGAGGAAGCTGCAGACCACAATGAGGTCTCCCCTCAGACTCCTCCAGGCTGAACAAACCAAGTGGCCTCAGTCGCTCCTCATGTGGCTTCCCCTCCAGAGCCCCTTATATAAAAATGCTGCCGCTGCTGCTGTTCTGGGTTGGACTGGGGGTATTCAGGGAATGCGATCCCACTTTTCTCAGACACATGGAAAGCTCTGGCAGAAGAGCTGGCTGCTGCCATCTGCTGCTGACACGGCACAGTCACAGCTCTCCTCCCACAGCCTGTTCCCTGCAGAAATGCACCCCAGGGACTTTCAGGAGTGTGCACACACTGGAGCACAGTTTACAAAGGGCTGGGAACGTTTTAACGCTGGTTTTGCAGACATCCTACAGCTCTGGGGCATTGCACCCTTGCAGTAGGTCAGGTAACTGTGGAAATGTTCTAATATGCTGAGTACAGTTTTAAATGTTGGTCTCGCTTCAAATGTTCTGAATCTTGCAAAAAAAAAATCCCCACAATTATGCACTGAAAGCAGAGTATAAGTATTAACTGTTCTGTTTTGAAAACCACCCTGCAATTGCCCCTGTTGCTGTGCATTCAGGGGGGAATCTGAGTCAAAAAGGCAAAATATGTTCCTCCCCACTGTCTTATTTTGTTTTAAACTCATATCTTCAGCCTAGAGGTACTCCAGGTAACTCATTAAAATGCACAGTAAAGGGTTCTTAAGTATTTTTAAGGGTTTTTCGTTCGTCAAGCACTGTTTTATTCATGTGCAGTGTCCTAGGTCTGTTTCCAGATGCCAGCAAAAACTTCCCTAACATATTTCAATGAACATTTTAAAGATAAACACAGTAAAGACATTTCTGTACAGCCTCAAGGATACCGGGATTACACTTGGGGCTGCAAAGATGTGAGTTCAGTGCGTGGGTTTCCAGGGCCCCATGAGTCAGTCAGATCTCTCCCATGCCTTAATTTCCCACGTGAAACCCTCACAGTTATAAATCACTCTGAAACACACAATAAAAAAACAATCTCTTACGAAAGATGTTTCTGGCAATAATTCTGACACTTTCTTTTTTCTATGACTACACGATATCAGTCGACAAAGGTTTAGAGCTAGCACTAGACTCAGCCCAGACAGAGAAAAGATGATGTTATAATTATTCTCACGAACTCTACCTCTGCTGTGTAGTCCTCTGCTCCATCAGGAGCTGCAGAGCAGAGCACCAGGTAGTGTGTGGCTCCCTGGGCTGCTTTCCAGCTCAGCCTGATACTGTTGTGGCTCAGCTCAGAGACGCGCAGGGAGTGAGGGGGAGACAAAGGCACTGAAGAGAAAAACAAGGCAGAAAGACACCTTCAGTGTTTGAGGTCTGCAACAGCTCCAAACCCAGAGGAGACCTGGCTTTGCTACAGCTACTGCAAGCTGGTGGGCACCTACCCCACATCTAAAACACAGTGGAGCAGTTGCTTCACAGAGAATAGGTTTAATTCACTTAGAGCACAATAATAATAAAAAAATAATAAAAAAAAAAACCAGCAAGGGATTGCAATGTATTTCTAGCAGGGTGTGTTACTGCCACATCAGTGGGCTGCTCTGCTGAATGACATAGGAGGAAAGGACCCCTGAAGGTCTGTGGTCCAACCTGCTGCTCAAAGAGCAGATTACTCAAGGGCTTTTCCAGTGGAGCTCTGATCACCTCCACAGAGAGAGAGCTGTAGACAGACTGAACTTGAGGGAGAGGGAAATACACAATGTCAGGCTCCGGGGTGGTCAAAGGGTGAGCTTTGCTCACCTTTCATAACCATGCACCAGCATAATTCTCTCTACTCACGACCTACATGTGGAGGTGACGCCCCTCAGCCCGTCCCCAGCAGCCGTGTCGTACACAGGGAGCACCGACACCAGGTACTCCGTGTGCGAGGTCAGGTTGGAAAGCCGCAAAGAGGAGACTGCTCCATCCAGAACCACCTGGAAGCACAAGGGAGGGCTGTCAACACAGGGAGGTGCCAGATGCTCCTCAGCAGCAGAACGGCTGAACTGGCCACCCCCAACAAGTGCGGCTCCCCTGTGGTGGTTCGGTTGCCCGCAGAACTTTGTTCAAGATACCATCTCTCCAAAACAGGGAGGCAAGAGGAAGTAAGGATTCCTGTGTTCCCTGTCTGGGATCTATGCAAACACCAAGCACCAGATTCTGGTTGTGCTCTCACTGAAACCAGTGGAAATCCATCATCAATTTGGATTTACGTTTCTGAGTCATATCCATCACAGATGAGCATCATCGGACAGCTCTCTGTACTTGAGTGTCCTCTTTGAGTCAAAACACATGCCTTGGGGAGGGGATAACACTGTGTAAGAGAAAAACCAGTGTCAGCATGGCTCACACTATTTCTAACAAGTTGATATTTATCCTGCTCCCTCTTCTGTCTTGTCACCCTATTACCTCATCATATTTACACTCTGTGCATTTAATTAGCTGATATCCCACAAGAATTCTCTACCCTCTTTTTGTCCACCCAAGTCTACTTAAATTCCCAGACATCATCTGGAAGTTGTTGCAGTCTCAGATGTCCAGAGAAAGGTTTCTCACCTCTCTGGGGGTACCACCCTTGGATGGATAATACACAACCCGGTATTTCTTTGGTGGTCTCAGAGGAGGACTCCAGGTCAAGTTCATGCTCTTGGAGGTCACAGCTGATATTTTCAGGTCAGTTGGGCTCAGCTGGGGACCTGTATTCACAGGGAAATCTTTCACAGTGCTGCCTAGGAATTAAAAACACAGTTACTTTCTCATAATCAGACTTCTCATGCCAAATGTACCTTCCAGCTCAAAAATATGAGTGACATGGGCTATCCAAACCCCTGATAGGAATGGATGTTGCCCGCATTGGCTCACTGGCCAAAAGCAGAACCCTAAGCAAGAGCACCAAAATGGAAACATCTCCAGGTGATGATTTCAGTGAAATGTCAGAGACAGCAGGTATTCTGCAGCAGCGCAAGAGTGGAAGGACTGCACCTGGAGGGTCTTGCAGAAAAAAACAATCACAAGAGAAACTGATGTGGCAGCAAGAGGGCTGAGTAAGGAGATCAGCACTGAAAGAGAAGAGTCAGGTGGTGCTGATGGGTGGTGGATCTCACGGAGGGAAAGGTATGAGAAAGGGTCAACCCCGACAGCAAAGGAAGGTGGATGGTGAGCAGAGGGAAGGTCAGCCCTCACTGAGGAGGTTTCACTTCACCTGCCGTTTCCTTGTTGCTCTTCTCTTTGATCCTGGTGCACAGGACCCGGGTGAGTTTGCCCACCAGGGAGCTCAGCAGTGGGAAGTCCAGCACGTTGTACACGGTGAGCTCCAGCGGCTCCGAGGCCACTTGCTTCAGCTCTGCCTCGTCTGCATTCTTCACTCCTGCAACCAGAGAGAACCAGGCTGAGAACCTCCCCAGAGATGAGCAGATGGACCCCCCAGAGATGGGTTCACCGTCACCCTTCTCTCCAAGCAGAGCCTCCCAGTCGTTCCACTGGAGGGATGGTGTCTGAGTGGCCCTGGGCTTTCCTGCAGCAACCACCTCAGTCCAGCCTGGGAAGAGCTTTCAGCTCTATGGGCTCAGAAGGTCTTTAGGGCCTGGAGACAGCCTAGTGAATCCTCCTTCTGTTTTCCTACCTCCTCATCACTTGCAGGCTGTGCTCCCAGAAGGCAGATATTTTTCAATCTGAGAGGCAGTTGGCATAAATGGGCAAAGCACTGAATGAATAAACAACAATTTTATATTTATGAGGGGCCAGCACTCCCCACAGAGAGTCTGCTGTTCACAGAACATCACATTGTGTTTCAAGAGACAGGAATGACTAAAAAGGAGCCTGTTTACATAGAAGAACTTCTCCATCACAGAGCATCCTCCATCCCTCTCCTGCTCCCCATCCAGATTAACCCTCTGCAAACCAAGCTCCACAGTACTGCTCATTTCACTTCCCAGTGCTACATTCAAGGTTCCCTAACACTGTCTAAGCAGTAACATTGCCAGGCCAGGATCCAACCTGATTTCTCAAGTCAAAAACCTTTACCTCAGCAGCTTTGCCCTTCTTCTTTAGGAGAGTTGTCTGTGTAACTTTATTGCTCATGTTAGTCTCTAGCAGACTTGTGTAGTCATCAAGGACAGAGTTGCTCAAGGCCATTTTGATGCTGGACAGTGAAGACTAGATAATGTTATTATTCAGAGAAATGGGAAGTTGTGAGAGGTAGTAATTATACTGGAGGTCTCCTGCCATCCCCAATACAATATTCTCTTGCCTAATTCCACAGCTAAGAATATTGTTTTTATTGCACAGGTCCTTGGGGCTCCCAAAGGTCTTTAAATGGGAGGTGTGAAACCTCTCATGTGAATGCTTTCTCTAAACAAAACAAAACAAAAAAACCCCTTTGAAGACACTGCCTGTACTGAATAAATGAGTTAATTTTCATCTTAGCCACAATGTAATGAGGTCTTACCCCCTACCTTAGTTTTACAGCCTCAGGATGCTTCTGTCAAAGTTGAGGGAACGTCACCTTCAATCTGAAGATGACCAAAAGCAGGTTGGCTTTGTCCTGCTCCTCACTGATAGCTGTGATCTTACCAATGGCAAATATCTCTATGCCCAGGTTCTTCAAGGTCTGAGCAGCCAGGTTGGCATCATCCTGGGATTTTCCATCAGTCAGCAGTATTACCAGCTTCTCAGCCTCCAGCCGGGCACCAGCGCCTGGTTTCAGGTTCTGCTCCAGGACGTGGGTCAGGGCTAGACCTGGGGAGGAGCAGAGGTGGATGTTGTGCTACAGCCTCCCAAGCAGCCCCTCCATTTCTTTCCTCTCTTCTCTGTTCCAGACTGGCCTCGGTCCCCACAGAGCACACGGTCCCGTGGGAACAGCTTCCCCTGCTGCGGCCACACAGACCCATGAGATGGAGTTACCTGTGAAGGTGTTGCCGCCCTTGTACCGCAAGTTCCTGATGGCCTCCAGCACCTGTTCCCTCGTGGAGTGGGCACTCAGATCCCACTCGGTGCGGGGGTCGCTGCTGTACTGGGACAGCCCTGGGGAAGGCAAGAGCTGTCGGCATCGTGGCAGCCGAGGGGGGCTGCAGGAACCCCACCCCGGGGAGGGGGTGTCAGGCTGGACAGGGGAGGTGGCACAAAGTAACGAGAGGGAGTGGGAGTGGGCAGGTTGGGTTTCTAACTCCACTTCTCTGCATGGTTCTGAGGAAACGGCATGGAGCCGTGTCAGGGGAGGTTCAGGCTGGATATTAGGAAAAAGTTCTTCACCCAGAGGGTGGTCAGGCACTGGAACAGGATCCCCAGGGAGGCAGTCATGGCACTAAGCCTGTCAGAGCTCAAGAAGTGTTGGAAAATGCTCCCATGCACGTGGTGGGATTCTTGTGCAGAGGCAGGATTTGGACTTGAACTTGATAATCCTTGTGTGTCACTTCCAACTCAGGATGTTCTATGATTCTACAGTCCTTGTCATGCAGGCAACAATACCACGCCCCAGACCCCACGTGGTACAGGGGTACTTACCCCTGTTGTGACAATCAGGAACATTTGTTAAGGTCTCAAAATTAATTGGGGTCAAACTGGTCAGCTGCAAGGGGTGAGAAGGATTTACACAGTCCTATTTCATGTACATCCTGACTGTCAGCATCACTCAGAGTTGGAAGCAGCACCATTCCTAGCTGAACTCACAGCAGCCCCAGAGCAGCAGTGCCACTGTATCCAGTGTTGTGGTGGCTGTCGTAGGAAGCAAATCCCGAAAGTACCTCAGCATCACCACCCGACCTGGTGCTGCCCAAAGACATCACTTCTGTTCACTGTGCAGCTGTTTTTCACAGCCACTAGAGGCCAGAGCTTGCTACCAGATGGGAAAAGCTTTCAAGAGCAGCTTTAGGACCCCATCCTAGATGAAAAAAAGCTCCTCAGAGGAGCACGTAACCACAGGAACAAGAGATCAAGGCCCCTTCAAACACAGACATCCTAAGGTCAGGAAACAGGAGCGTGTCCTACCTACTCTTATCTTGTCTCGGGCAATGTTGAAGGGGGAAACCAAATTGCTCAGAAACTCCTTAATGAGCTTGAAATTGTTGCGCCCGATGCTCCAGGATCCGTCCACAAGCAGGACAATATCAGTCATTGCAGGAGTGTCACACTGAAACTGGGAACCTGAGGGGGGAAAGGTTTGATATTGAGGGAAGCAATTGTAAGGAGGAAAAACCGCTTCAGTTTTAAGAGAAAAAGTGAATCTGCTGTGTAAGGCCTTGTCTGGATGGTGGATTGGACCATCTGCCAGTCTGACATTTCTCAGCATCTTGTGAAGGCCACAGAGCCAAGGATAACCCGTCTCAGTACGGAGAAATTGCATGGTGCACAGCTGCACTTCTGCAAAGAACGGGTTAAAGCTGCCAGGAAGCCTGTGCTAACCCAGGCACTGCTCTCTGCAAGCTGTCAGCTCCATTCCATCTCAGCCCCAGCCCAGCGCTTCCCTTTTATCTAGCCTAAGTCTCCGAGAACTGCAGGTGATTTCTTAATTCCATTCCATCACGAGATCCCCCCTGGGCTATAATTATTTTGTGGGTTTATATGAAGTCCAATCTCTCCGTAAAAACCTGCTGGCATCACAGATACTCCAGCCCTGTCTTCCTCCCCACCCCAGGCCTGCAGCTTAATGGGGGGATAAGATAGGGCATGTTGCTGATTGAATGCATCTTCCTTGAGTATTTCTCGGATGGGGAATTTTCCACCTTTTGTGGAGGGAAGGAGATGACCCCATCAAGATTCAGCGGGCTCTGAAGAGGCTCCTCTCCTATCTCATTTCACAGATGTGGATTCCTGCTGGTCTAAAGGGACCAAAAGAGGATGCTCTGGCCCAACCCATTTCAACAGAGCTGTGAGCCATCACAGTCTCAACTGAATCTGAAGAATCATCATGGATCAGTTATCTGTGAAACACGAGGAACAAGTCCAGAAGGAGGAGCGGGTTGGATAGCAAAATCCATTATATGCTCCTTCCCTTCTGAAGGCTTGGAAAGGTCTGTGGCTGGGGATGCTCTACGGAGGAATACAAATGCTTGCATGAATCTGGCAGAAGCAGGGGGAGATGACAACATGAAGAGAGAATAGTGCCAAATCAATAAAAGTCAATAAACTAAATCATCTGGAAGGAATTTTTGGCCCAACTCCTGCTTTCCCTAAAGTCCAAGTTGTTATACAAGAACTCCAGTTTCTCCAGTGAGCCCTGACAGCTCCCGAAGCATGACCTAGTAATTGGAAGCACCGTCAGCAGGACTGTACTCTTGAAAAGCCTGTGAGTAGAGAGCGGGATAGAAAGCTTGTATTCAAAGAGTTTTAGGGAAAACAGCAGGGAAGAAGGAGCAAGACATGTTTGAAACCACTCTCACCTCGCCTCAGTGAATCCTTTGTAGGTTTTTCTTTTCCTAGGGACTCTCTCTCTGAGTTTGCAGGAGAGCGCGGAGATGATTTTGGGGTTATTGATGTTGCCTCTGTCACTCCAGCCTCCACACTGGGCTGGTGTCTTGTGGTTTCTCCTGAGCCCTTTGGCTGAATCCCCTTCTGCCTTTTCTTTTCAGCTCTGTCCTTTGCTGTGCTCCAAAGAGAAAAATCCCATTGTCCTTAATCGGGTTATCCCCCAAAAACCTGTCCCCCTCCTCAACTGATTTAAACCACATTTGGCATGGGTGTAGGCGGCCCAGAGAGGGTAAAATCCTACAGGTTTATGCATATAGGTAGCTAGATAGAGACCATCTTCAGCCTTGCCTCCCTGAGAGTGCTGCATGTGAGCTCATGAGTTAATAATAAATCACATCAGAAGTTTGCCCTTTCCATTATCTTTGGTGATGAAAAACAATGAATGTTTATAAACTATAAATCAGGGAAAACATACCATGGCACCTCATACCCAGTTACTCTCCAGAGCTCAGTAATCTGTGACTTGCACCCTGAGCTAGTGCAAGTCTTTTTAGATACAGGGCCTGATGGATCTTTCTTCCATCAACACATTTAATTGCCTTTTGAGCTCATGCAAGCCTTATTGCCAGATACATGAGACTCTCTGTGGTTATATACAGTCCTCAGCCACAGGAGGTTGAGGAAATCCTTCTTGTAGACCACTTACAGCCAGTCTTGGGACACAGAGCCTAGGGAAACCAGCACCATTAGCCCCAGTAGCTTGTTCTGAAGGGATCCACTCTGAATTGAAGGATATATCTGCACCTGCTGAATTTCGATACCTGTTAGCCCCAGGATGTGCTTTTTTTAGCTTGGTTGGTGTGAGGGGCAAATATTTATAGGTTGTTTACTGTGTTTCTGTAGCTAAGAGTGGTACACAAGGGATGAGACTGGGCTAGCACCTCTCACTGAATGAATGTCCCCGATGGAGCAGGTATTGCAGGGAGAGGGTGGGATTTGTTTTAGGGACAGCTGAGCTAATGCTCCAGCCATGGCAGCACGGCACAGGCCACGACTCAAAACCAATCCAACGTGACTCCAGGATGGTCAGAGCACCCACCTGTCTGCGTCAAGACAGTGTTCAGGGGTGGTGGGGTGGCCTCAGGCACCCCACTGTGCTCAGCTGCCGAGCTCCCCAAAGAGGTGAGATTCTTTCCTGGGGCAGCTCCTGCGTTTCTTCTGTTACTTCGAGTCCGGGATGCATTTTTGAGTTCCTCTACTGCAGGAAGACCGAAAACAGAGAAAGTGTCCATCTAGACAGATCTATGAGTCACAGTCCACCCTCATTCCCTGGGTCTTCTTCATCTCCCTTTCTAACCTTCCAACCAAAAGATCTCTTTGATTGCCATACAGTCCACAGGGAACATGCCAGAGGATGAGCTCAGAGGAGACACATCCCCAAGAGCCTCAGGAGCTTTCTGAATGGTAAAATGTAGCCCTCTCCACTTACTCACAAATTTCCTCTTGGCAAACAGGGCCTCCTGGGAGCCGTTGAGCACGTAGACCTGCAGCGTGTATTCCTTGGTAGGGCTCAGCCCTCCCACTGTGGCTTTGGGGGTCTTGGTTTTCAGCATGACTTCTTGCTCTGAGTCCCCTGAGGTGGGATGAAGCCACAGTTCAGAGCCTGTTGGAGCTTAAATTCCAGCTGACAGTAGTGAAAGCACCGCTGAAATGCAGGGAATGTTCTGCCTAGGGACTGCAGTCAACTCTTATTTATTCTTTAAATTTTGAGGATCTCTGATTTTTACTCTTTTTCTCTCTGTAGAGTTTAGAAGATTCAGGTGGGGATTTTAAATCCCTTATACATGCCCAAAATGCAAAATCAGTTCCCACCCAGTATTAGTGCAGCTCTGGCTGACTTCCCAAGGAGTATTTGAGTGAAAAGCTGGTCTTCAGAGGGTAAAGACTGGCAATTACTTACGAAAGCATCCAACTGATTGAGGTCATATGTGACAAAATGAGGAAGTGACTTGCGGTCTCTGGAGGTCATTCTGGCACTTGGGACTCATCTTACTTTTCCCAGACACTCTCACTATGCTATATCTGCCCCAACACTCTAAGGGCAGCTGCTCTCCGCAGGAGAGCCTGCAGACCCCCCCACAGTGATATCCCATGCTGTTGGAACCTGTCCTGGGACTGTGATGCCTTGGCCAGCCAAGAACTGGGGTGTTTCTGTGTTGGCAGGGCAGCGAACAGATGGAGCAAGGCAGCAATTGCTGCCTCACAGGCTCTTTGCTGCACAAGACAGAGAAGGTCACCAGCTCCCTAAACCTCTCTGATTAGGAGAAGTCTAAAAGCTTTAAATTATGGAGATGGGTGTGTTTCTGACCCCTCCATCCCTGTGCTCCTGCCTAGGGCTGGAAACTCCCCAGCCTAAGAGGGAAAACCTCAGGCATGTGCCAGGAGTGCCGGTGGGGATTCCCTGCATTCCCGGGATGTTCTCTGCTGAGCTGAGACTGACGGGAGGAACAGGGAAGGAATGAGAAACCTCCTGCTCCAGCTTGGGAAACAGGTGGGGGCTGAGCTGAAAGGGGGTGGATGATCACAGGAGCCGTGCCGCACGCAATCCTGCCAGCAGCTCCCTTCTCCAGCTCGCTGGGAAAACATCAGCAACTGGAAACCAGATGCCAGCCAGGACTAAGGTTGCCTCCAACCATTTCTCTGCCGAGGGATGTCCTGTCCTTCCAACACCATCAGGTTCAGCATCTGGAATCGTGGAGCAGGGGTAGGGAGCTGGGGGATGAACCTCCCACACACATAGGGTTAAGGAGTTCCCATCCCGTGTCTGGGCAGGTGGTAGGAGAGTTGGGAGCTCTCATAGAAAATCAGGCAGTGAACATTTCCTCATCTTTTTTCTCACACAGTCCCAAAGAACAGCACTTTCTGGCTGATCCTTCCCCCTGGGATGAAGAGAGCTGAATTTCATCTCTCTCTTGTGAATGAGCCGCAGAGGGACTATGGACTGCTCCCATGGTGGCCATGGAAGAAAGACTTCTTGTCTGTACTGCATGTGCAGCCCAGAGAAAAGCTTTGATGTAGGTTGTAATCAACACTTGGAACCAGAACTAGCTGTGGATAATTCCCTCTGACTTCTTTCTATCACCGTAAGGTCTAAATAATGCTCTTACTTAGGTCCTGTTGTCCACCAGAAAAAAAAATGTGGATCTCAGTCCCTCGTTCATACACAGATCTCTGGCGATGCCCAGAGTCTCAGCACATACCTGCCATGGGCTTTACCCGAACTTTGTAGCCACTGATGTTCCCTTCAGTCTCTTTCCACTTCATCTGGAGCCTGTCTTCAGAAAGGACAGTGAGTTTCAGCCGGCCTGACCCTGGGGAGGAGGAGACGTGTCCGTGCTGTTATGGATGAAATTCTTTCCTCTGCGTATGCACCCACAAAACACCACATGTGCTGTCTCCTCTAAGGACCCGGGAACAGTAGCAGGGCAAAGGAAGCCTTCACCATCCCGTGCAAATCCTCACTATCCCCTGAGGCTGCACAGCAGCTCCTGCAAGTTCCCCTGCTCCTCTGCAGACGTGTGTGTTCCACCCGTGCAAAAAGGAGTTTCTCAGGTATTCAAACAAGGCCTCATTATATACCCCTGAAAACAGGAAAAACAGCCTCCCACAGAGGTGGGGGCTTTCTCTGCACCCCTCACACCCTGGAGGACTCCCCCAGGAGCTTTCCTGCAAAGTGTTTCTTTTCAGCCAGTGTTCAGTGCAAACACCTGAAATGGGAGGGCAGGAAACAGATAAAGGGGGCTCAGTGAGGCTCCTCAAGGGGCTTGGGCTGCTGAGAAATACAGAAATTCCCCAGGTGATGGATCCCCTACTTCTGGAGATAGATCATTTCGGAAGCAGCTCCAAGGACCAGCAGGGCTTGGAAAGAAGCAAAAAAAAAAAATGTAAAGAAAGAAAGAAAACCTGATAAAGTGTAAATAACAGCTCCTGGCAGGACCATAACTCACGGACACCAGCTTGTATCAGTTTGCTGCAGGGAGCTGCAAACTAAATGACAAATCCCAAGTTAAAAAAATAGTAGCAGACAAGGAGGCAAAAAGAAAAAAGAGCACATTTCCTTATCATCTCCGGATTTCACAGCTATCTGTTAAACCCCAGCTAGATGTCTGAGCTCGTGTGTCACTCTTGGAATCAATGATTCCCCTCTCACAAATGCCACCATATGAACCTTTTTCACTCGGCTGGATGTGAGATGGCAACTCAGCAGAATTTCTCTCCCCTCCTTCTGACACTGTGCCCAGAGCTGCCTTTCCAGCAGGATGCCCTAATTTGCAGTGAGTGAACACGCTGCAAGCATCTGCACTCAAGTGCCCTCCCACATCATTTGCAGCTGTTACCAATCTCTTTACCATTACTCATAAAAAAAAAAAAAGCTTAGGGGTGACCTGGAGTGTCCACTCAGTGCTGCCAAACTGTCACTCAGGACTCCTCAAGTCCCTACTCTGTTTTTGCATGATGTCCAGACACCTCTGACATCTGTGCCGTGGAGTCACCACCCAGGAAAGCAGGGAGAGCGGGCAGTGAGGACTTGCTTGTCTCAGCCCAACATCTGTGCCTTAACCTTTCCTTGCAGAGGCTTCCTGCCTCTGCTGCCTGACAAGCAGATAACTATTTTGGGGAAACAAAGCTCAGATTCACATCTCACCCCAGGCAAATCTGAAGGGGAAGAAAGAAAACTTGGGAAAGAGGGGTGAGGGGAAAAAAACAAATCCCAGAATCATGCCTAAGAGAAATGGTAAAAGATCATGGAACAATGAGGGGAATTCAAAGTTAGATTAAACATGGAGCTGTCTTCTGTTGGCCAAGTGTGGTCCAGCTCCTTGGCCATCACTCTAGGAGCCCAGAAGCTAAAAAGACAAGAATTTCCCCAGACAGACCAAAAAGGACAGCATACTCTAAAGCACCATTATGTGCTGGATGCAAATTATCCCCAGTGCCATGAAAGCTCCACTGTTTCCCTGCCCTGTGTTGGATGAGCACCATTTGATGCTGTAACTTTGCTCTCCAGCTGACAGGGAGTTAAGCCCAGGCTTAACTGCAGAGGCTGGTCTGGAAGATAACACAGCACATACCCATCTGAAGCATCAGGAGAGATGCAGTGACTAAGAGAGGCAACCCCCTTTTTCTTCCTGTATCTCAAGCTCCATCTGCAGACCACACAAGCCCCTGCATTGCTTACACAGGCTGAAATGCATCCCTAGTGTGAGGGAGTGGCATGTTGAGCTGCTGCCAGTGCTGGGGACGGGCTCTGCAGGGTGGGGAGGGATGGAGGTGCTCTCCCCAGATGGGCCCCCCGATCTCTCACTGCGCTTCAAGCGTAGGAACAGGGTTTGGAGCTTCACCAGCAGACACCAGAGCACAGCAGGCCCCCAAAATCCTGCGTGTCTTTGGGAATGTCCCTCGCAATGGTGCCACTGCCAGTGCCCAGGGCTTGGGCAAGGGCTGGGCTATGCTAGGGGACAGAAAAACCATAGGGAACAGCCCCAGCAGGGGCAGGCAAGCTCCTTACCTTGACCCACTCGTCCCCAGACATGGCTCACCACAGGCAGGCAGGCAAAAAAGAACCAAGTGTGAATCAGCATGGTGACCAGAACCTAGAGGAGGGGAAATATCAGGAGCAGTAAAAGTTATATTTCACCATATCAAAATCCAGTTTTTTGCAGTCCTCAGTTAAGGCACCACGAGCTGAGATCTGCAGCTCTGGGCATCACTGACGGCACTGAAAGGGCAGATGGAGAATCACACGTGAATCTTCCTGTGATTCCTATGTATTATTTTATCTTCTTGGTATCTCCAACATAGCTGTTCACTGCCTTGAACTAAATTGTGATTATAAACCTGATGGGGAGTTGGCTTTTCCTGAGCACTCCTCTCAGCCTGCTTGGTCCTGGAGCTGGGAACTGCTCTGATCTCAGCAGTGGTGCTGTAAGTGCTGGGTTCTGCTCTGATCAAGGAAATTAGAAACACTGGCAAATTATTGGACAGACAGATTCCAGAATAACTTCTGGTTTAAATTGTACAGAAGTAATTAATTGTGATTATCATGACCAAAAACATTACAGGTGTACAGACAGCACCTTTCTCATGTCCCTGCCATGCAGGCACTGGTCCTAAGGGGAAAAGCCTTTAGAGGAGCACTCTCTGACAGCCAAGCTCCTCACACCTCAGTGGCTGTGACAAAGCACTCCTGCAGCAGGAGGGATCCACAGACTGAATGGAGTTTGTATGTCAACAGTTTACAAAGAGGAGATTTGTTTCTTATCTCGCAATGGAGTTCCCAAGAAGTTACACTCAGGACTGGTTGGGATGGTCTTGTTTTAACTTGTTCACCTGAACAGACTGAAAGCAAAGGCAGTTACAGACTTAATCATGGCACAGGATCAGTTTGGCTCAGGAATAACCTCTGCAGCATGGACAAAGCTGGCTGGCTAAGGACAGCCAGCCCCAGCCCACAGACCTCCAGCACCTGCAGTTGGTTTGCTGGCCTGGATTTCCTTGTTACTCAGTTTGGTCAGAAATGTCAGGTCACCATAAAACCACCCTGGTGGAAACGGTGCCTCCCCCTCTCCTCGATCTCAATAAACCAGGTTTTAAACACACGTTGTTGGCCTTTAGCAATGCATCATTGGCATCTGTCATTTCTGTGCTCCACATTCCAGCTTTATTGCTTTTGGCAGAACCAGACCGTGCACCCACTTCCTCCACAGCCACCTGCAGTGACATTTCACTTCTATTCGATGTGATGGACAGGTGTTTAGAGGCTCCTGGCAAATGCCTATTTCCCCTCGAACACGTCGACTTTGTAGCGGTTTCAAGGAAAAAGAAATAGGCACATGAGTGACCCAGCCGTGATCTCCTGGGGTTTAAATCAGTTCTAAATTGCTGGAAGAATGAATGGAAAAATATGCAAGTTATAACAGGGAGCTGTTAACCACCCTCCTCTGTCTGTGATTATTTTTATTTTTTTTTGATTGAAGATCAGGTTATATGGAACAACTGCAGTGTAACCGAAGCCTTTAGCCATGGGAAACACTTGCTTTATTTTTCCAGCTAATAAAATGAGGTCATTGCTTATTAAAAACAGCAAACATTTTAAGGGGAGGGGGTTTGGGGGAGGTTGGGATTCTGACTATCAGCTCCAGAAACACAAAGCTTGCCCTGGCTTCAGAGATGCATGTGCCAAACAGCAGCAAGAAGTAGGCAGTTTCTTTAAAAAAAAAAATAAAAAAAATCCCTGAATTAAAAGTTCATTTGTGCCCTTTTGCAGTGCCACCAAACTGCCCTCGATTTCCTTGCAACTTCCCCACAGCTCTGCTGGCAAATGAGATGCCAAACTGTGGAAGAAGCATTGGATTGTATATTATCTTTTTGTGTTAACCTGACTTGTATGGAATCTGAAGTCCAGAAAAATAAGCCCATGGACTACTCCAGCCTGCACTGGTCTGGGCTTATTGCAGGCCCTGATTCCCCTGAAGGCTTGAGCTTCCACCTGATGGCAAAGATTAAGTTAAACATTATCATATAATCACAGAATGGTTTGGGCTGGAAGAGACCTTAAAGTGCGTCTTGTTCCATGGGCAGGGACACCTTCCACTGTCCCAGGTTGCTCCAAGCCCCATCCAACCTGGCCTTGGACACTTCCAGAGATGGGGCAGCCACAGCTTCTCTGGGCA
>JAYRBT010000054.1:8337418-8390337 GCA_036023395.1 Myiotriccus ornatus
GGGTTGCACTCAGCCACAGGAGGGAACACCAACGTAGGAGCAGCGCTGAAGTAGGGGTTGGAGTTTCCAGAGAGGGAAGTGATACTGCTCCTTCGAACTGCTGAGACAATTTTGATCTCCTTGTTGGTCTGGACTGAAAGAGGCAGAAACAGCAATTGCTCAAGGAGGAAACAGACTTTTTTAAAAATAACAAACTTCAGCCCAAGCCTGACCCACAACTGAAAGGTAAGCACACACTGAAGACAGCATTTGTGCTTAGAAAGAATAAAACCAGCTTCAAAGAAAGATCTAGAGGTGAGTTGACAGTGAGTTACTTTCCTGGGATGGGGAGCTATGTCAGAGATTGTCACTGCGTTGTGACATCCACCACAAACCAGTGAGATTGGGGGGTGTCACTTCATGGGATGTCTGAAGGAACATCCTACGCTCTGGTGGAGCAACACCCTCAGCTCTGGGATACTCTGGTGATGTAATCCTTGCTTCCACACCCTCCACAAACACATCCAGTTACCAGAGAGAAAGCTGGTGTTGCCTGGGTCTGGGTTGAGCTTGCGAAGGCAGAAGGGGCTGTCGGGGCTCTCGGAGAGGGCACGGGAAGAGTTCTCATTGAGCAGCTCTGTGAGGCGCCGCCTCCGTCGGAAGTTGATCCAGAACTGGTACAGGATGTCACTGTCAAAGAAGTGATGCCGATTGGAGACTAGGAGAGAACAGGGGAGGAGGGAGAGGCTGAGGGGGTGCAAAAAAATATATAGCAGATATCCTGAGTGACCCCAGTGAATCGCTTTTAATGCCTCTGTGCCCTACTGCAGTTTTTCTGACTGTTTGAGGTCGCTGCCTGCAGGGAGGGAGGAACAGCAGGGCCACCTCCCCAAGAGGTGCCATCTCCCAGGGGTGCTCTTGATGTCACAGCCCTCCACCTGCCCCTGTCCCAAGACACTTAGAGGACTCCCTGCCTTCCGAATTGCAAGTTTAATTCCGGCAGATGGTTATGATGTCCAGCCAAGCAGAGCTGAACATTACATCCTTACACCCCAGCCCTCCAAACCCAGGGGTGGGTCCCAGGCCTGTGGCCAGCGGCTTTGAAGAACTGAAGAGCAGTAGCTCAGATTTCAGCTCAAAGCCTTTGCGGGTGGTGCAAGATTGCTCCGGTTTCAAAGGTCACCGGTTCCAAACATAGAACTAAAAGGCTCCATTGCCATCTCCAAGTGGGCACTTGACCAGCACTTGTTGCACGATGTGAATGGGGGTTTGTTCCTAGCATAGCCTGGACAGTTACTCTCATCCCTCGCTTTCCATCCCGGCTCTGGCTGGACCCTCGCTCACCATGCTGAATGATCCCGTGCTCCAGCAGGGCTTGCCCCAGCTCCACGGCTTCCTGTCTGTTTTCCACTTCTCCCTCCTGAACGAGCCAGTCGACCATCTCACAGCCCAGGAAAGTCCTCTGGTACTTCACCGAGTTCTCCTCTCTCACCTTCAGAATTGACTCTTCCACGCTCACCAGCCTGGCACAGAGGTGGGACAAGGCTCCCGTGACACTGCACGTCCCTGCCATCCCTCACAGGAGCTGCAGCCACACAAAGCAGTGACACGGCTCCCATGATGCCACACATCCCTGCCATTCCTCACGGGAACTGCAGCCAGGCAAAGCGAGGCCAAGAGAAGCGGGCAGAGCATTGCAGCCAAAACATTGCTGCCTGGGAGCAGCGGGAAAGGAGGGAGGAACACAGAGCTGCAGTCAGGCATCCTTATGAATCCTCATCACAGCAGAGGCAGCAGCTTCAGCAAAACCAGTTCAGCTGCCACCTCAGCTAAAGAACGCAGGGAAAAGCCAAGCAAGCAACCAAATGCTGGCAACACATGGCAGATATCCAAATGGATGGAGAAGGTGGGTTTCAGACGGCACATGTTCCATCTGCAGCACATCTGAGAGCAAAATCCAGTGTCTCCACGAGAGGGTGCAGGTGGCTCAGCCATGAGACAAGTTGGCTGGATGCTCCCCCCTTCCCACGGGCACTGCTGCGGATCAAAAGCAAAGCACAAGGGATGCACATCTGGTGAAGGGGCAGGGAGACACCCGAAATCACCACCTGCTTCTCCTTCAGAGCCAGTTTGTGACTCTGATCAACAGCGTGTGAGGTTGTGAAGGTGTGAAGGGACTGTCAAAGGACATAGGTCCAGAGGGTGGGCTAGGGCTGAACCCTGGGAAGCTGGCCTGGATTTAGGGCCAGAATCAATCAACACAAAAAACCCTAAACACTTGGAGGTGGAAGGAGTTTTTTTTACTGCCTGAGAATTAGCTTTTCCATGACAAATTTTGCAAATAGACTGAGACACAGGGCCCCAGGTTCACAAGGGTGTTGAAAATCCCATACCCTGTTGACTTTGGCCGTAAGTCCTAAAAGATCTGATGGAAGCAGCTCACTAGAGGAGAGTAGAAGGTTGCTGGGAATGGCCACTGGACGTTCTAGGAGCACTCACACTGGACTCTTATGCTTCCCTATACAGATCCCAGAACCTGCACTTGGGCTGGAGCCCCTGGAAGCATCCATGAGTTCATAGTACAGCTCCAGCCCCATCCCCAAGGATGGCAAATGTCCTGCAGTTGTGACAGGGCTCAGGAAACAGCATTTCCCAGGGGGACAGCACTGGGTACAGAGAAGGGAAAGCGAAGCCAGCGGGAGCTGGGGCTCCCAGCTGCAGAGCACCAGCACAGCCAGCAGAGCACATTCCCAACACCCCAGTGCCAGGATAGGACTCACATACTTCTCATAAAGACTCTGCCCTCGCATGAAGACCTTCACATCCTTGCTGAGGGGGAAGGTCCCGTCATCCTTGCGGAAGCGGTAGAGCAGTTTGGCGTCCTTGTAGTCCGAGTGCTCATCACAGACTGGAAGAATTCGGGGCAGGGATGTCAGTCCGTGAGGGACAGACAGGGCTCACACTCAGCAGGATGTTGTCTCCAGGTTAAAAGCTATGAGGGCTGCCTGCCATGTGCTTCTCCTTGCCCTTTGCCCCATGGAGCAACCAGCATTCGAGCCTTCAGTCCCCAAAAAGTAGATGCTTATAAACACCTGCAGCCCATGCCGGTGGGTGGGAGAGGTCAGCCCCAATGTACAGACCTTGGGAAAGCTGGAGTTTGAGTCTGCATTTGATTCAGACATTAAAACATTCATTAGGAAAAAAAAGGGATTTTTCTTTCTTTCTTTCTTTCTTTCTTTTAATTTAAATGTTTAGATTTAGACTAAAAGAGGACAAACAGAATTCCCTCGATCAACTTTTTTTTAGAAAGCTGCTGCCGCTGTAAGCAGACTCGAAGGACAGAGGGAAAAAAACCCACACTGCATTCAAACCCCCATAAAATCACCTCTGTCTGTCAAGAATACTTGTAAGCTAAAAAATACAGTGGCACGAATTTTTCCACACCTTTTTGTACCAATCCTGCCCAATTCATTTGTGTGGCAAACTGAGCTCAAGAGAAAGTTTTCTTCAAAGCCAGATGCGTACAGCTGGAATAATCAAATCTGTCTGAAAAGCCTTGGTTTCATCTTTGGCATGGGCACACAGTCTGTGAATGAATGGCTGTTAAGTCCATGCAACCTTTAGCAGGTAAATATTTGGGATGCAGCTTTGAGTTAAACTTCCTTGCAACACATTCCTGGACTACAAGTTAAAAAAATAAAATAAAACAAAGGCAAAAAAACAGCCCAAAAATCACACTCCATCCAGCTTTTGAAAGCCAGCCTGTGTTCAGGTCCACACATCTGAAGCCAAAAGAACAAAGTTCAGTGGTAAAAAAAATAAAAAGAAAAAAACCCCAACCAACCAAGCAACCAATCAATCAACCAACAAACAAACAAACAAACAAACAAAAAGAAAAAAAAAAAAAGAGAGAAAAGAATATGCCTGCAAAAAACCAAAGAAAATTAGTCAAGGGGAAACAGAAAAGCCACTAATGTTCCCTCACTAAAGTAACGTCCTCCACTAGAGTGAGATTCAAAAGGTGCAAGATACTTCTTGTGAAAATTTTAACACTCTTTCCATCCTTCTGAGCAGAGCAGCAAAACCACATTCCCCTTTTGGTGAGCAGCAAATGCCAAAACTTGTCAGATTGTCTGGAGTTCACCATTCCTGCTGAGCAGTTGTCTCGGATGAAATCAGGACGCCAAAGCCCGTGAGTCATCGAGCAGGAGAGCAGGATAAGGTTGTTTGAATAGTGGAAGTTTGCAGCTTTGGAACTCCAAGGAGCAGCCATTCCCATGCCATTGCAATCAGGAATAGAACTTAAAGCCTTACAGGACTGTGCCCACAGAAAACCAAAGCACTTTTACTATTTAAAGACCAATTTCAATGTGTTTCCAGCGTGTAATAGAACCAAAGCTCAAACCACACCAGACAATTAAGAGGCAGCACAATGATCTTCATGAGATAATTATCATCTGGGTCCCAGCAGAGAAGAGGGCAAACAGTTTAGTCAGGTAATTGCCAAGCACCCAGAGTAGTGCTGCGTTAGCAGGCAGACTTCTTTCCACAGGGCTGACAAAAATTAATGGACAAAAAACAAGTTGGAAAGTCAAATTCCGTGTCCTGCCAGGAATTATCAGAGGCAGGATGGACGCGGCCCAGTCAGCAATCAAAACAGCACTGGCACCCAGTGCCGCACAGGTTCAATTAACTAATGGACTTGTTTGAAACTGTCAGCTAGAGAGAAGGAAAATTAATCAGCTTTAAGTGTTAATAGTTAACTGAGAACTCCCTGCTTCAGCTTTATGCTTTTGTGATAAAGCACAGCAGCAGTTTATTTTTATTCAAGGCAGTTTAATGTAAAGGGCATTAACCTCAGCAAGTAGCAGATGGCAACAGAGTGTTTGCATTGCAGTCATCAAAGGCAGCTATTTCTGGACACTGGAGGAGAGAGGGGAAGAGAGGACTGGATTTCGTGTGGTCTCATCTGCTTCTGTCTCCTCAGCTGCATCTTCATGTGACAAACCACCACCCAGCTCCAGGTTACCACAGCTCCTGTCCCAAACACCTGGGAGCAAGAGAACTCAGCAACAGCCCTTCCCACTGATGGCAGAGGTGTCCCAGGGCTGTTTGATAATCTGGGACTTCTGTTCCTGATTGGGCCTGAAAATCCTATGGAGAGAAACTGCCTTTTGCCAATCTGCAGCACTTGTTTTCAGTTGTTATACTGGGACCAAGGGCTGGACCTTGGGGATTGCTCTGCAACTCAGGGACACGCACAGAGGTCAGTACATGACCTGAGTTAATCCAGAACTCCTGAAAGTTCCAAATAAATTTAAAAAAAAGGAAAAAAACCCTGAATACTAGTGAGAGCTGGGCTTGAGCATCAAGTTGCTTTCCCCTCCATCCCCTTCTTTTTTATTTAACAAGTTCCTGGCCACACTTCTGTATCCTGGGCTGACAGACACACAGGGTGAGCAGACACACAGACACCTCCCTGAGGGGGCTCAGCAGGCAGCAGAGACACCCACACACCGTGATGGATGATGTAGTGGTCCATCAGCTTCTGCATGAGGCGGATCCCGGTCTCCCGGTCCGGCGCTTCCTTGTGGTCGATCAGCCAGTCCGTGAGTTCCTTCGCCACGAAGCAGTTCGGGTACGTCCGGAGGTGGAAACGCCTGTCCTTGATGAGCTTCCCATCGTGGAGGCGAAGCCTGCAGGGAAAGGCAGCCAGCTGAGCACAGCTGGTGTCACAGGGCAATTTGGGTCTGACTGCCCAGCATCTGCCCAGCTTGGGGATGCCACTGATGAGTCGGGACTTCTGGCAACCACCCAATGACTGATAAATCCAATCAAACCCCTTGGCACTGCAAGAGTGGATTAGTCAATCCCAAGGAGTCTCTCCATCATGCCCTTCTCTGCTCCTATCACTATGCAGGTTATATAATTGCCTGCACCAGACAAAGTCTGACCCTCACTTGTCTTTTTGCTCTAAGCAGGCCTCTAAAAAACGCACAGCAGTGAACCAAAGGGGGTGAAGAGGGGACAAAACTCAGAGAAAAAATAGCAGTACATATATTTGTCATCTTGGCACCATTCTGTGTCTAGTTTTCCTTCCCCATGACCATGAAAGCAGGAATAAAGCTGCCCCCAGGACAAAGTCTTAGTCACAGCTCCAGGTGGGAGCAGTAACAGGAGCCCTGGTTTCTTCTGTCAGAGCAACAGGTGCCAAGTCCCATCACTACCCACTAATCCATGAACCCACTAATCCACAGCAGCACTGGACAACAGTCCTGACATTTTCTGGTTCAAAGTGGGATTGACTGGGACAGTTTTCCAAAAAACAACAGCCTTCCTATCCTGAAAGCCCTGACGTTGTGGCAAGTCTGCAGCTCTGATGGAAAGATATATATGGGCAAAAGTACTCAGGTGAGCAGGGCTTTGACTTTCAAAAGGACCTTAACAACTGAGCAAGCCACAAGGCACAGAGTTCTTCTGTGTTCCAGCCAAAGCCAACCCAGTCTGGCAGGAGATCTGTCCAGGGGCCAAACTTCTGCCCTGTAGTCACGACCGTTCCCCAAACACCAACCCTGGAAAATGCCCAGTGTATGCAGCAGGCTCAGAAGGGAGATGTTAATTAAACTTCTTCTCTGTAACTCCAGGATGTTTTTGGTTTCAAATTATTCACCTCAATTCCCAGTTTTGCCCTGGGCCAGTGTATTTTATTAAAGCATTAATCATTGCAGCCTTTTGTTATTTCATGCCTCAAGTTCTTTTGTTCTTTTTGGAAAAGTTCTGTGTACAACACAGCATGCTGGACAACAGTTTTAGGTACCATATGAGAAGTTTAAATACCCTAAAAATCTATCAGATAGTAATGGATTATACTCTACTGTAGCATTTACAAATGCTAGGGTCCTAAAAGTCTAAAGATAAAAACTTCTGTAAGATGAAAAGTCAGTAATTGATTATTGTAATTAATGCTGAGGCTACTACAAGCCAATATGATTAACAGAAATTTTCAGACCTTCCTGGAAATTCAAATATTAAACCAAAGATTCATGCAGAGCCAGCTCCTGGCCTTGCCTTTGGCAGATCTCCCTCAGGTCCTGAGGTCTATATTCAGCATTTCACTCTTCACCTGGAAGGCTCATTCCCACAGGTGACCAGAACTCATTCTGTATATGGATTTTAACCAGAAAGAACAAACCACAGACAGCTGCCTTGCTATTTTTAGAGGTTTTGTCTTTTTCCTTCCTTTATTTCATGGTCCACTGTCAAAATGCAATCAGGCACAGCCAGCAGTGACTACAAACAGGCTCCCCACACCAACATCCCTCTGCTACAGGGGGAAGACACAGTCAATTTTTATATGCTTTCTTTCCTTTGCAATTAGCAAGTGGGAAGGCACTTTAGAGGCATGTTTGGTAGAGATAAGAAATGTTCCAAGAGTGCTCTATTGCCATAAAGAGTCTGCAGGACTCCATAAACACTATAGAGATACACACACACACATATATACATTTATATATGTGCACACAGACATGCCTTTCACATAAAATAACACAGACACACAAGGCCTGAATCATTGGGAAAACACTATTTCCCCTGTACATATTTTTTTATCACGTTTCAGAATACAGAAAAAAAATGCACAGATCTTGCTGGAGAAAAACAAAATAAAAGAGAAATGATTTTCGACGAACAGTGCGCTGGTAACACCTAAGGTTTAAAAATAAAAACAAAAAATGCATTTCTTTTGAAACTATCCTTTGGGGAAAAACTGTCAGGACAGGAGTTAGGTGGTATTTCAGCACCTCTGGAGCAGCAGCATTTGGAGCTCTGTGGGCTGTTTTAAGCCTGTGACAAGTTTTCCCTCTGTCCTGCAGAGCCAGGACAGCGGAAAAGGCACGGCTCGAGTGTCCTTGTGCTCTTTTCACTTTCCTCTTGTTTGCTGTTTCCTGTCAACTCTGAGGAGACAAATTCTGTCCTTCAGACACAGGATGTAACAGCAACTGAGTCTTCCAACAGCTCTTGTGTGATGACAAAACAAAGCTTCCAGATAAAATAAATTAAGGAAATACATATAATGCGATATTATGAGTTTTCTAGATGGCAAAATCTACCCCGTGGACACATTATTTCTTCAAAAGGGGGAAAAAAAAAAAAAAGGTAGAATAAAGCCAGGATAAAACACTTGCTGGAACACGAGAAGGGGCTCTTACGAAACACTCCTGGCTTGGCAGTCAAAGCGCTGCTTCCACGTGCGTTTGCTTTGGGCTGGTTGTGTTGGGTAAGCAAATTGTTTCTCTGTCAAGGTCACTACAAAGCCATCATTATTCATCCCGTGTAGCCTTGTTGAAAGGGACATCCACAGCAGCGCAAACAGAAGAGAAATAAACTCTCCATCACCTCCCATGCAAACAGACCTTGAGCAGCTCAAATGCCAAGGTGGATCTTTCAAGGATAACTAACTGCAGTCCACATTCCCACAGCAGGTCAGCACAAACGAATGGCCTTGGAAAGATGCCTCATCCAAAGGATCTTTTTTTGTTCCTATTTTCACAGAAAAGAAAAACAAATACCCCCCTCAAAACCAACAAACAACTAAGTGCTCACTAAAGGGCAGCAACAGCCACAAGAGCAGCTCTGCAAAACAGCTGCTGGAGAGGCACATTCAGGAGAAACAGGCACTGCAAACAGTTTGTTGCACCCCCAGTCTGCAAAAAGCACCAGTACATGTGGGAAGAGGGGAGAGCTTTGCGTGCCTGTGACAGCCCAAAGTGGTACAGAGATGTTTTCTTTTCCTGCTTGTATTTAAAACTGCCTGAAATCTCAAAAACAAGTCCCAGCAAGCACAAGTCTACTTCCCATTCCTCGCTTTTACTCAGGTTTTAGTGCTGAAAATTTAATAACTGGCTTTTTAAAGATCATTCTGGCCATGTAGTATCATCTTCTGAATAACATTCGCTGCTGCATCAAGCAGTGCCTCACAATTCTTCGAGGAACACATCCCCACTGCAAGAGATACAAGTCCAACACAGGACAACCAAAACTCCTGCAGACCCAAGATTTTTGGGCAAGAATACAAATTTTTGCGTGTTCAGTTACACATCTTTAAGTGAGCCCAATTTCCAGAGCATCAAAGTGTGAACATTTTGTTTAACAGCATTGCAGTTTGAGTATCCAAATAAAACACTCGTCACCTCTGAAAACTTTGGACGGTGGCTGAAATCACAAGTTTGTTCTTCAGAGGAGAAAACCTTCCCTCTCCTGTCACTTTTTCTGCCCAAGACATAAATTTACTGAGTATATTTTATGTTTAAGAGTGATTAATGCAGCCTAACAGAGTTGTTAGAGCACAACTGGTTCACTTGACCATGGGAATACCCAGAGGAGAGTGCACAAGGGCTTGTCCATACTTGAGAATCTCTGATTACAGCAGGGTGTGAATGCAAAGCACAGAAGCTGTTCCAGAATATCTCTGTGCAGATAAGCCATTTGTTGCAATTAGAAGTGACTAATTGGGCCTCTCTTACAGAATGCCACCCAGGAACACACAACGCCCAGCAAAACTAATGTGATTTTTGTGCAAGTTTATATGTCTGAAACAAGAAGGCTGGCAGCAGATGTGAGGAATGAGCCCGAGACAGCAGCCCTGTCAAACTCCAGACTGGAATATCAATGAGAGTTTTTATTTTCATCTTTTTAGTGGAGAGAGACTCAACACCCAAAACTCCTCTTCCCCCTTTAAAGACCAAACAGCAGCATCCTCATGGAAGCAGAGAGAACCTAGCAGATAGACAGCCCAAACCCACTGGCCAGTCTCCCCTCTATTCCTTTAGGATCCATTTCATTCCCAGCCATCCCCACGAAGCATTCCCTCACCCCTCTCTTGTGCAGCTATTTCTGGCTGGGAAACGCATCCTGACACTGAACAGACTCATCCCTCTGGCCAAACCAAACTCGGAGGGATTTGCAAACTTGCTGGGGAGCCAAAGAACTGTAAAGATGGAGCAAAGGTTTGTTTGATTAAATGTAATAGTGGGGAGGCAGGGCAGGAAGTGGAGAACAGGGAAAAACAAATGTTTGATATTTCATGTAGATGCAACAACGTTATTTGCTGATGGATGTTTACAGAGTCAGGGCAGCCTGCAGGGTTCCTTCACATGCTTCTGTATTCCATATGTGGGGAAAAGCAGGGGGAGAACAATGTGGATATTCAGCCCTGTCCATCTGCTATTGTCTGAGACATCGTCCAGCCTCTCTGCCTCAGTTTCCCCATTGCTACTCACTGTAAATCCAGGTCCCAGGAAGATTCATACTACTGACTCCTTACCTGCCAGGCTGTAAGATCCCTAAAATAAACATTCAGCATGTTCTAGATCACTTAACTCTCCTTCAAGCCAGGGGTTCAGGGAAGGAGGAGCCCAGCTGCAGGCTGGTGTCCCTCTCTTCACCCTCCTCCCCAGGTTTTACTCCCTGTGCTGCCCAGCAGCTCCTTCCCACCCTTCTGCACTGAGAATGGGCTCCTGCCCAGACCAAAGCAGAAGGATGCAACTGCTGCATTCTCACCCACCAGCAAAAGGACCCTCCTTACCATCACTGGGAACTCTCAGATGGGTGTCCCCAAAGCTACATAAATCTTGGGGTTTCTATTCAACTTTATCCCAGTGGGCAGTGTACTAGTAGAGCTCTGTTGACAAATAAATTTACTGTATCCCCTTCTCCTCCTTACAGTCACAATCACCAAGTGGTCCAGCATCTGATATGCTCCTGTCCTGCAAGAGGTACGAGGAAGACACATCACTCCCCACACGTGGAACACAGTTTTAACACCGAGCTTGATTGGTTTATTTGCTCTCTGAACACCTGATCCCTTCCTTTGGCCCTTGCTACAGGATTAATTTTAAACCTTAGTCACCCCAGATGAGTAAAATAATGGAAATATAAATAAGATGGAAATATGGATGAACTTTCCCTACCACTTTGAACACTGGCTGTGTTTTCAAGATGGGGCCCCAGTCCTTAGCTGGAAGTTATCAACCCTTGATACAATGCAAATAATAAAGCTAAAGTTAACAGTACTTGCTGAGAATGGACAACAGAGCAACACCAAGCTAATTTTAGGAATCTGATGCTAGCAAAAATCAAACTCTGGGCTATTTACATTATTCAAGGATATATTTCCTTTCTTCCACCCACATTTCAAAACAAGCCAGAACGGCTCCAAATACAAAGAAGCAAATTCTGCTCAAGACTTAGGAAAGCCCACAGTCACATGCTTAGAAGTAAATAAGGATTCTGACTCCAGATACACAAGGTACATGCTTTCTCAACCACACAGGTTTTCTTGCATAGGAGAATAGATTTTTGTCTTCATAGGAAAAAAATAAATCTTAGAAGCTGCTTAAAAGCTGGGACTGCGAACCAGCAGAAGTTCTCAAAAGTGACTTTCAAAAGAGAGAAAATCCAATTCAGGCATATGGCACTCAGGAGATGCCCTTCCAAGTCACCCCAAAAGTCCAAGCATCCCCAGAAGTGATGCTGACCCCAGCCAGCCAGGGACCAGGGACCTTGGGTGGGCTGTTCAGTGCCACCACACCGTGCTCTGCACTTGAGGGAGGGTGCAAAGGGAGAAAAATAATTGTTGCCACCTCAACCCACCTGCCAGTCCCCTGACACCTGGAGGTGAATTGCAGGAGATGCCACAGAGGAGCAGCAGGACAAGGTAATATGGGAAAGGACCTGGCTCAACTCTGGTTTGGTGGGTGAAGGAAGGATCAGCAGGCACTGGGGAGGGGTAGATACTAATACCTGGGGGGAAAGTGCTTGTTCAAAGATAAATCTTCGAGCCTCCTGTTAACGGGATAGACCGCAGAGCCCCGGGTACAGCCCTGCCCCGGGCTGGAGGAGGACCCCACACCTCCTACCTCAGCTGCTCTCCAGCAATCATCACCTCTGCCCTGTAGTGCTGCTCGGTGGCTTTCTTCTTCAGGCTGCTGCTCAGGCTCTCCATGCCGGGCTGACGGTGGGCGGCGGTGGGAGATGCTCCCCATGGGATGCGGGTCGGGAAGATGCGGGCCCCCAGCGCCGTCCCCGGCCGCCGGCAGGGTGCAGGTTGGCAGCCTGAAGTTGCTGACTCCTGCTCCCCGCCTCTCCTTCCCTCTCGGCAGGCTCCGGAGGAGGAGCCTGCTGCAATCTGTGCCTGGCTCTGCGGGCTTCTCACCCGCTGGCTCCAACCAGGCTTCTGCTGGGAGCCGGGAAGGTGGCAGGGATGCTCCCAGCAGGCTGGGGCAGCGTCGGCTCTGCTCGCTCCGGGGAGGTGACTCCGGCAGGCTCCGGGCACACAGGGCTGGAGGAGGAGTGTTTGATCAGCCACCAGACGGACAAAGCACTTCCTTCCTTAGGCTGTAACTCTCCTGCAAGGGTTCAAGGTGTGCCATTCCCCAACACAAGCCACGTGCTTTGTCCTCATCCTCCCTGAGGACTCGCTGCCTCTCCCCAGGGTGGGATGCATCCAACACCAACCACGGCCAACACTTGCTAAGAAGGGGCTCAGAGCAGCTTGAGCCTTTCCTCAGTGCAGCATCTGTCACAGAGGTTGGATAGAGAAGCACAGGCTGTAATTAGAAGAGTTTGGGGCTCTGCAGGTGCCGAGGACACCGGATAACACCTTCAAAACCTGCCTCCAGGCACTGGTACCTGCTCAGCTGCCACCAGGCATTCCCATTACTTGAGGTACTTTCTGCAGGCCAGAGCAGACCTAAAAGTGACAGTGACCAGCAAAGAAACGGGCAGAGGAACTGGGATGTGGAGATGGCTCATTACAGCCATCATTACCCTCAGATTCATCTGAAATCAGATTTCTATTAGTTAAAGCAGGAGTGAAAAGTATTGGCTGTCATAGAGGATCAAACCTCAGAAACACTAAAGAAACCTACCAAAAGAGTGTGTGGAGAAGATGGGAGTGAGTGAAGGAAAGAAAATTTTATCAGCTGAGGAGGTTCTGCTTCAATTTGAAGTCTGACAAAGCATCACTAAACCAAATGCTGTCTTTAATTAGTTCATCTTTAGCATCAGTTCCTCAGCCAGCAGTGAGTTAGCCAGTACCTCCATCAGCACAAGCAGACCCTTCCAGGCTTATGTTCCATAATACTGCTGAATCCAACAAGCCCGGGTTAGGGATTCGAGGAGCACAGCACGGAACAGCCAGGGCCAGAAGGGACAGGACACACGGAGTAAAGGCACAGCAGTAACTGGAGGCATACTGGTCTTCCTGAATCCAGGATCACTGCTGGTTCTCTGCTGATGGAGGAGCAGCAAGGGTGCAGCTCAGAGGCTGGACAAACCTCTCTCCCAGCGATCCTGTCCAAGTCAAACACCCGCTGCAGCCCGGCCAGACGGGGGCTGCGCCAACAAGGCTCCCTCTATCCAGAGTCTCCCTGAGCACACCCTCTCCTATGTCCTGCTGTTCATGCCAGGCCATAAACGCAGGGAAACAGGCTCCCCTTGTGCACAGGGGCAGGCTCAGCCGTCAGCCCCAGGGCAGGCTCAGAACAGCTCCTTGAGTCCCCTCCGGCAGCGGCAGCGCCGGTGCTGATGTGTCTGTGCCAGTCCTGAGGTGCTCCCAGGGCAGGCACGGCAGCAGCATCCTTCATTCCCAGCATAAATGACGTTGGGGGAAATTTCCAAGATCCCCAAACCCACCCATCTCATCACTAGAGAAAAAGAGAGACTCAGCTCCAAGCCTGAGAGTGTTTCACTCTTACAGTAAAAAGCTAAAGGATTTCAGCTCCTGCCAGCTTCTTTCATGGAAGACACAGGAGGAAAAAGCTTATTGCACCCATAAATGACCTTGTAAAATGCGCCCTTTAAATTAGACATTAATGTTTCTACTTAAGCTGCAAAAAGAAGGAAGAGAAGCTACTAAAATTGTATTATCTCCCCCTCTCAAGCCTGGGAAGCACTTCAGTCAAGAGAGCAGAGGGAGGGCACAGCAGCCAGCGATATCCAAGGCCGCTGAGGATGGTGGGGCCGTGCTCAGAAAGCTGCCTGTGGGGATGACAGGCAGATAGATGGACTGAAACATCTCCTGAGAGGACAGAGGACCACTGTAAACCTGCAGCTGTTAAAGAGAAGGTGACTGTGGAGTACCTGTTTTCCCAACAAAGACCAGGGCCAAGCTCATAAAATAAGTCAGTAGGCTTGAAACAAACTGGAGGATGGTTTTTCCCCTTCAGCAGCATAAAATTAAATTGTGCAAGTTGCCATTACTTGATATAAGCCTTAAAATCTAAATTGATTTTAAAAAAAAGATGGTTACTTCTGTCTTCACTGGTAGAAGCTGCAAGAATATATTAGTGGAGAGGTTACTCACCATTTCTCCTCCTCTTTCCCTGATTTCTGTTACTGGTCCACATCAGAGCAAGGATCCGGGCCTGGAGGAACTTCTGTTCTCCACCACACAACACTCCAAAAGTCACAACCTCAGGGCTTTTTGCACTGACATTTAGAGGGAAGAGCATCTCCTCAGTTCAGGAGCAAAGCCATGCTAAACCAAAGCCCTGTGGCCCGTGCTCACAGCACTGAGCTCTTATTCAACCCCAGCAGTGCCCTTTGCAGATTTGACACCTTTCACCCAAAGCAATTTGTGTCACTGAAGGGGATATAGGGAATACATTCTGCAAGTTGCTGTTAATTCCATCCTGGAGGTGACAGCATTTCAGGGCTGGGAAATACAACCCCTAGGTATGTGTCCCTCCCTCCCCACACATGAAGGGGGTAGTTATTGACTTCATCTACAGGTGAAAAGAGCCATTCATAGCATGGCTTCAGAGGCCAAGCCACAATGAATTGCAAGCAGCACTGAAGAGTGCCTTCATCTAGGTCTCCTCTCCAGAGGAACTGAAGTGTCTGATTTTTTTCTGTTTCAACAGATTAGGAAGTAGTTTGACTCATTAAGTGTCCAGAAAATGTAAAGGCATAACTTTAGGTACAACAACCCATCTTGGTCTTCAACTCCCCAACATTGTTACAGCAAGTAGAAGGTTTAGCTCCCACTGATTTTCTATTTTTTTTTTCCTTCTTTTTTCCCTAACAGAGTTGAGGAAAAGACAGGAGGGAATTGGATGAGTTTGTTTTGACAAGCTGTGAAAAGATTAAAAACCTGTTTGTAAGGCTTGCCAGGAGATAGCACAGAGGACACTGTGAGCTTTCACAACTGTCCTTGTCACTGACTGCAAAGTTTGTCTTAGTCCTTTGACTAAATTTTGTCCTCCCTGTGGCAGTTCAGACTCTGCATTTCAAGCAGAGAGCTGGAGAAATCTCCTGTGCAGGGCAGCAGAGTCTGCCAACAGACAGATTCAGATTTTTCCTGCTCTGAGCTGGCACATCCAATGCCAGCAGCTGGCAGCCAGCCATCACTTCTTGCTCCACACACAGATTTTGATTCAGCTTAAGCAAAAACCCCTAAAAATTTTTTTTAAAAAAAGGAGTTCACAGCCAACATCAAGACAATAAAATCCCTGTTTTTGCAGGGCCCACGTTTCCTCTGAGCAAGACAGCCCTTCCCTGGCCAGCTGACACTGAGCTGTCCTTGCCAGAGAACATTTCCCTCAGGGGTAAGTCCTTGTCGCCAGCAAGGTGTGCTCACCTGGGCTGGAGCCCATCCAGAGAGTCCAGCATTGTTTGGGAGCCAGGCTCTCCCTGCTGCTTTCAGAAAAGTTGTTTATATTTGGCAGTGAAGCTCACAGTCCACCCCCGGGGCTATTTGCTGCTTAACTCATTGGTGTCAGTGCCACAGATACGCCCCTTCACATCAAACACCTCCATAAGAAACCCCACTTGGAATAGCACATCAGCAATACTGGGGGCATCTTGAGTGGACATCCCTCACTCCCAGCACCCAGGGAATGGTCTTGTAATCCTTAAAGGCAGCCTGGAGATTGCTGTGCACCAGGGAAATGTGCTGCACCATGGACACTCCTCCACCTCGGTGCTGGAAGCTGCTCATGGGGACTGGTCAGCAGCGTTCTCACAGCCCATGAAAGCTGGGAAGATTTATTACCTTCTAGTGGCAGAAAATGAGCATGTTATTCAGCAATTTCTCATTACCTGGTTATAAATCTGAGCTGGAGCTCTCTCGTCATTGAGTGTCCTTCGTTGGTTTTTTTTCCAGAAAAGAAATTTGGAAGTTCCAGCGATACATTGCTTCTTTCCACAGAAAATAAAAGACTGTTAACCCCAAGCAATCAAATGCAAGTCAAAAATAATTTGGCTGGCTACAAAGTAGCAAATAGGAGGCTTTTTTGTTTCCCTTAAAGCTGTAAGAAAACACAGCTCAGTCATGGTGCTCCAGAACTACAAAGAACAGAATTTTAGCTTGGGGAGATAAAAAAAACCAACAAAAAACAACAAAACAAACCAAAAGAAAACAAACAAGCAAAAAAACCAAAAAGTTGAAAAAAGAAATTTTCTCACGATTACATTGCTCCAGGACCTGCAGTTTTTATGAAAACACCACCAACTACTCACCTTCATTATGAACCAAGAAAAGTTTTCATTGGAAAAAAAACAACAAACCAACAACAAAGAACAAATGACAACAAGAGAAATGCCCTTATGCAACAAGACAAGGAACCTGCGTCATCCCCACTTCCCCATTCCTCAACATTAGAACAATTAAAACTGTCAACAGTCCTTAACTTTGCTAACCCAAACCAGTGTGTGGGTGTGAGATTTTGAAGCAGGGCACGAGTTTAATTCCCTCCGTTCCCCCTAAGGGTGAGACTCTTCAACGTGTTTTTTTTAGGTCACTCAGGTGTTACAGACCACTGGGGACTTCCTTGTCCCTGCTCTGGGACATCTCTCGAGGTGCATCTCTGCTGCTCCATCTCCACAGAAGCCTCTCAGGGCTCGATGATCTCAGAGGTCTTTTCCAAGTGAAATGACTCCATGGTTCTGGGAGGAGCAGACTGCAGAGCAGCACTCACCGCTCCCAGCACGGTCTGGGCACCCTGAGCTCGGTCAGGGCCCTGCCAGGTGCTGCCCAGCACATGCTGTGGCCAATTCCAGACCTGCATTTCTCCCAGAGAAGGAATACTCAAGCTTCAAAGGTGGGAAAGCCTCCTGCTGCAATGGGAATGTGCTAATTATGTTATAATTACCCTGGACTAAACACAGCCAAAGGAATCACTCCTGGCAAGGGAAGTGTAATCCTATCATGATCCATTAAAAAGAACTGTTGGCTACAGCTGTGCCAACCTGTATCAGGGACGATGAGGAGACAGCCCTGTCCCAGCTCTGTACATGAGTCTGCTGCTTCCTCATCATAAAGAAAAGGTTTTTACACTGGCCAGGGTAACAGGGACCAAAAAAAGCCTAGAACCTGGTATTTTTTTACAGCCTGAGCTTTAAACTGCCACCATCCAGCCTGGTGCACTTGGCCAGAGAGAAGGGAGAGCTGAAATCCCAAAGCAGCAAGCAAAATCAAAGGTGTGTGTGGTAGGAAGAGAGGAATTTTTATCGTTTTGCTTAATGCAGCATGAAAGTCACCAGCAGAGGACAGGATGGGGCTGTGGATAAGCAGATACATAGGCAGGAGCACATTTCTAACCCTGCATCCAGCTATTAGAACCTCATGGAAGAGGGTTTCTCCAACAACGATCGATGCACAGTGGCACAATCCCCTCTAGAGGAAGGAAGGAGAAGTGAGGCTCTCCACCAGCAGCGTCCATCTGACCACACGCCCTGAAAGGAGCACCTTCATAGAATCATAAAACAGTTTGGGATAGGAGGGGCTTTCAAAGCCATCTAGTTTCAAATCCCTAACATGGTAGGGACACCTTCCACTAGACCAGGACCTTCTGTGTGAGCTGGTGTGTGCCCCAGTCCTTTCTCACAATCAGTGCAAGAGAGGGTTTGCACTGGGACTGATCCAGAGGAGTTTCAGCCCAAGGAATACGCCCCCCAGAGCGCAGCTGGTTCTAAGTCTACACAAGAAAATGGACAACAGCCCAAGGAAGATTCACCAGTCCTGAGCTGGTGCTTTGCAGCCACTCCTCACAGGATGAGTGCTTCCCTCTGGCACTGATACTCAGACACAATTCATCTGATCGAGTCAGTCTCTGTGTCACAGCTCCTGTTCCACTGGCCAAGCACGGCTGGGCCATTTCACCTCCGATGCCTCACAGGTTCTGGAAGCAGATGGGTCAGAAGGGCAGGTGAGTCTCTGTCTCCATCCCTGGCAGAGTCCAAGGCACATGAGGTCTTCAGCAGATGATAAAAAAGTCCTTCACAACCACCATCACAGAGAGGATAGGCATTTAATAGACGTGGAAACCAGTAACTCCATTCTGCAGAAGTTTAATTTAACTAGCTGGGGTATCACCAGCGGCCTAGATTACACAAGAAGTATTTATTCCACTTCTTTGATGTGCTTTGTGCTCCATCCCAAGTTCTATGACCAGCTTAGAGACACACCTTGGTGTGGGTAAATGGAGACTTGCAGCAGTCTCAGATTCAGATTTTCTCTTTTTGTCAATACTGCAGTGACACTGGGGAGTTTGACTTGAATAGTGAAGCCCTGTCTAGGTGGACTAAATTTGTAATTCAAGTCCAGTGCATTGCATTGAGCTGCACCCCAAAAGTGACAGCTGATGGCTGGAGTCAATAGGTAATCTGAGAACACAGAATTAAAATAGCAATTCCCTCTTGGAACTGCATCAAGCTTCTATGTAAAAACAACACACAGAAAAGGTTTTCTAAACAAGAAAATTCCTAGTTTGACCTTGATCACAACAGCCTTTACATAGGCTGGCACATCAATTTACATATATTAACCATCCATGTCAGCAGAGTAGGAAAAAAGATGTATATACGAGTGGGTTTTTGCCCTAAGTAGTAAAACACCATTACATTGAAGGCAAGAAGAGCAGTCCAGTGCAGAACTCCTGATATTAAGGAGGAGCACTTCAATCAGAAGTGGTGGGGTTTTTTCATAAAAGACACACTCCAGCCTTTCTGCATTTCCTGGCAGGAGCTGATTTATCTATTGTAAAATTCAACAGCCTCAGCAACGCTGAGCAGTCTCTCTGAGGGAGCACGTTTTGGCAGGGCTTAAAGGGAAAGACAAGAACCGGTTTACAAACTGTGCGGAGCTGATAGCACTGGATTTTCCTGCTTGAGCAGCGGTCATGGTCCTACTGAGGTACAACACACGTGTGTTCTTGGCAGTCCAACTAGCCAGTCCCGACAGTGATTCGGCCTCTCCCACTTGTTCTCAGCAATTTGAAGTACAAGGAACCTTCTACTAGGAAATCTTTTCAGTATTTCTTTCATCTCTTCTGGTTTTAGCCAGTTTAAACACTGCCATTAGGGCAGCATTGGTGAAATTCAGAGATTGGAGGAGATGCATCATTTGTGGACAAAAACCCAGGCTGGTTTAATCTCGCCTAAAGCAAACGTCAGCACCTTGCTCAGAGGAGGAGGCTGACCTTTCTTTTCCTGCGTTGCTGAGGAGATGCAGCTCCGGGCTGACAGAGCATAAATGGCTGGAGCCAGCACAGGTAGCATGTCTTGGCCTCCTTGCAAATTAGTGACTTCACAGACGATGAGCAGTCGCACCGCACAAACGTCAGAGCTTCGGGTTTTACACCTTCCCAACCACTGAGCTCCACTTCTCTTTCCTTATGGGACTTTCAGTTTCCACGCCAGGGCCACATCCTGCAAACCTTTGGCAAGGCAGTGGAGAGGTGCAGAGCTTAACTTGTGTGCTGGGCTAAGCCGGTGGAGTTTGGGGAGGTGACGGTGGCCAACCAGCTCCCGAGAGCCCACCCAAAGCGTGCTGTAGAAGGTGGAGCGCCTGTGGGTGAACATACTGGAATAGGTGGAGAGCACAAGGAAACTGGAAACGTCCCCACTGCCTGCTTGCACACCTCAGAGGGCACAAAATCTGATTCTTTAAAGTCAGTGAGGTGTGAAGCCCTGGAAATCTAGGGAGCCATCTTCTGAGCCTGCACATGCCATGGAAGTGAAACCAAAAAACGACAAACCACCTCAAAAACTTACTTATTACTGGGATCAGAGCACAGACCACAGCTGTGAAGAGGCACAGACACTTACCCAGCAGAAGCAAGGGGACACAATAATTCAGTAGGGATCTGTCTTTCCTCAAGTCGATGACTGGTATTTTCTGGTCTAGACTCCACTTGTTCTATCAGCTTGTACTACCTGGGCTGTTTGAAATTCAGAATACACATTACTGCTTTCATGGTATTTTGTATATTTCTAAGTTACTGGGCTCTGCATGTTGTCAGAAGAGAGGGCCAAAATCCTCTCTCCAGAAACAGCATATCCTGTTTACTTCAAGTAATCCCATGTGAAAACTTTGCATCCGACTCACAGAGCAGCCCTTACGGCAAGAATGGACACAGTGCAGTAATACCACTGACATTATCCAGCTCAAATGTCCACCTTTTTTTGGTGTAAACATCAGTAAAATTACTCCCACAAGGCAACTGCAATTCAGTCATGCTGACCAAGAACATAATAAAAGATATTTTAAATTTAAATAAAGCCCAGTGCAGTCATCAGTCATCCGGAGTACTCACGTGGCTGTCTGGCTAATGAAGGAAACTGGAATCTTGGATGTCAACCATCACCACCAGCTGAAGGATTGGCCAGAAGAATTTGTTTTGGGAAAGAACAACTGCTTCAAAAGTTACCTTCTTCTGCTGTGTTAAGTGCCTTTGTAGACAAGCTAATAAAAATCTGAATACATAAATCTATTTGCAATCACCTATTTTATACCTCCCCTTAAATTAAGGAGGCAGCCAGTGTTGTCTCAAAACTGTTCCTAATTCAAATCCATCTAAAATTAACATTTTAAGTTAGACTGTGAAACTCCAAGGAAATATAAAGATGATTTTGGCTCTGTCACTGACATGGGCAGCTTCCATTACTGGCAGAGAAGAATATGCCTGACACCAGCACATGGGCTTAAAATTAACTTAAAGTCTGCTGAAAAAGGGCTGACCACCGTTCTGCTCCATATTTCTTTGCTTTATTATAATGCTCTTTAAAAGATGACACTGCAGTTCAAGTCCAGAACCACTCTACAGAACAATGAATAGTGTTCACTGAAATCGCCATTCCTGTGAACTTCACAAAAAACACAGCAGGAGAATTAAAGATACAGTACTCCATCACTGACCAAGTTGCTGCTGGCATGAGAATGAAAGAGGGTTCTGCAACTAGAGGCCACTAAACCATTAGGATCAAACTCCAGTAATGGACACTGAAATGTTTCTTGATTTCTGTTTAGATCACTGATTGCTCAAACCTTTCATTGGGTCACTGAAATGTAATATTCCCAAAGGAAGGTGCGAACTGTAGTACTTGTGAAGGCTGCTACTCTCCAAGAGGACCACTGTATCTTTAAATGTATCCTGGATTAAACAAAGGTTTTATCTACACTTGTTAAAATTATTGCACAGACCATTACACTGACAAGTACATTATGAACCCATGGAATGTTACAGTCTGGCCTGGAAAATAAAAGCAGCAGCATTATCCTTGAGGTCTCAACCATGAGGGAGAGCTGACCAAGCACTTCTTGAATTGTAATCATCACTAAGAGGTTTCAAGACACAAATGGAAGATTTTTAAATAATCCCTAACTCCTAGGATTAGCTTTGGGAGCATTCACCACAACTTTCACTTTTTTTCAAGTGGCCCTTAGCTTGAATGTCTTGAATTTTTTCTTTTATCAAATTACCTGTAGGAATCCAGCTGCTCTGTATTTTCCAAAGTTGAAACCATACAAAGAAATAAAAGTCTGAAACACCAGGAAATTTGAACAATGCCCAATTGTTGCAGCAGCCTCTTCACCTGCTGCACAATCTCCTGGCAATTTGCTCGTGCGACTTAAAATTGTGACTACATGGAGTGGGACTGAAAGGGAAGCAGAGCCCTGGTCACCAACTGCCCACGGTGACAAGATCATTTTCACAAATCACACGCTCAGATTCATGGCTGTATCTTCACACAGACAGGCAGCCTCAGCTCCAGCAGGCTGCACTCAATGCCTCTGCTGCAGTGCTCCTCATCAGGCCAAAAAAAGGAGGATTTGGGGAGAGGAGAGGGGGGTTAAAAAACCAAATCTGATTCAGAAACACTCGCACATGCAAGTTGCTCAGATGCATTTCTCCAAATTGCAGAATATTTCCAGCCACCTACTCTAAGAAAAAGTAAAATCCAATAAAAGAGAGGCTTTGTAAAAGAAAATGCCCTCATTTTGTCCTCTCCTCTGGAAGACATGATCAAAATGTTCAGACTCTGACAAGTCCTTACAAAATACAAATTTGCCTCTCAAACTGAGACCAGCTGGCATAATAGTTGGAGTCTGCAGTTACACTTTCTGCTGTCATAATGGGTTCTTTTAATCTTCCAGTAACACCTTTCTGGGAGTTGCAGCATTTTGCTGCTTCTCTCCAGCACTTCAAAAAAAAAAAAAAAAAAGAGACAGCAAAACTTTTGTCTCTGTCTCCTCAACTGGAAGAAGAATCATTACCCAAAGCTCCTGCTTGAGCAGGGCCCTGGCTGTTTAATTTGGAACATAAAAGTTTCAAGAGCTACAAAAATAAAATCAGAAGAACAAACAAATGGCTCATGCCAACCGTAGCCGCAAGTGATACATAAATAAACCAGTTTTCTCCTGGGCAAAGCTCACAGCTGAGGAGAACGTGCACACACCTCCCACAATACTGCTGATTGAATGGCCTCTCCTGCCACGAGCTATTTCAGGAGATTTATGAGAGAGAAACTGTAATAAATTTGTATAAAGGAAGCTGAATCAGCTTTGGACTGGGCAGCAGACACGTGACAATGAGGCAACAGAGGTGTGTGCATAAAAAACCCAAAGTTATATTTGACATGCAACTGTAAGCTATGACAAATTTACACTCGGAACTGGAGAAAAGAAGAAAAAAATCCTCGTTTTACAGTCAGGCTGTAAACTTCTGCCAATGGTACCACGAGCAGAATTGTAAACTGAGATCTCTCGAGCCTTTGGCACTTGAAAAGGATCAGTGTCAGCAGGAATGTGTCGGGAATGGCTCAGCCTGGAGGAGCACTTGGGTCCTGCTGCAGCTCCAGGTCCTGCTGCGGGGGCTCAGAGACCACGAGCTTCAGAGACCACGAGCTCAGGAGAAGTAAGAGGGAAAAAAACAATCCTAGTTCTTGCAGGACAGGGCAAGAGGAGACTAGAAAAAAATACTCTGTTCACCATCTGAAAGATCCTACTAATAGAAATGCAGAACCAGGGTATAAATACAGCTACTTCTACTTAGACTTAAGCCTTTAAAATCTGCTACTTTTGAGGAAATTCATGATTTCCCTTCCTTTTAAAACTCTTGATATTACTATAAGCTCAAAAATCTCTGTGAAGAGTAAAGAAATGAAGCATTATTTAAGACAATTTTGACAACTTAGGTTGGTTGTTGAACAAATGAACTGATTTTAAAAAGAAAAGGCCTTTTAGGTGAGTAGTAAGATTTACAGGGTTCACAGGAAGAACTCCATGCTGGCAGTAAAGCAGACCACATAAAACATGAAGTTTTTTCAAGCGAGCTGATTGTTTTCGTGCTGAGTGTACATTTACAACCCATCCCCAAAAATAAAATGGGATGCCTATGACACCTCTGCTGTTAAAGTCACAGTTCTTCTGCAGAAGTTATGGTTTGTGTCATGCAAAGCAATTTGCTGGGTCAAAACTGAGACGTAACTGAATCTTCTGTTCCATTCCTTAATGCTGACAAGGAGTTCCTGAAGTTTCCAAAATAGTGTTTCTTTAACAAGATCCAGGAAATGGGGAGAAATGCATGACAGAGATACAGTTTGACACGTTAAAGATTCATTTGGAAAACATCTGCTTAAATTAAATTTTACTATTAAATCCAGACATCTACTCATCTTGAAAGGGGCTTGCTGCCAGGCTCTTCCTTCAGTGTTCTCAGATTTTCCACCCATTTTTCTCTTGCTGGAATCTTCTTTATAAATTTGTTTCACTGCCAAGCAGCAGAAGGACTTCATTTTTATCAGAATGAGTAAAGTAGATGAGTAGAAGGGAGAAAGAGAAAAAACAGACCACATAAAACACTCAAACCGGGGCAAGGGTGTAAGTAAGGAAGGGAAACGCCACAGCTTTGCTCTTTGTCTGTGTAGCAGAGCTGCACAGTGTAAACTCTTAATCCATTGAGTAGGGTGGCCAAGTACAGCCATTCTGGATATCCCTTGATAGCTCAGGTCAAACCTCTAAGTTTACACAACTAATTATCTAGCCCTAGATTCCTTATGAATTCTAAAGGGAGAAAATAAGTTTTAAAATACTAAAAATAATAAAATAATGTCATAAAGTTTAAAAACAAAGCTCCAGTAAAAAATACTTTAAAGACCATCTCGAATTGCCAGACTTTACGTAGTCAGAGCATTACATAAGGCATTTGAGCTAGATCTATTCAACTGCAGTTTGCTCATTTAATGACTATCTTTTCAAGTCACACCCTGTCCCTTGTTTGCATTAAACACCTCAAATCTCATATTAGATGAGGACTGGATGAACACCTATCAACCTATACATGCAAGGTTGTGCCATGAAAGTGTCCTTGCACTGACTTTTTCATTTGAACATTCATGTTAAGAAAGTCACTGTAGCCAATAAGTGCAAGGAGAATAACAGTTATCACTATCCTTAAAAAAGGGAGAGCCACCTTCATGTGACAAAAGATTCAGATGCTACTTCTTTTTTTCCCTAAACCAGGATATAAGAAAGGAGAATGAATGGGAAGCACAAAAGTAACAGATCAGTAAGGTCAACCATGATACTCCAGTTGTGTGTAAAACTTCCTCCCCTCCATCAGCCAGCACAGCCTCCCTTTCCTCGCTGTGCAAACCAGGGTTTAACAGAGTTCTAAAAGTCATCCCATGCATTTTTTGTTGCCTTGGGAGGTTTTCTGGTCTTGCTCTCCCCTCCTGCGTTTTCCCAGTTGGTCTCCCAATTTTCCCAGCTGTCGCTGTTACTGTTCTTGTTGGAGACTGTTCCCGAGCCCCACACGTCCCAGCTATCGGAGCTCTTCTTCTCTGTGGAATTGTCCACATAGGTCCAGCTCTCACTGCTTGGAGATTTATGAGCTTTGGGTGGGTCTGAGTTGCCAAAGGTCTCCCAGAAGCTTTGATCTACAGCATTGTTCTGGTAGCCCTCCCCTCCACTGTTCTGGTAGCTGTCTCCCTCAGCTGGTCTTTTGTGGGGTGGAGGGGAGGGAAAGGAAGGTAGAAATGTATTAGTTATACCAAATATAGTAAATAAAAAAAAATTACCACAAAGAAAACTATAATTCTACTGCCCTTTGGTTAAACAAAACTGAGGATAAAGGCATTACTAAATATATTTCTCCAAATGGCATAAGTTTATAGTCTAATTCACAGATTTTGTTCCCAGCCTTAACAGTCCCAGGTCAGGGAATATGCATTTTGGAGTAATTTTTAAACCAAGATGTGTGCCCTGTTTTGTTCTCAGTTATAAACAAATAGTTATACTGAATTCCTCCCATATTCCATACAGCAGGACTGCTATCAAACAGAGAATAATTTCTAAATGTTGAAAAATTACCTGCCACTACACTGCTGAGAACGTACAGGAGGTAAAACTATGCATTTAAGGAGACACAGAAAGTAACAACAAAAAGTTACCTTTCAGAATTATCGTCTGGTTTGCCTGAAAAAAAAGTGGTGACGTCTCGCCATCCCTTACTTCCAACTCCCTGAACCTAGAGGGAAAAAAAGACACTCCATTCATTCAGGCTGAACCAAACCCCTCTGCCAGGTGCAACAGCAAAAGCCACAACACAATCCTTCCACTTGGTCCCATAAACAGAACACATTTCACCAGAAAATTTAACTCACAACTCATTAAGTGTTTTTGATGGGCAGATTTCTGAGCACACATTCCACAGCATCGTGCTGCTGGAAGAGGTGAGAAGCAGGTCAAGTTTAGCTTTTCCACTCACTGTTGTAACATCTTTTGAATTCTCTCCTGGATTTTCTTGACAAAAATACTGGAATTACTCCTTCCGTAAAATTAATGACAGCACTGAAGTTTGGATCTCACGATTCTTGTAACAAGTATTTATATTTCTATTGTTCTACAAAGCTACCTTCACTCTGTTTTCAGTATTATTGCACCACCCATGTAAAACAAGCCTAAAGTTGAGTTACAGAATAAACATGACTGCTAGGAGAATCCTTTGGAGGTTATTGTAATGGACTGGCACTGGGTTAGAAATGCAAAGTCTGAAGTGCCACCCATGGATGGTGTTATTCTAAGTCACAGATATGGAGGATGAATCTCAAAATTCAGCCTTGGAGCCCCCAGGCTCTAAACAGAACAGGTGACATAATTCCCTTCATTCAAATATTCCCAAAATCTAAGGCATTAAGCTGGTATGTGAGAGAGCTTCCAGTGCTGACTTCACAGTGCTACGTAAGACATGCAAGTTATCAAACCAGGTATTAGACTGTGCAGGATTTGTGTGCTTGGCAGTCACAGGCAGCACTTACCACATCACCGAGCAACGAGAGCGAAAGAAGACAAAGGAAAAGGTGCAGACCATTAGTAAGTTTAACTGTACCAACATAACACAAGCTGTCTCCATATTCTCTCTCATATTTTCTTTGTGTGTTTGGGACACTGGCTGTCTTATAACCACACCATGTCCTCACTGAAACCGCTACGAGGACCACACCACACCTGTACAGCTTTTAACACCCCAACAGAAGCACTGCCCGCTCAAAGTTACACTTTCCAAGTTTCTCTCTTTGACACAAGCAGGTGAAAGCTGCACTGTGGTTTTCTTTTCATAAGAATATGGAGACTGGCTTGTTGTTTGGCCTCCTAGAAGCCAGGCAGGCCACCTCATACCTTGCTGGCCAACTGCGATACCCCCATGGTGACCTCCTCAAATATTTTCCCCTCTTTCACCTATGTGAATCAAAATATTGGTAATTAGCCATAAAACAAAGTAATATTGAGACCTTAAGACAAGCTCACTTTCACTAAACAGCTAAAAACATGAAGTGTAGGAAAAAACAAAACCACCCCAAACTGAATCAAAATATATTTAAGTTAAAACTAACAAAGTTAAGAAAATGCTGACCTATAACGGAGTGAACCTTGGGAATGTGGGAATTTATTTTACAGATTTACACACAGTTTGAGTAAGGTATTATTACACTACTGCTGAGCATAAAAAACACCAGTAAATAAAAAAATCTGCAAATATGAAGTTTTATGCTTATATTTTACTAGATATAAGGATTTTTTTTTGAAACTTAGCAGATCCATTTTATTCTCTCTCTTTTATAGATGCTTATTTCAATATTAAAAGAGCTTTGAACTTTGGTCAAACAGAACACAACTGGTGCCTTTCCCCAGTTAATAAATGGCAGCTGTTCCAAAGCAAGTGACTTTGTATAATCATATAGAAAATACCTATTTTAGTTAGTAACACTTATTTACAACTAACAACACAACATCCTAAGGGAAATAGAACTGTTTTTTTAATATAGAATGCATAATTTCTCCTTAAATTGTCCTACAAAATAAAAATCAGCTCAAGGAAATGCACCTTAAAAAACCCCCTGAAAATAATGCATCTAAGCCTTTAGAAATAAACTGTGGATAATCCTAGGGAATAGAAAACCAACTAGAGTCTTCTTGTGTGGTTTGAAATTCCATGTAACAAATGGTGAATTAATAAAAGTAATGCAAGAGAAATTATTTTGCAATGTGATTACAACATTCTTTTCAAATTGAAAATCAATCCAAATCCCAAAGTGGTGGCATTGCTTCTCTTAGGATAGCAAAGATAGTCTGCTTTATCAAAACCAGTATATTTTAAGAAAAACTATGCAGGTAAGTGGAGCACCACATCCTCAGAAAAGACTTTATCAGAATTTTGGAGCTGACCCAAAATTCCAAAGCACAGAACAAATGCATGTCAAATAGGAAGGACGTAAAAGTACATTTTTCTAAACATATGAAACAGGAAGGCAACATTTGACACTGGGGAGAATCTCTGACTAAAAATCTGTAGTATCAGTGATCACTGGTCACTTCTGAGGAAATAAAGGTTGGAAGAACATGTTCCTTTTATTGATGAACTGTCCCCATTCATCTGAAACATTTACTTTGTCCCAAATTCTACCCCCAGATGAACTACAGTGGCTCAAAAGATGCTTGACTGAACGAAAACAAAGCTGACAGGTAGATGAGTAAAGCACTGAGAATTTACACTCAAAGATATTACTACTAACACATATATTTAAAAAAAACCAAACAAACTGGTTTTAATATCAATTTAGGGTGCATTTTCATCTTGTCCCATTGAAATTTTATTTCAGTTACTGAATTGAAAGTATGAAATCTATAAAATGAGAAAAACTGGTGGAGAGAATTTACCCTCATTAACCTTTCTTTGCTAACATCCTGCTCTGAATTGTTTGATGTTTCCCCTTTACAGAAGGACACACTCCCTGAGTCATCATAACCATTTTTCTGCAAGTCATGTACTAGTTCCAAAGTTACCTTTTCCTGTGCAGGTTTGAGAACATTTTCATTTAATGTCTGACCTAACTCTGATGCCTATTTAAAAGCAAAACAAAAACACAGTCAGTTATATTTTCTTTAAGAAAAAAACCCAAAAAACAACAGCCAACACCTTCTGCAGCCTCATTCCTAAGCAGTATCTCCAAAAACACACGAAGCCTTAAGCTTTGATTCACAGAAGCAGAATGAGCTGAAAAGTACACATAGCAAAGTGCTGCAGGGAACATTAAAAGACAATAAAATAAAATCAGATACACATGGCAACAGATGCCCAGAGCCCAAGCAAAGTCTGCTCTGTGCTGGAAGCAGAAGCAATGGTCAACCAGCAACAGTCTTGAAGATGGGCCCCTTGCTAATGCCTGCAGCTGAATGCTTGGAAGAACTGACCTCATTCACCCTTATTTTTTCCTACTAATGGAATTACTTGAAGAATTAGATCTTTTGTGTCGATTTCCCTCCAATTCTTCTGTCTTGTAGTGCCCCAATTGTCATCCACTAGGAACAGCCCAAGTGTTCTGAGCAATACACAAGAGCCAAAGTTGTGACAGAAGATTTTTGTAATCTTTTTTAAAGCTCCAGGTTTGCAGGGAGAAAAAACAAAGAACTTCAGAAATCTACTGCAATCCAGAACAAGATGCATGAGGATATTGTACTTCTGAGGCATTTTACAAAAACGTAAGCCCACAGTGTCAGTGACTAAATTACTTTCCTAAGACAGTGCTGACAAGGACAGTAGGGTTTAGAAGAGTTTCACTTGAAATCATTCCTTTCCCTGTCAACATAGTAAGCCTTTGACAGATTTAAACTTTTCTTTGGAATGGTCCTATCACACTGAGCGCCTTCTGAATTATCCTGGTTAATCCAAAAGGGCCAACATGCTTGCCAGGCAAACATTATCCCTAAATATCAGCAGAGACTAATGAAGCTTTATTTCCTAAGGGTTTATATGTTATCACCAACACTGGTCAGGCTGTGAGCCTTCATTCATGTTCTTCCCAGGAATGGATCACTTTGAAGAGCTTTCCTAAGAAGCCTTTCCCTTACCCACAGCACTCCCAGATTCTCCTCTTTTCCCAAACATTATCTCCAGTACTTCTACTCCTCACATGCTCAAAGTTCTTGGAGAAGCAAAGGTAAAAGGGAACCCTGCTTCCACCTAGTGAGAAATGTGAATGTAAACCATATAAAGACTGTTTCAATTGGGAGTGAGGCCAAAAACCTTTTCAAGAAAAGCAAGAAAGGGGATTTCTCATCTTTGAGTGAGTCAGAGATCTATTAAACCTGGCAAACTGTTTATGTTATATAATGAAGAGTGTAATCCACCCAGAGTAACAGTTCAGGTGTGCTAAGCGGAGTCACAGCTAGAATTAGGAAGAATTCTTGTATCAACCCTCTTTCTCAACCACCACTATAAACCCTACATTAAGAGTCTACCTTCCAACAACACCCCAGCTCCTGGCACACTGCACTCCTGGAGCAGACATGCAAAGAGAAATCCTGAAATCATCTGTGCTTATGGAGAGCACAGACAGGAGCAGAGTCATCCTTTGGACTGCGCAGAGCTTGGATGTCTCTGTCCTGTTTGACCTATTTTAAGTAGGTTTGAAGAAATATTACCATACAAAACACACAACATTATTCTAAAACAGATTTGACGGAAGGCAGAAAAGGAAAGGACAGCTCAGGAGCAAATGCACATATTCAGCACGAACAGTGACAAGGAGTCCATGCACAAGAATATATGTGAGGGTGTTACCGGCTCTGGCTGCTGCTTGTAGCCCCAAAACTTTACCCAGAGAGCAAAAGAGAAAGAGCAAGGAAGGTAGAAGCAGCTTTTAGCAAAAAATTGGCAGCATTTTTTCAGGCAAGTTAAGTAGCATGAACCTTTTCCAACTTAAACATCTACTGACAGGACAAACAGGGAAATGTGTTCGGTCCCTGGACACCAAATACACTTTTAACCAACATACCACATCAAAAAGATGTGAAATCTGTTCTGCAAAGGGTCAGAAGTTTCAGGAACAAAATTTAAGCTTCAGTAACACAGCTTAGATTCTAGAGCACCACCATGTTGCTGAGGTCCCTGTCAGTAGATGTGACGAGCTTTCACACTTATTATTCTATTTACATTTGTTAATAATAAAGGGAAACTGCCAGAAGGAGTGAAAGAGGAAGAATTGAAGAAAACTTAGTTTTTCTCACATAAGTCAAGCAGCAAACACTTTAAAGCTTTAAATAGGAAGTTTGGGTGCTTTAAGAAGGCATTTTTGTTGCAAACGTGCCCAAATTTGGCAATTTGGAGGATTAATATCTCAGTGCATACACCTGTCTGAACACCAACACCTGGCAGCTTCACATTTGTTTTGAGCAATACCATCTATGCCTATGAGAAAGCAAACCAGCCTAATGCTGCACACACACACGAGTTATAGTTCAAGTCAAACTTCTGTACCATATATTGATATATGTAGGTCCTGTCTCGCTCAGAACTTTGGCAAATTAAGAATCCTATTTTGCACATTTTGCATTTGAATTTAAAATTTTTCCATGCAAATAGATCTTATGTCAGAGCTCTGTGTAATTCAGGTCTGACTATCTCTGTTTTAAACCTAGGTTGAAAAATTAAATGCTTTCGCTATGATAACTTTTTAAAATACACACAAGCAAATTAATTTATTAACAATATTAAGAATTTCAAATTTGTAACTTCTTGTTCCACTACCCTAGCAGTGGAAAGATGGCTTGTACTATAATACACCCCCATGAAAAGTGCTTCAAGATAGGCCACATCTAGGATTTACAGAAGTAAAATGAGGGTATTTTACATTTGTAAGCTCTACTGCCTTTCCAATATACCCAACAGGTACAAAGAGCAGAGCAGCACTGTTTATTTCTTGCTTAATTTGATCACTGCAGTTGATTGCAATTCCCATGGAAATAAAAGCTAGAACCTGAACATTACTGTGCATTATGAAGGAAAAATAACACTGCTCTGGTGATGATCAAATCTAAATCAACTGGTACAGGCAAATACACAACATTTAAAGACAATTACAGTGAATAAGACAGAGCTAAATCTATAATCACCTTTTGACTTGCTTGAGATCCAAATCTGGTAGCCTGATAGTGAAAAAAAACAAATACATTCTGGTTTACTAGGAATAAACCCTTTAATTTTTAAATACACACATTTCCTCTCCAAAAGGAATGGAACCTTTGGCAGAATTTCACAGTGAGAAGAGAATATCCATTTCACCACCTCTGGCATTACAGACTGCTCTGGGGAAGCATCAGTCTTCTCAACTTGCAACAGAGAGAAGAAAGGATTTTCAACATAGACTAGAACTTGGTGGGCCAATGCAGATGAGTATCAACATTTTTGTCTCTTATAATGTCACCCAGAGTAAGAGGTAACTGTTATGCTCATGGAAGTTTGGCACAATACTTAAGCAAAACTGAAAAAAAAAAGTTGCAATGTATTATGTTCACAAAAATATTTAGTCTCTTTCCATCATCATCTATGTAAAATGATATAAATTCTGATTTTCCCCGGTTTCCATTTACAGTTAGTTGAATGACTGTCACTAAAGTCTGCCAACTTGCAGAGCATGCAGAGCGTGAAGACCATGCCTCAGTTTTTTCCCAAATCATCCCAGTGGACACAAACTCTGCCCAACATGCTTTATATTCAGACTGACAGAAATGCTGTAGTTACAGAGAAGACAAAGGAAAGACAAAGAGAAAACCATCAGCAATTTGTCACTTGGTTTTATTTACTTACACCCTCTTTAGCAGCCGAGGCAATTTTGCTCGCTCCAGTTGTGAAACTGCTCCATCCCTTTAAAGAAAGCAAGAAAGTCATAAGCTATGTGTGAATAATAACAGCAAATAATCAAGTGCTCAGTATAACAGGTTAAATTAAGTCAAAATTCTCCAATACAGCTTGTCCTGTAGTCGTAAAGAACTACCTGTGAGTGAGAGAAAAAATTACAGCCTCTTATTTACTGAAATTAAGTGATGAATTTATAGTATTTGTGTCAAAAAAGCTAAAATTTTGAACAAACCTGAGCCTTTCAGATGTTATTCTTTTAAAAATATCTACATGTGTGTGGAAAACAATCCCAAGCAGAGGAAGGAAAACTGGTTTTCCCACCAGGATGAACACCAATACAAGTAACTCAGGCTCACAGCAACGAAGGACTAAAACCACACTGCAATGTGTGTCTGTGGTCACACGAGGGCATTTCAGCCAGAGACTCGGGGAGATCGTGGACTCAAAGGTTCACAGTAACATGAACACGGTGTCCTCTCTCCTCTGCTGTCTCAGCACACCTGCAATACATCACAGATGTGGTTTCTAATCTGAACTCTCTGGCCTATAACTATGACAAACCTGGAAAATATTCAGCAGACCTACACTAACCACCCTGTGGGATAACCTGGAATATTGTTCAAAGGCTCAGGCAGTACCTATCTCTATCAAGTTCTAGTGAAATTACTTTCTTATTTTTAAACAAACAATGGAATCTGGTGTCCGACAAGGCTCTACAGAAGGCTACAGGCCACTAATCTTGTCAGAAAGCCTTCCTGTTTGTATTCTCCCAAAACAGGGGATAAAATGGAAGACAATTGAGGTCACAGAAGCTTCCTGCAATTCCTTACCGAGTACAGTGAAGACATAGCATTATTCAGGAAGTCATCCTCTTTTTTTGGAGGGTTAACCGTGTTCCCAAACCCCACGTAGCGATTCTCTTGGCCACTACCGTGAGACAATAAATGAATAGTGTCTGTATCAGCAAGCATTCATTAAAACTACTAAACAAAAACTGAAAAGCATGAAACAATGACAACTCCTTTAGACCTGGGAAAAAAAAAAAAAGTCCTAAAGCACCTAGCACCCAAAAACCAAAACCACTCACTTCATAAAGACAATAACAGCAACAAGGATCCACTGAGAAATCCTTGCAAATTACAGTATCCCTGTCCAAGATAATGTTGTCATAATGATTCTCCAGGTTTAACAGATCACTGATATTAGAAAGCTGAGTAAATCCTAATAAATGATACATGAAAATGAAAAAAGAAAGAAGGAAGAAAACACTGTTAGTTTTATAAATGCCTCTGTTAACTTAAATCACTGTAAGCTACAACATACAAACAGAATTTCCTAGTTTGAAGCCCACCACAGTAACATTTGGAGTTACAAGCTTTCCCTTCAGTGCTTCAAATATCTTTGTTATACAAATGCATTAAGGGACACTTTCCTCCATCTAACATCCCAACATATTTATAAAATTAATCCAGTCATAACTGCTCACTAGTGAATCAGGATCACAGTCGTGTGGCTGTGGTACAACATCCAAGTCTTTGTTATGCCAGAGACACAGGCATTCAAAAAGGTCAGTAAATATTACAGTACCCTTGGTAGGAGCTGACATCATCATTTAACCAGTCTTCAAAAGCCTTGTCAGAAGAGGCAGTTGCAGTGTGAGATTGTCCAGCAGAACTTCTGAAATAAAAGATTTAAGTAGGAAAGCAAAAAACCCCCCAGCTCTGCAACGCAGCTTGATGTACATCATCGTAATACAGATGAAAAACTGATTATTTATTTCATCTATCAACTCTAATGCAACCACTAAAAGCTATGAAGTGCTTGTCCCTTTGATTTACAACTGCTTTTTCAGTTAACTTGGTCCTTTAGTGCACAGAATAACAACCACCACTACATGCAAAACCATAAAAACAAAACTGTTGTGGTCCAGCTTTGATGCTCCTGTTGGCAGTGAGCACCATCAGGGAAAAAGCAGTTTCTTCTCCCCTGGCATTCAATCCCAAACTGGCACAACACCTGTGAGTGACACAAATGTCTCGTTTCAGGTGCATTACAAGCCTGGCTTGTCCGCTGCCCTTGCTCACTTGTCTCTGCCACGGTTCAAGGTTCAGGTGGAGGAGGTGGGAATTATTACAGATATTAAAGCCCTGCTACCTCTACTCCGTAACTTCAGCTTGTTCAGACACCACCAGCAACAGAATAAAACCAGCAGACATTCAGAGACCAGGTTTTGATCCTGCTGTATCTGCAGCAGCATTAGACAACAAGGACACGTACCGGTGAGTGGAAGAGAGAGGCATTTTAGGTTGAGGTGGGGTCCAGTTCCTGGCAGGGGAAGTTTCAATAGACCACTCCTTGCCTTCAGCCACTGTAGCCACCTAAAAGAGGTAAGAAAACAGCCAAGAATGCCAGGTCAGAGCTGTCATACAAGTCACACACTGGTTCTGTATCATGACAACAAATCATTATTCTAATTTGCTGCCAGCTGTAGAGATCAATTAATTTGCTTTTCCAATAAACCATTTTTTTTCTGACTCCCAGGCTGTGATGTTGAACTGAACACTGGTTTTAATTTCAGGCAACTTCTTCAAGCAGGCATGTTTGGTTTGAAGAGCAAAGACCAGATTAATGAAGAGGTGTAAGCACCAGTCCCAGAATCCAATTCCAGTGAAGGAATACAACTACCATATTATTATGCGTTATTACATACCCAAAAGATTTATCAAAAATCATTGTAGATAAAACTGTACACTTGAAGTAATGAACTGTGGAGTGAGACAGCTCCACTGAATTGCAGCTGTGAAAATCTGAGCTACCTCAGCTAAACACAGAAGTGAAAGTTTCTAAGGAAAACTCTTACAAGAGTGGGAAGAAGCACTCTTAGACTTACCTGTCGTGTCCTGAGAGGGCAGTCCTGGACTGCCTACTCTGAAGTACCTGACCTTTGGGATACCCTTGGGCTGAATTAAGGTGAAACACCACCAAACGATCAATTAGGAAGTTTTATGTATGGTAGCAAGGATTTAAACCTCATGAGAGGTTGAACAGCCTGTGGCAGCAATGATATAAGCATTTCTGAACAGCCCGTGGCAGCTGCAAATTAAACTTCTAAGGAGAGGAAGAAAGGAAGAAGGAAAGATACGAAAACAGAGGTAGAGAAAAAAGATCCAATTCACCAGAAGGGGCTTGGGGAGTCTTGTTTTCAATTCCTCATCCCCATCACAGATTCAAGTGCAGTATTGTCTCAAACTTGGTTTTAGAGATAATTGCCCAGGATAAGGAAGCTGGTCCCAGAAAAATCTCCTGCCTTCACTCCTGCCTCCCCAAGACCCTCTTTCCTAACTGCACCTTATCTTGATCACACACTATCATTCTTTTTCTGCCCAATATTTGAGACATTAACTCTTTTAGGATTTCAGTCCCTCACACTTAGCCTTTCAGGAATTATTCCAGAGGTTCCAAAAGGTGCTACTTGCCCTCCTCTGCCCTTTCAAAAACAAGTGCTTACGAAGTAGTTTGACATTTTCAGGTGGTGGGGGTGAGGACATGCACAACACTGAACTTACCTGGTCTCTGAAGAGAGCTGCAGCTTTGCTGTTGTACTTCTCCTGCATTGTCCAGCAGGGATCATAGTCATCTTGAGACTCTAAGAACTGTCGAAATTTGCTGTTACCTCCAGCCTTCATTTTCTCCAGTTCAATATCCTTCCACTTGTCCATGGTTACAGAACGTACAAAACTGAAAAGCAGGTTTTCAAAAAAAAAAAAAAATTTTAAATCACAGCTTGTTATAATTTCCTGCTGTATCAGCAGGGACAAAAAAAAAAAAAGCTTATTACAAGCTATCTCAAAAGTTGTGAGTATAAACATGTTAGAGAACACTCTCCAAGTACAGAAAGACAGATCATCACAAGAAGGTGGGCAGATCCTCACCAAAATAAGCCAAAATCGTTGTCATTTATTGGCACTTTAAGGAGACAGTCAACAGAAGGCAAGTGACAGAAAAAGCAGCTTTCTTCAAGAAATTTCTTTCAGAAATTAATCTAACCCACCATTTACCAGAAACTTTTCCCATACTTCACTCTGCAACTTTTTCTGTCTATTATCACAGTTACACTTCAGTGACCTGCAAAGACACCTCCTGTCTCACTCCTTGCTTCTGCTCCCAATGACCATCAGGTACTGGACAGCTCAACTGCTTAAAACAGCCTTTCCTAAAACCTGACCTCATCCCAGGGCATTTGTGACTGAATTTGGCATCTCAACTCTGCTTTCAGTCATAAATTCTTGCTCAGTAAACTGCATTAAAACATACAAATAAAAACAAACAACCTCCCACATACACAAAACAACCCCAAACAATGCCTTATTGTTAAACACAAGGTCACAAAGGAGGGGAAAAAGGCTCTTTAAAACTTGTAACTTGGCTGATTTCTTTCTCCCTAAAGAAATAGCTGTCATCACACCCTCATCTCAGTAATTTCATTTTTTCTTTTGTTTAACATATGAAATAGTTCCAAATCCTCTTTTTCTATGCAACTTCTACTCAGTAACGAGCTTCAAATCAGCCCTTGGAAAGCAAAGCATGTACTTCTGAATGGCCCCCTTGCTTTGCTGATTCCCCCCCTGGACTTCTCATTTCTTCCTCATTTGAGTAACTACCCTGTGCTCTGCCCCAATTCCATATACACACATTGTGAGTCTCCAGACCTACTCCACAGATTCCCATCTCAGCTGAGGATGTTTCTTGGACAACAACAAAACCTATAATTTATATTACTAGAAAAAAAAAAAAGAAACCTCCTGAACAGAACAAAGCTGTTTGGACACTAGTTCTGTATCAAACTAATTACAGACAAGGCTCAGAGAGCAAAGCCCACTTTGGAGAGGAACATGAAGCAAAACTGCCAGTGAAATGTTGGATTTGAGACCTTCTATACATTCCAAACCAGCACATTCTGTTCACGGCCATGATCACTGAGGTAACCCAACCCAGTCCACGAATGCTGGAAAGGCTGACCTGAGGTGAACTCCCAAGCCTCGGTGTTTTCCTGAGCACTCAAGACAGATCCAAATTCCATAGGTCACACTCACCCACTGGGGGTTAAATGCACCACATTCAAAACAGACCTGCGAGAGAAAAACAATTATCTCTGCAATCAGCCATCACTCGTCCAGGTGAAGTTTTCACAGCACAGCTCAAAAAGTCGAATCATGAAACGTTACATGCAGAAGATGATTTCAGAAGGGAGAGTTTTTAGTGTTTGGAAACACTTTCCCTGAGAGCAGAAGCTTCCTTAGAGTATTTATTTATGCTGCCTGTAAAGAAATGCTCATTAACTTGGATTACAAAAATTACTGTACCGACTACCAGAAACCAGCGAGGAAATAGAGGTGAGCAAATGGAAATTACTGAGCAAAGAATTCAATTTGATTTCATTTCCATATTGTCTTGAGGGAAGAGAAAGTAACCAAATTGAGTTCTTGAGGTTTCCTTGGCCAAATAAAGATGCAACATTGAAAGTTTGGAACATTTATTCAGTCACACTACAGTTTGGCAGTAAATGATAGCAATCTAAACAGAGTTTTTTTCCTTAAAAATAGCTTTATTGCTCATACAGTGTGACAATTAAAGTTTTATGACTAGATTCACCACTTGAGGTTTAATGTATTGACATAAATAAAACTGAACCTGTCCATGGACTATGACATCTAAGGTTGTGTATAATCAAGTTACTTGAAACAGACCATTTTAATTGGCTGTGCCCAAGACACCACTTGTTCAAAAGGCTCCAAGGGTTCTAGAATTGCTAGAACTTCTGGAAGATTTGTGCCAAAGATGCAGCAATGTATTATAGTACATCTATGAATAAAAGTTGCTGGAACTAACAGAAATATGAGACTTCCAAATTCATATGCTGGCCCCAATCTACATCTGGAGTAGGCAAAAAGAAAATTCAATTCTACAAAGCTAATCTAAAGAAAATCATAATTTTCTCACATTGTTCTCATCTTGTGCTCTGACTTCCTTGAGAACTTTCCTTGTTCTTGGACTTGCCATGATTCTGCAAAAGGAGAAAAGTGAAAAACTAAGTCACAACCAAGGATTTGGTTTCAGTAGGATGTTCAGCACCTTACAAACACATCTCTGTGACAAAGAGCTTGGTATCCAAACCACTGACTCACAACCAGCTACAGAGGAAAAACAGACAAAACAGATCACCACAAAACCCACAACCTTACTTTTCCATTTACTTTGTGCTTTTCAGGGGGTTTAGTCATCTTAATTCCCAAGTTGGAAAGCTGTAATTCAGCCATGGCTGCAGAAGGGTTGGGGAGTGATAAACACGGAAACTCTTCTATGTCACATGTTGTATCAAAACAGATTCTGCTGGATGCTGCTCCCAGACCAACCCACAGCCCTTCCTGAAAGCACTTTACCCATGACTACACAGGATCATATGCATAAAACTCAACAGACTCAAGCAAAAAATAACAGAAACTCTCACACTTAAGAGAGCTGAAGACATTCCTAAAAGAGCACTTTGCTAGAAGATGCAAAAAAATTGTAATTTCCTAGAAATATTGAGTTGATTACCAATGGAATTCCAAGAAAACAAAGCAATTATTGGGACCTTTCACACAAAATAGAATTTTAGTTCCAAGAGTCATGTCTTGCTGTCAGACCACATCATCCCACTCTAATTTCTATGAAGCATGAAACAGCAGGGAGCAGAGTAAAGCTACAGCTAAAATCCCCATTAAGAGAAAAAAATGTGATTCATACACAGTGCACAGCCTGAAAAAAACCAAAGTACACAAAACACCCATGATTAAAAGAAATATAGTGTAGGGTGCAGCATAAGAGTGCAATTTAGAGGAAAAAAAAATCCTATTTCCAACTAGTAGTACAATATTTTAATTAGTCTTAAATAAATAACATCTTTCCTTTTGCTCCTAGTCCATCTTTTCATTTCTACTTCAGAAAACAAATTTCTAAGATGTAACAAAACACAGAAGTGACCAGGCTGACTAGAAAAAGCATCAAGTAGTAAATGTCAAGCTTACTGGTCAGCCCAAATACAAAGCATAAAACAGCATGCTGATATTTGCATCAAATATTGGTCTGAGGGGGTAAAGTGCCTTTGCAAACACCTGACAATAGTTCAGTCTGTGCTATTTGGCTAAATAGTCCTAAGTCCCTAAAATATCAATAGAATTAACAATCTTGCAATAATTTTAGAAGGTAAGGGATTAACTCTTATACAGAATTTCCACAGCCCCAGGGGATGGAAGGAAAACATATCTTCAATATTAAAAGGAAGGTTGTTACAAAAAGAAAAGCGCTACAGGTAAGGAAACATTAAATTTGTATGACTGTGACATCAATTCCTTAGAAATCCCCAAAGCAGAGCAGCCTTTCTGTGAACTGCAACCACAGCGGTACAACAAATACAGTTATTTGCATCACCAGCTAAGATGACTCAGAAAGAAATAAGCTCAGTGTTGTACCTACATATCCTCACTGTTAAAAGCAGAAGTTATTTGTAGCAGAACTCACTGCCTTTTATCTAAAGTGCCTATTCCTTTGTAAACGTCTTGTTGACAAATACTTAGTTCTGTGGAATTTAAGGGGCTGTTTCCACTGATGTTTAGAATGTGCTGCCTTTCAACCTTAATTTGTATTAGACAAGCACAGGTAAGCTGCGAAAAAAAAGTGGTTTAGGCTGAAAAGGTTACTACAATTACGGGTGAGTAAAATTTTCCCCTCATCCTGCATCAAAATAAACCACAATTATCATTGTCAATAATCAAGCAGAAATTGCCTAACTTTCGGAACAGGAAAAGCGTGGCAAGTGAACCCTCATATAATGGAACACACCTTCTCCATCAGCATTCCGGTATCATCATTCAGTGTCCCATACCTTACTCATGTGCATGTGAGGAGGGAGATAGCACTGCACACAAAATGCATTTGCTCATGTCCTAAACAAGGACCATAAACACATTTATATGAATCGAAGTCCACGTCTTCAGCTCCAATATTTGCCCTTGGTGAGACAACGGAAAATTCTTCCTCTACAGCACATAAATTAAGTAAATAACTCAGCAGGAATAGCCAGACAGACAACAGTGCACACTCTGGGCCCTCCTCTTTGCCCTTATTGCTGTACTCTCTTTGCATAACAACTCCTCTTCCTCAGCAATCATCCATACCACATCATCCAAAAAAAAGGAGGAGGTAACTAAAGCCACGCAGCTTTTCACCTTCTCCTCCACCAAAGCATTTGGAAATAAAGGACAAGGAAAAAAAGTCATGTTCTAAGCTTTCTAACAGGTAATGTCTTTAGAGTGCCTGGGGTTTTTTCAATTATTTTCCCACAGAGTTTTAAGTGTTCAAATTATCATTGTTTACACCCAAAAGCTGAGCCCTGGTAGCTGACTGGACAAATAACCACTGCTGTTTCAGATTCAGAAGTAAATCCTGAAGAAACAGCTGTGCAGACAACCTTAAATAAGTAGACATTATTTTGTTCTCATGTAAACCGACATAAGCAGTAAAGAAAATGTTTAGGAATAATTTCTCACTGAAGAATATAAATATTTTTGCCTAAGGGCCCCAAGGCGGAAACAGACACAGACCAGTATCACACTCTTATTTCCCAAACAATCTGCTTCCAGAGCAGAAACCAGACATACACCGTGTGAATTTCCAGGTTAGGAATCTCTAGTTTGCTAAAAAAACCAAGCCAAAAAGCAGAAGTGGACTCGACACTTTTATATGGAAACGCGACAGTAACAGGACTTTGCTCCTCTGATGCAGCAGGAAATTCGGAGCCAACGTGTAAAGAGCTTTGCAATTCAGCACACGGAGAGTCCGCGGGTGACGTGGTCTGTGTCACTCCACGGTCCCGAAGGCTCCCCGTGAATTCCACCGGGGCAAAAAGGGCCCCGGAGGCTGAAGAAACCCTCTGAACCGCACACTGCCCCCACCTCCACGGAGCAGGCAGGGCTCGCGAACGCGCCGGGGGCCGGCGGGTGCTTTCAAAGCGCAGCAGTTTCAGTTTCACACGCTCGGCCGCCTTACCAAGAGCCCGCAGGGCCGCGGCGAGGCCGATGCCTTCAGTCACCCCCGCGCTGCCTGGATCCGAGCTGAGCCTCGCTCAGAACATGGCCGGGCTCCGGACAGCGCTCCGGCCTCTGCTTCCTAGGGGTGGGGGGGAGAAAACAACGCAGAAATTGGTGAAACACGCGGCAAGGAGATGCCTCCTCCCCGCCACGCCAGCCTGGCCCCGGCCCCTCGCCCGCCGCCGGCCCCGGCCCGTGTGACAGCGCGGGGGCCGGGCCCGGGCGCCGCCAGCTCAGCGCGCCCGCCCCGCCGAGCGGGGCCGGGCTGGGGGCAGCGAGCCTTGCCGGGACAGCGAACCTTAACTCGGGGGAGCCGCGGGGCCGGTAATGGGGGCGCCGCCGGCCCCGTTCGCTGTCCCGGTGCCGGTGCCGGTCCCGCCCGGCGCCGCCGACGTTGCAGGGCGCGAGGCATTGTGGGCGCGCAGCTTAACCCGCTGCGGCCCGGACGGGAGAGGGAGAAACGCCGGCGAAACACCCAGTTATCCCACTGTCTGCGCTTAAGGGACGAACCCCCGGGAGGGGGGTGGAGGGGGCGAATTTTGTTTCAAACCAAGAAAAACCGAAATAAAGCTTTACGATGAACTTGCGCGCGCGCTGCGCTCGGTGTAGCTCCGGACCGCAAAAGCAAGCCCGGGGTGTATCCCTGGGGGGGGAGGCTGCTCACAGGGGTGAATTATATCGAATTACGGGGTTTTTTTCTCAGTAAGTTATTTGGGTGAGCTTGAGGGGGGTTTGCAGAGAGGCCACACGTTGGTGCCGGGCCCGGAGACACGCTGAGGGGGTGGTTTGGACCCCCGGCCCTCCCCTGGTGCTGGGGAGCGGGTTCGCTTCCAGCGCCGCTCGGTGCTTGCTGTGGTCCCACCCGGAGCACTGGGTGCGGGAACCACACCACAAGAAGGATCTAAAGCCATCTAAAGAGCGTCCAGAGGAGACCACGAGGATGGGAAGGGTCTAAGGAAGCCATACGAGGAGCGGCTGAGGCTTGTTCAGCCTGGAGGAGACTAAGATCAGACCTCATCGAGGTCTTCAGCTTCCAACCTCTGCCCTCTGTGACCAGGGACAGGACCCGAGGGAACGGCCTGAAGTTGTGTCAGGGGAGGTTTAGGTTGGGTATTAGGAAAAGGTTCTTCACCCAGAGGGTGGTCGGGCACTGGAACAGGCTCCCCAGGGAAGTGGTCACAGCACCAAGGCTGCCAGAGCTCCAGGAGCATTTGGACACAGGTGCGATTTTAGGGTGTCCCGTGAAGAGCCAGGAGCTGGAGTTGATGATCCTTGTGGGTGCCTTCCAACGCAGGACGTTCTCTCCAGAGATCCTCCCAAAGGTGAGGGTGGATCAGGTGGAAAGAGGACCTGGATCTGCTTTGTGGTGCCTGGAGGCACATGTCCAGCGAGCACGTTTGTGCTATCGCTAATTTCATTTTAATCATCAGCTGTAGGCACAGAGCAGTGATTTAGTATTTACGTATGAATCCCACCGAGACAATATGCTGCTCATTTCAGTGCAACTCCTGGTCTGGCCTTCGTGCTTAATAAGTAGGCTATTATCTTCCTATCAGTGCACGGGAGATTAACGGGAGCCATTTTCATTACCATTAATGGTGGCTACATTCGTAACACCCTCACATCAGTGAGAAGATAATGGGCCCTTAAGTGTGTGTGTGTAAGGAGGAGAGAGGGAGGGGTATGGAATATAAAGCAGACTCTCCTTAAATAGTTTGCTTTTCCAGTTAAGGAGAAAGTGGTCTCTTCTGATAAGCACCATCATTTTCTGGTAAACGTGAACCAATGGGCAATGAGGTTCCCATTATACAGATGCTGTATTATAGGGCCTAATGAGAATATTAATCTTAGTTTTTCCACATAATTGGTAGATAATCCAGTGACGGGTGTTGGCATTGGCTCTGCAGCGGTTCTGGAAGGGTGAATTGTGTGTGCTCACAGCCTCAGAAGCAGTGTTGGGTGGTATTTTTCATCCACCGTGGTGCTGGGCTGGGAGACTGATGCCTCCTATGGTCTTTATTTTCTAAACTTGCATGTTCACACTCTGGGCAGCCAACCCTTGCAGTGGCGGGTTTGTCTTTCTGGGACCAGAACTGCTATAACCAAAGAAGCACAGATAGTGTTTCTGTTTCACTGTAGTGATGATATTGCAATTTTCCTTGGACCAGGAGTCATCCTAAACCCCTGATGTGCAGTGAGCAGCAGACTCACCTACGTGAAGGCTGAAGGATGGGACTGCCCGGTTTGCAGTAGGAATGAAGGGACGCCGCAAACATTTGCCTTTCTCAGCAAGCAAATAACTGTATGCCATTCCCTGTCCAGTTTGCACTGTTCCTGGAATTTGGGATGGGTGCATAGCTCTCTCCCCATCTCTGCAATGTGTGACAAATATCTATTCTGAGATAACAGATAATGCCAAGAAGAAACATTTACAAAGGCACCATGCATGCCTTTCTCTGCTTGGTGTTGTGTTCCCTACTTGTTCCCTTTATCTGCTTATGAACTGTTTCTACCTTGAAACTAAATGACAAATATTTTTAGCACAATTGCCATTGTTATAATTGTAATGCCCAATGTCAAGAACATATGAAATGTGATGATAAGGAACAAATTGCAGGATAACAATAATACAAGGCAGGCACAGTTTCTTTGAGCTGTTTTCCATGTTGAGATTTTGCAGATAGAAATGTTTTTGCTTGGCTTCAAAAGGACAATATACAAACATGTAAAGGGCAGCCTGATTTGAGAGCACAGAAAACAGCTACAGCCCAATTCCACAAAGATTTCATGAACATGTGCATCATAATTGCAGTGAAGAAGAGCACTCATTTTCACTTCTTCTTCTTTTACAGATTTACTAAACTCTTTCTAATACATTAATAAGACTAGATTTTGGCTGTTAAATACCACAGTCCCTGACATAAATGAAGTGGCATTACCACTTCGTTTAAATTACATGAAAAATATCTGAAAAATTCTCTTCTAGAATAGCTGACAGAACGAGCTTCAAATATTAAAGGAAAAAGAGATGCCACAAAACCCTGTTTTGACTTATTTACTGATGCTTAAGTGGGCTGAATACTATATTCTGCACTAGCAGCACTTGTTGTGGACTGAGAAGATGTGGATTTTTATTGCCTTTTTCCCTCTCAACACATCTGAGATTAGCCACTATATCAGGATGTCACAATGCTTAAATTGAGGGGAAACAAAAGGAAATGTAGATACCCTTGTTAGATAAATCTATTTAATAAATCTGAAGAGTGAGGGGAGAGGAGGAATGGACCTGTTTGCATGATAAATGTCACCGTTTGAGTTCTGTGTTGTCACTGCGTGTGACTTATGTAACTGTGTGAATAACAAATAACTGTATATATAACTGTGTGAATAATAACAGAACCCCAAACTCAGCCCTTTTAGCATCGTGAGAAATCTCATTCATTGATGGGACTCGGTGGTAACACCCTTTTCCAGGAGGGGTTTTTGGTACTTCCGTTGTTGCATGCTCTGAATAACACCCTGTGAACTGTGAGCAGGTTGTCACCTGAGCCACCAAACTCTCAATCTCATTTTCAACTTAACAGGCTTGAGGGTTCAGAGTGACTTCAGGGGGTGTGCTGTAAATCTTGTCAGAAGCTCATTCCTGCTGCATGTCACATAAAAAAAATATGTGAAAAATGATACGTGAAATATTTTCTGCCATGAGATGAAACATCAGTTGTTATTAAATGTTTATTTTTTATTATTGTTTGTTATGCTGAATGAATAAGGTTTATTTTTATTGATTATAGCAGTCAGGGCTGTTGATATTCATTGCATTTGGCAGACACAACATAGCAACCTTACCCAGCTACAATGAATATTGCCATTAAGTTACAGAAATGCCACATGGACGTAATAAAAAAATCTCTTCCCTCTCGTTGTATAAGGGAACATTACTTTTTTCCTTCCTTTTCAACTGAGAGACACTTGTATCAGGGCTTTTCTGATACATTTCCTCAAACCTTTCCTTACACTTCCTTAGACGTCATTCCTTAATTTGACACTGACACAAATCTCTAATTCCATCTAATGACCAGCACAGCCCTGCTGATGGTCAGGCACCAAAAGCCAGAGTTTAGGCAGGAGTTTAGTCCTACAGCTGAATCATGGAGTCCTGCCTACACCATGGACCACACACTACAGCCTCTGGCTCTGAAATTCCTGTCCAGCTCTTCAAAACATGGACAAGATCAGGACAGTAATCAACCCCCATCCTTCCACTGCATATTTATAGGGAATTCACTCCTGATTTGAGCTCCCCGTGCCCACTCCCCCATGCAGCTGGGAGTGCATTTTAATGAGTGCGTTTCCACTAGCCGTCAGGTTACTAAGACACCCTTTCATTATGCACTTCCACCTCATAGCTAAAGCTGAAGAAAAGCTTATGCAGATAATTGTATTTAGACACCCCCATAAGTCCTTGTACCTGTGCACATTTTGTTCATTTCAGAAACGAAACCTAATTTGGAAAGTTTTCATGTGAGGCAGCAGGAAGCTTTACTCTGATATTAAAATGGGAAACAGAAAGGTAAAACCTTTGATTTGAAAAGCAGCTGTTACTACACACAGCTTGAAACTTTGTGTTAATGTCAAGTCCATGTGTGTCACATCACAGTTTGTATCACTGCCAATCAAGGTGGCCGGCTACTGTGGTCCAGGCAGGGTGAAAAAGCCTGGAAGTGCTGCTACCTGCCTGTGTCTACTCTGTGGATATTCGGAATGAACTCTGGGAGGCTGGTTCAAGTGGCTTATTTCCAAGGCAATTAAGTCTTTGTAAAGCAAATGTGTGTAAAAAATGCTCCTTCAGCCTGGTGGCACCTGACACTGCTGACTTCTTAATACGCCTTAGCTCTCACTGGCCTGGGATTGGAAAGAATAGCACTGAAAACACAGCAGAAAAATAGCTGTGTTTGTGTCTGTATGTGTTGGAATCGCTTCTGACTGCGTGTTTCGTACCTTCCTCGGGGCAGGACTCACACGCCGGCTCCTGACACCGCACGCCCGTGCACGCACTGCTGCAGATGTCCTTCAAAAGACACGCTGAAAGAAACTACTTGTTATTGATTTCTTCTCCATCGCATCACATGAGCCTCGTAAAATTAGCTTGGGGAAGGTCTGTAACCATTTGAGAGGAAAAAATGATTCCTAAGCAAATGGGGAAGTGGTTTTCCTAAACGAGAGCGCCCTAAGCCAAGGCCCGAAACTGGAGACTGCACTCACCCTTCAGGCTCTTTTTTTTGGTCATATCATTTGAGAAATGCAACTGTTGCATGGAAACCTCGAATAATCACTTGGTATCAATACCCAGGGACCTTGGCAGCTGCACTGAATTACTTCTTGGTCACAGTGCCTAGTGAAACTGCGGCTGGAAATGTGGCTGCAATCATGCCAGCTACTCGGATTGCAGGGGCTGAGATGCTGGGGTGTCAGCTGCCACAGCCTGCTCCTCCTGCAGGGCTTAACCCTTCGGGCACTCCCTCCTCTCTGCTCCAGCCTGTGCCTGGGACAGCACCTGTGCCACTTTATCAGGAATGCTGACAGAGAATCACAGAATATCCTGAACTAGAAGGAATCCATAAGCATCACCAAAGTTCAACTCCTGGTGCTGCACAGGACGACCCCAAAATCCCACCATGTGCCTGAGAGCGTTGAACTCTTTGACTTGACTTGAACTTCTTGAGCTCTGGCAGGCTTGGGGCCGTGACCACTGCTCTGGGGAGCCTGTTCCAGTGCCCAACCACCCTCTGGGTGAAGAACCTTTTCCCAGTATCCAACCTAAAGCTCTCCTGACACAGCTCCATGCTGTTTCCTTAGGTCCTGTTGCTGGACAAGCCATCCCAGAACCACTATGACATTAGTTTGAGCAGCCTTTCCCACAGTAGTTCAGTAGCTGTTAAATGTTCTCAGTGTTCGTATTGTAAATAAGACAGATAAGGAATTTCAGTGGATTAGGGAGGATCTTCAGTGCTGCTGCTTGGGTGAGGTGGTCTTTGGCACAAGGCATCCCCCTCGGACTAACAAAAATGCTGGCAGCTTCCAGGGTGTTTCTGTCTTGATGTTTTTCCTTTATAGTCACAAAGAAATAGAAGAAGAGTTATTTGAAGGGCTGCTCGTGGGATGTTATGGCAGAATTGTCAAAGCGTCTTAGGAAAGCTGTAAAAGTGTGAATTTGAACCTTGACTCCACTGTAGCGCTTAATGGGTGCTGATGTGTTTGATCCAGGGAGGAATGATGCCCGTCATGTTTCCTTCCTACAAGCCCTTGATCACACAAACAAGGCAGCTGTGTCAGCTAGATATGGACAAATTGTTCACTTTGCTGTTATTCTGAGGTACCAGAGAGCTTGGTGAATCTGCCTTCCACCTCTGCTATCCTCCACTTTCTCATCAAAGAGTGATGAGAATTTGTTGTGCAGCTCAGCAAGTTAATATTAGGGAATTACAAATGTGAAATGCAGATGATGGTGGTGTAGAAATGCCGAAAAGACTGATTAGGAGCTGCCTCCCCCCAACATCCAAGGCTTCACAGGGATCAGAGAGAAAGTGACAGATTTCACATACCAGCTCTGATAAATTTTACAGATCGCCCTGGGCTGCTGGGAACCCATTTCAAAGCATAGAAGTCATTGAGAATTTTTCCTTTCTTGTGTGGTGATGAGAACAGTTTTTGAAATGCTGTGCTCTGTTGCCACTGGGCTGTTTTTTCTCGGCAACGAATTCACCAGGCTGCCAAAGAAGGGGAAGAGCAGAGTGTGGTTCCTTTGGTCATGGCCTGATGAGGGTGTGATCAGTGGTGGGACTGTCACAGTTCTTACAGCCGGCTTGGCTGCCCAAGGTGAGAGGCGGCAACCTCGGGTCACCAGCCAGTAGATCCTCTCACTGCATCCAGAATTACTCTTGAGGAGATAGGGCAGAGCCTAGTGCCCTTTCCTCCTGCCACCCAGGAAGGTGATTTGTCCTAATCCACTTGTACCCATACACATTTTAAGCATCCACAGTGTCCCGTGGCAGGAAGCTTCACAGCTCACCCACCTCTCACGTGAAGACTTCCCAGCTGATCGTTCTGAATGTGTCCCCAGGAAATCCTGCTGTGCTCAGGGCACAGCCAGCATCACTCAGGCAGGTGGTGGTGGGTTTTACTTCTGACTGTGACAGAGAAATAGGATGTGAAAGGCCACCTTGGGAAGGCTGCTGTCTGCCCTGGAGGAGGAGAGAGAGCTGGCTGATGAGTTCCTAGAGCGCTGGCACAGGCACACTTTGCCTTTTGGATGTGGCATGGAAAGGCTGGAGCACTCCGACCCTGCTGTGTTTGATCAGACATCTGTAAAGGCACCGTGACCCAGGTGATGGTATTAAAACAGAGAGGAGGTGGATGTAAATGAACTGAGTGGAATAATGCACCCCATGGTACTGTGGGATGTGAGACCATCTACAGCTTTCAGCAGCTGTGACAATTACAGGGCTTGGGCTGTGAAGAGACGTCCCCAGGTAATACTTTTAGCCTCTATATGCTCATCGTGATCTGTCAAAGCAAGGAGGCTGCAGATGTGAGAGAACAAGTTGTGGCAAGATACTGCTGCTTTTTTTCAAGATTGATAAGCTGCAGTGGGTTTTATGAATTAAACTTTCAGGGTAGATGTGTGGTCCTGCAGCATTCGTGCAGGAATTCAGATGGTCAGGACTTCACACAACTTTTAGGAGATGCTGGCAGCTGCTGTGGCCATGCCAAGTGCCACTGCATAGTGGCACAGCAGGGATCACTGGTGATATACTGCCCATCAGGGATGGCTGCCTCATCCCGTGGTGCCTTGTTAATCCACTTGCTAATTAAACTAATTATGATCTAAGTTCTACGTGTTTTATTCACTTAGGTCCAAAATCAGCCAACTTAATTTTTGATCTGATGGAAATAAAGGATTTTCTGGTGATCTCCAGGAGACTTTTTAGTCAGCCTGTAAATAGCCATCGAAAAAACAAATCTGTTGTCAGGGGATTCAATCTCAATGCACTCCACTGGTTCCATAATCAAAAGAGGTGGGAGACCACAGTAGAAGCAAGGGTCCAAATTTTAACCTGTGAGTAGCCCCACTGAAATCAGTGAAGCTGCTTGGATGCTTCAAGGTGGATCCCCTTTGTATCCAGGCCACCTGCTACACCAACACAGATAAGAAATCATACGAATGAAGATTATAAGATCAGGCTCTGGCAGTTTGAAGTCTCTCTTTGAAATACAGGTTGCAATATTCCTGTGGTTTCACTCCTCTTAAAAATCCAAGGACAGTCAGTGTGTTTTCCTTCAGGTGCATGTGGAGTCCCAGCCAACACGTAGTTGCTTCCTGCATAGCTTATTAAGATAAAAGTGCAGGTAGAAAAAATCCTGTTTGAGTCAAACTTAGCATTTCAGCAGCAATACCTTTTGCTGTTTCACACCGTGTCTCCTTTGCAGTACAACTGAGCTGGAAAATCACAATGCCTACGGGAGGTTTTTAGAAGCAGGAGGCAGAACAAGAGATGCAGAAAACCCTAAGAACTGGCACAAAGGCCAAGTGCTAACCTGCATGGCTTTATCCCAGCCTTTCCCATGCTGTTCCCAGCAGTTTCCAGAGCAGAGAACAAAAACAGCCTAACCCCAGCCTGCTTTTGGCCAGCCTGAGCTCCTGTTTTAATTCTGATGTCAGGTTGTCTGACCCTATAGTGCTGAGTGAGACCTCCCTGTGCAGTTTGTAAGGAATGTTTTATCTGCATTCATCAAAAAATAAACTGATCTTTGTTCCATTGTGTTTTCCATCCAAACCCCACGTTCCCAGGAATACAAATACTGCCAAAGTTTCTTCGGTCCACAGTTTTCTGGGTGAAATAAATTGGTTTCTTCTTCAGGTGTTTCCCTTTCACCTATAATAAAATGTGTTTTATTGTATCTGACTGCATTAATTGATGCCTTGGTTATGCACAGTGCACAGGTCACATAATCAATATATTTTACCATTTAAAACCAGTAGGATTTGTGATCAATTCAGAGTCTGCCTCCTAATCTCAGGTATTCAGAGTATGTTTGTTTGTTTGTTCTGTTTCTCCCTGTGGCTGATGTGAATAACAATAATGCTGTTACTATAAGATTTTAAACGTTCCTAGCACTGGAGGATTAATCCTTCTTCCTTAGGATATAGTCAGGCAATGCTTTCCTTGAGTAAAATGATAAAGGTTTTATGATTTCAGCTGCCATCTCCTTCTCACCCTACTGCAATAAGCAGCAGGCAGTGCATATTTGAAAGGAAAGTGAAGCTGGTCACTGATGGTGAGAAGTCACACCCTGCTTTGGAGGCAGAAGCAAAATCCTGACCTTCTTCAGAGGAAGAAGGAACAGCCAGAGGTGCCGGAACAAACTGTCATGCAGACATTGGAGCCACCAGAGATTGCGAAGACACAACCTCGTTATGAGATGAGGCTCTCCCAAAGCTTCTTATCCTGTTGTGTTGAGCTTAGCAACAAGTCTGTCTCAGTCACAATGTGTGGTGTGTGACCTGCTCCTCAGGCCAGCCAGGAACGCGGGTGGCAGGGAGGGCTGGCATGATCCATGTCTTCTGGATCCTGCCTCTCCTTCAGGAAGGGAGACAATGGGAAGGACTCAGGTGTGTAAAGGAGGTGGTCGTGTGATTGTGGATTTGCTCTATTGTTCACAATTAGACTGACTTGGTGTTCTGCAGATCCAGGGTACAGGGAGTGGTGTTCAGGTAGAAACTCTTCTTGAAAGCAGAAGATGCTCTCCTACATCCTTCTGCTACTACTCAGCTGGGATTCATTCCCAAGCCTCAGTATATACTTCAAAATATCCACAAATGTGTATTTTCAAGAATTCCTTGTCTTATCCCCCTTTCTGAGTTTGTCTTCCAAGTGCACTCCCGCTGACAAATTTTATGGGAAGAACCGTTATATTTTAGGTTAATTCCAGACTTCCTAATATTCAGGGTGAACATACCAGCACCTGCACGCGGAGGAAAGTGATGGGCACATGTGGAAAGAGGAGAGGAGCTCTATAGACCTTGTGTCCTGTTCACACACCTTGCCTGGCCAGCACACTTCTCCGCCCCAAGCACGGACCGGCACCGCGTCCCACCACGGGGAAAACGAGGGGTTGCCCTGTCCGGGGGGACAGGACTTGCTCCCGCCTCCCGGGGGAGGGCCGGGGGCCGGGAGCGGAGCATCCCAGCGCGCCTGCGGGGGCCCGGGGGGCGCATCCCGGCGGCGGCGGCAGCCCCCGCCCCGCCAGCCCGCCCAGCCTCCGGGCCGGCAGCGCCGCCGGAGCGTTGCCCTTTTAAGCTGTGGCCCCACTTGCCTCCACCCCGACTCCCGGAGGGGCTCCGGCAGCCGACACCGACCGACCGACCGACCGACCGACCGACCGACCGACGTCCGTGGCCGCCTCGCTGCCGGAGCGGGCAGCCCAGAGCCCCAGGGCGGCGGCGGGGCCGCGGCCACCGGGCTGCCCCTGCCCTGCCCCCGCCGCTCGGGGACCATGGGATGCTGCACCGGCCGCTGCACCCTCATCTTCCTCTGCACTTTGCAGCTGGTAAGTGGAGGCGCTCGGGGTTCGGGGGGACGCGGCGGAGAACGGGGGGGTTCGGCTCCCCGGGACGGAGCCGGGAACAAAAGCCCCCCTTCCAGCGTCTGGGTGCTGCCCCGGGCAGGGCTCCGCTCCCTCCGCGACTTCGGCTCGGAGGAGGGATGTCGGGGTGCGCTCCGGAGGACGCTTTGCCGCGCCGGGGTGATTTACTGATGCCTAAAACTCATTTAAAAAAAAAAAAAAAAAAAAAAAAAGTAGCAGTCATGGCAGCTCAAGGCACATTTGGCAAAGAGATGACAGCTTTCAGGAACCTTTTTCTCAAATTCACTTCCTAGAGGTTCACAAAGCATTGGAGAGGGAACAAAACCGGCAACCGGGTGGAACCGAGAGCTGGTAAATGGCATCGTCAGGGGCAGAGATTTCAGCAGACTCTCGCCCGGGGTTCATCCTCCCACCCACCCACCGCACCGCCACCCGCGCTCGCCAAAACCACCCACCGCCGCTCCGCGCCCGGGGCGGGCCCCGCGGTGCTCCCGGGGCCGCCCCCTCCTCCGCAGACCCCCCTGCCCCGCCCTGCCCTGCCCGGGGGCGCCGCCGCCACCGCCGCCCGAAGGTCGTTCCGCAAGGTGACGGGGGCGGCCGGGCCGCGGCGAGCACGGGCCCCGCCGCGCCGGGGCGGCCGAGGGGCGATGCCCTCCGTCCGCTCCGCTCCGCGGGCGATGCGGCCGCGGCG
>JAYRBT010000054.1:8390437-8451988 GCA_036023395.1 Myiotriccus ornatus
TGCCAAAAACCAATTTAAAAAAAAAAAAAAAAAAAAAAAAAAGAAAGAAAGAAAAAAGGAAAAAGAAAAAAAGTGGTTTTCAATTAATAACTTTTTGTTTATGAAATGCAACTGGAAAAAAAAAAAGGAAAAAAAAAAAAAAAGAAAATCTCTCAGTGAGAGGAGTCCCGGCGGCTCGGTGGCGATGTTGCAAACCAAACCAAACTTCCTACGTGCCAAAACTCACCGATACCTTCAGCCTCTTTCGTGTCCACCTGCAAGAAAAGGTCCACCCTTGTTCCCCCCCTGCACGCCTGCATCCTACCCTGCTGGGGTTTGTGCTGGCTTGGAAGGAATTATTTCAAACTCCCCACGATTAAGTGCTTGGATAAAATGTGCTTATTACTATACATATCTTTACGTAGGAATAAACTTCCCAGTATGCGGAGAGTGTGGACTCTGGTGGGCACGGGTTCCTGCTCCTCATGACATGTGCACAGATGATAAACAAAGGTCTGGTTGTTCCCTGAGTGTCTGCTCATCCAGGCTGGATCTGGAGGGTCCCCTTCTTGTCAATAGCTAATGGGCTCCAGGGCTCCTCCAGCCTTAAAAAGGAAATGACAGCATCTAGATATTTAATTTCATTTGCTTCTCCCGAATTTGCTGTATTTTGGAGCATTAGCAGCGTCCAGGAAAGGGCAGACTTCCTGCGAAGTTCTGTTGAATAGTTTGCTGGTGCCAAGGGGTGAGTCTGGTTAAAACTCTTTGTTTTGGAGTTGGGTGCTGTGACAGGACAGTGTTTTCTGCTCAGGGACGGCACTGGGCTGAAGGTGGGAGAGGAAAACTGGGAGCCTGCTAGTTTTGAAGTGATAACCATCAGCCTCAAATTGAAGGGGAGGAGGGTGGGAATGCGCCCCGGTGAACTCTGACTGGCACAATCGGAAGATGCGGGTGGAAGATTTGACTCGTAGTTAAACAAAATGCAGAATGGAAGTGGTGGGGTTTTCTTGCACAAAGTGTCTTGCCTGGCATATTTATGAGCGAGCTGAATGGCTGGGGAGAGTGTTTAGTCTCCTGGATTATTTCTTTTGATTTTTCACCCGTGATCCTAGAGGAAAGAAGCTGTACCCTGTATTACATTAGAAATTGGCATCTCAACACTCACTGTCTCTTAAACCCATCACTATGTCATCCTGCTTTAAGGCACACACTCACACACTGGGGTAAAAAAAAAAAAAAAAAGAATGAGAAAGAGAAAAAGCCAGGAGTTGCTGGTGCTGTTCTGATTTCTGACAAGCGTGGGAGTTTTCTTGTATCCAAGATACAGGGACAAAGAACCCCCAGCATTTTATTTTCCTTAAGACCCTCCTCCTCGAAGAAAAGAATCAGTTAGGCTCATTCTTAAGCAAGTTTGGATGCCTCAGCCCTAGCAATTTCCCATGGCACTTGCTGGGTGAACTGGTAGAGCTGGAAAAATGTGAACTATGGTGAGGGAATTTCTGGAGCTGCGCTCTGGTGGGGGTGAGGTCAGGAGATCCTGGCCAGTTCCCAGCAAGTGCTTGGGTGAGGGGGAGATCCAGCACGGTGCTTTTTTAATTGACTTTATTATTTTATTAAGCAAACTTTGTCTGTAAATCATCACATCACTCCCACATCCGTGCAGCCGAGTGACATGCAGGACTCGCTGCTGCTCAGGGTGGGCTCTGCTGAGACAAAACACTGAAGCGATCAGGCCAAGATCATCAATAAATTATAATGACGTGAACTTCCTTTGTTCCTCTCATGTCTCTGCTCGGCTTCATTTGATACTTTGAACCCTTCACAGTCTTCCCTGTTGGTTGCCAAGCTCCATGTCTCCCACTACTGAAGTTCCAGGGATGAAATCCTGTCTCTTCTGTGGACGTTTTGCCTCTGACTTAAATGGGGAGAGAATTTTGGTGTTGGGATCTCCCACTTCAGTTCTGCAGCCCACCCCTGAGTTCCATTGCATGTTCTCATGTCTGTTCCTCAGAGCTTCACTGGGACTTTTTATCATTGCTGAATGGAAGCATGGAAAAAACCCTCCAAAAGCTCAAATTAGAGATTTGAGTTGCAATTCTTCATAGAAATTGCTTTATTATTAGGTGCAAGCAGCTGAGTGAGTGTGTGGGGAAATGTTTGCACACTGCAGTCTAAATGTTTTCCTGGGGGGGGGGGGGAAATAAAAAGGCAGAAAACAAACATATTCATCATTGCAGTGTGTGTTCCCAAAGAAAAAGTTTGTGATCCAGCCGGAGAGCAGAACAACGTGTGAGTTCAAGGAGCTGCTACACAATGCGAATACCAACGAGATCCTCAGCCCCCCACGGGCCGAGCCTCGTGGCGCAGAGAGGAGGAGAGCGTGTGCATCTGTCTGAGGAAAATCAGGGCTGACTCCCCAGCGGTTTGCTAATCAGGGGGGGAGGGAAGGCTGTAGTTTGAATAAATAATTTGCTGTGTTCCAGTTTTAGATTATTGTTTCCTTCAGGCGTCCACGTTAGGCTTGTGCTTTGGCGATCGGTCCTGCAGGGAAGCTGCAAGAAGGTTCTGGCTCTCCTTCCCTCTGGTCCTGGTGTGCATTGCTGTCCCTAATCCTTCCCTTTTTCCCTAATCCACCCCTACCTCCAGCAGAAGTTGAAAGCTGACCCAGGTGAGGGCCACCCTGCAAACTGGCTTATCCTCAGCCGTGGATGATGTGGAGTCTGCAAGGTGATGGGGTGTTATCCCAGAGTTTGTGAATCCCAAGGGAGCTGTCACCTCCCCATTCTCACTTTGCCTGAAAACCTCTGCCATCCAGGTTCTGGTGTTACCTACAGCAGATCACCAGCCCTTTTTCATCCCTCCCAGGCTTTGGGCAGATGTTTATTTAGAGCAAAGCTTAAATGAGCCCTAGGCCTCCCCAGGAAAAAATCGTGACTCTGTCAGGGAGGCTGTGTAGCGAGTTAAGAAAATTGTAGAAATTAAGGTTGAAAAAGGTTTGCCAAGGACAGGATTTCTGAACCTGTGTGGTATAAGAGACTGTCGCACCCAGCAGGACTGTGGACTGGGTGGGTCGTGGTGAGAAACCACAAACCAGAGCTGGGTCTCAGGCAGGGAGGTATTAAATAATCATTGATTTGCTTCTTTTCTCTCTGGCAGCGTGAGATTGCACCCAAACGGTGTATTTTCTGGAGCAGTAAGTGATTGTGCACCGGAGGCACTGTGTGAATTTATTTCCACTGAGCATGGAAAAATTCCCTCCCTCCCCGTGCCCTGTCCCAATAAATCAAACAACTGTAGTTTCTTTACATTCTGTCCGTGGATTGAGAGCTCAGATGCCAAGCAAAGCCTGGAGACAATTTTACAGATACATTATAAATCCCCCTAGAATAACAGCTTCTAATGGAAAAAGTGACTAATACTTCAAATGAGCACAGAACAAGGCGCCCTGGGACGGGGCTGCACACTGAGACTAACCAAAAGTAACTATATACCTTTATTTATTTATTTTCTCGTGCTCTCTTTCTGCCTCGCTCCTTTCTCAGTGATTCTTTTTTAATCTCTTACAGAAGGGGGTGATCAGTTCTGGAAGCTATTTGAAACCAGCACAGATCCTTCTCTAACTGCTCTCTTGTGGTTAAAGCGATCGTGTTGGTTTGATCGAGACATGAAGCGATGCAGAGCAGAGGGGGGGTGAGGGCAGAAGGCAGGATGTGGGCAAACAAAAAAGTGTAAGTTAGAATAGATGGACTAGTTAAAATAGGTGGAATAGACGGACATTTCACTGGGCATGTACTGGTAGGACAAGAGGGAATGGCTGTAATTTGAAAGAGAGTGGGTTCAGACTGGATATTGGTAAGAAATTCTTCCCTGTGAGGGTGGTGAGACCCTGGCACAGGTTTGCCCAGAGAAGCTGTGGCTGCTCCATCCCTGGCAGTGTTCAACACCAGGTTGGACAGAGCTGGAACGACCTGGCCTAGTGGAAATTGTCCCTGCCCATGGCAGGGGCATTAGAACAAGACGAGCTTTAAGGTCCAGTCCAACCCAAACCATTCTTTGGTTCTGTGTCTCGATCGATCAGGACACCTGGGCTGCAAGAGGGAGGGTGGCAGAGCATCTTCCTGCCCAGGGTAGGGGCAAGCAGGATTGTGGTGTCTGGGAACTGTAGGGATGACTTGCTTGGCTTTCTCCTCTACCCCAGGGATGTTTTGAACCGGAGGCTGTGTGAGGAGAGCAGGACCCATCTCTGCCCTCCTCCGCAGCTGCCTCTGGAGCTGGGGCAGAGTCTGACTCTCCTGAGGGAGCTGTGAGCCCGCACAGCTGCGGTTTGGCTGAGCACAAAGCCTTGGAGGGAAGAGCAGGTGCAAGGGGAAGCGCAGCATCCCTTTGCTCATCATGCTGCTCAAGACCCCTCCAAAATTACCTTGTGCTCTCCCCAGCTGTTTATCTTCTCCACGGGTTGTGCTTAAATTATAATCCCTCTAGGGAAGGGGCTATCTTTTGTGGATGTGCACGGCACCCAGCACTGTGATGGCTCAAACCTTTCCTGAAGTCCTTGAACAATAGTCCAGGCTAAATAACAACGTAAGTCTGAAGACTACGTTTGACAGATGCTGTCTTCTCCATGTCTGTTCCAGACAAAGGAAAATTAAAGCTGTGCCAATAATAGAGCTCGTCAGCATTTTCCACTGAAGCTGACTTTCAGTAGAAACCTGGGGATTTGACTAAATGAATATTTTCATGAGAAGTATCTGCTTTCCATAGACAATCCTGACTTTTTTTCTCCCAAGTTTTGGCCAGAATATTTTGGCAAAAAATCAAAAATGTGCTGGCAAATGTTTGCTGTGCTGGCAAACATTTTTAATTTTAGAGCGGTGGAGATTTTCTTACAAAAAGATGAATTTTTGCATGAGATTTTTCTCCCTTTTTTTTTTTTCCCCCCCACCTTTTTCCTGAGCAGCTGGAGTCAGTACACTGCAGCACAAGGGAGGAGCAGCGTGGGGGTCTGTGTTTCACCCGTGTTTCCACTGTGCCCCATTGCAGATCCCCCGGCTGCCCACATCCGCCTTTCCCATCGCGGTGGTGGAGATTGCAGATGACTCACAGGAACTGCCCTCCAACCAAACCCATTCAGACCAGGAATGAAATTTGGCCAAAGCCAAGCCAAAAAAACAACTGAGGGCAGGGTGGTGTTGAAGTCTCTCCTTGGAGAAGCGGGCTTTGTTTCAGCTGACACAGGCTGTTTGTTGACCACTCTCTGATTTCTCCTGGCCACTCTCTGCTCCTTCGCCTTCCCGTTTTTCCTCCCTCCGAGCTCCAGGGCCCTACAAGAAGAGAAGGAGCTGGTTTTCCCCAAGGGGGACCCTCCCCCCCTGGCTGGTGTGGGGTTAAGGGAGCTGACGTTACTCCATTGTGTGCTAATAATATATGGAAACTGGGATCGTTTTGGCTGGGGTGCAAAATGGAGCTTTTCCAAGAATCTGCGCCAGGGGCCCGAAAGTATGAACTCTTGGAGAACAAACTGGATAACAAAGGCCAGATTGTGATCGCTTTTCCTCCAGGAAAACCCTGGACTAGCCTGTGGCTTTTTGAGCACTTGAGAAAATGCGTATGGTCTAACGACCAGCAAGTGCCCCAGCTGCAGCTTTCCCTTTGCCGTTAGCAAAACATTGGGTCTGAGCTCAGTAGAACTGGACTTTTCTTTCTTATTAAAAAAACCAAAAAAAACACCAAAAAACCAGGACCAAAAACCAAGGATAATTTGTGATTTAATGTCCTTCTGCTTGTGGAGTTCCCTTTGTCCCCACTTCTCCTGGGCTGCAGGAGATGTGATGAGCACACCCAACTGCACAGGTTGTGTCTCTGTGTTTAAGTTTTGTAGAAAGAGGGTTTTTCAACCAAGTGAAAACTTTTGCCTCAAAAGAAGTATATTCTTCTTCCTCTCACTATGTTCAGAACAGGAGGAGGGGAAAAATTACATTTCTGGACAATACTCTGGCATTTGGCAATATGTGCTGAAAATTATGGGGGTGTTTATTGTGCCAGGCCCCAAATATTTTGAACTTTTACAGAATCTTGAAAACACCTCTGAAAAAAATTGAAAAGTCTCCCTAAAGAGAAGTTGGTTTGTTGGTGTTTTTTTCTTCGGAGTTGTCCACTCTGGACATTGTCATCTTCCAAACATCTCTGACATCCTGATGTCTCCCCCAAGCCCAGCTCATGGTGAGGTTTAAGGGGGAAAGTCCTGAAAGAGAAAGCACAGGTTTGGGTGTTGCTGCAGGGTGGTGCTGTGTTGTGGTGACTCATCTGCTCCCAGGCCAGTGGTTTTGGGTATTTTTGTTGTAGAAGGAAACTCAATGAATAAACACCCTGTGGAAATGTGAATCGGAGATATTTCATAATCGTTCCAGAGTCATAATATTACCTTAAAGTTCATGAGATTTCAGAATAACAATAAACAACTGCTTTGCTTGTTTACTGATGTGTCATAATCTTATTTTGTCTTTTTCTTGCTGGGGGTAATAGTAGGGATGGCAAAAGTAAAGATTAATAGTAGTAAAATGTAGGGAATCAGTAGTAGTAGAGCAGTAATAGGAAAGTAGGTAGTAATAGTAGGGAGGAGAAAAACTGAAATAATTGAAATGTCTGGCAGAAATCTCTGAGGTGGCATTTCAGCAGAAGTGCTGCTTCTCAAACCAGCAGGTTGGAACTGTGTCTCACAATGAACACAGAAAAGTCAATTTTGGTGTTGCTCTGGCTACTTCTGGTTTAGCCAAGCCCCCATCTGAGAGTCCTTGTGAAGAACAGAAGTTTTATTTAGCTCTGAGACTTCACAGGCTAGAGAGGAGCGAGCAGCAGCTTTCTGCTGGGGCGAGATCAATATCTCCTCCCTTGACTTTGCTGTAGCTCATTAACATCAACTGTCTTTTCCAAGGGACGCTTTTTGGTCTATTTTCCACAAGGACTTAATTGCCATTTTCTTGGTGTCTGTGGCTCCTTCTCAGCACAGCTGCTTCTGTGTCAGGACGTTAGGCACAAATATGTTGTTTATCAGGGAAACGCACGTCCCAGATTTTCTCTCAAAGGTGAGGATTCTTGGAAATTAGGAGCACAGCTTTTCTGATCCCCCTTCCCCCATCATCCTGGGTGTTGTTTGGGCGACTCTAGGTTTAGTAATTGAGATGTCAGATTCCCTGACACCTCTCAGCTGAAAGGATGATGGTGTGGAAGCGGTGACCTCCACTGCCATCTGCCTGGGCTTAATGAAAATATACTGTGGGAATCGAGGCAACAGCTTGTCTTCATCACCTGCTTGAGGAAGGCAGACACCAGGAGCTGCTGTCCCTGAGCCAGCTTCCTTTGCCACCTTTCAGCACTGGCCAGCCCTGCAGGCAGGTTCCCACCTGCTCCCTGGGCTCTCTCAGGCCAGCAAAATACTGGCTTGCTTCCCTATTTTTTTTTCTTTTTGCTCCATTTTTTTCCTCCAATGCTAAAAACTCAAGAGAAAGCAGGATCACCGTTGTATTTTTTTTCTGCACCAATGGAACAAGAACACAGATGTCCACCCAGGCCCTGATGTTCAGAAGTGTGGGAGCACAGGTTGCCCTCCCCGTTTCAGCTTCGGACCATCTCACTGCACAGTGATGGGTCAGGCTCAGTGTGTGTGTGTGGGACCAGCCTTCATGCCCATTCTGCACTTGGGAGCAGCCCCTCATGCAGACTTGCTCCCCATTGTGCTGCCCTCAGAGTGGACAACAACACAGCTGAGGGTCCCACTGATGAGATCCCTGGAGATGGAATGCCTGGAGCGTCCTCAACCTGGCTCGCTCCACCCCACACCCCCCCGGAGCTGCCCATGAGCTCGGTCTCCAGGTCTAGGAGGACAATGCTCTGTGACACAATCTGTTCCCTCAGCACAGTTCTCCAAGTCTCTTTCCATGTAATTGTGCCATCCCTGAGTGACCTGGGACATCGCTGACCTGAGCTCAGAATGGTACAGGATGGACTCTGCCCTCCACGAGTGAGCACTGGGGCAGTCAGACATCTGGTCCAAGATATGAAAGAACAAGAACTGAACATTACTGAGGACAGTTGGGTTTCACTTCTCCTGAAGTCCTAAATGCTCTTAATGAAGAATGAATCCAGATGCTCAGATGAATACACAAAGCAAATGTACAAAGCCTGGGAAGATGTCTCCTGTGACACTTCTCTGGGGAACAGGGACCTGTCTTGTATCTGTGGTGACCCTGACAACAGCCTTGGACCCATTAAAGCAGTTGGTGCTGATTTATGTTTTCCAAGAGCTGTTCTCTGGGGATAGTTCATCTGTGAGCACCGTTTCATCTGAACAGGGAAGGTGAGATAGAGGACACTGAAGAAGGGGATGGAGCATTTTACTATCCACATACAACTTATAAAATATTGAGTGTAGCCTTGCATGGAGCGCTGTGTGTGGTGTGCTCATCCATCATGGATAAACAGCCTCACCACAATTAACAGTTTGTCACTGTCTCCCTTCAGCTCCACCTGAAAATCACCTCTGTAGTAACCAGAGCTCAATCTCAGTGCCAGCATGGTTGACCTACCTGGAGATCAGGAGGAATCTAAATCCCGGCCTTACTCAGGTTTGTTCATATTCAGGAGGTTTGCACATTATTCTACAGTACTACAAGAGCATTGCCCTGCACATCACAAATGGCTCCTTTATGTTGGGAGTATATTGGGTTCTACTCTGAGGTCTACAAGCAAAACTTCTACCCTGCATGAAGCTCAGCAGATGGATGGGCTTTCTGTGGAAGGAATGTGGCAAGGTCTTTGCTTAATGTTGCTGCTGTGGTCCCGATACTCAGGAGTGCTTCACTCCATGCTCTGGGACTTGGGAGCATCCTTTCCTCTTTTCAGAGCTGCTGGACCCTTGGTAGTCCGCTAAGAGTGAAACAGTCCCACTTTGGTGGAAGTACCACATCCAAAGGACCTGCTCCAAGGATCAAGGCCTACTCAGTGGCACTTAAAAAAGACTTTTCTGCTTTCCTGAGATGGAATTACTGAGTGAAGCACGATGGAGGAAAAACTCCTCTTGAACCAAAGACCCACCTCAACAGCACAAGAAAGAGCTGGCCTGGCCTGGCCTGGCTGGCTTGGACCTTCATTTAGGGACCTTGAAAGAGGCACAGACCACAGATATGGGCTTCTCAGCTCACAGGTTTGCAAAGATGAGGTCCAGGCCCAGGAGCTGATTAACCTCATGGAGAAAGACCAAGACCCGAGTCCTGAGTCTTGGGCAGACTCCCAGAATCTCCCCAGAACCCCAAACACCTTTGAGGTTCTGGGCCAAACACCTCCTGTTTTGCAGCACAAAACAACTTCTCCCGCAGCTCTTCCCTGGAGGATGGTTTGAAGACTGGACATTTAGATAACTTGCATGAACATTAGAACTGTTGGTTGCTTTGCCAAATCAGACCCAGTTCCTAATTCCCCATGGCTACTGGTAATCCATTAGCAGCAGGTTTTCGTGTGGGAGATGGGAATGGGCTCTGACAGGCGTCTGGCATCCCTGGCTCCAGAGACAACACACTTTCTGTGATATCACTGTGGGAAAGGCAGTACACCTGCTTATATTGTATATGTACAGAATTAGGGGAGAAATCTGATTATCCTAATTACTCAGAAATGCTAAATATGTGCAGAATACCGTTTGGCTAATTAGCCTGGGAGATTGCTGGCTGTTCAGCAGGGAGTAGAGCGGGTGTTGGGAGAAGTGTGATGGGAGTTCACAGGCTGTTATGTGCCCTTTGCTGTCTGAGCATGTGGAGAGGAGTGAGCACAAGCGACTGGAGACGTGATTGCCAGCCTTAAAACAAAGTAAAAAGCTGGGAAAGGGCAATTTTTTTTTTCAAATGTCTGACACTTTTTAAGATTCTGGGTCTTCAGGTTTCCCATCTCATTATTTTGAGTTGAGACATCCAAGGGAAGGAGGGGCCTGCCTCTCTGCCAACAGCTGGTGGGAGCCCCTGCATGGCACCTTCTCAGAGGGATCTGTTCTTCCCCTTATCCTGCCTTGTGCTGACACAGGCAGAGTCTCAAATGCTCTTGAAGCCTGAGGAGACCACGATGTAGTTGGTTCTGTGATTGCTGCTGCTTCATTTTCATTTAATAGAAGAGGTCTTCTGGCACGAAATCTGACCTGCTTTTCCCAGAGGTACAGATGAAGTGAGGCAGAAGCTGAGTACATCTCAAGATTTTAATCCCCAGATGTCTAGATCCAGAGAACCAGGCTGGTTCTATGAGCATCACGCTGGACAGAGATCTGCCAAGAAAACCATGACTGTTTGGGAGGGCTGCAGGGAGCTTGGGACAGCAGTTGTGCACAGTTCAGCATGTCCTTGGGTCCTGCAGTGTACACAGCTCTGCCATCAGACCAGAGCCAAACCCCAGATCTTCTGGATAGAAACAGTGCCCAAAGTGCACATTCATCCATTGCTCCTTGTAGCTGGGCTTCCTCATGTCTTTAAATAACCCTGCATAGCTTTTATTCCTGACCTAGCCAGAAATTAGTGTCTACCTCCAGCTCTTCTGGAAAGGTTTAGCCTTCCTGCTCCTGTGAGCTCGGGATCAGTCCTGCTGTCACTTCAAAACAGCACTAGCTGGGCAGTTAGCTGGGAGAAGCTGCAAAGCATTTGGGCTTCCAGGGCTGCCACTGAAACAGCTCAAAGCTGAGTTGTGTGACAGTGTGAAAGAATAGATGGGGTGATATAAAAACTCCACCATGGCTTCAGACAATAAAGACTGTGTCTCCCTTCTGATGAATAATGGCTCTTTGTTTTATTCCTTAGATGGCAGGGCAGTTAGAACTGCTGAGAACTATCCCAGTTCTAAATATATGGCTGTGTAATAAGGGCTCTGCAATCTATGAACTGGGACTGAATGGATACTTGAGTGAATCATTGAAAGCACGATGAATTTCTGACGCAGCTCATGGTGACAGGAGGTGGAGGGGCAGTAAACTCCTTTGCAGATCACTCAGCCAAGGGATGTTTTCCTTGCGTGAGACGTATCCCAGGTTTCATGGCTGCCAAGTTTTCCTCATGGAGGCTCCCTTGGCCGTGTAAAGTTCCTCGCTCACAGTTTTGGACACGAACCTGTGAACAAGTTTCAATCTGCATTTCAGATGGAGCTCCCGGGTTTGGTGGTGAGACACCGTGCATTTTTTCTAGCAGAAATCCTGGAAACTCAACCGTGGCAGACTCAAAAGAATGAAGCAGTAAACCCCATGCTCAGCTGTAACCCAGGCTGAGAGCTCAGTGGGGTTTTGCTGGACCCCATCAGAAATAGGGATGGAACCCCCTACAATGAGGGGGAAAGTGCTGCTTCTTCCTGCTGCAGTGTCACCGTGCTGGTGGAAGAGGTAATGCACAGATACTGTGATCACTGTCTGGAGTCACCTCAGAGTCTTGCCAGGCCAAACTTACCTTGAAATTACTTAATGCAGCGGCAAGGATTTTAATTTCCATAATGTGGATTAGCACTTTTCTATTTTAGCTAATCCTTGCAGTCAGACCTGCAACCAAGAAGATCAAAAGACTTGGAAAAAGAAATGGTCAGAAAGTCTGGAGTGGGAACAAACCAAAGATGTCATCGTTCCAGGGATAAGGAATCATCTCACACCTCAAGGGGTGATAGCAGCGGGGAGGCAGGGTGATGTGTGCAGAGCTTTGGTGTCACAACTAATAGAGGACAAGTTTTTGTCCCCTTCCATGGCTGGAGGAGATGCAAGAGTCCGTGAGTGCCCCGTGGGTGAGCTGCTGCCTGTGGGTCGGGGTTCAGCCCCTGCAGGATCATCAAACTCTTGCCTTGTGGAGACATAACCGCTGAAGATTTGCTGCAAGTGAACTTTGTTCTCCAGAGCTGCTGAAGTGGCATCTATTGACCAGCCTCTATTTTAAAAGGGGGAGAAGGAAAAAGAGAAGTTCAGCTTTGCTGTTGAATAAACCATGAGCCATTGAGGAGCTGCGAGTCAGCAGGGGAGGGGCAGGGGCAGCGCAGAAATGAGGGGACACAAATGTCATGCGAAAAATGAAGCGCAGGAGGGGCCTGGCCATTGTGTGACACTCCTGGAAACTTACTTGGGGAGTTGGTTGGTGGGAGGCCAAAAGATGTATACAATGAAAGAGAGACACTCGACTGGACTGAAAATGCAAACAAATTGGGTAGCGCAACGGAGGAGATAAATCATGCTCATAAAATAAACAATGGCTGAGCGACACTGGATAAATAGTTACATATAATAACACCACTGTTTGTCCCAGCCACCCTAATTGGGAGGCTGGGCAGCATCCGATGAAAACTCTGCGTTGCACATTTTCCCCTTCTAATGAGGAAGATTTTCCCTCCCCCCCAGGAAGCCTCCCCCCAGTCCCATTTAGCAGCAGACTGAAAGGCCTGGTTTCATTCCACTTTCCCACAGCAAACTCATCCTGGCAGGAACTGCATTAAGGTGGACAAGTAGAAAATGATAATAAATTGAGGACTTGCTCTTATTTCACCTTGTGACAAATCTATCCAGTGGGTGACTCAGGGAGGGTGATAAGAGCATGGACTGGGCTGCCGTTTTCCTTTTGGTGCTTGGTCATGTGGAAAATAAACCCATTCTAGCCCTCACTCAAAAGGGTTTTCCTTTAAAAATAATGCTTTTTAAAAGGCACTGAATCCTTACTTACCCTGTTGGAAAGCCAGCAGCTCGCCTCCATCAAAGTGAACGTCACGGGTCTCATTTCATCATCCACTTGGACTGAAGAGCAAAACCAAAGGATTTTGCACCACAAGTGAGATGGTCAATGCCATCAATACAAATGGGAGAGCTTGCTAAGCCTTAGCATTTGTTTAGCATGATTCTGTATTGCTGACAGACCCCTGGTGAGAATCTTTGGTTTCATTGAACTCCTCTCAGGTAGAGCAGAAAACTCAGCAGTGCAGGGGACGGTGACCACGAGAAAACCACAGGCTTAGTGACTTCCCCACAGCCACTGTCACGCTGTGAGTCCGACTCTCCACCCCAGAGCCCTGATTTCCAGCACTCAGACTGATTTGTAGCTGTGCTCTTACCTTTCAGTGACTACCCAGAGCAGACTGCAGTTCCCAGTCTACTCTGTCACCCTGCGAGAGGCTGATCTTCAGCCTCAAGTTGTGTCTGAACTTTTTGCCACCTCCGTCCTCAGATATTTACTCGATTAATCCGTTTGAGCACTTTGTGTGTCTCTGTTTTCTTGCTTTTATTGACTTAAGAGAAATAGAGCTGGATCTCTGCTCTCCAGCCTACATTGCTTGTGGGGAGGTGAGAGCTGAAGAAGAAGCCCAGGAGGTGGTCAGCCTTCCTCACCTCTGCAAGCTGGGGCCGTGCCGAGGGTGCCGGTGACTCCTGAGATGTGGGTGACAGCTCAGAAATCATCTTTGATCATATAGAATTGACTTTGCCTCCTAAAATGGCTGGAAAGCTGCAATATCCCTAGTTTATGTGTCTCAAGGGAGGCAAGGGAAGCTAGTTTTCTTTACCTGTAATTACTAAGGTAATTATTCAATTACTTAAGTAGGACTGATTTTCTTCCAGAGAAGCAATCAGGAGATGAAAATCAGTAGTGATTGATTTCTTTTCTACCCACTTCATATAGCAAGGTTGTTTGTGGGGACTGTGGTTATTGGAAAATTCCTGCAATGCCCCAAAAGCCTCCAACAGTCCCTGCTTTGAACAAAATAGTTGCTTTCCTGTTTGTTCCAATTTAAAACTCTTCCTGTCAAAAGCATTTCACTGGAACCAGAAGCTGAACTACTTAATGTTTTTCTTGTCCAAAATACTATTTTCTTCCCAGTGCTTTTTCAGTTCATGCTCTGATGACAGGCCTTGAAGATTGCTGGTACACTCATTAGGAGAGATTTGGGCAGTATTTCTTCACTGATATTTATTTTTCTGCTGAAAAAATGGCTGCATGTTTTTTTCAACTGTAGTTTTTCAAGGGAAGTTTTTCTTTTTTTAACTGAAATAAGCACATTTTTATGTTTCAGTTGGGTTTTTTGGGGCAAAGCACAATCATCAGTGTTACTAGTAGTGATTAAAACTCAGCTGTCGCTTTATACGATGATAACGTGGATGAAATGCAAACAAACCACTTGGCCTGTTTGCAGCCCAACTCCTGAAATACCTCCAGCTTCTCATTTGCCTGAAAACTTTCTGCATATTGCCACAACTTGCAAAAGTCTCCCTGGGCGATTTTGATATATAAAGCCAATATTCACAGTGTTCATCTGCTCTGTCCTGAATTCCCAGCTGCTTATCAGACCAAAGGTACATCCCCTGGCCGTGGAGGGTGAGGTGGGATTGGCAGTGGAGGTGGGAAGGAGGGGGGTCTGGCTCAGTATCCATTGCTGGGCACTGCAGGGAGCTGTTCAGAGCATCACTTGGGATGAATTTGGAGGGATGCAGGCACAGGAGCAGGGTGAGTTCACCTCTCTGTTGACAATGTGACAGTGGTGGGAGAGGTGACAGGTTTGGGCTGGTGCTGTAACCATCACAGGAGGTTCCCAACCTAAAATGCCACCTCTTTTTGCCATCACAGGGCAGGTGAGCATCCAAAAAACCACTTTGGCAGTGAAGATGTGGTTTTTGCCAGTGCAGGATGATTAGCGTGAAATATTCCTGAAGGTTTTTACAAATATGACCCAAGTCTCCAGCTACCCTCTGTGTAAAATGAGGGCGTTATTCCTAATTTCACTATATAGATGGGAAGACAGTTAACAACTGTGCTGAAGGGCTTTGGTTGAAGGAGCAGGAGCAGAATCAACCCCAGGAGACTCATCCACGTTTGGAATAACACTGGTTTGTACTGCCATGTGTGAGAGCCAGCCTGGGTGTCAGTGCATCAATTCCCAGATGCCTCCCCGTTGTTCCCATGGGATCTCTTCTCCTGCTCTGTCAGACCCAGATTTTACAGAGCCCTTCAGCACACGACTGCAGCTGGACTGTCACTGTGCCTCAAGCCAGCAGATGCTCCAGAGCTTCAGTCAGTGAGGGCTTCTGTGTGTCCCAAGGACTTGCTGCTCGTGGTATTACAGGGGGGCAGAAAGCATCACACTTTGCTGCTGGCAGGTGGGAAGGAAAAGCTGTAAAATAATGGGAAACGCATCACTTGGGCTTCACATGTTGTCTCTTCCTGCCCCCCCCCCCCCAACTTCACAGCTACGTATTACGAAGCAGAAGTGCTAAGAGCACTTCTCTGTGTCCTGGTGGGGGTGAGAAAGCCTTGCTTTATGAGAAAGGGTCCGTTTGTAGGGTAATTCCCAGTGGGATTTTCTGGGTGGCTGTGCTCTGTCCCCTCCTGCTTCTGGCTGGTTACGATGGGCTCTCCTTCAAGGAGCGAAGTTGCAGCAAGACCATGGCAGATCCCAATTTCCTAGATTATTAATAATAACAATATCATTTTCTCTCTCCCCTATTTCTCACCCACCCTGCCCTTCCCTTTTAATGAATTCTCCTCTCTTGCTGTAGACTCTGCAGTGACACCAGCCTGATTTGTAATGTAAATAGGCAGCCCAGTGTAAAGGCGACCTGCAAGAGCACTGCAGGGCTCTAATTATAATTTTCATTAAACTCCTTCTGTTTACGAATATCCAAGCAATCTGGCACTGCAGCAGAAGCAAGAGGAAATTAAAGCACTGCTACCACTTAGCTCCAGTGTCAGGGAGCAGGGACCCAGCTGTCGAGCAGAAACTGAAGCAGGGTTCCTGCAGATGAAGTTTTGAAGAGTTATTTCAGCCTTGGCATCCTTCCTCTCCCGAGCTTTTAGCCCAGTTGCAGGGCTTGCATGTTTTTCCTTCAGAGGATCTGGCTGGTGCAAGTGTTTTACACGTGATCTATTTGTGACCTAATTAAGGGGATCAGCTGCTCGAGCTCCCAGTGCCATGTGCAGGAGGGAGCTGGGGAGAGCGGGCGCTGAGCCGGCTGGAGCGGGGCAGGGAGGGTGGGGGGTGTGGGGTGGGTGGAGAGGGACCATCAAGCAAAGGGGAGAGCAGGGAGCCTTGGCTAGCAAGGCCCTGGGGGCCTTCCACAAAAGTCCAGGAGCACAGAGATCATTTGTCCCATTTGCTGGGAGCATCCTGTGGAGTGAGGGCTGCTCTGACACGGCCCTGTGCAGGGAGTGGGGCTTTGCTGGTTGTGCTACGAGGCCACCAAGAAACTCTCATCCTCGTCTTCTGCTGGATGAGCAAAACGGCTTCAGTTGGCTTTCTGCAGACATTTTACCTTCAGAGAGGCATTTTTGTAACTCAGGCCACAGCTGACCCTTCCTGAAGAGGAAGTGCTGCAGGTGCCAGCAGTGAATTAGACTGTCAGGGGATACCAGTGAATTTGTTCATAAAGCCGAAGGCAGGGGATGTTCTCAGTGTCACTTGGACACAGTGAGTCTTTCGTGGGCTGTGTGTGGACAGGACAGAAGAAAAACTCTTTGAGCCTGAGGCAAGAGTTACTGCTCCCTTTGGGAAACTGCCAGTGGTACATCTAAGGCCACAGTTCAGCTTTGGGGTAACCAGTGGCAAAATAAAATTGCAGTTTGCAGTAAGTGCCTATAAAACAACAAAGACAGACAGAATTTTGTCTGAACTGGGTGAGTCCAGCTGGGCTTTATACACACTGTGAGTTTTGGTCCAACCCCTGATTAATTTTAAGTCTGTCTAATGCACTTGAGAGTTTATGGAAATCTCCAAAGATGTTCCCAAACTGCTGCTCCCACATCCAGGAGACTCCAGAGAGCTGCATCAGGAGGAGAGGCTGGGCAGTCCTGGCCCAAGCAGTGTTTCAGTGCAGCCTTGAGCCTTCTGTGCCAGCTCCTCTAGCAGCAGACCTGGCTCTGTGAGCTAACCAGAGGGTGCTTGGGATAGCGGGTCCAGAGGGTATGGGGTATATTCCCTAAATCCAACAACCCCTTGATTAATTTTCAAGCATTTTCGCTTTTTTCCCTGCATCTCTGTCATGTGAACGAGCCCAAAATTTGGATAGGCTTCGTGGCTGAGCAGAGGCAGGGATCACATAATATAATGCCCCATTGGTAGGGAATAAATCTCTCTATTAGAAAATTAAATTCCTGCTGATCTCCAGCACTGCTCTGCCTCACAGCCTTTACAGAGTTTGGATGGGTTCGTAACGGCAGCAGATCTCTGGTGCAAAATGGCTGGTAAGTTAATGGCTTGTCTTTAATACATATTATTTCACTCAGTGAGGAAATTCGTGCTCCCAGTGCTCTCTGCCATGCCATGATTCTGTCTGGATGGGTGTTTGCCCGTGATCATCAGTATGAGATGGGCTAAGATAAGCTGGCAAGTCCTACAACAAGTGAGGGAAAGGCATGAGTGTGGAGCCTGAGCCTGGGGTAGGGCTGTGCCTTAGGAGCATCTGGGTGACAAAAACATCAGGCACTTGTTGAAGAAACTCGTTATTTTTTATGTCTGTTGTAAATACAGTCACATCCCCTTCATCCCAGTGCCCCTTCTCTCCGTCATGAAGCTGAAGCCCCAAAGCTGAGCCGTGAAACTGCGGGAGGAGAAAAATACTGGGGGGAGAGGAGGCAGGGGGGGAACACTGTGGGCATAACAGATTCATTTAATTATGTTTGGGGAATTTAGGAGTGAGAGTTAATGTAGGTTACAAATAAAACAAATTTGTCATTCTTGTCAGGGTCCCTTTTTGCCTGGATCACAAAGGCACCTGCTTATTAATTTAGCCTGATTGCTAAATCTCAGCAATCAGCAATCACAGCAGCGTTCAGTGCTGAGGGGCCACCAGGAGACACAGGCAGGAGCACAGGGAACAGGCACCTGCCTGCATCCCTGAAATCTGAGCCTCAAGGGCAGATGGGATCCAGGAAAACCAAACAGGCCAGAGGCTCTGTGGGGTGTACAGAGCACAAGCCTCACCAGGCACATGACTGACCCTGATCTGGGAGAAGTTTAGGCACTATAGGGCAATCATTTCACTGAAGCATTCCTCCTAGGAAGCAGTCTTTTTCCTGGGAGCTGTGTTCTGAGCTCCATTCAGAACGTCAGTGCTGGGCAACCTCTTCTCCTCTCTGCAACATTATGTGCAAGCAGCTAATTCACTGTCCTGCTGACCACCCCACTGAGAAGGTTATGGAGCAGGAGAGGGCACTTGTGGATTTGCCATCTGGCAGGGATCAGGGACTGTAGTACCTTGCTAGAAAAAGTACTGCCAGCTCCTGCTGTTTTGCCAATTCTGTGACACAACCCAGCACTTGGAGTAAAAAGGCTTAAGAGGTTTGTCTGGATGTGTGCCTCAAGTTGTTCCAGGGCAGGAGGTTTAGGCTGGATATGAGGAACAATTTCTTCACCAAAAGGGTTGTCTGGCATTGGCACAGGCTGCCCAGGGCAGTGGTGGAGTCACCATTCCTGGAGGGATTTAAAAGATGTGTATTTGTGGCACTTGGGGACGTGGTTTAGAGGTGGACTGGGCAGTGCTGAGGGAACAGTTGGAGTCTTATGATCTTGGAGGCTTTTTCCAGCCTATGTGATTCCATGACTCCGAATGCTTGTGCATGGCCCATGTCTTCAGCTGAGCAGGGCTGGTGCTTTTTGTGATGTACTTAGAAAACCTCAGTCCTTCTGAAGCCAGATCCTCAACCCCAGACACAAATAAACAGGCTTCTGCACTGCTCAGTGCCAGTCTCATCCCTTATATTTAGCAGGATTGTGCCTTTCCTGGAATGCTAAGCAGTAGTTGGGCATGTGGGACTGAATAATGACATATCTCTGCAACTAGGACATTTCTGAAAGGCTTTGACAGCAGACAGCTCAGGGATCAAGGTCACAGCAGTGAAACTCCTGAGAGCATCATTGCCAACACACAGAATGATGCTGGGAGGGGAAAATGCGGAGCTCAAAGGTGCCAGGCCAGGGGGAACGAGGAGGTGAGGGCTCAGCACCGGGATGTTTGACAGCAGGATGCTCCAGGCTTCAGCAGGGAAGAAGTTGTGCTCAACCCCTTCAGAGGGGAGAGAGTAACTCAGGCTCTGCACAGGGTGGTGCTGGGCTGGGAGAAGTCCTGATCCTCAGCTATGGCACGGGGCAGTCTGAGAGCTGTGTTTCCTGGAGTGTGATGCCTCAGGAGCAGCCAGGGAGTGACCTGGTGTGGAGTCATGCCAGCGACGGGGGCTTTTCCTGCTGCCTCGTGGGGCCCTTTGGCAGGGATCAGTCCTCCAGGCCCGCAGAGTGACCAGTTTGCTTCAGAAACATAAATGATTTAAAGGCATCAGCCCTGCTGTTGGAGGCCTCTCTAATGTCTGCGTGAATAGAAAGGGTTTCAGCAGCTTCTGGGGAGAAAACAGACCAAAGAAGCAGAGAATGGGGTGTATTGTATCCAGTGGCCAGAGTGACCAAAGATGCCTGAGAGACAAAGTGACAAACAGAGACCTCCTGTGCAATTAGTCTCTTGACCTCTGTGGTTGGGCGAGGGATGCTGGGAAAGGAGCTGTGGATCACAAGGCCCCAAGGAATGTTTCCTTGACAACACTTACTGAAGAAAAATGAGATTTCATGAATGCAGCGGGTGTTAACACGTGAGGGGCTGACTTTGGGAGAGACAAGGACGTGGCACCTCGCAGAAAACGAGCCACTCAGTTTGGGGATGTTGCAGTAGTGGCTCAGTGATCTGCTTTTCCAGACAAACTTAATTAAAGAGCTATTACAACCATTCATATTTATTTAGAAATGCAGCCACCATGGTAAAAGCAGACTTACTGTTTAATTATTTTTCAGCACACAAAATCTTCTCCACCTTGAATAAGTGCCGTCATGGAAGGGAATTTTCTGCTCACTGCTGATAGTTTCAGCACACTGCAGCTTGGGCTTAGGATTCTTTAGAATTAGCATTGTTCCACCCTTTAGAAAGGCAAAGCACTTGTATAGAAAGATATGTATAATTATATAATATATCATAATAATACCAGTACATTAAAAATAAAAAGCAGACAGGTGTTTAGCACTGCCAAACCTAAACTGTGTGGAAGAACCAAAAATGCAGATATTTGTGTTCAAGACCCAAATAGGTATATTTTTCAAATTATCTAATAGGAGACTTTTTGATTTCTTCCTGCTGTTTCAGCTAGAAGGACTTAAACTTTCATCCTTGCACGATGTGTCATAGGAATAGCAGCACGGGGGCTTTGTCCTGAACTCAAGCCAGCCCATCGCGTGGCCAAAATACCTCAGGAAATCAGGGCAAGTTTTTCCTCAAGAAAAGACCCGTGACCTTTCCCAGTGAAAGTCTTGGCTGCTCCAGGGGTGTTTGCACAGCAGACAAAGAAAGAGCATCTTCTTAAAAAGCAAAGCCGGTTGGCAGGAAATCAAACGCTGATTCGAGGCATTGGAGTCAGGCAGGAGCCCGGAACATCCCAGCGGTGTGGTGGGGACCAAGGGCTGCAGCTGAGCCTCTTGTTAAGTTCAGGCTGGAGAGAAAGGAAATACAGGGGGTTAAGTTGCAAATTTTGTCCGAGTTGAAGCTGTATTTAAGCACGCAGGGGTCTGAGGCTGATGCGTACACTCCTGAACAAGAGCAGGGCAGGATCTGGAACAGTCTGTGAGGCTGTGTCCTTACGCTGGTGAGAGACAAGGAGTAAAAGAAGAGTTTTTGGGTCGTTTTTTTAGAGGCCAAGTGGAAAATTGCCTGGTTTTCTTTTCTTTTGTTGCAGGAGTATCTCCCTTAAGTCCTGGCTGCAGCAGTAGAATCAGCCTTTCCCATTTGTTCCCTTTATTGCTTGCTTGTGTATTTATTTCTAATATTTAGTTTTAAAAATAAAATCACCTATTACAGCTGAACTTGGAAAGGTCAAAAGCAGATTTGCTTGCAGGAGCAGATACCTATGAATGTGTGTGTGTAGGCAGGACTGTACCTGCCTCCGGGTTCTCTGAGAGTCTCCCCTGCATCTGTACAAGTTGCAAACATCTTGAAAGTGGTATTTTTTCTTTTGTGTCCCAATTGATTTCAGAAACGCAGTGAAAGACACAGATCCAAAGTAAATAAGATTAAAGGCTTTAAAAGCTTAATAAATTAAGAAGAGCAAATCTAGCTGATAACACAGCTTTGATAGTAGGCTATAAAGGGCTGGGAGTTAAGGAATTACAGGTAGGTGACTGTTCATCAGCATCCCTTCCTCCTCAGCAGCGTAGGGACACAAGGGAACAGGTTGGACTCTCCAGCTTATCAGCAGGACAGGAGCAACAGAAGACAAAGTTGAGGGGATAGAAAAGATTTGAGGGACTAGAATTTAAACAAGCACCCCCAGCCCGTGCTGCACCAGCTCGGAGTGTCCTGCTGGCTTCGACACCTGCCAGTGACACTGTCCTGCCAGAGCCATTGAAATGCAGGTGGGATGGTTTGAACCCCCCAAGAAGAAACTGTTTTGAGTTGGTTTATAAGATCATTTTCCTGTTCTGCAGTGGGGTCCATCAGGCAATGTTCCACTCCAGCTCAGGTACAGCTTCCCCCTCTGGTGAAGTTTTCATACTGTAATGACCCTGAGCATGTCCAAACCTCTCTTTGCTCCCTGTGTGTGAGCTGTGACAGGGCTCTGCAAGCTGAAGAACATTCTCTCTGCCTTTCTTATCATTCCCAGCTGTATAAATGAACGATGGCCCAACAGAGAGCTTTGGTTTGTGTTGTTTGCCTGGCTAACAGTTGTTTCACATGGTTATTTGCTAGTCCAGTTTCACTCAGATCAGCAGAAATGTGGTTTGTTTCGGGAGAGAAAATTCTGCCACAACTCTTCTGATTCTAGTACTGCAATAAATGATGTAATTCAAAGAATGAAAGGTAAAAATGTTCTATGGGCTAGAGAAGCAAAAGGAGCAGAGGGAATCCTGGTTTTAATAAGAATAGTCATAAAGAAGAAAAATTTGTCCTCCCTGATGGAAAGGTCCTGTCGGCTTTGAATTGGTTGAAACCTGTGCCACAATCTGTGAAATTTCTCTTTACAACCAATACCTCTGGAAAGTAATAGGCTTTCTCAATAGAATAGTGTGAATCATGGTAAGGAACACTACAGCAATCATTACTCTGCAGAAACTTGGCAGCACAGAGAAAGATGGCATTTCCTTGCTCAACAAGAGGGATCCAGCAAGGTTCAGTATGTGAGGAAAGATAAATCAGGGCAAACCCTGACCCTGCCCTCTCTGAGCAGGACTGGAGGGACCAGGACTGAAGGGTACCCAACCCCAAATGAAGGGCAACTTAGCCCAAACATCATCTCTGTTTACCTACAAATCTCTGCAGCATTCAGTGGGTGAGTTCTGCACACAGACCTGTAGTGTAATAAGTGAAATGGTTGTTTATCAATTTGATTTTAGCAAATATTTCCTTAATTATGCTAAGTTCCTGAGGGAACAGGGACAAACCCAAGGTAAGTTCAGGCTGCATTTCCAACAGCTGGGTTACAGCAGACTCACTGCCTCCCTGCCTGCCGCTGATACAGTGTTGGAGTTTCATCAGGAGCAGTTGCCTGTAACCAACACATTTTACAGAAAATTGCCTTTTTTTTTATTTATTTTTTATACAGCCCAAAGGGCAGATGTTCATTTCTGAGAAGAAAACACTTCTCCAGACATGGGTGCCCTGATTCTGCAGTAGAAAAACTTCGGAAGTAGGAGACATAGTAGGGGTGTGTCTTTATACTGATTTTCAGAGCCTGGGGGCAACAGGCAAAGCAGAGCAGGGTATTACCTGAGCAGAACTGTGTCCCCTCAGCAGAGTGACAGCCACAGCTCTGGCTCCCATGGCACACCCTCCCACGTCCAGGTAACGCACAAAACCAATTAAATTCCTGATTGGATGAAGTGGTCACAGGCAAATGGCCCGTTGCCAGCCTGTCAGGATGCAAAATTGACGAATATCGTAAAGGTATGTGCCTTAATCCCCTCCTGAGGGATTAAGTGTTTAACCTACTACCGGTGTTTCTGATGAGACACAGCAAAGCTGCTGTGCTGGGAGGGGGAGCTGTGCTTGCCCCTGCCCAGCCCAGCCCTGCAGCCTCGTGCTTGGCCATAGAATCTTCCAGGTGGTTCAGATGGATCAGGGCAGGGCAGTGTGTGTGGCTTCAAGAGGAAAACTATTTGGCAGGAGAGGAAGACTTGGTGACTGCCTCCGTTCCCTCCCCCTTCTCTGTCCCTCTTTGCTTGTGAAGGTGTTGGAGAGGGAAAGCTGCTTACCCCTGCCCTCACTGATCACCCCTGACCAGCCTGCCAGAGAGTTCTTTGAAATACAGATTTTTATTGAACTTTCAAGGCAGTGTTGAGAGTTGTAATACCTTCCTAGCCCAGGAGAGGTGTGAAGGTGATTTCCCCACTGATCCAGGAAGGAGGAGGAATAATGGCCATCTCGTAGATGAGGCTTCTGTCATCAGGTGGCCTGAGTGACACCTGCAACCACTCACATCCTTAAATGCTTTAAGGCTCTGGTGCTTAGTTCCCAGCCAGGAAAAGGTGTCACGTAGCTGATTACACACAGCAGACTAGGATTACCCATGGTTAATGTCTAATTAGAAGTTAAATTAATATTGACTATCGATAGTAAATTGTAATGATTTCTTTTGGTGAAAATAAATATGAAATGTCATAATGCAACCCCAGTGTTCTAGCATGATAATTAAACACACTTTGAAATCTTACCCTGACAGGGAAATCTCCTGCTGTGCCTTAGCACTAGCAAAGACAGGTCGATGGAGGGAGTTACGCTGTGTTAGTGAAGACAAGCAAAGAGAAGATCTCTCTGTTTAAGGCTGGGCACTGAGGAAAAACCTTCTGGAACAGTTTTGCCCCCTCCACTCACTGTTTCTGTTGTAGATACAGTGTTTAAAGGCTGTGGGGATGTAAGGCCAGCATGCATGTTTATTGTGCTCTTTCAGCTGCATGTGTAGAACAGCAGCTCAGAGCTGGGGGACCAGATGTTGCCTGATACACAGGTGATGGCTACAGGTAAAAATGTATCTTTGTGCAAATGTGGTTTGAAAATCTGCCCCAGCACTTCAACAGTAATGGAGTTTTATTTCTAGGACGGAGTACTGGCCTTGAACTGCATTATTAGTGCTGGAGAGGAACACAACCTGTCCTGGAAAACTGATGTGTTTGCAGAATTTCTTTACTGGTGGCAGCATTTTCTGAGGGGTGAAAGTGGAGGAGAGAGTTTCCTCCTCTCTCTTACTTTGATGAATGTGTGCTGGAAAGCAGAAACATGAGAGGTGTCAGGAATGATGGAGTGATGCTGAGGGCTCTGACAAATGAGCTCTTGAAAGTTACTTTTGTATTTTTGTGAATGTGAATATTTCACGTATAAGATGTTACCACCCTGCTGCTCACCTCTGTCCTCTCCCAGAGGCACCTCCCCAAATTGCACACACCAGAGGAAAGCCCCACGCAGCCCCTGGAGCTCTCTGGTCTGCATTAGTTTGGCCATCAGAGGAGAAGTGGGATGAGTAGAAAGGGGAAGGGGGATGTGTAGACAAGTGTTGTGTCCTGCTGATGGGGTTCATAGGCAGCAAATTGCTTTGGGAACGGAGTCCCACCTTCAGCTGCTGCAGGGATTCGTTCAGGGAGCACGTCGAAACCTTGAGAATAAACACTGTGGGTCCAGAAACCGTAACTCTCCTTTTCCTTCTCCCTTCCAGCTTGCTGCATTAGAGAGGCAAGTGTTCGACTTCCTGGGATACCAGTGGGCCCCTATCCTGGCCAACTTCCTCCACATCATCATCGTTATCCTGGGCCTCTTCGGCACCATCCAGTACAGACCTCGCTACATCGTGGTGGTGAGTGACACCCTCTTGTTCTGGGCACTGAGAGCCTTTCCCAGCCTCTGCTCTGCTGGGACGTGGCACGGGATGAGGAACCGAGTAAAGCCCTTGGGAAATCAGGGACAAGCCCTGCAAACTGTTCTAGCAGGAGGTGCCTGGCTGTGCTTGGGAACACAATGTTCGGTGTGCTGTGCTTGTGCCAAACTTGGAAGGTTTCAGATAATTATTGCAGGTGCTGAAGTAACACCCAGACACTGCACAGCGGAGAGGGGGAGTGAGGTGCTGGACAGATGCCTGTCAGAAGCATTTCCATCCCTCCAAACTCCCGCCCCTGTGACTCTTTCAGGCAACAGATCATCTGCATATGAGAAATTCTCTTTCTTCCAACAGAGGAAGAGAAAACTATTGCAATGCTCACTCAGGGCATGCAACTGCCCTCAGCTGGAGCACATATATGTACACTAATTCCAGTGACTTCCTAATTTTTATTGCTTCTCTCTCCCCAACCTCATTCCCTTCCAGTATGCCATCTGGACTGCAATTTGGGTCACCTGGAACATCTTCATCATCTGCTTTTACTTAGAAGTGGGAGGGCTCTCAAAGGTGAGTGGGAGTTGGATGGGTGAGTTCCCAGGTTTTGCAGTGAAGGGGATGGAGTTTATTTGGGAGGGGAGGGGCAGGTTTTAATCCTGCCCTCTTGCCTGTGGAGGGGGTTTCTTTACCAGGGGGTGGAGGAGTACTGCTTGTTGTATGGAAAAATGAGGAGCCAATACTGATTTCTGGAGTTCTTTGCTGGTCAGTGCAGGTGGTGGCTGGAATAAACCCTGCCCTCATGTCAGGTAAAGAGTATTTGCTTTCCAGAGGTGGGAACAAGAGCCATCCTGAGGGGAGAGGGGCTTTGGGGGCTAATTCCCAGCCATAATGGGAAGACTGAGGAGGGCTGTGAGCTAACTAGATCATATCTGATCCTTTTGTGATCTGACACCAGCTTGGCAAGGAGGTGTCTGATGGAGGGGAAGGCCCTCGTGCAGCATTGAGTGTGTTCACTCTGCCAGCCTGTCCCAGGGAAGAGCTGGGCTGAGCTGGACCAAGGACTTTGCTGGAACTCTGTACCTGACCAGCTCTTGATATTTTTGTGCCTCCCAGTCGTGCTGAAGACTTAGTGCACTTCAGCTGCAGAGATAGGTACCTGCTTGTTGCCACACCAGGCAAAATATTTCCAATTGTACCTTTGGGGAGAGGCTCTTCTCTGCTGAACAGAGAAATCCCTCCCCAAAGGGGTGCTGGGGAGGCTGGCACAGTCTCCTTGGGATGTGGTTTCCCTGCCTCAACTCTTCCTTCTTAAATACAGTGGTAGTTATTCATGGCTGTTGGCCAGGGTGTTGTGAGTTAATATGTGAAGCTCTTTGAAGACTAGATTAGCAGAGTATTGCTGTCTGCTTAATGAGGGGTGAGTCAGAAATAATAAAAATGGGAGGCAGGTCCTAAATTAAGCCTGGGCTGTGAGCAATGAATTAAGAAGTGTTGCTGTAGCATGGCAGACTGAGAGTCATTGTAGGATCTGGGTTCATTTCAGAGCACTCTGCATCTGGCCTAAATTCCCAGGTCATACACTGAAGTTGCAGTCATAACTGGAACTCCCTGTGGTTTTTATAAGGCCTTCAGCAAGTCAGGAGTGACGGCACAAATCTTTTGCAGATAAGAAAATGTAGCTTCCTAATTTCTCAGTTCATCTTCATTTCCCCTCTCAGTTATCCCCAGAAACTTTGAGGGAGTTCTTGCCCAAAACAATGATTACTCGTGGTCTGAAGTCTCTGCCTGAGATGATATCGATGCTGGTTGAGATGAACAACAACAAAGAATTTTATATAATTATTATGAAATTATGAAATGCTCCCTTCTGTGGAGGAAATATTGGCTTGGTAAACTGCACTGGGAGCTTCTCTGACAGCCAGTGTTTGCTTCCAGCCAGCTGGTTACTCGTGTTTGCTAATCCCAACCTGCCCTGCACCACGTCGGGCTGCTGTTGAGCAATTCAAACAGCACAGACTCCTCCTTCTCCCCTACAGAGGAGCTTCACCTGGTAACCTTGCTCTGTGCTGGGGCTCGTTTTAGCCAAGCCAGCACACAGAGAGGCTTTATTTAGCCTGCAGGATGACACTTGTGACTGGGGACTTTTTTTTATAGAATTGGGCTGCAGTGTAAGTTGTTACTGACTCAGTGGATTTCCCTCTAGGGCTGCACTGAGAAATCAGTTAATTTAGTGGCAAATAGCAAAACCAACAGAGTATTTGTGCTTGTTTGGCAGTAAAATACTTGACAGCCTTGCCTCTGTTCTTAATGAGTTGTTTTCACTTAAAAAAAAAGCTGTTTTGTAAGAAAAACTCGTGATGCTGCTTTCTGTCCTCCTCCCCCTTAACTGAAGTAATTTGGGTCTTTGTAGTGGCAAAACAAATCCTCACTCCCACGAAAGACCAAAAGATGCACCTGAAGCAGGAGCTGAGGTTTCTGTAGCACAGTGGCGCTTTGCAGGCTGGCCCAGGAGTGGTGTTGGCTCTCCTGCTGCATCTTTGGAAACCTGATCCAAAGCCAGTTGGCATCTTATTGATCTCAGTCTTGGGATCAGACCCCAGATCTGGGCTTGGATGCAGTGCTGCAAGGAGCAGGTTCCTCTGTGTGCCCTCAGGGCCCTCGGGAGGAAGCTGCCCTTTAGCTCCTGATAAGGAGTCAAAGTCAAAGCTCATCATTAGCCTGGCAGTAAGCAGGGAAATTGCAAATATTGGAAAAAGAGCTTTGCTGGAGTGAGGCTGATGGAGCTGGTCTGATAAACACTAACTCGTTAACTACTAGACTAAGCATGAATACGCTGGGAAGTGTTTCAGACAGGGTTGTGCTCCTGTGCAAGTGCCTTAAGGGACTGATAGCACCCTGAAGATCTTCCTCAGAGCTGTTTCCTCTGGGATTCCTGGTGAGCCTGGGGGAGTGGGAGCAGCTCCTGCCAGCCCTGCACTCACCCTGCTGTGCTCCTGACAAGGGCAGCCTGCCAGGGCGGGCTCTGTCAGCAGCTCATGGATAATGACAGAATGCAGGAAGGGCAGGGAGATGGAAATACTGGAGTTTGTTAACTCTGGGGGCTGGTAATGACAGCCCAGTGCAACTGAGACAGATGATAACTCAGGTGGGGTGAGAAAGGGAAGAAAGGATACAAGTGTTTCTGTGTAAAAAGTTTAGAAAAAGCCCAGAGAACTGAAAAGATGAGGAAACAGTTACGTGCACTTCCTGCAAATTAAAATCTCTAGTTATACTATCTGGAGTTTTTTATGGAAAAGGAAAGTACTTTTTCCTGCTCTGTGGATCTATTCCATGCTTCTTGGAAGAGCTAAACTGGCCTGATTTCTATCTTTCTATCTTGTCTTCTTTTTTTTTCTTTTTTTCCCTTGCAGTCTTTTCTTAGCAGGAATAAGAGTATGAAATATGGCACAGCAGAACTTCATTAGGTGGCCAGACACAAGTGGATCAGCACAAGTGCCTAAGGAAGCACTTCCCTTGATGCTGCAAGGGCCTCCCTAAGCATGTAGCCTGTGCCAGCTTTCCTGTAAGTGCTTTGCCAATGAGCAGGCGAGTGATAGAGCAATCTGGATTTGAAGGGATGCTTCTCAGCACTGGCAGTGAGGTGGTGATGTGTCTCTGAGCAGCTTTTGGCAGCACTGCCGTGCTGACTTGCTCTGCTCTTGCCTCTGAGCACACTTGCAGCATGTGGGGGAAATGCAGCATCTCCGAGTGCTGTCGCTCTGCTCTGTGGTGGGGCTCACAGCTGAATTTCCAGATTGCTGTTCCTCCTCCTGTGGTCTGCTCCTGTTCCATCTCCCTCTCTTCTCTTTGTCCATCTGGCCATTTGATTTGGTGAATTGCTGGGAGATAGCTCTGAAGTTTCTAGGCTGTGCTTGAAATAATACCTTAAGCTTCTCCCTGTCTGCCCGAGCGTGAAACACATCCCTCCTGCAACCCCTCAGTCTGAGTTAATTATTAAAATCCTGCTGTTAAGATGTATGAACATCTGCCTGTCCAGCTGCCATGCTGACTGACTCTTCATCCTGTACTTGAGAAATGTTCAGAGAGGTTTGAGGAATTGGTGTTGTGTATTTCAATATATTCATTTGTATTTTCCCTCCAGAATTATTCATCTCGAATGGTGATTGCTAATTTATTTTTTTTTATCCTTCCTTTATATTCTCTCTAGTCTACACAGTGCTTTGATCTGAATCCAGAGCTGTGGTGGTCTAAATCTCCTCTTGAAGTGGAAGCGGCCCTTATTAGTCAAATGGGAGTTATTTGTATTTCAGAGAATCTGGACAGCATCTTGGGATGACTTTGTACCTGGGGAAAATACTGTGAGGAGGATGGATAAATGCATGTGTACTTACAACTGTCCCTCAACTCCCTCTAAATTTAGAACCTTGAAGCCTGGGATTTGGCCTTTAAATGCTGTGACATTGTCAACAAGCCTCCTGAGAGACACTGGAAGTGCTTCTCTGTGTCTCAGGGTGATACAGCTACTTGGCACACAGGACTGAATAAGAAATGTTTCCATCTAAAAAGATTTAGGATGATTCTGCTGTCAGGCTCTGGGCCTCCCATGCAAGATTCAGTTTGTTCCAGAGCTGGTATAGTGCTGTCTTGCCTGATAATTAAGGAAATTTGGGGGAGGTGGTTCAGAAGGCTGTTAACAGCAAGAAATAAAACCATCTCAGATAGTGTCCCTTAGCAAATAATTTCAGAACAGCTTTCAGAAAGCTATTTTAGAAAAGAAACGCATCTGGCTGTGTGGGTGTTAGAGGTAGGTGTGAGTTTCCTGTGGGACACAGTGGGGTGAGGCTGGGAGAGGAAAATGAGCTCTGTAAAATGTAGGTACTGCTGGTTTAGTGCTGTTGTCTTCCTTCTCGCTCTGATGGCAAACGGATGGCAGCCAGGTGCTACAACAGTTCGGAGTGAGCTGTGATTTTTTTGGCTGGCTTTCAGCATGCTCCTGAGAAGGAGCTTGTGTCACTCTTGGCTCATATTTCTCTCCAGGCTGAAGGTTAAAGAGGCAGTGATAGCCCTGGAAAGAAGTGAGGGGGAGTGCAGTCACACACAGCTCCCTCTCTGCTGCAGGGCTTGCTGACTGCTGGGGCTGATTAACCTCTTCCAACCCACATGCACTTCTGAGAGCATTTCAGGGTGTTTAGATCTCAAGTGAATAGCAGAAAGGTTTTGGGAAACGGCTGTTCCCTGGACTTTCTTACAACTGGTTCTTCTCTCCTGATTTCAGTGTGCTGTTCTATTCCATAGTTTCACTTCTCTCCAACCACCTTCTCACAAACGAAGCTGGCAAACCACAGGAGACATCCTGGGACTGTTTTCCTACTCTCCCAGCAAGCACTGAGCGACTGGAGGTCGATTGAGGGGTTTTCCTGAGTGCTTTTTTATTGTGCCCCATCACGCAGGTACCTTCCCAGGGCATCCAGCCAGGGACACAAGGAAAGGAACAGCACCGCTCTGCATGCTGAGACCCTCTCGTTCGTGCTGCCCTCCTGCCCTGCTGTGCTCCAGACAGATGCTGGTTCAGAAAGGTGTCTCTGAACACAGAGACATCTATGATCCCAGTGTGCAATCAGTATTCATTTTACATCTGGGAGATGGATGGCTCATGAGTGCGAGTCATTGCGGTGCCTTTAGAATCCAAATGTGCTCAGTTTTTTCCAATCTGTTCTTCACTGATGTATAATTTTTTAATTTTTTTATTTTTTTTTTGACAGAGCTGGAGTGTGACTGGAGGCAAAAAGCAGCCAGTGCTGGTTAGGTCCTCCTGTTCCTCCACCTGCCAACCTCCAGCCACACCTGTTCTGCTTTTTCAGGCTTAATTCACAAGCAAGTTCAGCTTCTGCAGCAGAGTTAGCCAGAGCCAAATCTGGGTGACAAAAGGCAGATTCTAGAAGGAAAGCAGCCTCTTTCTTACTTTGCCAAACACACATCAGTGCCTCTGTAAGGAGCAAAGAAGGCACTGAGGGGTCTGTCTGCATCAGTGAGGCAGAAGGTTTGGGAAGGCACCATCTGGGAGAGGGAAGCCCTGGAGACTGAGGTTAAGAGTAGATCCTGTGGTGCCCTGGGGAACAGCTTTGGTTCTGTGCTAACTGGGGGAAAGCCCTGGGCAAAGAAACAGGAATTTAGTCTTTTTTTTTTTTTTTTTTTTGTGAGGAAAGTGACTTTTCCCTCCTCCAGCCAAAGTGGTGAGTGATTTGTGAGAGGGAGAAGAGCCCAGCAGCTTGGAGGGCTGGCTGTCTCCGGGAGGAAAAGCTCCATGTGTCTCAGAACATGCAAACTCGGGAGAAAAAGAACAAGCTTTGCAGAAAAGATGTGATTTGGTGGAAATGAGATATCTGTGGGCCACTGAAGAGTGAAGCCCAGCAGAGGGAGCAAGCCAAAGACATCTGCCAAAATTGTGAGAAGCTGGAAGAGAAAACTGTCCCTAGAAGTGGAGCTAACGCAGCACCTTGCACTGTGTGCATTACCCTGGAACTGCCAATCCCAAAATTATTCCCCATAGCCTTCGAAACGCAGACAGCTCCCTCTGAGCTCCCAACTGTTAATGGAGTTTTCCCCATTGTCTTTGCTGTTCAGGCTGCTTTTGCACTGGTGCCTCGCTCCATCCCCGTGCCCTCCTCCATCTCCTGTAAAGCACATGCCATCTGCTGTGGTGATTATGTCAGGAGCTTTGGCAGCTGCCTTCTCACTTAATTGTCCACATTTCTTAACACGTGCTTCCTGCAGCATATTTTAATAACTGCTCTGCAGGCTGGTTTTGAGTCTCTGTGGTGGGTGGAGGGACCCCCCCCCCCCAATGTGCAGAGCGGGGCGAGTGGTTTCTGGTCACAGGTTCTCTGGCTGCCATTCAGAGTTCTGCCCTTGCAGCTCAAGTTTGTCCCTGGAGATGCTTCTCTGTGTCCATGTTTGTATCTTCTGGGTTCCTGTATTGGCTGTGGAGACAAGCCCTCTCTCAGGAGGGTCATTTGGAGCAGGAGCTTGGATAAGCTGCTGTGAATCTGTTTTTCCTCTTGACTCTGAGGGGAACTGGCACAGAGGAGCTGCCACAGGAGGTTTCCCGTGCTGGGAAGTGTTAATACCCCAGGCTCTGACTGCTGCTGTTCTGGGAGCCACTGCTTCCCTCCAGGGACTGTGTAGGACCCTGGCATGAGGAGTGTGAAGTAGTTTATGGATAGGTACTGAAACTTTCAGTAATGGGTAGGTGGGGTGTGTAACTCCAGTGCCTACCTCTACTCTGCAGAGAGACAGATTAAAAAATTGGAATGAAGACAATCTATCCTTTAGAATCTATCCTTTAGAATAAAACTTCTAACAAGAACAGCAAAACAAAAAGCCTCTCGGGGTAGGGGTGATAAGGAATTGCTGGGGAGGTGTTTACAAGAAGCTGCAATCAGCACCCTGAGGTCAGCCTGGCTGGGCAGTCTGACCTGGGGCTGACAGAAGATGCAGAAGAACCAGTTGTGAAGAGTGTGGAAGGAAATCAGACAGAAATGGTACAGGAGCTTGTCAGGTGTGTTAAAAGCTAAGAACAGAGGAAGGTCTCTTGTGTTTTGAAACTCACTTTGGGGTTATGGAGTTCATATTTTCAGTTCTGTGCTGGGGAGAGCTTGTCCACAGCACATGGTTCTGTGATAGGACACTTTGTGCTGTCTTGTTTACCTTTGTCTTCTAGATTTGCAAAGTTAATCTCCCAAGCTTAAAGCTTGAGGGTTTTTTTCTGGGTGCAGGAACCACTAGCAAAGTGTTCTTGGGTCTGCAGTCTGGAAAGTGTCATTCTAGTTTGGAAGCTGCTCAGACCTGCTTCCAAACTGTGCTGCAGGATGGTCAAGTAGGTTTGTTGGAGTGTGCAAGGCTGCCTCAGAAATGGTTTAGGAGAAGCCTGCCTGTGAAATATATTTAGTTTAGATAATAGGGTGAAATTCTTCCCTGTGAGGGTGGGCAGGCCCTGGCACAGGTTGCCCAGGGAAGCTGTGGCTGCCCCATCCCTGGGAGTGTCCAAGGCCAGGTTGGACAGGGCTCTGAGCAACCTGGGATAGTGGAAGGTGTCCCTGCCCATGGCAGACAGGGTGGAACTGGATCATCTTTAATGTCCCTTCCAACCCAAAATCATTCAGTGAGGGAATATAAAGCCCACGTACTTTGATCTGTGCTGGCATTTCCTGAGAGTGGGGATCTCAGAAGCTTTAGGTTTTTCCATTGATTTAATATGACCTCCATCTGACAGCCTGTCTGACACCTGTAGAGTAAACAGAGGTCTCTTTGCAACTTTCCCCTCTAGGACAGCGAACTCCTGACGTTCAACATCTCCCGGCACCAGTCGTGGTGGAGTGAAAATGGCCCTGGCTGTGTAAGGAAGGAGGCTTCCATGTCTGGCATCAAGGGGCTGGATAACCATTCCTACATCTCTGTCATAGGCTGTGCCCTGGAGTACAGGTACATCGAGGTCATGCACAGCTCCTTCCAGATCCTGATTGCGGTGAGTACGTCACTGAGGGGTGGCATTTGTTGAGGACATGCTGTTTGGTTTTGTTTTGTTTTTTCACAGGGCACAGAGGTTGGCCCGTATTTTCCACCACATTTTGCATCACCTGATTGCAAAGGCCTCTGTAAATGTGCTTTGTTTGGTTTGTTCTCCCGTTCCCTTTCGAAAAGTATTGCTTGAAAGAATTGGAAATGGATACCAGCAACCTGATGCCTGAAGTAATTCATCGATCCACCCACATAATAACAAATCATTCTGTATCCTGTTGAGGGGTGGAAATTCATGTTTTGACAGAGACAGAGACCCTTCTAGAGAAGGGTAAAGATACCAGAGTTTTGATAGCTGAGAGGAAATGGCCTTAAGTTGTGCCCAGGGAGGTTTAGTTTAGATTTTGGGGACAACTTCTTCACAGAAGGGGTTGTAAAGCACTGGAACAGACTGCCCAGGGAAGTGGTGGAGTCACCATCCCTGGAAATGTACAAGGAACGTGTGGATATGGCACCTGGGGACATAGTTTAGTGATGAACGTGGTGGTGGTGCTGGGTTGATGATTGGACTTGATCTCAAAGGTCTCTTCCAACCTTAATAATTCCATGATTCTATGAAGGATTGCTCTTATTCTCCCTGGCTTAGTGATGGGTGGCAGAACACACACATGCACATTTGTTGTGAAGAATTAAAAAAGAACATCTCCAGAAAATGAAAAAAAAAAATAAAAAATGAAGGAAGCAGTAAGCAGCATATTTCCCTTTTGCTGACACCCAGGATATATGCACTAAATGTCTTCATCCACTCTTTCCTCATCAGTTTTCCACAGGCTTTTTAAAGTACTCTGCAGCAATGCAATGTCCTTCATGTTCCCTTTGAACTATTTCTCACTTCTCTGTGAAATTAACTGAAACAAAATGTCTTCTGTCCCCCTCACTTTGTGGGTGCTGTTGCATTTTGTAACTGCATTAGAGTCAGCAGCCCACATCTCTAATCTGCTTTGGGTTGATACTTAGGGGTTAATGGCTCTAAGTACCAACCTGGACTGGTGAAACATTCACATTTTGGCTTCCAGCTTTGGCTTAAAAAAAGAGAAGTATCTCGCCCTGTTTAAATACTAAAGGACAACAAATAGAGATATTCCAAGTTCCTGGAGTGCCAAGTACTTCTCTGCACGTTTTTGGTCCTGCTTTCCATTGCCCTGATCCTGCATTTCCTATTAGCTGGGATGATCTGTGTGACCCAGTGACCTGCAGGGAGGGGGGAAGACTCAGACCCCTTTCTTGCCATGTCACAGAGAAGAGGCAGATGGAGAAGCTCCTGCTTCCTGAGTTGGATGGACTCCCTGGCGTGTGCTGGCTGTTATTATTCCGTTAGTTCTCCTTCAGGGAAAATGATCTGCATGAAACTGTCTGAGCTGCTTCCACGCACGTGTGTGAGAAAGGCAGAGCTGTGCACCCAGGAGAATAGAGCCTGTTGTCTGTTAGAAAGGGCTGTTGGCCTGAACAGGATTGGTGGTGCTGAGCCTGAGTTTGGTGAAACAACTGACAGACTTGGAAGTCAGGACATCCCTTTTTAAAGCACAGAAGTTTGTTACTGTTCACATCCTTCCTGAACTCCTGAGCTGGCACAGCCCCTGTGCCCTGGGCTAGAGGCTGAGCCAGCAAACGGTGCTGAGTTTGCTTGGAAGCACATCTTTGTTTTTTGGCAGCTTACTGACTTAGGCACGTGGCCCTGGGCTAATTGATCACACTGATATATAGGACTCTGTCTCTGGCAGTGGTTTTTCCTTTGCTTCTTCCCAAAGGCACGTGACAATATTCTCTGTGCATCTGCAAAACACCACTAAGGGGCCAGATGGGGAGACAGGAGGGAAATATAAGATAAAATAGGATTTAGGCAAATATTTTTCTCTCTCCTTCTCCCTGAGATCTAAGGTGAAATGGGTTTTTGAATCCTAAACCCTGGAAATCATGCTAAAATACTTGTAGGCAAGAAACCCATATGGGCTAAGCTATGCAGGGAACTAAGTTTCTACTTGTCCTGTAATAAAAGCAGAGTATTGAAGCCCTAGGCCTGTAACTGCTGCTGGCTCTGGAATGCTCATATAATTTTGTCATGTAGTGGGAGAAACAGCACTTTTCCCCTCTGCTTTGAGGTCAGGCAGAAAGCAAATCTTCTCTCTTTCTCTCTCAGACCTTGCCTAAAAGCAGTCAGCCAGTTCTCTCCCTTTTTACTCTCTGAGGGTCAAACTCTTTGATCCCTGCCAGTATCTTTTTCTCTTCTCTTTGGCTCACTTTGAGGCAGGTTTTATTACAGGCAGCTGTCCCCAGAGCTCTGGCAGGTACAGTGCTGCAGACAGGCAGGGACACCAGATTGATAGCACAAAAACACGACCAGGAACTTGAAGGCTCGGGGGATGCAGCAAGAGACATGACCTAGATCCCTCCTTGTCTGAGTCCAGAATAGCCAGTCCCCTGTTAAGAAGGGCGAGGGACAGACAAAATTGTGTTTTCTGTAGTTTGTTTTTGCTTTGCTTTACAGTTTTTAGAAGTTGTGAGGTGTGGTTGCGTGTTCGGCTTTTGCTTGTTTTTTACCCCAGATGGAGCACTGTGAAATCCGTGCTCTTTAGCTATGCAGCAGCCAGCTGTGGGTATTTTGCTTGTTTTCTGGAAGTCCCAGTTTCTTGAGACTACTGCACAGTGTTGTGTATTTGGGGCAAGGCTCACTGAATTTAATCTGCCACGCCAAAGGAGGGGGAAAGCAAACCTGAACCCATATGGTGAGCACAGTGTTGGCTGTCGCCTTGACTCCTGCTGATGTGTCATCCTGCTCCTGGGCATACATTTGAGGATACATAAGGGCTCAGTCTGCTTTTGCTCAGAGCTTGTCTGTACTCCTCGAAGGCAAAAGCAATCCCTTTAATCTGGAATGCCATCAAACTTGGGCATATTAGTCACCACACGTGATACAAGTAGCTGTAGGGCCCAATATGAAAATCTTTCTCAATGCTTTAGCACAAAACACATTGGAGGAAAAAGCTTATTGTAACATCTAAAAGTCTGCACTGGTATAGAAATGAACTGTAAAACTAATCCTGTCAGCCCAGTTAGGGAATGGAACAGCAACTACTTTGTCAAGGAAAGAAATCTGCTTTGTTTTTTGCCTTAGCAAGGATTCATCTTGCCTCTCCCCAGCTTGCCAGCCAGCAGGGAGAGCAGCGATTCCCAGTTCTGAAATACCTGGCGTAGCTCTGGGCTGTCCATATGGTAGTTCTGGGAGTGGGGAGGGTCAGGCTTTTCCTGAGGCTTCATTGGATTCGGTAGAAATTGGAAATGTCTCAGTGCCTGCCTGTCTGCTGTTTTCAGTCAGACTGACAGGTTGGAAGCTTCCCAGGAAGGCAGCAATGCAAGCCTTGACAGCAGATGTTATGTGAGAACCAAGGCACAAGAGATGCTTTGCTCTTGGCAGAAGGTAGATTTTCAGTGCCCGTATTGCATCCAAAGAGTAAAGAAGGTCAGGGAATCAAAGGCTTTTGATTGCCTCTCTTTGGCTACCTGGCCACAACAGCCCTTTCACAAGCTGGATTTCTTTGCTTTCTCATAGCAGAGATCTTTTTGTTTCCCCCTCTTGCACTGATGAGAGTGTACACACTTCATCAGCTCTGATTAGAAGTGAAACCTAGAATGCAACTGCCCTGAAGGAGGAGACTCTGCACCTACTCTCTGTGGTGAAAAAAGCAACAGCAAGTTTGTCTACTGAGAGAAGAGTTGGAGAGTCCAGACTCTTCACCAGGGCAGAGGTAGATTAAGATCTTACACAGTCAATAGTAACACCTCCTAAAATTTGCCTTCCCCTCCTTTGTGTATTTTGCACACTTGCAGCCAGCTGGTCCCCTTCTGTAGCAATTGCTCCAATTCAGCCTTTCTGGCTCCAGCACCTCAGTTCGATGCTGCTGTTTTAGGAACACTTCTCAATCGCCGTGAAAAAGTTAACTTCAGAGGGCTGAGAGGCAGAGGGGTGTTCAGACATACGTTTTCCTCATTCCCTTTGGGCACACTTGTCTCTTCCTGTCTTTCCTGCTCTGTTTATTTGCCTGCAGAGTGCTGGGGATGCCCCAGCTCCGTCCCCTTTCGTTCGGCAGCACACGTGTTCCCAGGCCGTCTGACAGGCTGACGGAACACACCTGCCCACGACATGTGTTCCTAATAAAAAGCTTAATCAGATACTTCTGCAGCTTGGAGAAAGCTGGTACTGAACATGCAGAACAAGTAGAGAAACAGCAGCAGAGGGTAAAGCCCTAGAACATTCTTTGGGGAATTAGAGCAGTAGCTTAGTGTCATTTTACATCACTGATATTTTCCCTCCTCTTCCACCTCCCCCATGTAATTTGCAAAGATCTAAGACTTATTTTTGTTTTCCCGAGCCAGTAGAGATTAAACCCCTCTTTTGCATTGAAATCAGCAACCAAGATGAGCAAGGGTGAAGTTCCAAATTCTTGGCCTCTGTGAAGCTTTGTGCTCTGTGTTAATTGCCCATAAACCTGGGTGATGTCTGGGGGCTTGATACATCTTCATCAGGGATGCAGTAAGACAAGAATTGTTGGTGTCTCTTGGAGTCTATTCATCCCAAACTCTGGGAGACTCTTCCAGTGGAAAGGACTGGACAGTATGAGTGGCATTTCTCCTCTGTAGCTCTATTTCATTCATAATTCATTCTGAAGGACATAGGGATTCCTGTGAGTTCATTTAATCCCTGAGATGGTATGTTTAATTACGGTTTTGGTCAGCCCATATAAAAATGCAGTTCGTGTTTTGTTGTACCTCTCTTTGCCACTGAAACTCTCCTGTTCTGGCCAGATCACAAGATTAAAGAAACCTCTTTGAATATAAAGTGCCATTAAATAAACAGGTTTTTTATTGATAAAACTCATATAAAGCAGGAATGGATTATAAAGTCAATAAAAAGTAGATTTTAACCACTAAGCAGAAAATTTTGAAACAAAGGCAGGAGGCAGAAGAAATAAAAAAAGAAAAACTCTCCACTCCAGTGGAGGTGGAATTAGAGACTTAGGGAAGTTCACTTCATTCACTAGTTTTTGTTTGTTTGGTTTGATTTTATAAATGCAAGAAGTCACCTTAGTCATAATAGGAAAAACGTGTGGGGTGAGTGGAACGATGGTTGAGGGTTATGAGGCATTAATTTCTGTGCAAAACAAACTTCCCAAGTCGCTCCTATCGCTCGGTGCTTCTGAACCATGAAAAATGCTCAGAGGTTTATCAGGGTTGCTGTGACAGTACAGCTGATAATCACTCACCCACTCTGCCCATAAACTGGGCAGGTAAATCATTTTCATTGTTAATCCTATCAGGAGTTTCCTGACACAGGTATCACATAAGATTTGTGTCTACATGTTATAGGGTATAATGATAGTGAATGGATTTAGGGCTGCCACTTTACACGGCTATTAACCCAAAGTTCCTACTCTGAGGCATGATGGGAAATCTGGGGAGGGAGAAAACTGTCCTAGAGCTCCCTTGGAATCCGGGTAGATGTTCAAGGTGCATCTTTCCTGCTTTTTTGTGTGTATGTAAAGGATCTTCAACCTATAAAGCTGCCAGAGGAAGCACAGAGGATGTGTGTGACCACACTCCTAACTTGTTGCTTGGGCAAATGCATTTGTCCTGGAGACCAGAGTGAGCAGAAGGGTGGGTGGACATTTCCAGGAGTGCTGGGATGTGCAGAAAGGACTCTGTTTTCCCAGGAGCGTCTCTAGGTGTCAGCGAGGGCAGGTCCCCCAGCCCAGGGTCGAGCGCCCTCCGGGGGTTTCTCAGAGCTCCGGGGAGCGGCCTCGGGGCTTCAGCACCACGGCCAGAGCCGGGCTCCGAGTCCTGGAATCCTTCGGGTTGGGAAAGCCCTCCAAGATCATCAAGTCCCCCTGTTCACCCAGCAATGCCAAGCCCAGCCACTAAACCGTGTCCCCCAGTGACACATCCACGTGTCTTTTAAATCTCTCCAGGGATGGCGACTCCACCACTGCCCTGGGCAGCCTGTGCCAGGGCTGGACAACCCTTTCAGCGAAGAAATATTCCCTAATATCCAGTCTGAATCTCCCATGGCACAACTTGTCTGCTCCACCCTCCTGTCAGGGAGTTTCTGAGAGCAAGAAGGTCCCCCCTAAGCCTCCTTTCCCCCAGGATGAGCCCTCACCAGATCCCTCAGCTGCTCCTCATCAGGCCTGTGCTCCAGACCCTCTCCCAGATTTCTTGCTCTGTTCTGGTCCAATAGGAGAGCGAAAAAATCTCTGATACTCTCTTGTTTTGTTTGGCTTTGTCTGCCTTTAAAAAGCAATGCTTCTACACAGAGGCAATTCTGAAAATCAGCAGGGACAATTAGACTGGCCACTGCACGTGGTCTTGTGGTTAGCATCACACCCAGGGGATTTATTTTTCCCTGTCCCTCGTTGAAACTTAGCCTGAAGCAGCCCTGGTTTCAGAAATGCACAGCAGGGGAAGGAGGGAGTCCCCAGAGCTACCCCCTGCTCCACAGAGGTACTGGGCTGTGCTTCCATAGGACTCAGCCAAGAGGACAGGAGTGAGCTGGCTTGTCTTTCAGATGGTTATGGAAAAATGTAAAGGAGAAGCAGGGTTTAGTGATGCTACAGAAACATTCCAATTCCTTTCCAGCAAGGCGTGTTTTGTCAGGGAGAGCTGGAAGAACCACGAATGTTGTAAAACTCCCCAGTAGAAATCTCATTATCTTGCCTTTTGTTTTCTGGTGTGATGTATTTTTCTGTCATATTAAAAATGAATGGACTCTACTTTTCAAGCCCTACCATGCATCATTCTGTCTCCCCTTGGAGTGAGTCACTGTGTGTTACAGGCTGACTCTTGCTCGAAAGAATTGAGTTCACAGTGGAAAACAATTATGCCTCACAATAACTTTACTAACACAGTTACTGTCAACCAAGATCTCTCTAAGTGGGGTGTTATGTAAAGATGTAAAATGAAGGATGGAGAGGATATTTGATTAACAGCAAGAAGGCAAAGCAAAATAAGACCCTTCTGGATCTAGAATGTTTAAGTCCCATAGTACCAGAAATTTGTTTCTCGGTTCAGGCTGAGTAACAACTTGCTACTGAGGCTGACTGAGGCAGTTCTGATGTGTTAGAGCTTCTACAAACTACCAACTGAGCTACTAAAGATTTCAGTGTCTCCGCACATTTCTGTCAGTTCATCACCATTTTTATGGTTAACTACCTTCTCGTGTGCATAAAAACTACTCACATCTTGTTGGTAGCTCCTGCACTGAAGTAATTTCTCTTCCTTTGCGTGCCCCATATGACAGGAATCCAGAGCTGATGAGCTCTTGTCCCTGGACCTCCTAATAAAACCTCCCCGTGTGTGTTTCCTGTATGCAGCCATCTGTCTAAAACCTTCCACAAGACCCTCTCCTGCACCCCCATCACTTCTTACAGAGAGTTTCAGTCTCAGCAAAGCCAGCCCATGTTCTTGCCAATCATTCACACAACTGCATGCTGCTGCTCTGAAGGTGAGGGTGGGCCTTGCAAGTTTTTATTTTCACGCTTTGATTGTGCTCCATCAGTGTCTTCCCTGACACCTACACCTGCAACCCCTGCCTACAGCACATAAGACTTGGCTCCACCATTACAGTAACACTGCCAAGAGGGGTGTAAATACTGGCTGTTGAAGTGCTGCTGAGCTGGGTTTGACTGGGCTCAGACGCCTGATTCTAAAATGATTTATTCTCTCTATTTTCCAGCTGGTGGGCTTCGTCTATGCCTGTTACGTCGTTAGTGTTTTTACAGAAGAAGAAGACAGCTGTAAGTATTTATCAACAGATCCCTTGGCAAAGGTTATAGTGAATTTTATTTCTCTCTCAGATGTCTGTCTGTGAGGGCTGAGTTTCAATCAGATTTCTTTCTGTCGCTGCCTCTGTGGGATAGGGCACTACCTGCTTCTCGAGGATCAGCTGGTTTGACTGTGAGGGTTTTTTCCGCCCATGTCACTGTGTGTTAGATGCTGTAATTCTGCTGCACTTCCACCATGAAACAGCTTGGTTTTGGCTTCTCAGCTGGACTAAGCTTTAGAGAAACAGGGCATCTGCTTCTGTTCTCAGGCTTGTATAGCCTAAGAACAATTCTACTGAAATATGACTGCTGTGATTAAGAGCACCTTTGACAGAGAATTCATCCCAGTGCTCAAGTAGGTGACCTGCTGAGTCTCATGTGCCACAGGCTGAGGATGAAGGAGAACATGAGATTTCTTGCCAAGGACCAATCTGACCACTTAATTTAATAGCAGAGGAAGTACTGTATTCGAATTACAAGGAGGAGGAAGGAGCCAACTCCCTCGTGTTTGGTACACAAATCTCTTCAGTGACCTGGCATCACTAGACGTGTGTCAGCAAAGACTCAGGGGCACCACCTGGGTCTGTGGGATCTGTGCAGGTATCTATAACCTGACCTTGGATTACTCTGCCCTTCTAAAACTCAAAACTTTGAGGCCAGTAATTTTACAAACAGAAGAATGGATGCATAGGGTTAAAATAAAGGTGAAGTTTGATTTCTTTGGCAATGGGCTGGGCCTAAGCCAGTTTACTGTAGCACAGGGTCTGATCCACAGGTTTTACATCCAAGTATCAATTCTTTAAGACACTGGTTAGGTTTGTGCAAGTAATTTTGTTGTTTTAAAGAGCAGCTGGCGTGGATGAGAGCTGAAAACAACAGCTTTGAACTGAATATTTGAAAGTGTGTGAAGAATGTGTTTTCATAGCAGTGAGAGGAGATGCATTACTTATCTGACTTCTCATGGTTTTTTTTTCTTCCTTCCTGTGTGGCTGAACTCATTCCAGTGGCTTTATTGATCTTTTTTTTTTTTAGAGCTTGGCAGTGCACTTAGAGAAGGTGCTACATTATAGTAATATTTTTTAAATTACCCTATAGCTCTTCTATTACCCAAACAGCTTCAGTTCTGAGCCCCTGCTGAATATTGTAAAGCAGGAACTTGACAGAGCTCATTTTTATAGTAGGGATCTGTTAGGAGAGGCAACCACATGGAAGGAAGCTTTATCTAGAAACACAGAGCTGTTAATTTCAGGATACATTTTTTTTTTTTTCCCCACTAACAAATTCACTTTCCCTCCCAGTTTCCCAGCTTGGAGTTAAAATGCCAGCTTGAATAATTAACAATGACAAACCATCAATATTTCACACTCGCAGGGGTAGATCCTTCCAGTGACCTGAATAAATTTGAGCTGCGTTTTAATTTTCTCTTCCATTTGTGGTTTCCTTTAAATGTTGCTTTGATATGCAGCATGAAGTAATTATAAGTGCTGAGGCACATTAATCAGGAAGCTCGTGCTAACGTGATTTTCATGAGAAAACACAGCAGTAGGGATCTACTAATGCTGATTTGTGGGCAGGAATATTTTAGATGTGCTAATGCACTATAATATATTGCAACAATGAACCACACTTAAGAATTTTTTTTTTTTTTTAAAGTGATTTGGATTTTGAATGCACCCAACCCTTCTCCCATAGATGCTCAGCTGATAGGACATGTGTTTGTTCAAGGTACTACATAGTTACTCAAAATTGCAGTTCTTTAAGGTTTCCTAATTTAGACATTCCACAACTGAGGTAATCAAGTGAGTGTCTGTTTTTTAAAAGGGCAGCCTTTTTTGATTTTAAGATACTCAAATGTTTTCAAATAGTGGCTGAGCAGAGGTCAAGTCTCACTGGAACTATTTGGGAATTATCCCCACAATTAACTTAGAACCTCTACAGGTTTCACCCATTACCTCACAGTTGTTCCAAAATCCCAGTGTCAGCGTGAAGCTCTCCATCAAGATGGAATTTCTTAGAATCTGTTGCCCTTGGGTTTCTAAATGTATTTTTAAGAGGTTTTTTTTCACATTCAGTATACCGGTAAATATTTTTTCTGTTGTTTGACCACTAGAAAATACCAAAACTCTTCAGCTAAAATTTAAAATAATAGTGCCACCTTCAGGAAAGAAAAGTAAACAGGCACTTATGTAGTTAATAAGACTCTCTCTCACTTGGACAGGATGGCTTTCACACTTCCAAACAAAATGCACTGACTTGGCACCAAAAAGTGGTCTAAGCTGAATCTATTTTAAAGGGTTTTGCAAGGCCTGCAAGGTCAGTCACAAATCACACCCCATCACACCCCTCCTGCCCTGGCTGTGCTGGCCAGCTCAGTGACACAGGCTTGGCCTGATTCAAGGGGAACTGAGACAGGCTTGGAAAATGCTTCTCTGGTTACTAAGGGAATTGTCACTTAAAACTCTCCCTGCTGAGTTACGTTGCCCTCCTGTGAACGCTGGAGAAGGGGAGCATTGTTCCTATTTGTACACAATTAAAAGAAATTGAGTTGGCAGAGGGGACGTGAAAAACATCAGAGCCGAAGATAATGAGGTGCTTGCAGTTTTCCAAAGCTGCTGTTGTCTTGCAGGAAAGACAAGTGGGGCAAGAAAATTCCCACTTCACTGTATAACCTTCAAGGGGATTGCTGTGCTGCCAGCTTCTCCCTGGCATTCACTCAGGAGCCATTCCCCAGCTTCCTCCCTTCGGCACAGAGTGGAATGGCTGAGGCTTTGTCAGCTCACTCTCATGAAGTCACAGCGTGCTGGCGATATCCAAGGAGGGTTTTTTTCCTGGAGTCTTTTGTTAGCTCTGCTTTAAGTCTTGTGTTGCCTGAATTTCCTCTTTGGCACATTTGCCCATCCCAGGAGATCCCAGGAATCCATACCTGAAAAACCATTTTTCTGTTCTGTCACTAATTTTTGTGTTATGCCATGACATGCACCAACCCTTTCTCTCATTTCCTTTCGACTTTCTGGCCATGTTTGTTTGTTTATTTGAGTTTTGATTTTTTTTCAGTTGATTTCATTGGTGGATTTGATCCATTTCCTCTCTACCATGTCAATGAAAAACCCACCAACCTTTTGTTCAAGCAGACATACCTGTAAGTATCATCTCCTGTGCTAAGAGGCTGCACGTGTCTCTTGGTTTGGTGGCCCAAGGGTACCGCAGGTTTGGGGGGTTTTTTCCCTCCTTGAAGGTTGATTTCTCCAACAGGCTTTTCAGGCATGGAAGGAAGGAAGAAATGGACACCAGAAGGGGCGAAGCAGCCCCTGCTCAGCCTCAGAGTGAAGCTGGAGTTGCTGTACTTGGCTTAGGGCAGTGCTGTTGGATAGGAAACAGTGGGGCCAGCTATAGGATGTTATTGTAAACAAACTATTGGGTGCCTTTTCCTTAAAGAAAGCAAAGGGAGGGGATTTTTCAGCCGTGAATGGTTCCCAAGCAGGTCAAGGCAGAAGCTTGTGAGGAAAAAAGGATCAGCCACAGCACTAGCAGAATGTGATCTCACTGTCAAGGTTAAATTGTGGTCTGTCAGGCAAAGCTTCCATGAAAGATTTGTACCGGAGTAAAATTTCTGCAACATCAAGTTATTTAAGCTGTCATAACTGAGCTCTGACCTATACATCCGAGTCATTTTAACCACAAAATTTGACTTTGGCTTGGGAACAGGGTCTCCCTGTCCCTGCTTGCACTTCTGGGGATCCTGGAGGGTACAAAGGTAACACTTCAGTGAATTAAATTTAAGTGAGCATTAGATGGTTTGTATTCAGGATGGCACAGGTTTTGCTCCTAAAGTTTCTTTTTTTTCATTTGTTTATTTTAAATTCTGTTATCTACAAGAACTGAGGCTTCCATGTGTGGGGCAGCCCAAGAATTCAGCTGAGAGCAGGGAGCAGAAAGGGGAGCTTTCCACAGCAGCTTCTCTCATACCAGTAATAGAGATCCATTGCTGAATTCCCATTTCTGCCCTCTAATAATCCCTTCCCACTGCTGAAGGCACAAGATCACAGTTTCACTCTGTCCACTTAAAAGCTGGTTCTTAATAAGATTCTGAAACATAAAGGCCAGCATTGTCTGCTTAGAACAGCAAGGAGATGTGATTTTTTATATTTTTTAAATTGACCTGTAAGTGGCAGTTCAACATACAGAATGTTCTTAAAGCAGCTGCTAAGGGAGGTTGTTTTGGGGAATAATGTTACCAGAGAGTCCTGCCAAAAAGAAGGATGTGAGAAGCAGGGAGAAGACTGGGGCTGAGGGAAGAAAAACTCCCCCCAAATAGGTTGGTAGATGGGCCCCTCTAATTCCACAAGGACTTACTGCCCACTTTGTCACTGCAGAACAAGATCAGAAGAGCAAGTAATTTTTGCAAAGCAGTTGAATTTCCTGTAACTTTGGGGTTCTATACTGTTATTACAAGGGATGCTACAGGAGATTAAATATTGATTTCCCTCTCATTTTGTCACAGTGGGGTGGAATTTTTCATAGTCTGCAGAAGCCATGGAGCCTTAAGCAGCTCCCTGATTTACTCCCTTGATGCAGCAGCGTGCTGAAGGAACATCACACACTTTTACAGTGCTGGGTTTGGGCTGCTTTTTTCTTCAAACGACCAGTTCTGCTCGTGAAAGGGGCTATCACTTATAAATGAAGTTTTTCATGTGGGGAGACTGGAATACGGACAGAACTTAGAAATGTAAGGCTTCCTTCCAGGGCTTCAGGAAGATGGGAAGCTGCTGCTGAAGTGCACAGATAATTTGGCTGTTCCTCACTCCAGTTCTTCAGCCCATCACTTCTCTGTCGGTGGCTTCTGCTGCCACACAGTAATATTTCTTTCGGGCTAACAGGACGTGAAAAGAGCTGCTGAGCAGTAGATAAAGTGACCCTCTATAAATTTCACAGCAGCCACCAAACAGCAATTTTTGTTTGTGTAGTTATTTCAGCCTTACTCTTGCCTTTCTTCCACATGTATGAGGGGGAAGGAGAGGAGGAAGGGATAATTGATTCTCAGCTAATGATACCATGGAGTGTTGCAGTCTGGGGCACTGAGTGCCAGATGCCCTTGTCCTGCTGTGAAAATCCTTCAGTGAGGACTTGAAGGTATTTTCTTTTTTTTTTTTTTAATATCCTATTCAAGAAGATGCAAAACAACAAATCCATGCAAATTCTTTGAAGTGTAAATTTATAGAAGAGCTAGGGATAGGGAACATGGGCTTTCTGGTTTTAACTCCTTTCTGTTAATGGAAATGCTGAACAAAACCAAATGTATTCCACACAGCTACTGACTTGGGGCTGGCTGCAGCCATGAACTTTCATTTCAGGATGGCATCACCCCCTCATCCTGATACTGCACTTGCTGGGCTGTCACAACTCTCTAACAGGATCACTTTCCTTCCTTCCCTAATGGAATTATCCTATTCTCTCCAGTTTTATTTATCCTTTTCTGATGAGATCACACTCCTTCCTCTCAGTGTGCCCTTTCCCTTGTCCTGGCTTGCATTTTGCCCTAATCTCTCTTCTTCATCTCTCCAAATTTATGAGTTTTCAGAGATCCAAGGCCCCACAGAACAGTGACGTGACCTGCACTGATGAGCACGGTTTATATCCAAGACTAACCCTCATAATCTCGTTATTGAGCACACAGCCCAAGTTAGAAAACTTTTAAATATGCTGCCACTGTTCAGATATACTAAAGGGAAACTGCAGAGTTCCTTAGCAGCCTAATGCAGTGGTTATCAGCTGCTAAATTCAGTGTTCAAACCATACACCCCAATTCTGGCCTTCAGCTTCCATCCACTGCACTGCAAGAAGTTCTTAAATACCTTTGCCTCCTACTAGGAAGAAAAAACATCCCTCCAAAAACCTTTTACTGATAATAGGTACTTCCAGACCATAATCCCATTATCTCCCAGCTTCATCATGGTGATCTACTGCCCTCCTTGACCTCAGTTGCAAGTCTCCAGTTAGTGGAAATCCTGACATATTATCAAGTCAGCTGTTATTTTTCTCTATTAAAAAAGCCAACAACAACAAAAAAATCAACCATCATTTTGTGCTGTTGCTTACAATGGCAAGATTTAAGTGTGCTTCACCTTAATTTGTACCTCCAACACTTACACAGCAAAAATGGTTATCTAGAAATACATTTATTTCTATTCAGGTTCCACAACTGTTTCTGCTCTACATTTCATTGACTCTAGGGGAGTTTGGCTGGGATGGTTACTATTTCAAGTCACAACCTTAAGTAAAAGAGGCTCAAATTATCATGGAAAAAATCTCTCTGGAAGTTTTACTGTGTAACAGAATTACCCTTAATCTCACTGCTGATTACCAGTCAAGGCACTACACTAATTATTTAATAATAATATATCAGGAATCTTGATAGAAGACACGTTAAAGTCTTCAGTGCCTGAGTTTCTGTGTCAAAGTGCTTAGCCAAAGGATAATAAATCGCCTTTTGAAAGCCAGAGTTACTCTCCTGAGGCCAAAAGAGTTTTGAGGAAGGAAGGGCTGAGCCCTTTCCCCTCCTTTAGCTGAAGCCCAAGTTCAGACCCCTGTCTCCCCTCAGGCTGCACAGCACAGGCTCTCAGCTCCAGGTTGCTTTTGTTCCTTTTCCCTTGTAGTCACAGAATTCTCACCATTGCAGGCAAAGAAGCATTTTTGCACCGATAACCGTGGAAGGGTTAACTGAGCCAGCTTTGACACTTCCCATTAAAGCTCTTATCTCCAAGCACCCTGCACTACCTGCCAAGGCAGGAGGAGGCCCAGAGCATCCTGATCATTTGTCAGCACTTCCCTCCTGCTGCATCCATTTGGTCCCTTGACAGCCTGCTCCGAATTTGTTTCGGAAAGCATTGCTGTGCAATCTCAATTATAAAGCAGAATAGCCTCAAAGCATGATTTTGTACACAGTTTAGTGCTAAATCAAGAACCTGCTGGGTGACAGGGGGTAGCCTCTATTTATTTAAAAGGTACAGAGATGAGCAATAGATCTTCCTGCCTTTTAAGACTGTATTTATAAGGCCAAGCAGCGAATTGCACAGTTGTGAAGCTCCAGCCTGTAACACTCACTGTGATCTGGCACCCCAAGTGCTACATCACATTAATGGTTTGAGAGCTTTAATTTTAATTGTGGGACCAGATTTCACTGACTTGCCTTTCCTCAGATCTACCAGTGTAAAAGGCCATTTGGTTGGAGAGGGTGTGACTTTTACCAAATGGAGAGCTCAGGATTGACAGGGCAGCACCAGGAGGTATTGGTTAATTGAGTGATCTGAGGCTCCAGTTGGCAATTGCTCACTTTAATACTCCCTAATCAATCTTTTGTGGTGCAGTGGCTGCTGGCCATGGGCATGAAGCAGCTGTGAGCATGAGCATAAAAGGACTAGACCCCATACAACAGTCATCCCTTACTGGCTGAAAAGGGGTTCTTCAATAGATCAGCTCGTAGCTGATCTAACTAATAACATTAATTTAGGATGACCAGAATACTTTACAAAAGGAACTTTCACTTAAACAGGGAAAAAGTCCCACTTTGTTTTGAGGAGAGAAAAAAAAAACCCATGGAACAAAATGCTTCTGCTTCTCTTTCTAGGTAGACTCTTTCCCAAACAAACAGTTTGCTGAATACGAACGTGAATTTGCAAACTCTTTTGATCAACCTGAAGCTGCATGTGTAAGAGGTGATGTTTCAGCCAAAAAACATTCACTCACCTTTACTGCTGGCTCCAAAAGTAGATCTGCTTATACTGCTGCATCTACACAAAAAGCACATCACTGCAATTTCAAGCAGCTACTTTATTCCAGAGATGACCCTTAGCTTTTTAAATTCCTAACCAAGTTTTATGCTGCTCCAAATGCTGAGGGATCCATAGATCTAACACTTTGGCTCCCTTATGTATTCCTTAGCCTAACTGCAGCATATTCAGGTCTGACACGTGCATAGTGTCCTTTCCAGGCTTGAAGACTACTTAACCACATTACTTCTGAGCTCTCAATCCTATTCCTCATCTGTAATAAATCATATTTAAAAGCCCAGAACAGGGAAAAAAAGTGTCCTAATTCTTTCCCTACCATTTCTGTTCTCTTAAGTAAGCAGTTGAGTACTTGCTCCACATTCACCCTTTTTTCCCCTCCCTTACAGGCCTGCGTAAGTGAAGAGGAGCCCGAGGATGGATAAACCTTGCACTCCACCATCAAAGGTGCTGCAGGAAACAGTCCCCTGTGGCCTGAATCTTTGGCAGAGGAAATGCAGGATGGTGAACTCCATTCCATTTTTTTGTTCCTTGTCCTCTTTTCAAATGCAATGAATGTACAAAGAACGGCCACACAGATGGTTTGCAATTCTCCAAGTGCCCTGACGAACCTTTCCTACCGTAATCTGCTGGTACTAGCCAAGAAATGACACAGGCCTAAAGACCTCTGGCAGAACAAGTCCACCAAGAGCCTCTCTCAAGAGATGCAGTTGAAGTAGGAGCTGCTTCCTTGCAGCCTTGGATCCATAAAGAAGGAAGCAACTGCGTAACGCCCTGGGACATTGCATATGTTCTGTAGTTAGTTCCTTCCCCTTCTCCTCTCCCTTGTTTTGAAAAGAGCCTAAATCCCCTAACACAACATCTCCTCCCTGCCTATATAGAACTTGGTGGGGGCTCTTTTACATTTGAGTTACTTAGGCTTTTTTGGTTTTTAAGTTATAGTTGAGAGCACTTCCCTTCTTCCTCCCTGCCTATCCAGGACTCCCTTCCTCATTCTCTGTAGATGTGGCAATAAGCATTTGTCCTGGATTTCAGTGTCATGTGACCTAACTCCAGTAATGCTGAGCAGCTAAAAAACTAGTACAAGCACCAAATCTTTACTCAGCACCGAGCTTTATCCCATTTCAGCATGCCAGGCCATTCTCAGAGCAGCTGGGGCTTGCTCTGGGTTTGCCCAGCTACATTAAATTAACACTGGTGTAGCCATACACACAGCTGAATCCCCCTGCAGGACACTGAAAAAGGCCTAGTTCTTCATGGATCACAGGGGGGGTTGTCCTTTCCTTCTCCATCAAGCAGCCATGCTTATTCCAGGCACAAGCCTGGCAACATCCCCATGGAAGATGGTTTTTTTTGTGACAGGTTTTTTGAGGGGAGGGAAAGGGCTGAAGGGGGAATGGAAGTGTAATTAAGTTGCATTAATGAGCTGCAGCAATTAATTAAAAAAAAAGAACAAAACCAACAAAATGTCAGTTTTGTTAGCTGTGCCTCCCAGCACACTGAGGATCAAGCAGAGAAAGAGCACTTGGCCAGCCAGCTCTGGGATTCTGGGGCTGGTACCTTCCAAGTGCTGCTGTAATTTATTATTATCTTACCTAATCTGTTTGGGATTACTTGGCAGTTTTTGAAAAATGCTTTTCAGAAGAGTCAAGCTAGAAGCCATGCTAGGGAGAAGTGTGAAGGAAGAATGAAAAGAAATAAAAATATTAAGTGCTAAATCAAAGACAGAATGATGCAGCTTTCTTTGTTCTGTTCCAAAGAACCCAGGAAGTAAAGTCCTCTTCTATAAACCCAAATGTATAAGCACCAAGAGAGCATTTTTTTGGTTCAGTGAGGCTTCTGTTCCAGATACCCACTGCAAATTAACATCCTGAGTTGTGATTGGGTGCAGCTGCAAGTAAAAATGTTGGTTTCTGGATAGGTTTTTTTCCCCTTCTTCTGACTGAGCAAAACAGACAACTGGTTTAATACTAGTGTCATGACTAGAGGAAGAAGAAGCTCAACTATCTTTCAAACAGCCCTGCCTGACAAAACATAACTACTTCCCTTATTAGTCAATATTGTGTCCCCACTAAGTTAAAAAATACCAGTGAAACAAAAGCTACTCTCTATTTCAACACCATGAACAGCAAAGTGCATGCACTGTCTGTTGGCACCTCCTCCACCTCGTCTTTGATTCAGTTCATTTCTGCATCACACTCATTCCTGCCTGCCCTGATGTTCCCTGGAGGGGCAGAAAACCAAAAGGGGGCAGAAGAATAAACATCCTCTAGTCAATGAGATTATTCCATGAAATATTTAATTTATTTGGGGCTTTTTAAATGAATCTTCCCTTATCCAAAACCACCAAGTTCACATTTTCTGGTTTGCTGTGATTTCTTTTCCTCAGAGAAAGTGTTGTCCATCAGAGACCAGCAGTTATTATTGGCCTTGTTTGAGAGCAACCAAAATTCAGCCCAGATGGTGGAGAAAGCACTGTTACAGTTTTGAACAGCTAAACCATTTCACTAATAGTTTCAGAAAGGAATTCTTCTAGGTGGTAGTATGGAGGAACTCCTGGAATTATTTTGAGGTCTGCATGTTTTTAACACTACACATCTCCAAGCCCTGATGGCACATTACTATTAAATGTGCTAACTGATTAAAAAATAAAAAAAAAAAAACAAAACACTTGCCAAGTACTCTAAAGAGACTAAACATCAAACTATGCACTAAACAGCATTACCTCTTGGCTTTAATACACACTGGAAAAGTGAATAAATAAAAGTGTGATGATTGAGTAGCTTCCTAACTACCACTTGATTACCTGTGTTCATTGTAGCATAAAGCATCAATTAATAGAAGGAAAATAAACACTAAGCCTATATTTAGGTAAGCCTATAATATGCAGTATCAATGACTGCCATAAATCATAAAAAGAAAAAAAAGCCACCACAGTCTGAGAAGAAACTAAGAGAAGCTACCAAGGGTCATATTCCACACTTAATTACCTCCTCCAGTTTTCACTATCAGAGCCATTCATCCTTCATACTCTGAGAACCCCTCCTCCTGGTCTGCATGTGCTGGAGCCCCTCTGAGTACCACAAGGTCGCAAAGCGACCAGGGCAGGGACTGGCAGTCGATCCCACCCCCAGCGTGCCCTCAGAGCAAGGAGCAGCTGAGGGTTTCGCTCCGGTGGGTTCCCTTATCTCCAGTTTAGGAGTGCCCTCTGTTGGGGACAGGCATCACTGGAAGTGCTACACCACTCTAAAAACAGGGCATATTTATTTCTGGAGGAACATCTTCCCATAGGAAAAACCAGCCTCTCCCTTCTGGATGTGGAAAAGCCACAATTTTCGAAGTGTTCAATGAGAGAAGCCCCCAGAAATAGCTGTACCTTGCCAGCCTTGTACCCCTGCTCACACTTACTTTAGGTTCAAGCCACACTGAGCTAAGAGGAAATAACACTATTCCAGCACAGAGCTGGTTTTCTTTTCCCTTCTCAGATTAGCACTTCTGTTTAAACTGTGAGCTTTTGCTGTTATTTATAGTGGCAAAACAAAGCCAGTGATACCTTGAACCCACACAACACCTAATTTGGCACGTTGGTGACAATCCTGCTCTCTATGAAATCTGTCTGGCAGAGACCCATCAATTCCTCCAAGAGTTGGAGGGTTCAAACTGCTCAACTAGTAATTCCCCTCATCTTTGCCAAGAACTTCACTGCTATAACCTCTTTCTTCTGAGGGCAGGGATGAAGAAAGCATCCACTCTGGTCTGGGGGGGTGGAACAAGATGGTCTTTAAGGTCCTTTCCAACCCAATTCTATGACTCCATGACCCACATGTTGTCTTGTGAATTCCATGCTCAGAACAGTTACTTTTCTCATGCCCATGTAGCACTGAGGTACAGAAGTGACCTACAACCTGATGTCACTCTAACATTTGAGGACACCACCACAGCCCTCCCCAAGGAGGGAATTGTACTAGAATCAGATACTCGGACCTCTAAGTTAAACAAAGGAAAAATTTTATTCCATGAAAAAGAACAGTTTAAAAACATATTTCCTTTCCCCTTCAGTTAACAAGCGATAGCATGGACAAAACTCACTCTTTTTAGCTAAATGATAGAATATTCCATTTTAAGTAAAAATCACCAGTTTATCCAGCAAACAGAAGTCCTAAAAATGTAAGTTTCCATAGCTATCTTCTAGTAGGATAGTATCCAACAGCCAGGGAAGAGCTCCATAAGAAGCTTCCAGGAGACCATAGTGACCCTGAGCAAAGAGTCTTTGACCTGGGGAGGGCAACTGGGAGTAAAGAGATTGCAGAGCCTTCTACAAGCCAGGCTTTTCCACTTAGTTATGCAGATTTGAGTATTAATGAAACCTTTCATCAATTGTTGAAAATTCAACAAAAGGGGGGGGAGGACAGGAAAGAGCTCAGAAGAAAAAGTTAGATTCTTCCCCTCCCACAACACATGGCTGCTGAGTATTCTTGCCTCAATGGAATGCATTTTGTGTACAAAAAACTCCCATTTTCACTCAAACTTACTGAAGGAAGCCCCAGCAGAATAATCTCTAAACAACTGCTAAATGTGTGAGAAAGAACCAGAGAGCCTACTAAAAACAGCCTTTGATTTCAACACAGAGCAAAGATTCATCTGAGAACACAGGAATTCAGAGGAGAGTCTCTGTCAACAAAAGCCTCTCCTTGGAGGACAAAAGAACCCAGCAGAGTTTTTCTGGAGCAGTCCTACAGCAGGAGTACAGCAAACCAGCAACTCCTAGAAACACTGAGCACAGGAGGCACGTTTAGTGAGGTTTTACACGTATGACAGGATACCCTGCAAATAAGATTGCTCCAGCATCCAACTATTTAGTGATTTTCTTCCTCTGCTGTGTTATGAGTGAGCTGTATGGACTTATCTTTCCCCTTGGGTGCATCATCATGGCTCAGGACATGAAAGTCCTCACGCTCCCCTGGATGACAGCCCTGCAGATGGGACACAACCTCAAATTGAGGGCACATTCTCCACAAGCTACCAGGTGGCCACAGGGAACAAACACAACAGACACATCTCTGTCCAGGCACACTTTGCACATCCTTTCCTCTTGCAGGCGGCGGAGCTGTTCTTCTGTGCTCAGCTGAGACTCATCTTTACAAGAAAAAAAAAAAAAAGCCCAAACTGTTAATATTCCCGCAGCTCCAGAGTGCCAGTCCTGACAGTTGAGGAAGTCACACCTCAACTTGTTTGTTGTTTTGTTCAGAAACCTGCTGTGGAGATGGCAAAAGTGCCTCTCAGGCAAGTTTCATTTAAGCTGAAAGACTACAGCTAATATAATCTGTTTTATCTACACAAGATTCAGTTTATCTACACATGCTGGACTGAGCAGGGACAGAGATCAACATCACTGTACTGTGGTATGTAAATTATCCCAATAAACTGGGGTTTTTTTAACAGTCTGATTCACAGTGGAACTCTAATGCCTGAATTAGGGTTTCTAATGACATATACCACTCAAGCAAGCACACTCTCCCCTTCAGGATTTAAAAAAAAAAATCAATTAATGTAATGATTACTGATGCCATTATTCTAAAACTCATCCCAATTAAGCCTAAGCTCAATTCCACCACCACTGTCAGCCCAGAGCACCTGATTCCTTTTGCTGCACAGATTGCACTTCTTCTCTCGATGTTCCAGCCTCCCTCCGAACAGGATCTGTGTAACCAGGAAAGAAGATGGTATTAAATGCTACGCTTGTCTCCCTCTCCAGACAGTGCTGTGTGAAAAGATGAAATAGCCTGGATCTCAGGAGCCTTTGGTTACACACCTCTTGACTCTGCTCTTAGTTTCACAGGCTCAGCCTGGTGCAGCTGATGTTCTTTGTGGTGCTTCAGTCACTATGTAAGTGAACCCCCCTATCAAGGCATGTCCACATCACATTCTCTCCTCAAAGTTGGTTTGTCTATCAGACAGCAAGAGCCATCAGCTGCTCATTCCTACTATTTAATCCCATTTTCAGTTTTGTGGACTTCCTTTTTCTGTGTTCTACAGAAATGTCAGACCACGCTATGGAGACAGGGGCTTTGGAAACTGCACCTTCAAGTAAACTTCACTCGGCAAACAGACTCCACAAAACAGATAACACAAGACAGATAAGTTCAGGAAGCTACATATCATCCAGACAAGTAGTATGGCTGTTTCTGATCAATTTATTGATCCAATTTTAAATAGGCTTGGAGTAATTATCCATCCTAGAAGCTTTGCTTCAGACAGCTGCCTCTGTCTGGATCAGATGTGAATTTATGCACAAGTCTCCACACTGTGGAGCTGCTACTGCAGGTCTAAGGGTAGCAGGAACCATTGAGGATATCTACACCAGAGCCTAGTGGAGGGAGAGATAGGCACTGATATCCCAGTAACCACAGCTCCTCCAGGCTTCTTTAAATCAGAATGCCACTGTTCAGCCTGCAAAGGAAAGGCAGGTTGGGGGGCATTACTCCTCTTAATTCCAGCCTAGGAAGAGAGAAGGCAGACCTGCAAGACACTCACAGCAGTGCTCAAGGTGAATGAAAAGGTGACCCACCCACCCAGCCCAGGTTTGGAGCCAGGCCTACCTCTGCTTCCCACGGCACCGCTGCTCTCTCCCCTGCCTGACTGCAGCAGATCTGAAATCAGTTCAGACTCAGAAAGGTAGAAAGCTCCAGTCAACCTGAATTTATTCTCTACCAGGCTTGCCACACAAGTGGGGTCAAAGCCCATCTGCAGGACATTGTGCACTATGTTACGCTGATCCTGAGAAGGATGAGCCAGCTCTTCCCAAGCACTCAGAGGATCTGTAAAGCAGCGGAGCAGATACTTTACCAAGAAGGCTGAACTTTCTGGCCCAAGTGTGCCATTCCCTAAAGCTGTTATATATAAATCGGTATTAATATACTCCTAAACACGCCTCGAGCTATCTATATATAGCTAGACTAACATCCAGATTTACAGTTTGTACTTCCAATCATAACTCACAAGCAAGTTAATCAAAAGCAATTTCATAAAAGCCCAGGGACTGATTTTGGATGGTTTATTCTACTGTATCAGTAAACTAAGTCTCCTTCTATCAGTGAGCTAAGTTTGGCCTCAGTCCAGAATCCTTATCTTTGTTTTCGCATCCCAGAACAGAAGCCTCAAAATTGTTTTCATGAATATCAAGTGGAACATCCCTATTGAAGTGTCTCCTACCTCAATCTAGCTCAACAATTCATCAGTAACAACAGAAGTAAGAAATTCAGCTGGCAGCCTGTTCAAAGACTTAAGTCTTGCTTAAGCTCATGGGAGCCGAATTTCACCTACTTAAGTTTCCAGGAACATCTGATGAAGGGGAATAATCCCCAGGATCAACCACTTCACAAACATCTAGACCCTCTAGATGTTCTCTGGTGTCTTATCAAGCTTGTTTAAAATGTTGCAGTGTGGAAGACTCTACAGACAGACAACGACATCAAGAGTATGCACAAGTCAAAGGAACATTAGGCAAACACTCAAAATTTACACAATTATCCAGACTAGCTAAGTGCCTCTGGTCTTAGACTACCAAGTCTCATGAGAACAAGTAATTTTGTTTCTTGAGCTAGAGACTTCCCTAAAAACAAAGTGAAACTGCTTGTAGGACATCAAAACGTCTCACAAATACCATATCTACAGAGGGCACTGTAGCTGGGGTGGTAGAACCAAGACCACACCACTTTCAACAGAAGATGAAGGACCATGTAAATACAGCACTGACCTTGGGAAGGAGGGGAGTCCTGTTCAGTCTGATCCCAAGAATGCCTCTGAAAAGTGACATGAAAAGAGAAGCAAGTGTTCAGAACTCCCCCATCTACTAAAACTCTATCTACTGCACACAAAACACATAATAGGACTCACTGGAGCTAGCAGGGTGGTAGAAAAGGTCTCCTGAACACTGTTAACAAACTCTCTCCCCTTTGAATGCAATAAAAATTCACACCTATAAGCAGAAAGATTTAAACATATTAGTACAGGATCTCTCAAGTGAAAGTAGCAGGAGTAGTTTGAATTTCAGAAGCAAAGGGTGCTATGAGTTATGAGCAAACTGCTATATATTCATTAAAGATGGGGTATTGTGGGGTTTCTCACTCCCATTTCCTGCACAAAGGTTGACAGTAAGAGGTTCATGATTTCTCCCCCTTAACTCAATCTTCATGTTTGGCTCAAGACGAGCTCAGTTGTAACATGCTTTGGAATAGACCACAAAACTGTGATAAGAGAGCAATTCACAGAAAAAAAAAACCCATAAGAACTGCTAAAGAAAGCCAAGATTTACAATACATTTCTTTTTGTACATCAGAGGAGTAGTAACCAAAGCTGCTATTCGGTGTCAAAGAAAGTGACTTTAATTGAACTCTTAGATGGTGAACTCTGGGTCAAATTAGAAAATCTCGAGTCTGTGCCATTCTACCTGAGCTTGAACATTTTATTTTGCTTTTAAGGTGAGAGGTTCTAAATATTTCTATCCTATGGAAAAAAACAAACAAACAAACAACAACAAAACCATCAGAGTAAAATGCATGACCAATCTTTTGGCCCTGCTGTGAAGGGCATTTGTCAACTCAGACTGACTTACTCTGGATACCACTTGGCATGTTCCCTCCAAGGATCATCTCCGAACGACCAGCTCCTCACACCTCCATCACAATAGAAGCATCTCACTACATCACCTCGTCCTGAAAGGGATATCAAGAGGTTATTTTATGTCTGAGACATTGGGTACTCTACTGACCCTGGAGGAGAACCTGGGGAATGGACTGAGCACAAAACACAGGCTGACAGAACAGATGAACACGTGACAATTTACCGACACTGTGCAGGGTCTGGAAATCAGTTTGAACTCCCAGAGCTGCAGCTGGTTGAGATGATTCCAGAACTGGGTCACAAGCTAACAGGCAGCATGAATGTGAGCACCTGAGCTCCCATGTACACACATACCTTACCCAATCCCCCCTCTATTTAGAGCAGAACTGTAGTTAGTTATACCTATAAACACGCTGTTCACTAACCACAATCTGCCATAACCAGAAGGCACAGGCAGACAATGTACACAGTTTCCATCTCACAGGTATAAGGACTTGCCACAGGGTGGTCCCCTGGCTGGCCTGAGCTTCTCTTCAGAGAAATCACAGGGGGTAAAAAGCCAAACACCATTAAGAAGAACTGCAGATAAGTGCCCTGCCCTGAGGACATTGAAACAATGAGGTTGCCAATGAGTTTGGGTCACAGACATGATCTTCCAAGCACTCATATTAGAGCACTGTTTGGCTTCACTCAGTGCTCAGTTCCAGAGTTCTCCAGGTCAGGGGACTGCTGGGGAGTACCTTGTGAGACTTCTGTGCCTAATGAGTCCCCAGAGTAAGTCTGTGACACTCTTCAACAGTGATTCTAAACTGTTCAGGGTGTTCAGGTTTGCTTCTGCTAAGGGACCTTTAGTTTATAGAACCTGCCTCTGACTTCTTCCCATGTCTCAGTTTGACATGCAAAAACAGACTCCTTCATATCAAAGTCACCACACTTGTAACACACAAGTATTCCCAAATTATTAGCTTGCAAAAAACCAGAAGGATTCCCCCCAGTATTTAATTGCAGTTGAGCATTAACAGTGTAAATATTTCCTCTGACTGGTCAATCCAGAGAGGATTATTTCTTCAAACCCTTTAGCCAACCACCAAAGCCTTCTCAAAGGGAAACAATAATGTTATACTGATATTCACATGCATGTGATTACAAGAAATATTGCCTGTTTTACTCAAAAATTAGTATCTTATTTCTGAATTAAAAATCCAGAGCCCTTAGAGCAACAACCCTCAGTGACAGCCAGAAAGTCTGCCTACCTACAGATTTTACACAGATTTGGGGTTTTGGGAAGGCCTCAGTGCAAGACAGTTTATACAAAACACGACATGTCAAGCAAGCTCCTCAACTCCTTTTAGAAATGCAAGTCATAAATAGGCTCAATGGATCTTAAAGCACGCACTCTTCTGCCAGTAAAACATCTGTTTAAAACATATCACTTTCTCCACTCATGCTGGCAAGGGAATTCACTTACTAGTGGACCCCTCAGTACTCAAATAGGAGTTGAAGTAAATTCTGCACAAGCAGCAAGTGAAACAGCACATGTTGAAGGGAGAATGTGGTTTCTAACTACAACACACATACTTGCAAGCATTTGTAAAAGCACTAAAACACAGTGAAACCTTCAAAAGTTAACTTGAATAAGAGTTAAGAACATCTCCCCAGGGTACCTACCAGTGTAAAAGAATCCTGCTCTGGCCAGTTGCTCCGGATGAATGTCTGAATTTTGCGGCCAGTTCTGAAAGGTAGAGAGTCTCATCTCCTCTGTGACCATCTCTGGGTACTCTGGTTCATTGGGCAGGGCTGTCTCCTCACTCACTATCCCCTGCAAGAGACTGAGGAACTGCCCATCCACAGTGTCAAAGATCTCCTGAAGAGACAGCATCTCTTGGTTCCCGACGTCCTCGCCGCAGATGTATTTACAGGAAGGGAAGAAATTCAGGTGCTCTATTATGGGGCAGTCCCCGGGTCTCCAGTCCTTCAGGACACCACCACAGCAGAAGCACTGCACTTCATCCCTGGGGCCCACGTAGAAGAACCCAGCCTCGACCAGGTCTCGGGGGGACACGGGCGAGCTGGGTGGCCACCGCTGGAAAGTCCTGAGTCTTCTCGCCACGCTCCTCATGCTGGGATCGAAGAGCTGGGAACAGGCAGCCCCGCGCTCCGTCCCCTCTGCCGGTGCCGCGTCCCCCATGGCCCTGTTCTGAAAGAGAGGGTGAGATATCCCAGAGCAGTCAGCTGGATTCCCAGCTGTCACAGGCAGCACTCACCCCGCAGTTATTTGTTCCTCATCCCCGTGCATATTCCGGAAAGCTCCTGGTCTGGACAAAGCTGAGCTTGTTTCGGAATTGCAGCCCGAACGCAGATCTGGTGGTTCTGTGCTTTGCTGTTGAACTTTTGCTGAGCCCTCACTAGTGGCTGATGGGAAGAGACCAGCACTTTCAGAGCCCCCCCTTGCCAATTTACAGGAGAGATGGAATGGAGAGTGGAGGGGGAGAGCAAAACCTGTGCTGCGTCCCAGGCTGAGCCAATCCAGCTTTGGGCATCTCATCTGCGAGATAAATCCCCAGTCATTTTGCTCAGCCCTCAAATTAGGATTAAAAATGTTTTGTTCCTAAAAGCAGATTTCAATAGGCACTCCATAAAGAGGCACAGAACAGCCACACCCAAACAAAAAGTGTCTCATCATCCCCAGTTTACAGCCAAACACTACACAAAACATCAGGAGATTTTTCATAACCTTATTGCCCTAATTAAACAGTGAATATCTAGAAATACCTCTATGAGAGGGCTTCTCCAGGGGATAGCCTAAATTAATTAGGTGCAGTTTCTGTGAGGTATTGTTCTAAGAAAATAAAGGATTTTCTCACTTTTTGCCTTTACTAGTTCTGTGCAAGAGGAAAAGTGAAATTAAAGAAGTTCCCAAGTGCCTGATTATCTAAGCCCTCATCCTACTTAAGGTAACAGCCCTTCCCTCTGTGAACTGCAACTCAGCTACTGCTTCCAATACTTTCCCCGTGGCTGGCAAAGACACTTCCAAGATGCCATACAATGGCACAATTGAAAATAAGGAAGAATTTAACTAATTACATCAAAGGAATTCCTTTGGAGTGAAGTCACTATGTGCATGATTAACTAGTAGGTGCAATCAACTCCATTTTTTTCTTTTTTTCAAATTTATTGCCCTGAAGATCCCTTCACCACCTAACTCAGTAGGTAAGAGTAAACTATCCTCTGGTTATCAGGGCTAGGCATTATCAGCACACAGACCCCAAAACATCATACAGGCAAATATAAGGAAATACAAGGAAAAATATAAATACACAGTCTAAAAAATTATGTGTTTTCAAAGTTGGTACAGCACATTAAGGTAACTACAGCAGTGCACTCTGGAACAGGCACAGAGTAAAATACAACTGGAAGCCATCTGTGAAGCAGCTACTCTGCAGTAAACATTATCACAGAGACCATGAAGGGGCTTAAGAAACACTCAAAACAGGAGCATCTCTCAATTATTCTTCCTCTTAACAAAGTCCTACAGCACACTGGGGGGGGGAACTTCATAGGGCATTTTATTCACCACAGCCAGAGTTAACAAACCCATCCTCCATAGGTATTACACCTTTAGTGAGATTCTAAGAGCAAAACCAAGTCTGCTCAACCATGTACATCTCACAGTGAAAGGTAGCAAGGAACACAGTTCATTAGCAACTAGAATTTTCTTCTATAGTGACAGAAAGCAGAGTTGTAGGAAACAGCTCTAAAGGTTCAGAAACTGTGCTTTGTTTAACACAACAAAGTGGTTATGAAGCAAAACAAGGCCTTAGAAGGGTTAAACGAAGCATCTTACTGCAAAGACCCACTTTTCTCCCCCCCCGTTTTCTACCTTGCTCAAAGGAGATTTTGTTCTGTACAAACTCTACA
>JAYRBT010000054.1:8482522-8494159 GCA_036023395.1 Myiotriccus ornatus
ATTATTCCCAGGAACCCAGCTGTGCCATTAGTCAGTCTGGTAAGGTTTGTCCAGAGGCAGAAAGCATCTCTAGCCTGCTGACTGCACGTTCAGTCTGTTTGAAAGATTAGTTACAAGAGCTATCACATCACATAGAAAAGGAGATTTATAGGCAGTGCGTCTCTGGCACCTCTGCCCACAGGAGATGGTGTACAAACAGGAGCCTCAGAGCCCTGGATAGTTAAAATGGATTTTTTTCGTGATCTAATGTCATCATTTCCAATTCAGTTAGTTCTCAGACTTCGTTCTCTAAGGCACTTTTCATTCTCGGTAGAATAAGAACACTGTGCACATAATAAGCCATTAGTTTTTCAAACACACTCTGGAGTAAACACTGGGATTTTTCTGCTATACAGTAGCTTTATGTATATGAGTGTGTATATTACAGATAGGTTTGTATACACACATATGTATTTGCCTCCAAGAAGAGAGGTGCATGGAGAAATAGTGATGGCTTTTTCTTCACACCAATAGAAAGGTGGTAACTATCACTGTGTGTCTGAGCTGAAGGGAATTGGCACAGCCCCAGACACTGCTGATTTCCACTAGCTGGCAATCTCACTGTGCTTTTTATAAGAGTGCATTAAAGGTATTAATGATGCTAACAAAGAGAAAAGTGGGATGATTAACAATGAAATAAAATAGCAGAGGAGGGAGGAGGTCTGGAAGGCTCAGTGTATATCAGGGACTGTTCTGAGAGATACAAACAAGGGAAAGCAGCCCCTTTTTCACAGGTTTTGTCAGACAGGTGGTCTGGTGTGGTGCCTGCCCAGCTGCCCATGCTGTAAAAGCACATCCTGTGGTGGGTGGTTGCAGCCCCACTGTAACAAGAGGGTTCTGCAAGTATGGCTTTTTCTTCCTCTGAGAACTATGAGATAAATAAAAAAAAGGCAATGTGTATGGGAAACTCTGATAAGATAAGAATTTTATTCAGTGTTATCTTTTCTCTAGTAGTAACACTGGCTTACAACACGAGCTCTGTCATGGAGGGCTGCTCCCCTCCCCGTTAAAATCCTGCCCTTTAATTGAACCCCCTTACTGTAAAAACCCAAAATACCTTATTTCAGTGATTGGATTTACTCCCCAGGCTGCACAGCTAGTGGAGGGTAAAGGATCAGAATTAGCAAAGCTGGAGGAAACGTAATAGCAAACTGCCTGCCAAGAAGCCCACTGCAGAGACCATGATCATCTCCCTGGTGCTAGTTTGGTCATAGCTGATGTAGTTGACAGCATTGCCATTTTGGTGGCCATCAGCAGAGCTCAGTTAGATGAGCTAAAGGGAGCTAGTCAGGGTTTTGACTCTCTCCAAGGATATGGGGAGTGTAACTCCCAGTTGGAACCACCTGACATAGCTCATGCTTGGGCTTCCGAGCACGGGCTGTGATCACAGCCATGGACTCTTCCATCCTCAAAAAACCACAAACAAAATCCCCCAACAAACCAAACAACATTAGAGGAGAAGAAGAAAGTGATGGAGGAGAAAAAAAAAAAAAAAAAGAAAAAAAAAAAAAGAAGCAAAAACCCAGTGGCTCTGTCTGAAAAAAACGGAGGGAATTGTTTGTTGGGGGCATGAGGGGTCATGGAATATGATGTTCAGGACTGAAACATGTCCCCTGCCCTAGGAAGCTCTGTCTTACCTCCCTACCTTTTGTTCTGCTCCAGACAAGCTGCCTGTGCTGCTCCATCCCGAGAATAATTTCCTTCTGACGTAGAAGGTTTCCATTAATCCCTTCCTGCTTGCATCTTTGTTTCTGGGCAATTTCCAGAGCATTAAGCTGCAGCACATCCACTTATTCTGGGACTCCCCATCTCAGTCATTACCTTCTTTTGCACAGTCCTGTCCACTGCAAGCTGCAAACCTAATTGTGCTCTGCCTGTCGCCTCCCCTTTGGCTGCTGTAGCAGTTACAGCCTCAAAGAGCCCCATCAGATTAACCACAACTGTTCCTTGCTGAAATCACCTTGGTCCCTATTACTCAAGCTGTGCTTTTGCATTTGATCTTTTAAATGCTTTGTAATGCTTTACCCCACCGTTGATATGAAGCTAATTGGGATGTAACTTCCTACAGCACTTCTAGATCTTTTCCTGTAACGATGCCAAAAGCTTTTTCTGTCTCTGGGGTCTGCACCTGAATTTAGCTGTGAAATGACAAGCTTCCAGAGGCAAGGTTTTGCATCAGGATTTGATAGTGTAGATGACTGACTGGCTGTCTAACTGTGCCTTGCAGTGGGAAAAGGGGGAGCCTTGGGTGGGCATGGTTTGTGCAATAGCTAAAATCAAGCTCAGCAGCTGCAAGCAAGCCTCTGATCACTGCTTTGCACGAAACATTAACCTCTCTACATCAGCTGGCATTTTCATGTGGGAAGGGGTATGAGTTTTCCTGGACTGAGGTGGTGGGAAAAGGCTGGAGGTTACCACTGTGCAGTGAAGTGCTAAGGAAACATCCCTTCTCCCTGGAGGGGCAAGGCTGGGGAATAGGAGACTTGTGCTGCCTCTGGGGATGGAGAAGGAGCATGTTCATGTGTCTCTCAGCTGGGAAGCCTGTGGAAATGAGTTGGGTGGAGGCTGTAACCTTCCATCCTTACAGGAGGAAGGGCTTCAGATGCTCTGCTTTACCACAGTGGTAGTTTGCAGACCAGCAAGAAAAGTGTTTGCTGCTTGCACACTTTCAGCCTTGTCATTTTAGAAATGGAAGTAGCAGCCCTTGGCATCCAGAATTGGTGCCTGTGAGAGAAAGGACCTGAGCACTAGCTTGAGGATCGAGAGAGGGGCCAGGGTTTGCAGGGAAGGAACCGTGCACGCATCTTCTGACACAGAGCAGTAATCCAGCGCCTGCTTTGCATCTCGCATCGGCTGCTGGTTCCCGCAGGTTCCGGCAGATTCCCGCAGCCTCTGCTGGGATGGAGAGCGAGTGCCACCGTGTGCCCGGCAGCAGCCATGGCTCCCGTCCGGAGGAGAGCGGTGACAGGGATACCTGCCTCTTCCCGAGCAGCCTCCTGCGCTTTGCAGAGGGGCCAGCAGCCCCCAGGTGATGATGACTGCATCACGAAGGTCTGATGGTAGTTCGCCTCTCTCCCAAAAGCGCACCACGAACTCGTGAAACTTAACATGGAGTGCTTGGCTTCCGTGCTTCCAGACTTCAGGTGGGATTCCGTCAACCCCAACTGCCTTGCCAGGTTTCACCTACTGTAAGGCCTTAAGAGAAGAAAGGAGATAAGTCAGATTGTTCAAATTACCGAGGTATTACTCTGCTCTCCATGACTGGTAAAATCCTTGCAAGAATTCTTTCGAACAGGTTAATACCTGCTATAGCAGAAGAACTTCTACCTGAAAGCCAGTGTGGTTTCCGAGCCAACAGAGGTACCACAGACATGGTATTTGTCCTCAGACAACTGCAAGAGAAGTGTAGGGAACAGAACAAAGGACTCTATGTAACCTTTGTTGATCTCACCAAGGCTTTCGATACTGTGAGCAGAAAAGGTCTGTGGCAGATTTTGGAACATTTAGGATGTCCCCCCAAGTTCCTCAAAATGATCATCTCGCTTCATGAGGACCAGCGCAGCCGAATCCAGTGCATTCCATATGGCAATGCACTTTCTGAGCCCTTTCCAGTAGCCAGTGGTGGGAAGCAAGGCTGCGTTCTTGCACCAACCCTATTCACAGTCTTCCTCAGCATGATGCTCCAAAGGGCCACGGCAGACCTCAATGATGAAAATGGTATCTACATCCGATATCGCACCGATCAAACAGTCTTTCTGCTGTGCCTTCTGCAACTGGACTTGTCTATCTTGCATTGCCCTTTTCAGCCATCAGCTCACTTGCAGCAAGGGTGGCTAGAGCCCTTCTTAAATCTTCATTTGCCAAGCCCAGCCATGGTGATCAGGCCCCAGCACACGGGAGGGGGGGGTACCAGGCTGCAGAGTGCCTGATTTTCCTCTGCAAGGACAGAGGGCTTCAGAGCTGAGCCAAAGTGGCAAAGCCAGTGGGAGGCAGGAGCGATGGACTAAAAGGCTGAGGGTGAAAGAATCTGGTAGAACATCACTTCTGGTTGTTTCTGGAAATGCCAGAGCAGAGAGGTGGCTCTGGCCGCAGAGGGAGCAGGGCTGGACTAGCAGGAGAAGGCAAGAGTTGCCTCCTCTCAGTCCAGAATGAAATTTAATTCAAGTCACAGTCTTGAAACCAAATTCATAGCTCAGGGCCTGTGTAAGTCCAGGATACTGAATAATTCATCAGCGGTTCAGTGACAGAAACACCACCTGGGAGGCCCAAACGCCGGGCAGTCTGTCAGCAGGAGCATTCCTGCACAGCCCTCCCCGCTCTGGTTCCAGCCCCAGGCACGGCCCTGGTGTCCCTGGAGGAGAAGCGACAGTGGTGCCATCCTGCGGTCACCGGGCCCTTTGCAAGAGGCACTGTGGCTTTGTCCCGCTTTTGTCTCCTCTGTTCTGCAGGAACTGGTTTTATCTCGGTTCTCTCTTTGTACTAGAGGTGATGAAAGTTTAAACAGGCATTGCCTGCTTAAGCTGGGTGGCAGCTGACGGTGGGGTTATTTAGAGGGTTATGAGAGCAGCTTGAGAAAGCGATCCCTGTGCTCTCACAGTCCTGGAGCCGCTCTGCAAACAGCACAGGGAAGCTGCTCAAACACAGGCAGGCTCTGCAGTGAGGGAGGATGCTGTGCTAAGGGTCTCTCACTTCCTAGTGTTGTCAGGACTCGGGCAACCCAGACTGGGAAAGCTGTGCTGCGGGTGAGGTAAATCATTCTGACAGCCTAAAAAAATCTCCCCTCCCCTGAGAATAGAGTAGACTCCAGGGTCCTTCAGTGAGTGCTTTAAATCCTTCCCTGTCTGACTTTGCAACTCCCCTGGGCAGGGGGACAGCTGTATAATATATACATATTATGTGTGTGAATATATATTATAAATATGTATCTTCAGATACAGCTGTATTTTATATATATATATATGTATAATCCTACACACATCCAATTACCAGTGTTTTCCTCTGTTTCTGCAAACATACCCAGGAAGGTGTGCAGTACATCAAGAGGGAGCTATTAGGAGGTGAAAGAAAATAGCAATCCCTCTGGGATGCCACCTGAGGGTATTATACCTTGATAATGCTTTCAATTGGTTCTGAGCTGGCTTGAGACAAACTATGTGAGGAAGTAATCCCAAATAGGATTATTTTCGTAGGACTGATGAAAAAAAACCCACAACATTCTGTTTCTATCTTTCTGGAGAAAAAAAAGCGGTGCTTGAATTTGATAGCTACTGTTGGGATGCTTCAGCCTTATTTAGGGATGACAAGACACTATGCTCTGTCATTGTCACTTGAGCAGTGGCACCTTTGCTGTTTCTGTGGAGACACAGATGAACCCTTTGGGCTTAGGAAAAAAACGTGAAGGTGGCTGGGGACTTTGCCATACTTTGAGCAGAAATGGATGAGTGATGTCACCTTCTGCATGTGACACTTTCTGCCTGAGGCTGGAGGGACCAGTGCTGGCTTAGGATTCCTGCTAGGTGCTTCCCCACTATCTTCCCTGGGCAGGAATTTCTCCCCCTTCCCAGGCTGTCCCAGTGCTTCTCTATCCTTGCCACCAGAAGGCTCTTTTCCTATTGCCTGAATCATTCCTGCTGTGGGTTGAGCCTGTTACTACCTACACAGCCCTGGAAACGGGCTGGTTCCCTCCCCTTACAGCAGCCTTTTATGCACTTGACTGTTGCCCTCTTTCCCCAACCTCTTTCTTTCTTAGGTTTATCCATCCATGTCATCAAACTTTCCTCGAGGTTGGGGCTCTGCCCAGGGTGGTTTCTCCTTATCCTATTTGCAAGTGGTCTCTGTATTTCTCGACATAGCTCAAACCTGAGGCCTCCCTGGCACGCACAGTTAGGTGAAAAGGCAGCTCCATCTGCCCTGTGGTGATTTGAGACCAGACACCCCTAATTTTTTAACCTGTCCTGAGCTACTGATGTTGGGACTTGTGTAGGATGAACCAGTCATATGCAAAGCTGTTCCCTGAGCAGTTGTCATGTGGATATGGAGTGGAGACTGGTGCTTTGTGTACATCTGCAAGGAAGAGGTGCTTAGAGGGTAGAAGGTCATTCTTCCTTCTCACCCCAACTTGGATCCAGTTGTGCTTTCCCCTGCTGAGAGGAAACTGTGTCACTGTCCTGAGCGTGGGGGAACTGTACGGGGGAAATAAGGCAGTAGTTTCTCCTCTGTGTTGACTCTATCACAGAATGGCCTGATCCAGACCCATTGTTGTAAAGACCAGCTCATATTGCCCAAGACTTTCCCATCAGGAAACTGGACTAAAGCTGTGACTGGCACAGGGGTACATCTGATCTTGGATAAATCCTCCTCCTGAATGTCGAGGAGGTGGTGCCGGTGACTGGAGGTGACTTGGTGGCAGTGCTGTCCTTGCTGTGTGACTAATGGTGCTGCTCTGGGGGCAACTGTTTCATCTGAGCAGCCTGGATCAAGCCTCTGAACCAGCCAGGAATCACTGTAGGATCAGCAGCAGCAATGGCTAAGGAGCTGGCTTTGGCACAGGAGCGGGATCATATCCCTGAGAACCTGGGAATCCACCACTGAGCAGAAAAGACAATGGAGGAGGCGGGAGAGGGCAGTTTTATGGACATACAGTGGTCTCTGTGCAATAACCTTCTGCTCCCGGCGATTGAGCCTTGACTTACCTAAAGAGGGGTCAATGTACCTGCAGGGAATGTGCAGCATGGAGGCTCAACCAGCTCCATCACCGGCATTCCTGGCTTTTCCATCTGCCAGGCGTAGCTGATGGGACTCTTGCTGTCTCCTTTGATGTCACATTGCTTGGAAGGGCTCGTTGCAGAGCAGTGGCCCCCGAGGTTCTGGGGGGTGTGTGAATGGGCCTCCCTGGGCCGTGCTGCAGCCGCTGGCTTGTGCACACGCAGCGGGGAGCACCTGGGGACAGGCCTCCCAACAGCCCCCCAGCTGCAGCCTTGGGGACAGGGACTGCTGTTGCCAGGCAGGGAATGGAGCAATAGGATGTGATTGCATTGGAGGGGGCTTTGTGGGTGGGAAGAGGGTTACATCCAAGTGATCCAACCTCCTAAACCAATCCCCTCTCGGCTAAGAGGGGAGCACAAAAGAAGCCTGAAGGAGGAGAGAACATTTGAGAATTGAGGCAGTCCTGTTTTCTGAGGAGTCTGTGCAACACCCTCCGCTGCAAACCTGGAGAGGGACCTGGTCCAGGATGAGCATCTGTCTCGCGCCATCTTGGCACAGCTGACTTTGATTCTCAATCCCTGTTGTGCCCCAATCTGGGTACCAGGCCCAGTCCTGTCCACTGGACCCCACACAGCTCGCCCCAGTTACCTGCATTCCTTCAGAGCTGTCCTTGGCCTCTTGGTGGCCCCAGAGGAAGCCAGCAGCTTTCCTGCTGCACTGCAGATTACCTTGGAGTGCTCCTTTCTGTCAGTGCCAGCTTTAGGTTTACTGCGATCTCCCAGGCTCCCTGCACTTGGCTTCTTGTTCCTCCCTGCCTGCTTTGCAAAGAACCAAGGACTAGTTCAAGAGCAGAACTGCCCCATAGCTGGGGATCTGCCCCCACAAGGTTGAAAAAGATCAGGGGTGTTCTCTTCCTCCAGCAGTGAATCCAGTCACCACATAGCCCATGACTTATGGTGGGCAAATGAGGTCAAAATGGGTCCTGTGACCTTGCAGCACTTGATGGACATGGGAACAGGCAGGTCTCCAACACCCGAGTACTTGTGCTGACCTATTAGGAAAGAGGCAGGAGAAAAATCCAGCTCCTCTTAAGGATCTCTGTGCCTCTAGAGCGCTCCTGATGAAGCTGGGCCCTCCTGCACCTCGCAGCCTCTTGCCCTGTGAGCCGCTGCAGTTACAGGGACCCTGGCCTTGCTGGAGCAGTGCTTAGGATCAGGTCCTTGGCAGAGGAATGAGTCGCTGCACTGCTCCATGTCACCATATGGGCATCCAGTGCATCCTTACTCCTGTCTCTTGCCAGGCTTGGAGGCTTGACCTGTTCACCACCGCTTGGTTGTGTGACACCCCCACTGCAGAGCAGCCTCTGGAGCGGGGGGCAGCTCCCTCCCTCAGCACCACACTGCTGTCTGTCCTCCACAGAGTCCACGTCCTCTGCCTCTTCCCTTTCCTTGCCCCGCTTGCCCCAGGAGCCCTACCTGCTTTTCACACATGAAATCAGGTAATCCCACAAAGTGCAGTACGGCTTTCCTTTCCCCCCTTCCTGAACAAGGCAAGCGCCCTGCTACTGCCATCTCCGTCGCAGACAAGGTTGTGTCCCATATGGAGCACTGCAGGGATGGAGGATGGAGCTGCCTATGGCCTTGGTTCCTTGGAGAGACGCAATGCTGATAAAAGTGGAGCAAGGATGAAGAGGGGAGGGGGTGCAGAGAGTTGTGTGTATGCGGCTGAGTCCAGCTCTAAGGCTTTTTGCAGGCAAATAATTAGATCTTCCCTTGCCCAAGCACAAACTTAGGGCTTGGCGCGTCTTTAGGAAGCTGAATACACGAGTCTTACAACAGAGATTTATTGAGGTCTAAAGCCTAGCCTAAGGACCAATGTGGGCTACTGCAGTCTCTCTGGAGACTGCAAAAAGGGATGTGTGCCACCTTGCAGGCTGCGGTGATGGGCTGGAGGTGGCACTGGGGAGGCTGCAGTGCTGCAGCCCCTCACCTTGCCGGCCCTGCTTTTGGAAAAAAAGCAGCCTCATAATTTAGTTCTGTGAACAGTTAAGTTGCAAAGGGGCTACGAGGGCAGTCAGATGGGCAGGACAGGACCCTGGACCTGTGTCGTGGCTCTGCAGAGCAGCAGGGGCTGCATGACCGAGCCCCCACACGAGGGAGGAGCACTGCAGGGGCAACGGCAAAAATAAGACCAAAAAATAGCAAGTGAAAAAAAAATAAAGCAAAAAGCACACGCCTCCCAGAAAACCTCCAAAGAGGTATTTCAGAGCTCTGAAAAACGTTGTGGAGGCTGGGAAGGCAGGGGTGTCCCTCTGCGTGGGAGGGGGGTCCCTCGCTCTGCAGCGACGGGCCACTTGTCACCCCCCGCCCACGCCCCGCTCCTCGGAGCGCTCCCTGCTCTCGGCCCCCCCAGCTCTGCCCGCATTGTCCTGCCTCTCCTCCTGCCCTTTGTACGCCGGGAGCCCCCTCAAGCCCCGGCGGGGCCGGAGTGGGGCCTCCCCCCGCCTCCCCCCGTGCCCCCGTTAATGCGAGGAGACAGCTGCCCCGCCGGGCGCTGGCGCATTGTTACTCCTATTTGTCAAAAGGCCGAGGATGCTCCATAGATCGCTCCGTGGCTGTTGTTAAGTGTAATTAGAGGGTTTATGTCCCCAATTTCCATGAAAATGAAGCTGTGAGGCTCCTCTCTTGGCATTCACCGCGTGCCTTAATTGTATGGACATTAAATCAAGGTCCGCTGTGAACACGCAGAGAGGGGCTCGGGCTGTCCCCGCTCGGAGCAGGGAGGGCAGGCGGCGAGCGGGGCTTGCCGGAGAGAGCGGGGTGGGGGGGAGAAGAGAGAAAGAGAGAGAGGCTGTCAGTGCAGGGTCCACCCCGCCGGGACCGCCGACCGCCCTCCCCGCCGCCCGGAGCCCCCTCCGCCGGGGCGGCCTCGGGGCCGGGGGCGGTGGGGAGCGGAGGAAGGCAGGGGAGAGGGGGTTGCCTTGCGGGCCGGGTGCCGCTGCCATCCCCTCTCTCCTCGCCCTATTGAGGTCAGCATCGCCCCCCGAGCCTTCCACCCCCCGCCCCCCCACCCCACTGCATCGCACCCAGCCAGATGCTGAGCGCCGGGCGCGGAGCAGCCCCGGGGGCAGAGGGGCGGACAGACGGACACATCCCGAGTTCCGGCCCTACCAGCGAGAAAAATGCGGCTGCTGGTGGTGGTAATAATAATAATTAATAATAATAATAATAATAATAATAATAATAAAGCCAGTAGCGCCAAGGACAGCTCGCAACAAACCTCCGGCTGCCGGTGACGTGCGGCGCGTCCCGGCACGGAGGCAGGAGCGGCGGCGAAGCGCCCGGAGATGCTTCACAGCCCCCCCCGGTCCCGGGGCTGCGGGAGAGGATCTCAACCCCCCGCCGGGCCGCCGCCGTCCGAGCCCCTGGCAGCCGGCGAGGGGATGCGGGGGACCCTCGCTCCCTCCCCAGAGAGAAATGAAAATCCCGCTCGTGCGTTTCTCTTTGCTGGCCAGGCAAAGAAGCCGATTTCTCTCCTCTTGAAGGGAAACCGGCGGAGGTTAAACACGCGTTTTCCCAGCTTTCCGCTCCGCTGCGGTTCGGCACAATAATCTCTCCATTAAAAAATAAAAAAAATTTATTAGCAATGCAAAAAAAAAATAAAAATTGAGAGGGATTGAAAAGGGGTAAAGCAATTAAATAGGTTTTCGTAGATCGCCGTCGGACTTAAGAGTCGCCATATGAATTTAGGACGATTTCTCTCTCTAGATATCGCGTCTGAAAAATCCTCACCCCCTCCCCTTCCTCCCTTTCTTTTTGTCAAAAAAAAAAAAAAAAAAAAAGGAAAAAATGAAACGAAAAGGAAAAAAAAAAAACACAAGCCCCTTAAGGTCGCTTGCCCAAGGGGCGGAAAAAAATCCTGATGCTGTTCCAAGTTAGCGATAGAGCCGGTCGCTCCCCGCCACTGTCGCCCGCACCCCGCGCTCACAGCCGGAGCCCCGCTCGTAGCGGATTTACCCACTCGTGGACGCGGCGCCCGGCGGCTCCGGCGGCACAAACTCCTCTCCTCGCTCAGATCCAGTGCAAACGCCCTCCCGTGGCTCAGGACGCTTGTTTTTGTGTAGGCAAGCTGGAGATGAATAAGAAAGGCGCCTAGTCTCTCATTATCTTTGAATTTCAGACTTTTTTCTCCTCTCCCTCTTTTTTTTTTTTTCTTTTCTCTCTCTCTCCTTTTTTTTTTTTTTTTTTCCTCTTTTCTCCTCCTGCCCTGGAACAATGCAGAAGGACCTCATCAGAGTGAAAACCAGGCTCCCGCTAGGCTTTAAAAGCAAGATGAACTTGGTGCACCACCCATCTTTCTCTTCTCTTCTCCAAAGCTCTTTAAAGGGGTTATGAGGCGTCTCTCTCAATTTATCCCTTTTCTCTTGATCTTCCTAGCAGAGGGGTTTGGGGTCTAGTCCTGGCTGTTTCAGCTGATCTCATCCAGTCTAAGGGATTAGAGCTTCTTCTCCGCATCCCGGCTCTCAGCACATCTGCTGATTGGGTTCAGCACAAGAGGATTACATTGGGACCCAATGACGTCACCGCTAGGACATAAGTTCTCCTCCATTAACCAAATCCTCATCAGCAAGATGTCCTTGAAACTGGAGGAGTAACATTCAGGACTCCATCGCCAGCCCGTCCCCACCTTCCTCCCGGGCGGGCTGCTGGGGCTTTCGGAAAAAATACTGTTTAAGCTTTGAGCACTTGCAGCTGCATCAATAATGTACCGCTACGGGCTGGAGGACCGAGGCAGCACAGGAGAACGTGTGCCCTATAAATAGGGTTCTGCACCTAAACTGTTAATCAGAGGAGCTTTATATAGTCTGTTGGTTTTTCTTTTTTTTTTTTCGAT
>JAYRBT010000054.1:8494259-8520423 GCA_036023395.1 Myiotriccus ornatus
GGACAGTGGGGGGGACGGACAGATGGACACAGATGGACACAGACAGACGTGGATGGACAAACGGACACGGTCAAGGTGGAGAGAGAGGAGAGAAACGAGTAAAGAGCCGTAGGGGTGGGACGGACACACGGACACGGTTGGGACACGAGGGGGGGACACGGGCTGGGAGGGGGTGGGAAAGGGGGAAGGGATCCAGTGGATCCCCCGGGATTTGGGGGGGATCAACCCCACGGCGGCGGGTCCAGGCCTGGCCCCCCCTCCCCCCACCCCAATGTCTGGGCCCCCCCAACCCCCACCCCGGGGGGTCACAGGACCCCCCCCCCCCCACTTTGGGGGGTCCCAGTCCCCCCTCACATCCCAAATCCCACCCTGAGGGGTCCCAGGTGTCACCCCCCACCCAACCAGGGGGTCCCCAGGGTCCCACACTCACGTCGGGGGGGACTGAGGTGGGGAGGGGTCCTGGGGGTTCCCAGGGTCTCCTGAGGGGGTCCCGGGGGTAGGTCCCGGGGGGTCCTGAGGGTTCATGGGGGAGGGTCCCAGGGGGTCCTGGGGGTTCATGGGGAGGGGGTCCCAGGGAGGTCCTGGGAGGGTCCTGGGGGGGGTCTCAGGGGGTCCTGGGGGGTTCCAGAGGGTCCCAGGCACTGGGGCCCTCAGACCTGGCAAACCCATCCCAGCCCCTCCCGCCCTTTCCTGCCCCCCCATCCCTCCCCCCCCACGGCTCCGGAAGCCCCGTCCGGAATTCCGGCCCTGCCGGACACTCGGGGTCCCGAGGGGGGGGACGAGGGGGAATGGGGGGCAGAGACGGAGCCTTGCACAATGACGGGGAGGGGTCACGGCCTTGCATGGGGGGGGGGGGGCTTGGATTTGCAGGAGGGGGGTCCCAGACTCTCGGGGGGGTCCCATGGCCCTTGCACGCCCCGGCATGGTCCTTACACGGCGTCACCCCCCTCAGCCCATGCGCAGTGTCACGTGCGGTGTCACAGCCCGGCGCGGTGTCACCCGCTGTCACCCGCCCTCGCACGGGGGTCACACGGCCCTTGCACACCCCGGCACGGCCCCCACACAGTGTCACACCCCGGCACGGTGTCACCCGCTGTCACCCCCCACGCCCGGTGTCACGCGGGGGTGTCACAGACCCTCGCACGGGGTCGCACGAGTGTCGCGCGCCCTGGCACGGCCCTCGCGTGGCATCTCCGCCCCGTGCCCGGTGTCACACGCGGTGTCACACCATGCCTGTGTGTCACCCGACGCCAAACACCCTTGCACGATGTCACACGGGGGTGACACACCCCGGCACGGTGTCACCCCCATCACACCCCTCGCACGGGGTTGCACAGCCCTTGCACACCCCGGCACAGCCCTCGCACGGTGTCACACGGGGGTGTCACAGCCTGCCACAGTGTCACTGTCACCCCCCATGCACAGGGTGTCACACGGGGGTGTCACAGCCTGCCACAGTGTCACTGTCACCCCCCATGCACGGTGTCACATGGGGGTGTCACAGCCTGTCACAGCGTCTCTGTCACCCCCCCATGCACAGTGTCACATGGGGGTGTCACAGCCTGTCACAGTGTCACTGTCACCCCTCCACCATGCACGGTGTCACACAGGGGTGTCACACGGGGGTGTCACACGGGGGTGTCACATGGGGGTGTCACAGCCTGCCACGGTGTCACTGTCACCCCCCCATGCACGGGGTGTCACACGGGGGTGTCACACAGGGGTGTCACACGGGGGTGTCACAGCCTGTCACAGCGTCACTGTCACCCCCCACGCATGGGGGTGTCACATGGGGGTGTCACACAGGGGTGTCACACTTGGTGTCACCTCTGTGACGATGCCACCCCGTCACCCGCCCTCACATGGTGTCACCCCCCCCTCACAGCCCCTCCCCCATCTTGGGGTGGGTTTGGGGGCTTTTGGGGCTCCCGGGGGGGGGTTGGACCCAGCGCTGGGGGCGGGTCCTGTTGCCATGGCAACGCCCCCCCCCCGTGTCCCCTCCCCCGGCGCTGTCACCGCTGTCACCGCCCGCGCCGTCGCCCGGCAACGCCGCCCCAGCAGCACGCCCAGCCCTGCCTGTCGCGACACGAGGGGGCCCCCCATGACACAACAGGGCCTGTCACGACATGATGGGGCCTATTGTGACATCTCAGCCCTGTCATAAGCCTGGTGTGACATCTTGGCCCTGTCATGACACGATGGGGCCTGTCATGACACGTTGGCCATGTCGTGACATGAGGGCGTACCCTGTGACATCTCGGCCCTGTCACAACATGGAGCCTGGGGCCTGTCGTGACACGTTCGCCATGTTGTGACATGAGGGCGTACCCTGTGACATCTTGGCCCTGTCACGACATGGGGCCTGGGGCCTGTCGTGACACATCAGCCCCTCCTGTCACGGCACGACCCCCCCGTTGCAATATCAGCCCTGTCATGACATACATGTGACCCTTGTCACGATACACATGTGACCCCTGCCATGACACACGTGCCAGCCCTGTCGTGACATGCCAGCCCTGCCGTGACAGGCCAGGTCCCGCCGGGATATATCAGCTCGCCATGACATATCAGCCCTGTCGTGACACGGCAGCACTATTGCAACGGGCCGGGCCCTATCGTGACACCTCAGCCCCGTCACAACCAGCCAGGCCCTGTCGCGATAAATCCGCTCTATGGGGACACAGCAGCACCATCACGACAGGCAGGAGGCAGGTCCTGTCGCGACAGGGCAGCGCCATTGCAGCGTGTCAGGTATGTTGTGACATGCCAGGTGTGTCATGACATGCTGGGTAATGCCATGATATGCTGGGTATGTCGTGATGTGTCAACCTTATCGCGACGTGTCAGTGCTGTCGTGACATGCTGGGTTTGTCATGACATGCTGGGTATGTCATGACAGAGCTGCCTCCTCGTGACAGAACTGACAGAACCCCCCTGTCGTGACAGAACTGGCCCTGTCTCGATGCCCTCGATGCCACCGCACCCTCCCCCACCCCGGGGAGGGGACCCAGGCGTCCTGGGGGGGAGGGGGGAACTCGGGGGAGACGTGGGGGAGGGGCAGAGGGGGAGGGGAAAGCTGCATCCTACAGTTATATTTCCGAGCTCAAAAAGACATCAGCAATAATTTTCTTTAAAGCTGACATGGATGTAATTTTAAAACGTGTTTTCTTTCTTTCTTTTTTTTTTTTTTTTTTAAAGTAATGTGTAGGATTTCACCCCCGTTCTCTCTGAGATGAGACAATGTGTCCTGAGTTATATAAAGTAAGAGGTTCCCTTTAAATATACAATACAAATTTTATATTTTGGGGTTTATTGATAGATTTTTCTTAACGTTACATGAGCTCAGACTCACAGGAGTGAGAACCTGGAAGGAAATGGCTTTGACTTCCAAGTGACAAACCCAGAGATTTGATTTTCTTTCTTTAATCTACGATTTCCATCCTGGAAAACACTGAAAGCATGTATAGATTTGCTGCCCTCAACCTGTTCTAACCTATGCCGTGGCATCCAGGTACCTCTCCCTGCTGCACCATCCCTCTCAGATGTCCTGCACTTGCAGCTTAGCTGGTGTCTCACTACATCCTTCCATCATACCCATTTTACGAGCTGGGAAACAGGAATGGGTTTGCTGCGGCTCTTGTTGGTTAAACTTACAGACATCACAGTGCGGCTGCTACAATGGAAGTATGGACTTAGATTTATTTGTTTGTTTGTTTGTTTGTTTATTTATTTGTCCAGGGTCACCAAATTTAATCTCTGGGAAGAGAAAACGTGTTCAACAGCAAGCAGGCTATGTCCAGTTAGGAGAGGTCTTGCTTAGAAGCCTTGCATGTGCTTAAGATTTTTTCTATAGGCAAGCTGCTTCTTCACTGCTAAATATCCATCCCTCCCCCTCCAAACACACACAGCCCCCCAAAAAAACTGTGTATACACACACATACTCACACTCATTTATGTGATGGGAGGTGCAGGTCTGTGGGTCTCTACATACCCTTATTCCCTGCCTAGAGTAACTTTTATGGCCGGCCGTGCTATGCGTATTCGCAGAAGAGCTTTCAGGGGAGGATTTATTTGCCTGTGTGTATTTCCATGCACTGTGGTATTTTCCTTCGTGTTAGGAAGAGGGTCAGGAGGGGGAAGGCAGGATACAATTGTTTTGATGGAAGGCGTCTTGCTCCAGCGCTGGAAGCCTCTCCCTGCCTCAGCAGTAGGAGCATTTCCAGGACAGCTGGGCAATAACCGCTGGAAGAGGAATCTATTCCCTTCCCCGCTATAGCAAAACAATTGTTTTGAGGCCGTTGTCTCCCTCTCTGATGGCCGGGCCAGGCCAGGCCAGGCTCAGAAGGGGAAATGGCCTGTAAATAGCAGCTCATAAAAATCTGGTGGGCCACGTTTGGCTACTGAAACACTCTGCAGAGAAGTGAAATATCACCTCCCAAGCTCAAGAGCCGTATTTACAAGGCAGTCACAGCACTGAGCCCCTGTTCCTGTCTGTGTGCCTTTTCCTCTTCCTCTTTTATAACGCTGACGTTCATGGCAAGCACAAACCAGGGATGATCAGCGTTTGACATTACGCAGTGAAGGGAATTTTCCCTTCTCTTTTCTTCTTCTGAAACTTAAAAAAAAAAAAAAAAAGGGGGGGGGGGATGGAAATCTGCTTATTTAGAGCCTGTTCCATATTGACCTATTTACTTCGGCAGACCGAGGCTCTCAATCTTTTATCGATTTAAAAGAAAACAACCTAAACAAATTAACACGGAGGAAACCGCTCAGGTTTACCGTTCGCTCGGGGCCTGCCCCCGGGGGGAGGCTCGGACGCGGCACCCGCACCCAGCCCCGAGGGTGCAGCTCCGAGCTGGGGACGAGCTCCAGGGATGCTCGGGATGCTGGGGACGAGCTCCAGGGATGCTCGGGATGCTGGGGACGGCGGGGCGGCCTCCCTCCGGCCCAGCCCCAGTCCCCGGCCTCCCGTCCAGCCCGGGCCCGGCCTCCCCGAGGTCCCCGGTCCCTCTGTCACCGGTGCCCTGCCCCCGGTGCCTGTCCTCCCCCCGGCCCGGCTCCGCTTCGCTGTCCATGGTATTGAAGGCGCGGAGCCGCAGCAGCGGAGCGCGGGGGCGCACGGGGCAGTCCGGGGTGGGCACACACGGGACACCCCCGTGTTGCTTCTCCCCTAAAATGAGGCGGTGTTTCCCTTCGTGTCCTTCCCGAGAGGTCCGCGCTCGGCCGAAGGGCCCTGCGGGGCGCTCGGTCTGTCGGTCTGTCTGTCTGTCTGTCACCGCGCGCTCCTTCACCTGCCCCTTTCCCCCCGCGAATCCTCCCCGAAAACCCGAGGGGTTGATTTTCCTCTCCCCTCCCCCCGTGGAGCGGGGTTGGGGTATTTTGAGCCTCCTGTCAATGCGAAGCCCCAGGGTGGTGACTGAGCGATGTCATATGGCGAGGTGGGGGGGGGATGGGGGAGCTCTCCTGCTCGGCAGGCTGGGTTTATTTCTCCTTTAAAACAAACCCACCAACAGTTCAGCCCCTCTAAAGTTTACCATTTAACCCTCACGGGCTCATCCCCTGCTCCCGCGGCCCTGCAGCCTTTGCCTGAGTCTCAGGCTTTAAAAGCAGGCTGGGTTTGGCTTCTATTTTACTAACACTTCCAGTGAGACATTTTGTTTTAAGCACAGCCCTTCCTTAATCTCTAATGCAGCATTTCCACATCCCAGAAGAAAACAGTCAGATGATTAGCAAAGGGCCATTTTTTTTTTCCTTTTTCGTTTCTTTCTTCCTCTCCTCCTCTGTCGCTCTCTGCCTTTTTAAACCTACCACCCACTGTTCCCCGAACAAAGAAATCCCAGAGACAAGCAACATGCCTCCACTTTCCTTCCATTTCCAAACCCTGACTCCACCGTGCACAGATGACCACATTAGAAAAATGTACAAGATTGAACCCAAAATCAGCTGCGGCACAACAAACCGTAGAAAACGTACGCTCAGCCCTGTCCTGGACAACGTGACACACACACACAGAACACGCACACACACACTGCAGAGCGCTCAAAAAACACCCCAAAATTTCACCCCCCTCCTCATTTCTGCTGAATAAGTCAATAAAAACCAGCCTTTGTCTGTCTGTTTGCCACGGGGATGCGGCCCAGGTACCGGGCAGTGCTCAGCGGCCGCTGCTCCGTCGCCATCCCGAGCATCGCCTCGGAGCTGACCCACAGCCCACAGGAGAAAGCAAAATCTCTTTAAAATGAAGCCCAGATCTCTTTCAAATCTCAGAGAAAGGTTTTGCAGATTCTAGGCCTCTGGTTTCTGCCCCAGAAATCTCGCTGTGCAGGAAAGGCATTCAGCAGAGTTCAGTCCCTCATATAATTTCAGACATTCTTCTACATTTTTTTTAATCTTTCTTAGAAAGCAATTCATTTTCTTAGAAAGTAATTACACTTACAAGAGGTTTGGGAATCAGATTTTTCTATCAAGTCTCCTCTCCCTCTTTTCTCTCTCTGTCTCCTTTTGGTCTTCTTGGCTGCTGCAGGGCTTTTTTTTTTTTTTTTCAGATCTGTAATAAAAAAAATAAATAACCCCCATCCCTCCCCTCTTCCCCTAGAAATATACAATTTGCTGATTTGCAAAGCCTCTTCCTATGTGGAGGAAAGCTGCCTGCTCTCCCCACGACTCGCTTTCCTGGCCTCCCAGCTCCTTGAGAAAGGAGGAGGGCCTTGTGCATTACAATTCCATTCAATCTCATTCATTCTTGCCTCTTTCTAACGGTCTTTGGACAGCAAATCCACACCAACGGGGGGTCCGAGCCCCCTCCTCACGCCCCCCCCCAGCCTTAAACACACACAATAGCCGTCAGCTAACAGCACAGCAGCAACTTTGAAACATTCAGGCTTCTGAAGTGAAGAATGCCCACAGCTCCCCAACCCCCACCCCCGCCACTTCTTCCTGGGCTTGACATTTAAAAAAAACATATAATGATCTTAATTTTAAAAAGGGGAAGGAGGGGAGAAAAAAAAAAATCCTCATTTGGGTCACACTTGGTTTCTCAAGGCAGAATTCTGGTGTCAAGAATTTCCTCGGCAGGAGAGGATTGCTCCATCACATAGCTAATTACCTGCTTCCCCTCTCAGGCTCCACGCTGCAGAAAGGCTTTTTTTTTTTTTCTTCCCCCCCTCCTTTCCCTAGAGATGTTTATTTGGTTGTATCAATCACCAGGACAGTTTCCAGCCTAATTTTTTCTGGTCACCTCGAGAAGGCACAGCCGAGGACTGGGAGGTGCGGGGGGCGGGAGGGGGGTCCCCGTTTGTTGTGTGCCTGTGGTGCAGGGGGGATGCTGCGCCTGTGTGGGGTTGGGAGTGGGGTCTGACAGACCCTGGGTGTGGTGGGAGTGGGGACTGCCCTGGGGGAGCTCTCCTGTGCCTGGGGGTCACCACTGTCCTGGTGTAAGGGGGGTGCACAGCTCCTCCCTGGCTGAGGTGGCACAACTGCGGTGAGGGGTTCATCCTGGCGGGGATGGGGGGCTCTCTTCTGTCCCACCATGGGGTGAGGTGTCTCCTACCTCTCAGATGGGATGTGACCAATGAGCCACCACCTCCCCCCTCTAGAAATGCTGCCCCTGGCCAGGCTCACTGCTCAGGCCCAACCACCTCATCCCCATCTCCAACCTCCCCCAGCTGCTGCAGAGAGCCAGGGCCAGCCTTGGACAGCCTCTTCACAGTTTCCCCACACTACCACCACCTTTTGCTTTGAAGCTTATGTATTTTCTCTCCTTTCCATTTTCTAAGTGAAAAGGGTTGTTTTCATCATCTTTAACCTGGTGCTTGCCCCCTTCTTCCCCAAGGGACACCCCTGACCCCAGCAATGCTCCCCCAAGCTCCAGGCCATTGTCCCATGCTGTGTTTTTCTAGGGAATGGGGAGGAGAGAGGTCCCTGTATGAGGCTCCATTGCTGTTCTCACTAAATTAATGGTGTTTTTAATTAAGGGCTTGGCTAAGGGCTTTAGTGGTGGTGGCAGGGGGGCCCTGCCCTCAGCATCTCTGCAGTTTCCAGGTACTGCTGACTCTCTTGACCAAGGCTGGAGCCACTGTTGCCTCCCTGGTGGAGGGGATGGCCAAGTGGTGCTCCTGTCCCTCAGGGCTCAGCCTGGCTCTGCTGGCAACCCCTGACAATGGAGGTTCCTGGGTCAGGAGGAAAGGCAGAGGGGCAGCACAGGCACATTCTGGTTTGGTTTTGCCTTCTGGAAGGGAAGGGGAAAGGGATGAAGAAAGGGGAAGGGACGTGCAGTGGGTCAGGGCTGCGCTGTCCCTGCTCACTCCCGCAGTGGGATTTTGTGGCGGTACAAGCATTAGAAGAAGGGGGAGGCCACAGCTTTGCTGTACGTATTTGAGGGGAAAGTCCAGTCCTAGAGGCAGCCTGTGGCTACTGCAATTCTTTTAATACAATTAAAAATCAATGACACTCTGTGCACTCACACAAATAAACATCACCCCTCTGCAGCCCTGCTTCCCTGCCCACCCCCTCTTGAAGCCGGTGGAGAAGGCATCTTCTCCAGAGCCTGTTCATTACTGCTCTACTTAGGTGGGGAATTGCTTAACTGGTCTTTCTCCAGTAAATCATATTAACTCCAAGCACAGCTATTTATAAAATGTTCCACAGCCCAAGAGTACGGCCTCCAGATCACTCGAAGAAAATTAGGCGATTAGGCGTGCATAATCCAAGCCCAGTGCGTCTACGTACAAAGCCTCGCCAGCCGGCCTGCCGTCAGCTATTCACTGACATTAAAGAAATCACCGGGTTTATTGGAAGCCCAGCCCGGGCCTGAGTCCCAGCCAGGGACAGGGAAATAACCTTTCACAGAGCAGAGGGTTCCCGGATGGCTTCTGGCGGCTGGGAAATGAAGCCCAACTTGAGAAAGTCTCCCCTCCCCAGCCCTGCTTCTTCCCTTCCTGCAGAAGGGCCCCTCCAGACACACAAAATGCAGCACTCCAGGCTGAGTTTCTCCCCCCTCCTCCTTTTGCGACCCATTAAACGTCTTCTATACATTTCCTCTTCATCTTGTCAAGGCCAGTTGCTCTATGACTGCTGGTTTCCCAGGCAAATCACACCAATTTCTGAGTTGATGTTGAAGGTCCACATTGGCTCAGCAGGGGTCCCAGCGAAGCACTCATCCATGGAGCCGGAGGTCAGGCTCTGCCCTGCTTCGCCAGCTGAATTATTATGATTTTTTTTTTAAAGTCGTGTTGCTCTTTGAACATCTACAGATCTGTTGACGACGGGGATAACAACAATAACCAAGGGAAGGGCGTCCTTGCTGCAGACGTGCTCCTGAGCCTTCCTGATGGTGAGGATGCTGAATGGGATGCATCTCCTCCACCTTTATTTCTGCCTAAACGCTTAAAGCATGAGGTTTTTAGGAGGAGACTGGCAGGGTGCACATGTGCAATCCCCCCACCCCTCCCACGCCAACCCCAGGCGAGGGCTTTGCCCCGAGCACCAGGCAGCTGCAGGCGCCCGCTGCACAGCCGTGCCCCCCGGGGGCTGTCCACGCATGTCCAAGCTTGCATTCATATTTTTAAAACATTCTTGGCTTAAGGGTGTCTGGATGGCTCATCTGTGCTCATCCCAGGAGCGTGGGCACAGGGACAGCCGTGGGCTCCCGTGCAGGCTCACACACACTCCGGGGGTGCACAGGCAGGAGCGTGAGCACTTCCCCACACACCCAGCCCCGTGTGTTCAGGGACCGTGGAGGTCTAAAGAGAAAATAAACCTGGTTCCTGCTTTTGCACTCTTATGCTCTTTTTCCCCTCTCTCCCTTCCCTTTTGCCAGCTTTAGCATTTTTAATTAAATTACAAGCCTCAATAATGTTTTCCTAACTACGGTTCCTCGCTTCCTTGTGGAGTAGCGTGCGGAAAGGTATAATTTTGCAAACAGTTTCTTTAAGAGCTGGGCCTGAAGTACCATCAGAGATCTGTGTGAATAGAAAAAGAAACACCTCCACAAAAGAAGGGATTGTTAATGGAGGACAATCCAAAGGGGGCCCACTAAGGCCTGTCCTTTACAATAAGGATGGAGGGCGATGATTTGAATGCAGGGGGCCCTACTTGCAAATCTGGACAAAAACAAAATGGTAATAAGGGTTGAATCCCTCACTGGTCAAAGCAGTGGGCAGCAACTGGTCTCTTTAACTCTCCCCACCCCCTCCTTCTCCCAAATCAGACCCCAAACAAGAGGAACTCTCCTCCTCTTTAACTTTATTTCCTTGATTAGCTCTAAAAAAATAATCACCCAAGAGGACTTCAGGGAAAATTTTTAGGGACGTTTGAAAGGACAGGGCTCCTCTTCTGCAGGTGGTGAGGGGACGTGCCTCGCTGCGGGCAGGTAAGCACCGAGGGGCTCCTCTTTCTTAGCACGGGATTTCCGAGGCAGAAGCTGGGATGCAGCTCCGTAGGGCCCTTCCCATCGGCGCAGGCTGCACGTACGGATGCTCCGCAGAGATGCTCTTGCCTCCCTCCCTGCCCTCCCTCCAGATGTTGCATCATTTCGTGGGGTCAGTTCATTTTATAACACTGCTTGTAGCTTCCTCATCTCGGAGCCAATTAAACCCTCGCATTTGAAGGGGGGGTGTGGGGGGAATTAATAATTACAGTGCTGTGTTTAAATACTGCTTGCCACTTGTTTAACGGGGATTCTGCAAAATATTGGTGAACGGCTCTGGAAAACCAAGGGCCGTGGGAGGGGGTTCTGGCTGTGAACGGGCCCTGAACGCTGGGAAAGGGGGTGAGAGGGCTGGAGGTATCTGTGGCTGATGCTGTTCCCCCACCAAGGGTCCCCATGATTCCCTCCCTACCCATTCCCATCCCTCCAGCTTTGCTTTCCCCTGCAACCTCCCCTGCTCAGCCCAACTGTGGATGTTCATTCTGCGTTGGGGGGGGTGCAGGGAGGGAGCGCTCAGGGCTCCCCTCATCCCTCAGCAGAGCCCTCAACCCCTCAGGCCTGGCACCCTTGCCCTGCTTCCCGCTGCTTGTTTGAGGCACCCTGTGGCCATGCAGGGATCTGCCTCACAGAGGTGGAAAAGGGGAGCAAATGCCCCCACTGCACTGGTGAGTGCAGCCACAGCCCCTGCCCTACACATGCAGCACTGCCCGTGTGTTGGGGAAGCTTTGTAGCTCCATCTGTGTGGCTGTACTGAATGCACTGGGGTTTCTTTATATATACAACATTTAATATATAATATATAATGGGAGTGGCACATGTATCTGTATGTCCAGGCTGCTTGTTAGTTCATGCACCGTGTGTGCTGTAACGCCCTGCGGGCTCCACGTCCTCCCAGCTGTGTTTGTGCAACTTGCACCACTCACTCAGAGCCTGAAGTACAGATCTGCTTTATGGAGATATTTCTCAGAATGTGCCTTTAAATTCCTACAGCTCCTGGGGGTTCCGAGCAGGGCTGGCTGAGCCGCTGTCCGTCTGTCCAGACGTGTGCCCAGGACGTGTCTTGCCCTCAGAGGTGTTCGTAGCTGTGTTTCCCCATTTCGTGTGTGAATTCTGGTGTTGTACCCTCAGCTTCCCCTGCAGAAGTTTCAGCTGGGTCATTCCTGCACTCAGAAGCAGTGAATGAGCAGGGGATGAGCCAGGGCTGAGCCAGAGGGCCCTGTTCCATGGGCTGGAGCCTCCATCCAAACCCACACCCACTCCCGCAGGTATCTTCAACACCCTGTTTGGGGAAGCAGCCTGACATTAGGGAGTGCCCCCAGGTAGGCTATGGGAAGCCCTTTTTCCTATAAAAAAAGGGAAACACACTGAATTTTTGATTTTTATTTAATATTTTTTTGCTTCTAGGAAATATATTTATCCTGAGCCATTCCTAGGAATGTGCTCCAGGCCGTGAGAGCTCTGGAGAGATTGTTTTACTCTAAAGAATGGGTGAAAAACAGTATTGGTATTGTGAGTTTACCCCCCTCACTCACTGAATCAGTCCATCTCACTAGTAAAGGTCCCAGTAGAGGGGACAGGCACCTTCCTGTGCCTGATGCCACTCACCAAACAACTGCTGAGGGCACAAATACCCATTTGTGCTTTACTGGGCATCACTGTCATCCCCCTTTCCATGCCCTTTATTTACCAGAAGTGCTTTGAGAAGCAAAATACATCTCCCACCCATCTCAAGTTTCACCCCCTCCTTAAATATTTGCCCAAAAAATACAAGCGTCTAATGGAGGCAGGAGCCTGTTTGATCCAGGGGAGCTTCCCAAACACATCCAGCTGGTGTGAGCAGCCTGGCAGGATCCGTGCTGGCTCCCGGCGCTGCTCTGAGCCGCTGCAACAGCTCCTGAGCTGCAGCATCCTGTGCTGGGGCCACGGTGGGGAAAAGCCACTGTAGATACCTGCAGATACCACCTTGGCAGGTATCTCTGCCTTAGGTTCCTCTGTGACAGGCATGCCAACCCCCAAAATGAAGGCACCTCAGAGTTGATTGTGACGGGGTAAAACTCCTGTATTGTTGCTGCAGCAGAGTCACCTCTGTGTTTTCTCCAGCCGAGTTTTAGGGGGGTAGGACGTACGTTTAGTGTGCATTGAACTGATGCTTTGTTGATATCTCAAACCATCAGCCCTGTCTGGAATTCTGGGTAGAGTTTTCTGTCTAGGGGCTTGGTTGTGCTAAGTTGGATGCTGTTGTTTCTAGAGGGAAAAGTGTGTGTGTAAACACAAGCTCTGGTGGTGCAGGCGGGGAGGTGGGACACTGGGTGATACACGAGCCTGGGAGTTTGTCCCTCCTCCCTCCTGTGAAATGCACAGATAATTTCGCTTTAATGCTGAGATTTAAGCTGGAGGAATAATGCAAAATAATTCTTTGCTCGGGGAGAATTTGTATAATGGGAAATGCAAACTCCAGTATTCCTCATTCAGACAAAACAAGGCCATATTTAACAATGCCTTGTTAAAAATAAAGAGGAAATCTATTAATGTAATAACTAAATTGCTATTATAGGCATCAAAGCACCCTGACGCTTTGAGGTAACTTTATTTCCATCAGTCTTTTTAAAGAGCACGACATTAAAAAAAAATAAAATCCTCCACCATCCCGCCTCACCCAAACGCTGCCATTTTACTCATTAATTTTGTAATTAATCAGTTAAGAAGTTCTTACTTATTGGATTAAAGGGACAGGAAAATGCAATTCCGCCCAGCCTCATTTTAATAGGCGATTGTGAAATTGCTCTTTTGAGTCTCCAGCCTCAGCTCCACGCCGGGGTGAGGCGGCGGTGGCCGAGGGAGCCCCGGGGCCAGGGGGACCCTCGGGGGGACTGGGCGCTGCGCCCCCGGCTCCCTGCTCCAGGTATCCCTCGGGGTGAGCAGAGGGAAGGTGCTTTCTCCCCTTTGCAGCTGGGAAACAGCAGTCCGGGAGGAGATAAGGGGGTCTCCTGTCCCCGCGGTTCCCCCTCGCCATCCCACTGTCCCAGGGCTGCGGGCATCCCTTCCTGCCCCCCGCGGCCAGCTGCGGGGTGTCTCTGCCGCCCCTCTCCCACACGGACACGGCCCTTGTCCCAAAGTACAGGGACAGAGACGCTATTCGCTGACCGGCCTGTCTCTGCTCCTTCTGCTCTGTCTGTTCCTGCCCTGCCTATTCCTGCCTGTCCTTCCCTGCCCTTGCTCTGCACATTTCTGCCCTGCCTGTCCCCGCCCTGTCCTTGCTCTGCCTGTCCCTGTCCTGCCTGTTTCTGTCCTTGTCCTGCCTGTCCCTGCCTTGTTTGCTGCTGCCAACCTACATCTGCCCCTGCCCTGCTCCTGTTCCCTCCCCAGCCCTCAAATATCCTCTCCAGCTACAGTCCTGTGCCCTCACTGGTCCCCGGGGCAGTGGGGACAGCAGAAAGTGAAGATTTGGAAGGAGATCGGGTGCAGTTTGGGGTTGATAAACCGCAGAGCCCACCCAGCCATGGAGCATTTCGGGGAAGGAGGTGTCCTTCAAGGAGATCTGGCCTTTCCCCATCATCCATCGAAGGGCACATGGGCGTTTTCACCCCAGAGGCTTTTTCTTCTGAGCAAGCCCTGAGTGGAACTGGCTGATGTGGCCTCAGAGTCACAGCCCTGGGTGTCACAGCCCTGGGTGTCACAGCCCGGTGACCCGCTCCGAGCGCTCTCCTCCCGAGCGCTGCGGGGCAGTCGGTTGTCGCAGGGGCAGCGCCGTGCGGGGGACGCGGCAGCCTCGGCTGCGGCCGCTCCCGGGTGAGTCCCTGCACAGCCCGAGCGCCGGGCAGAGGCAGGAGACAAGCGAAACAGCCAGGGATTTTTTTTTTTTTTTAAATTTTTTTTTTTCCTCCCCCCACTACAATATACGCTTTGCAATTAGACACGTCCAGTGGATTATTTCTCTGTCTCTGCCTTTGATCTTTTCAAAACTAGGCAGTTTTATAAATACCATCCCCTCTGTTTTCAGCCATTTTGCTGTTCTTGTACAATTAATGTACAGCAGTGATCCGCTTCTTTTCCTCCTCTTCTTCCAGTTCTTTCCAGAACAAACAGGCACTCCTGTCCACCCTGTCCCAGTGAGGTTTACTTCTCTCTCCTTGTGTCATCACTGACACACTAGAATAAAAAAAATATATATTGATGAAATTATGGTCAAAGTGTAACCCCAGTGCTCAAAAGCTACTACACAAGACCTGTTACCACTATCGATATGTAAACCCCACAAAATTTGCATTCAGAAATGGATGCTTTAAGCTAAATATTTAGTAACGATTATTTTTCTAGCAGTGCAGCAAATCTCTGGAGTTTATGCATCTGTTTTACACTTAAAAGAAGTTGGTGCAAATGTAATCAGCACATTAAAGTGCATCTTTCATTATAGGACAGGGATCAGGGAGGACATTGGTCCCACCTGTCTTCACGCCATCTACTAGGTGGCCTTGGAACAGTTCATTCATGTGGAATTGTGTTTGGATATTTTTATTATTACTATTATTATTATTATTATTATTATCCCCCCTTTTACCATTTTCATTGCCAAAATTCCAAGCTTTTCCCAAGGTACTCAGGGAAAATCTTCAGGGTAAGAGCACTTTCCTTGGCTTTGCTGCTAAAGATGTAGCCCAGTGCTTCGAGAGCTGGACGTGGCAGGGGATTGTGGGGAGATGGGTGGGGATCTGCACCAGGCTCTCCAGCCCCGAGGGAATTTCTGCTTCTCATTTGGTGGAGGCAGCAAAAAGGAAAGGCAAGAGTTTTTCTAGGAGAGGAGGTGGGGTGGGGGGTTTGGAGGTACTGGTACCAAGCCACTCTTTCATTACATGAAAATAAAACATGGTAAATGCTGTCCCTTCTCTTGCTCTGTGCACAGACACGAGAGGAAGGGAGAGCTGGGGAAGTGGTAGTGGCAGAGAGCCCTTATAGGACCTGCCTGTGGAGGTGTCAGGTCCAGCCTCAGCTCAATGCCAGCAGGGAAAGATTAGTTGAATGTCACCCTCTTTGGCAGTGAAACCTTTCTTTATCACTTCCAGCCCTGTCTCTTACTCTGCTGGGTTTCTCCCACTGCCTCTCCCTGCCCATCTATACCCTGCCTGTCCCCCTAAAGCATCTCTCCACTCTCCCTCGAAAAGAGACGAGCAGAGATCTTTTCTTGCCTCTTTCTCTTCTTGCTCATGTGGCATGGAGGTGAAAATCCAGCTGGAGACCATAAAATCCACTGGCTCGGTTCTTTCTACCGCTGAAGATCTTTCCTCAGTGAGACACAAGAGAGACAGACATCATAAAGGCATTTTCTCACTCAGCCTAAGCCATGAATTTTAAGTCCTCAGGACAGAGACTATTTCAAATGGTCTATTTCATATGGTGTGTGTTTGTGCAGATTCAGCAAAAGGCAGGGACCACACTATTATTTTCCCAGTATTTCCACTTCCCTGACTCCTACAGTGCCACTGTTTCATTTTTACTAGAGACACATATATTTTTACATCCCTCTTTTTCTTCCCATGCGTCTGTCTGACTTGCTCTTCGGGGCTTATAGTTTAAGACATATTGTTTATTATTTATAGTATTAATAACAGGTATCATCCTGACACAGCAATTAAATAATTAGAGAACTCATTCTGGTTTGGTCAGCCAGAATGCCCCATATGGCAGGAATATACCCTATAATGAAGAGCTAAATATGTACATAGCTGGGCACTAAGCATTAGGTTTAGCTTCCCATAAACTTAAATATGTGCATTTCTTACCCAGTTGGATCCTCCATAGACCCATAAAGCAAGCAGCACAGTGATCTGCTCTTAAGATGCTCTAAGAGCTTGGAGAAATTTGTTAGGAGTGCTACTCCTGTAGGCACTTGTTACCATGAATTGGTGATGAGATTCATTGTTTGCCTTTATATCCACTTCTCAGGGCTTTCCCAAGCCTGGTGTAGCCTCTCGTTGGAAACGGAGGGCATCCATTTGTGATACTGTTTTTCGTGAGATAGTGCCTGAAAGGATCATAACCCTCACTCTCTGACAGCTGATCCATTGCAAAACGGTCCTCCTGCCACCCTCATCCACCCCCTCACCTGCCCAAAAGTCACTGTAACTGGGGCAGATGCCTGGGCCAACACACACCCCAGATGGTGCAGCACATGGATGTTAAACTCGGGAAGCAGTAGAGCCCAGCCTGCCTGAGAAAGCATCTCCCCACTCATCCATCCTTCACTGACTCCCCACTCGGCAGCAGATGTGATTTCATTATGGCACAAGGAGTTCCCAAGGCTCAGAGAGGCTGGCGGCGGCAGAGACCCTTCGCTGCGTTGAATCACAGCCATTTGCCAATGCCAACTGGATTTTTCTCCCCCTCAAATCAAGAAGAGAGGCTGAAGATTGTGAGAAGAAAGCCAAAGATGTGGAGGGTCTGAAGGGTGTTTTCCATGCCGGAAGGTCTGTGTTAGGTTTAGCTGGGACACGCAGAGCTCTGAATTCCTGCACCCCCACTGCCCTTCTGATGAAGGGAGATGAGTTGAATTTTCAGCCTCTTCAATTTGCTCCTTTCCCGTGACGTGACAGTTCTAGTCCAGCAGAAAATTCATAATTTTGTGTCCTGATTTCATTCTTGGACTTTTTCTTCCCATCAGATTCTGTTTTCTCTGCATGTGTGATAATTCACTTGCACATTAGCAGAGCTAACCATGGCCATCACTCGGGAACTCTCAGAGTGAGGGGCTCGATGCAGTCACCACTGAAAACTATATTAATAACTTCCTTTCACCTTGCTGCCACTTAGCTGAGATCATAGTTAGAGCCAACCCAAGGGCAAGATTAAAAACCTCACGTAAGTAAACGTAGATACCAATGAAGTCTGCAGAACTTCTGCAAATCGGGGCCAGAAGGTGACACCTGGGCCACTCCAATATCTCTGGGGTGTTTGATCCAAAGACTGGAAGCTTCCAGACAGGCCACAAATGGAAAACTGATGGTTATACATACTTTAAATATCTTTTTCTGTCTTGGTGATATAAACCTTTAAAAGGTTAAAAAATAAGTGATTCACTGGAGTCAGATTAAATAGTAGCAGGAAAGAGAAGTTCACTCACAAAAAGGTGACTTTTTTTCCCCCTTCACTTTCGTTCTCCACTCGGTGTCTGAAGGACAAAGTCTACCCAGACTCCAGAGTTTAGTAAAACTTGACTTAGCTCTATGGAAGTCTAAAAATGTCAACTACTCCTTTGTTTTTTAAAAAAGGGAGAATATTATTTTGTTGTGCATTATTTCAACAGCTCTAATTTCTACACTTGAATACACAACCCCAAATTTCAGTGAGGTGTCTGTGCCCAGAAAAGAACAAGACTTGAATATTTTTCAGAATTCTTCTGTAGGAATCTGTATGACCTCGTCAAACAGTTTTATAAACCAGTGCTGGGAAAAAGAAAACAAAACTGTTGATGGCCTAGAACGTGTACATAGAGAGAATCAGATAGTATAGCTACAAGGTCATAAATACTTGGAATATTAAAATTAATAGCAGAGCTCTTAAGTTAATGAAAAGCCGGTCAGGCCAATAAACATCTAAAAGAACGCATATGAACAAGCATCCATAGGAGTTCATGGAAGGAGGACTGTTTGCAGTTTTACCAGATTTTAGGGCCAGTTCCTGTTGGAGTGGGCAGTAAACAAGTGGATCAGATGGTCGTGGCACTGGCTGAATTCCTCAGCCATGTGTAACTGAGTCCAACAACTGGCATCCCTGGCCAAAGGCTGAGAATCCATGAAAACCCAGAGATGCCGAACTCTCCTGCGGATCCAGCATGTGCGTGGCTCTATTCAGACACCTGACAGCCTATGCAGAGCCTCAGCTAATGGGTTGCATACAAAGGAGATATGAATATATGACAAAAGAGAGTCCAGCTCCAACCCTGAAGGCAGAGCTTGAAATCTCCTCTGCACAGTTAATATCCAGTGCTGGCCTAGGGGCTGGAACCTTTCTGCACAAGTAAGTCTGAGTCTCTGGATTCAAGTAATAGCAGGTCAGTCAAGAATATCTCTCATCCCTGCTTTTATTTCTCTCCAGCTTCTCTCTGCATGTGTTTTTTATTCAACAAGAAAGCTCATGCCCAAATTCAGTATTCACCTCTGTGGTGTGATGTCCACCTTGGCCACTTTGGGATCCATCTAGGGATGATCTGTGAGTCCCCCAGAGCATTGAATTTCATCCCCAGTACATGTGGGGAAGGGAAGAAGGCTGCAGTTTGCATTTTAAATCCTGAAAACATATTTTGAGGGCTCTACTTCTGTCTGTTCTCTACTTTCTGAGAAAAATTCAGCTAAGGGAAGATTTTGGTAGAAACCCAAAACTGACATTCGCCTGCCTTTTCCAGGTAATGCATATGCATGCATGCAAAACTCAGGCATTGGTTGTTTCTGCCTCAGGATTAAAAGCTATGGCATGCACAGAAATAGAAGCCCATCTTTACAAAATTGCTTTTAAAAATTCCATATGCCACTTGCATACTCTGCAAGGATGGAGAGCTTGAACAGTGGTATGGAGATGGAGCTGCCAGCCAGGAGCATGAGCAGTAAGCTCAGCTTTCCCGCAGGTCTGTTCTTTGTCTTTGGGTCATTTTTCCTTCCTCAGCCTACTTTTCCATCTCTGAAAGGGAAAAGGTTAATGTGAAGTGTTTATTTGTGTCTCAGAATAGTCCTCAGCAGCAACACTTTGTTTGTGATCGTGAGATTGACCCCATATTTGCCAAAATAACCTGAATTCCTATGAATGGACCTTTATGTTTGGCATGTACAAGAAATACAAGGATGGCTCTGAAAGCTGCTGCTTAAAACCCAGTGGGTTTTAAAGGGGTAAATGGCACATGAGAGTACCAGGAATTATGTCAGCTGATTTGTAGGAAATACAGAAAAGAAAGTGAGGTTCTTTTGGAAGAGAAATAAAAGTGCCCCAAAGCCTTCTGCAATTCAGCCCCAAGGCAGCCCTGGCTTTGGCTGTTGTTAGGAAAACAGCAAACCAAGTCCTGGTTGTTCTCCGTCCCACTCTGAATGACTTCTGGGTAGAATAAATCTTTCCTGCTTTTAAAATAAATGAGAGAGCTTCACAATGCCAGGGCCATTTAAATTTACAGTGAAATAACGCCAGGAAATGATTCGGCCTCCAATTTGTATTCCCAGTTATTTCCTCCAGCTGAGGAACACAAAGTTACGCTTTGCCTCGTGGCTTGGGGTGAGTGTCCAGCCCCGTGCCCTGCGAAGCTGATTTGAATGCAAAAGCAGAGACCGAAGGAGCGGTCCGGAGCAGGGAATGGCACCTCGCTTTCCCGGGAAGCTGCAAAAGGAATGTCCTCACCGAGGTCGGACCCTGCGAGAGGTTTGTCCCTTCCCCTGGACGCTGGATGGGGGAGCAGGGATGGGCGGCTGCTCCCATCTGCCTCCCCCAGCGCTTTGTTTACCACAAAAGATGAACCTTCCCGGGAACGCTGCGAGCAGTGCTACAGAGCAGGGAGGATTCAGCAGCGGAAAGGTTTATGATTTTTATCAAGTGCAATTTGGGAAAAAAAAAAAAGCCCACAAGCCCAACCAAACAAACAAGAAACAAAACCCCCGTCTGAACTAAACAAGCCACAGGAACCTTGCAGATAAAACGTGAAATCATTTAGGTTGAATTTACAGTCAGGAGATTGGAAATAGTGAAATGGTTTTCTCTTGCCCTTCCCCGAGTGGTGTTGCAGTGTTTTGGAATATGCATTTTTCCTCTTTCCAGGCTTCTATCACAGAAAGGATTTCTTTGGGTTTGTTTCAGGAGGTCTGGGAATTGCCATTTTCTTTCCCTTCAAAGCTCCTATTGGAAATGTCAGGACCCTTCCTGTCAGTTTTCCTGGCCATTCATTAATCCATTTGATTCAGTTTTGTTTGAAGGAAAACTGAGGTGTTTCCTCCTTATTTCTAGCTAAATTCTCCAGCCTGTTTTTGTAGCTGCTACAGCTTTATTTTTGAAAAATAGGCTTTTAATCTGAGAAATCATTTTGAAGCAGCATGTTTTTAGCATGGAGATTTGCATTTGCTTTAAATTAGCTTTAAATGTGTTTGTGGGAGCCTTCCCATGGAAGTTTTCTATTTCCCAGAACTTTCATGATGTTTAAAGCCAGTCAAAGGAAACGGTCTTAAGGAAGGGCGACAGAGAATAAATACCCTCTGTAGAAACAATTTGAAACAAGTTTAGTCTTTTTCAAAAGATTTCAGCTTTCTGAGATCTGGGTTGGAGCCTCCTTCTCCTATGATTAACTGGGGCATCACTGTTGTCTCGATGGAAATATGAACTAGTGCCTTGTTGTTAAAATCTTTTGAAGTGAGTTTGGAGGATGAATGCCCAGACTCAAATTGCTAATGTGGGGCTGCACAGTCCTGGAAAAAAAATTAAAACTTGTGCTAGGAGGCAGCTAAGAGAGGCACTACCTGCTCAGGATAGTGTTGGAACAGAGACGTGTGACTGGTACAGAAATGTGACCGCCTGTAAATCGAGCGTGAGGTTATGATATTTTTTGCAATATTTATGTTTTCAGATTTGGAGAGCAAAAAATAATGGTTTGAAGTTTTTGTGTCAGTTGTGACCAGACTTAGAGATCCCCCAGGTTCCAGCAGGACATGGTCTTATCCTTTGAGTAGATAAAGTGGCAAATAGAAAAGAGTGGCCAAGGAAGTGAAAGGCACGAAATGAAGATGCAGATAAAACAGGTTTTTCACTCTTTCCCTCTCTCCTTCCTTGCTTTGGAATAGTTTCTATTTTATTTACGGATGTTGTACCAAACAGCTTCCTTTTTTTCCTCTAATAAAAAAACCAAACCCAACCAAACCAAAAAAATAACACCCCAAAAGCCCACCAAAAAAAACCTGAACAGAAATTAGAGCTGATTTGAGCTAAGAAATCAACATTTGAAAACTCAGCTGAACTTGCCCATTTCCCCTCCTGTCATTATTCTGCATAAGCCGGATCCATTTTTCCCCACTGCAATCAGCTGTGAAAGAGAACTTCCATCGATTTCGGTAGGAACAAGCTAGAACACGCTAGATTTAAATATTTGAATCCTCAGCTGTGCTACCCAGGCATGTCAATTTGTCTTAATACTTTATTTCAGGTTATTATATTAACAAAATTCAATGATATGCTATAACAAAATTGCATTACATGCTCTCTCTGTGTTTTGAGCTATCATGCTCCATAAGCACTGGCATTCCTCCTCTGTGTGTGTGATTGTATGTGAGCTCTGCCTCTAAATACGCTTTGAATATGTTACATTTTTAATTCTTCAAGGGGAAAAAAAAATCCTGGAACAACAACCAACCAAATGCACACATTTCTTAGATTGTGAAAACAGATTCTCTCGTGTTTGTATCTCAAATCACCCAGAGAAAGAGCAAAAGCTCTGGGGTTGGATATAGGCTGTCAGACATCACAGCGAACACCACTAAGGGATCCTTTAGCCAAAAGAGAATCCAAATTAGTGACCTATATTGGGGGTAAACTGGTCGTGCACCACAAACATGATTCTGTAATTAATACCTTCCCTGGTACAAACACGATTGCTGCACAGTGTGTGCGTCGAGGCATACGAAGGAAAACAACTTCACTGGGAGAGTTAACTTTTTAAATCTAGTTCTGATGAAATGTGGAAAACACAAGCTGGAAGGTGCAGGGCAGCGTCAGATCTTTACAGCCCTGAGATGCAGGGCTCGGCTGCTCAGCTGCAGGGGAGGGGAAGCAAGCAAGGGAACAAATACAAACCAGATCCAAATGTGAAGCTCGGTCTCTCCGTTATTTAGAGACAGAGAGTCCATTCTGCGTACCAGCCTCTCCCGGTGTCAGACATGTATCCCCGCTCAGAAATCCTCGTTTTCTAAACTTGGGCTAATTCTGCAGAGCGTGTTTTTGTTTTGGGTGCAGCTTGCCCCGGGCTTTGCTCGCCTCTGCTGGGGTGAATTCCAGCACCGATGGGGATGCTCTGACACCAGGAGCCTTTGCTGAGTCAGGTTGAGCTGCCTCCCCACCTCGCAGCTCCGCATCTGCTGGGAAAGGGGGGAAAAGTGCGTTTTTAACTGTTTGATGCGCGAGGTTCAGGCTGCAGCGAGCGGCCGCGCTGCGATGGAGCCAGCGCTGTCTGCGCCGGGGCTGCGTCCCCGCTCTGGGGACGGTCACTCAGAGCTGCCTCTGTGGGGCTTTCTTCTCCAACAGACCATTTAACCCTTTCAGCTTTCTGACAGCTGAATAAATAGGCAAATGAAGCAGGGCTTAATCTAGTGTCCACCCCCTCCAAAGGCCCTGCACTAAAGGACTTAAAGAACTAATTGCTTCTGTGGTGCTATTGCTGCCCTGCGACGGCTGAAAGCCTCCTGGAGGTTTGCCTTCGGTCTGTGCTCTCCGTGCCAGCCTGATTTTGTTAGAATTTACGATATTTCCATATTAAAACAGCCAGGCCGGAGGTGGGGGGGGGTGGGGGTGGGGGGGAAATGGAAGAAGAAAAGGAAAAGAAAAAGAAAGACTCATTAAAACTGCATCATGTCACCCGGCTGAACTTCCCATCCCTCCACTTCCCCGCTCAATCAGCAGCAAGGATAACAATTAGATGTGATAGCTATTCCTAATAGGCAGCAGTTAGCGCTCGCTGCTCCAGCTCTGGCTAGAGCAGGAGAACCCTGGATCATCCCCTGCGAGTTTACAACTGATGAGGCTCCGACTGCCAAATAAACCTTCCCCGAGCAGGGCAGGAACCGCAGGGCTTTACCCCCTCCATCTTCCTGGCTCTGGATTCTCTTCCTGCTCAGCACAGCAGCATCACCAGGCACAGCCCATCCCGAGGCTGGGCTGCAGCTCCCAGTCCTGCCCCTGGAGCCCAGGGACCCCCAGCCAGGGTGGCAGCGGCGCTCAGCGTCACTCAGCCAGAAAATTTGGTGTTAGGAGTGGGAGAAAAGGTCACCTTGGAGGATCAGAGATAGAGAGTTAAAAAGAAAGGGGCTGGGAGTGGGAGAGAGAGAGAAAGGGGGGTGTGAGGGGAGGCTGAGGAGGGAAGGGGGGAAGGGGACGTAGGATTTCTAAGCAGGCCTGACCCGGGAGGATAAAATATCCTGTTTTCATTGGTTCAAATGAACCATTAGGGAGAGAGTAATTTGTTGACCTTTTTGCTGCCTTATCATGAGATGAACAGCCTTAACATGGGTTTCACGTTTGCCTTAACCCCACCGTAAATCATAGAAGAATCGATTTTTTCTTTTTCCTTCTTTCTCCCCCCCACCCCAAAATATCTATAAATAAATAACAACAACCAAGAAACCAGCCTGTATTTTGAGATGATTTAGCAAAGCAAGGCCAGGTAGATATGTGTGCTGGTTGGACTCTGCGGATGGTGTCGCCCGGTTTCTTGTTTGTTTTTGTTCTCTTTTGGGTAAGCAAGTGGGAACCAGCGTTGTGCAAAGGCTCTGTTTCCTTTGGGAATTCAAACTGGAGGACAGTGATTTTCCTCTTATTTCCATCAGCCTGGCTTGGCAGTAGTTCCAGTGAAGTCAGTTTACACTCTCCTACAGCCAGTCTCCTTCCCCAGCTCCTGCAGATAGTCTGGCATGATTTTGGCCTAAGAGAGGCAGGACCGACATGAGGGTTTGGTTGAAATGACAGTTTTAGAGTTCGCTGTGGACCTTCCATGCAAGGTTGCCATCTGTGCAAGGAAATGGAGCTCGCAGAGTTTGGAATATGTCAGCTTGCTGGGGGTGTACCCAGAGGCTGCTCATCGCTGAGCCCAAACCAGGCTCAGATCCTGTGTGGGACTGACTTTCCTTGCTTTTCATCCTAAACCTTGATTTTCAAGCTCTGGAGGCTTCAGAACAGTCTGAACACCAACAACAGATATCCCCAATATATTACAGCAGAACCAAACATTTCTAAAAAGCATTGGGAATTGTCTGATTTGGCATAGGAAGAGCCCACCTGAAAGCTTGCCCTGCATGCAGGATGCTTTTGGATCCTGTGTTTGCTGTGAAGTAGCTGTCGAGGATCAGACTGGATCCTGCCAGACAATTCCTGCCCTTGAGGAGATTCAGACTCACCTGCAGCTCCTCAGCCAGAGCTCCTGTCCAGCTGAGCCAATTCAATGGTTCCAATCTGTCCACAGTGTTTTGCACAACTCCACTCGTGATATTTTGTTGTCTCTCCCTGGCACAGCAGGCAAAAAATTCCACTTTCACAGTGAAAAAAATTGACCAACTCCAAATAGAAAATTACTTGAAATTGCAGGTTAGCCAAGATTTTTTGCTTTGCAACGCAGGTATGTTTTGTGCTTCCACTGAGTCTCCTATTGTAGGAAATTTAGATATGGAGCAGAAGCATCTGGCCTTCAAAGAACTCTGAAATTGCCATGGGATGTTATGATAATGCTGCTTTTATGTGACTGATCTTTTCCATTTGTCCTTTGCTCTCTAGGTAACAGCTTGGAAAATGTCACCTTTTCGTAGGTAAAGAGAATGCTGTTCTGTGTAGGGTTTGTGATACCAACTTTTATTATAATCGTTCCACTACATGAGATGCAGATCTTCGAGCAGCCAGCAAATTCTTGTCAAATGAACCCAAATCGGGAAGGTCAAATGTTCTCATGGAGAATGCGAGATAAGGGTGACTTCTGCGCCTGTTCTTGAATATGGCATCTTCTTTGATTGTTCAGAAAGATATTTAAAATTACTTCTAGCAGCACGCTGGGTAACAATATACCCGTGTGTGCCAGGCTAAAAATAACCCTTGGAACTGCATTTGTACTACACTGTGAAGTATGCGACTGCTGGGAGAGATTTCAGAACTTACTTTCTTTTTCGCTTTCTGTCTTACATTAATTACACTTTCCATGCGTATCTTTAACATGTTGGATGTCAGAATTTCTTCTTCAATTGCATGATCACCTTGGGTTTTGGAAGGTGGTGTTAGATTTTCAGTGGTAGCATAGCTATTAGGAAGGAGGATTTCATTACACTGAGAGCTTAAAGAAGTTACTGTTAAAATAAATTCTAAGCCAGAGAAAAAACACATAACAACAGTGTTTTGTAAAACCCCATAACAATGGCATAGATCCTGTAGTTTAACCAAAAATCAATGAAAAATCAACTATGGAGCTTTATTTTAAGGCTTTTGCTATGCAGTGCTTGCAAAGTAAACTTTCCAACGTGCTCTTATATGAGAGCAAAAAAAATGTATTAATAAATCCTGCTTCTAAACCAAAATAGAAAGTGAATGAAATGTGTGTTTAAAGTGAAAAGAAAAAAAAAAAAAACAAACCACCAAAGAAATTGCAGAGGAAATTAAGGGGGGAAATCCCTTCTAACAAGCTTTCTTTTCTGTTTTTAATTTATTTATTTGTTTAGAGCTGATAAAATCCTTGTATTAAGCTCTGAAATAAGAGAGTGTTTGTATGTGTGGTGGGGAAGGAGCAGGGGCTGGAGGGCTCCCTGATGACTTTGACCATCTCTGTGATGATGTTTGATCTTCATCCCCATTCACACCCAGCTCCAAGCTCAGCTCATGTCTTCACTCTTTGCAGAGAATTCTCGGGGGAGGAAGTCTGGGGCTTTCCAGGTACCTTCCTGGGGGCTTTCATCCTTCCTCATGCAGTCCCAGTGCACCGGGACTCCTGCTAAGGCTCAGGGACGTCCAGAGCTCAAGATACTGCCATGGCAAAAGCCA
>JAYRBT010000054.1:8520523-8545161 GCA_036023395.1 Myiotriccus ornatus
TGCAGTCCCAGTGCACCGGGACTCCTGCTAAGGCTCAGGGACGTCCAGAGCTCAAGATACTGCCATGGCAAAAGCCACCGATGTTTCCAGGAACGTGTAGGTTGTAGGATCAAGGCTCTGGACATTTCTCCTCATGGTGCAGATGAAATTGGAGGGACTCTGGAACTGTGCAAACATGGGGTAGGATGGGGATGAGAACCTGTATGTACCCCATCCCATTTGGTTGCTGTCCATGAAGCACAGACATCCCGAAAGAAAATGGGATGGAAGCTTTTGCAAAGATGCAACTAAAGCTCTGAGGAAGCTGGGCAGTTGGTGCCTTTGGAAGTTCTCCAGGCAGCATAGTCCCCCCACATTTGTGTCTGTGTGCCTGCTGTCTACTCTTCACCTGCAGTGAGTGCACAAAGGTACTTCCTGTTGTGGGGGCAGTTTTTTGCCTTTGTTCCCCCTGTATTTCTTAAACAAAATCTCAGTAACATGCCCATGTAGAGAGAATTTCTTTTCCAGAAGGTTGGGAAATTCACTGTTGAGAATTTTCATTAAGCACCTTGAAATTTGTGCAGTACATACAGACTGTAGCAGCCAAAAGAGAGCAGGAGGCAGAGCCTATAGGGCTAGGAGGGATCTGGGAGTGTCCAAAGGAGGGAAGGAGGTCTTGCTGTCTGCATTTGATCCTCAGGAAACTGAGGCATAAACTGTGGTGGCACAGGGAGAAACCCTAAATTGGGATGAAGGAAGGACTGGGAGCTTGTGGAGGAACCTGAGGTGCTGCAGGCTCTGCCACAGCCCCCGGCACTGCAGATGATCCATGATCCATCCACTCCCTTCCCAGTTTCCTGTATTTATCTGCCTGTGGAAAATGCTCAGAGGTGGTTGGCAGGAGCTATATTTCGATAACAAGAATGAAATGAACATGTGTACACAGTTGTTTTCCCTGACTGGGGTCTGTGTAGTTCTTCCGGAAGGTTAATAAATGGTATGCAAATCCTCTTAAATGGCCGTGTTTACACCAGAGCTTAGTGGCTCCAGCCATGTCCTCTACTTTTAACTCCCTAAGTTTTAGTGCAAAAAGAATTTGCTTCCCCACACTCTTTAGAGCTCTCCCAGGTTTTGTCCGCGCTTTTGTTCAGCTATCTGCTCTTGGGATCATAAAGGACATCACCGGAGGAAAGAAAAGAAGAAAAAAAAAGAAGTTAAATTTGCCTTATTGAAAAAAAGAAAAAAAAGAAAAAAAAGAAAAAAAAGAAAAAAAAGAAAAAAAAAAAGATGTTTTGCTTAAAGACAGGAGGCTACTGTAGTGCAAAATGAATGATTAATAAGGATAAGAAAAACCTAGTTCAACAGGGCAAATGCTCAATAACAGCTCGTTTAATCATTGGCAGATTAGCTGCAAATGCAAAGTGTCTGTGCAGCACTGTGTTAACTCATGCTGCAAAGTGTTGGCTATTCCTTTAATGACAGCATCACCTTTCATTGTGCATTTATTTTAAAATCCTCTCCTTAAAAGTTGGAGTGTTTGGATTTTTTTTTTTTTTTTTGGCTTCTCCTGCCCTCAATGAATTTTACAACACGGGAATATGCTGCGAGTTGTGTCACCTCTGCGAATATTGCCAGGCTGGAGTTGTGTCTCTGGGGCAGAATCAGATTTCATAAGGTACAGGCTCAGCTTTGGCAACCACTGCCTTCTCCCTTGATTTCATTTTCTGGCAGCACTGATGCTGTCCTTGCGTAATTGTCCTTATGAGAACCAAGTACACCATAACAAGTGCGTTTATTTGTTACCGTGAGGAGAGTGGTACAGCCTGGAGAAGCACACTGATTCAAGATCTCCTCTTGAGCAGTATAATCATTGCAAACAGAGGATCTGATTCATGAAGGTGCTTTTTAAAAATGTAGTTACTGCTCTTGCTGAGTGCCCAGAGGATCATCTGTTGTACACAGATTGCATTTATTATTTGGGTTCGTGGTGTTCATAGGAGTCTCTTCCTAATGGGCAGTGGTGCTTTGAGGGAAGGTCTAAGCAGCTTCCCGAGGTGGTGGTGTGTGTTTGCAGTTTCCAAACCAGGGAATAGAGTCAGTGTCATCACCCACGGCCTCGTATTTTCAAGGCCAAACAAACCTCAGTCTCCCACTCTCTTTTTTCACAGAAGAGTCTGTTTCCCCACATCATCCAAGTAGCCCTTCTCTGAGACTCCTTCAGCTTCAGTTTACCTGGTTTAAGCCTGCACTGCCACATCTGGGTTAGTGTGGGACATGAATAAAGCTACTGGCATCAAAAAGCAGAAGGTTTTGGCCAAATAAAGGGGCAGAATCAGTGCAGAACAGGTGAATGAATTAGTGCTAAAATTGATGTAGGGGGTTGTGCTGGGCTGGGAAAGGATCTACTCATAATTCACAGTTGCCTCTGTCAGCAAGTCCTGGTGCACAGGAACACCACGGATGCTGCTTGTCACGTCTTTTGCGGGACCGGCTGCTGCAACCTCACGGCATCGCTCCCCACGTGCTGTGATAACAGGATAAGCAAGAGGCAATTTTCCTGATAACACATAAATGTTTGGTTTCTGCTCAAATTCCTAGTGTAAAGAAAAACACCGTTTGAGAAAGGCTGGGTGAGCAGCAGTGCAAATGCTGTAAATACCAGTCCGCAGCGATGTTAATAGCGGTTCCATTCTGCATTAGTATTTTTGTTTATCATAATCCAGAGTTTCCAAACAGCAAGGATTGTTTAGCAATAAAGTGCACTTTTTAACCAAAACCAAGCTCCCTGTTCTTTCCCTCTGCAAACATGTGTGACCAGCTCTCTTGGCAGTCCCGCTTTCTGTCACATTGTAATTCTGGAGATCACACTGCTGAAGAGATAGAAACAAAGTCCTGTGTAGAGGAATTTGATCATTTGAGTTGGTTTTAAGCTCATTTCAATTAACTTGGTACACTGCTGGAGATAAGCCGCCCCTGCCTGGAGTCACCTTTGCTGATAGTCAGTAAAGGATGTGAGATACATGAAGTTCACCATGGATTCAAATTTGTCACCAATAACTCCACAGCGATGAGAGGCTGATAATGCACACTCTGTCATTATCTTTAGCACTTTATATATATATTTGGCTTCCGTGGCAGAAATGTTCTCGTGGCTGTTGTAAGTGAAGCATCACCTGTGTAACAGATTTTCTGACGCTTCCACTTGCTTCTCAAATTCAGAGGAAGAGGTGTGAGCGCGACGGGCTCCGAAGGTGGTGGGAAGACTGAGGAAGACACGGGAGGATTGCAGTAGCTATCAGAAGGTCTTGTGCAGACTGGAAGCGTTTTGCATTCCCCCCACTAGCAGGTGGGACTGTGTCACAAAAATCTGCTGGTAGGTGCACAACAGCACTATTGCCCCAGGGAGGACAGAGCCTGCCAAAGCCTTAGGAGCAGCAGTGCATCGTCTGTAGCCTCTGGTACCTGCAGAAACCTTTTCCTGGCAGCCACCTGGGGCTGAGGAGACATCAGCATAGGCAACTCCACAGAACTCAAACCCACTGTGAACAAGGGTGCCAGGAGGTTCACGGATGTGCTGTTTCCCAAAGCTCGTTTGCAAGTCCCAAATAAAAGGTTGAGCTGCCTTACAGCCCAGCACAGCCTGATTCCTGCTTTTTGAAACCATTCTGTGAGGAAGCTCTGCTACAGGATGTGTTAACCAGGCACAGGCCCCCAAGCACTGGCAATTTTAGAGATGATCTCTATTTTAGAGATCAAAGCTCATGACAGGATGCAATTATGTTTAGCAGAGACAGGTGATCAGGGACTGAAACTTTGCATAGGAAAGACGGGCTTGGCATAGGAAATTTGGAGCAATGCTGAGACTTCTTCTTTAGCTGTTGGTCATCAGAGAACGAGTAATATCATTAAGATATTAACTGAGTACCCAGAGAGGGAATGTTCCTGTAGGTTGTTCAGCTGTACTGTGCACACTGAGCTCTTGTTAAATTTCCCACCTCATTCAAGGCTTGTTAAAAACAAAAATATTTTACCAAACTGCCAGAATTCGGTGAATCTGAGACTAATTTTTTTTTTCCTGGCACAACTCTTTTGTTTTGTTTTGTTTTGTTTTGTTTTGTTTTGTTTTTTTTTGTTGTTGTTTTTGGTTTTTGTTTGTTTGTTTGTTTGTTTGTTTGTTTTATTTATTTGAAAGAGAGCGTAAAAATCCAGGTACATGCTGTTTGTCTCCCGTGGACTGGCATTTGTTTCAGTAGAAGGTGACACAGACATTTGGATTTGCTGGCTTTCAAAGGAGCAGTGATAAGCGGGGCTGTTTTGAGCAGGGAGCAAGGAGTGTTGCTGGGCTCAGGGAAAAGCAGCTTTGCTTTCCCCGCAGCTGGTGTGCTCTCTCTGTGGGGAGTGTAGCCCAGCTGTACAGAAACCATGAAAAAATGCTATGGATGGTGCCACTGAGTTTTGATGTGCATGTTCTGATCTCCCCCATGAAGCACTTTCACTGTGCCCTCCTCTGTGCATGTTTTCTGTGTTTCTCTGATACCAGACCAATGCTATTAACCGCTGGGCTCTCTCTGGTGAGGGATGGGGAGAGCGATCAATAACCAATATGTATTTCATAAACACTCGGCCAAGGTCAGTAAAACAAACACAGGGACGGATGCACAGTACCCTCTTGCTAAGTCCATATGTCTCTAGGGGATATTCATTGCTATTGGGGTGCAGGTGTTATTTCTGCTTCTCTGTTTTAATTCAGTTGGTCCCTGAAGAATCCTTATGGGCTTTGGAGACCTTCTGGCTGCACCTTTTATCAGCTAACACTATCCATCTGTGGCATGGTGCTGGCCTTTCCTGTGACCTATCTTCTGTGTGACCTTGGTTTTGCCCCACCACTAATCTGTAGAGTCAGTTCTGGCCCCTCAACTATTTAACCCTTCAGTATTGTAGATCTGATTGTTCTTGCACTGCAGTGGAAGTAGAAAATCAGCTGTACAAGCAGCTCCTGCTGCTACAGAGATGTCCATAACCAAGGGGGGGCAGGTGGACACATTAAACTAATGAGTTTTGCTGGAGCATTTGGATCAGTCATTGCAAAGAGCCGCTGGAGGTCACTGGAAACACTGGGTGGGATGTTGGGTTCCCTTACACAGGTGGGACCACTCTGGTTGAGAGGTGCAACCAAATTTATAAAGTCAGTAAGAGGAGCTGTTGCTTTTCTCTGTTCTTTGAACCAGGAGATCTGAGGGCTTATGAAGCCAGAAGGTCACAACTCCATCTTTAATTGTTTTTATCTTAAACTTTTCTTTTGAGAATTTTTTTGTGGGACTAGTTCACCAGACACTGGAATTGCTAAAATATGGATTGAATATTTGGATTAGTTTGGACATTTGAAAAACTGCCATCCTAAATAAGAGAGAGTGCATCTGCATGTTGGTGATTAGGCCCTGGTGCTGCTCTGCTCAGATTAAAAGCCCTGTTTCTCTCCCTGTCAAACACTGTAAGGAAGGAACTTCATCTCAGTAAACCATCCAGTTTAAGTATTTGAACACTAAGTGGAAGTTTCTGGTGATCAAAGTAATTTCCTTGAATAATGTATTCATACATAAACCTGAAAGAAATGTCATAATTGCAATAAGGTGTCTCTGGGGAGTTTGGTTATCATGATATAATCACATCCCTGGAGAGTGAGAGGCACGAGGCATAGCCTTGTGCTTAATAACACCCCAAGGGTGTGATTATCTCATAGCAATCGCACCCTCATTGTGCCATGTGGCCTCAAGAGCTGCAACGGGGATGGAAAGCCACAAAACCTAAATGGAGGCAACAAAAACATGGAAGCCTTGGGCATTTGGACACCAATTTCTGCATTCTTTCAGACAGAAAGAAAAGAAGCTAGGAGCAGCATGATAAACAGCAGAGAGTGAAGCTCTTTCCTCGCAGAGCAAGAAAGAATGGGATGCAGTATCTGTCCTCAGCCATCTGCTGTGCCTTGTCCTGCCTTCCCTCTTTCTTTTTTTTTTTTTTAATCCACCAAGTTGAATTAACGTGGCGGGGCTCGTTCTGACGCAGCACAGATCTGACAGTGCGTTGGCAAAGTGGCACTGCCTGCAGTACCTGGGCACAGGAGGCAGATTGCTGCCTGCTACGGAGAGCAGGGAGGGACAGCGGGGTGGGGGGAGGATGGGGGAGCGGAGAGGCTCTGCACAACCTCCCCCCTCCCCACATCCTCCTCTTTTCTCCCAGACTCCTCCTGCTCCAGGGCAGTGGGAGAAGGGAGGGTACGAGGCAGGTGGGCTGCTGCCTTGGATGGTGGCCGTGCTGTTTGTGTAGGAGGCTCAGAAACACGGGGGTCTTGCTCCTCAGTGCAGATCTGCTGGAAGCTGGATATGGAGGAGAGGCTTCCTTGCAACAGCTGACAGGGCTTAAAGTTGCATTATCTTCTGAGCAGCCTGTGTTGGTTTCCATGGGGTTTGTGATGAAGGAAGGGTGTTAACAAGGTATTCATTCCATGCCCTGCTGCAGATGCAGAGTGTTACCTTCGGACAGCATTGCCAAGCCTGTTCTGAACCGTCTCGCCTACACAAGGTGGATGGGACAATTGGGGGCAATATTAAATGAAAATCATGAGGGTTTGGTTGTGCTTAACCATAAGGGCAAGAGGAAAGAGGAATGAATTCCCTGCCCAGCTATATTGCTTTGGAGGGAGTCTACTCATGCTGCTTATGAAGGTGATTTCTGGGATCCATTCCCACATCTTTTCCTGAAATGGAGCCCTGTAGGAGTGCTTTGTTTATCAGGAAAAGGGACAGTCAGTAGATAGTTCTCCTAATTCTTGGGAATAGCCCATTTAACATCCAATCATTTTGACCCAGAGCTGTAGAATTTGACTGGGGACACACACTATTCGTTAGGGAGAGTCAACATCTTGCTTCTTTGCATTTATTTTTTTTTCTACCTGTGATTGCAAGGAGCCACAGTTTGACTCTTTCTTGATAATGTAAGAATAAAGTGGCTGCCAGAAAACAGGAGGTTTATAGCTTTACTCTTGCTCTCTCTGCCCCAGCTCAACATGCATAACCTTTATGTGCAAAAAAGAGGCACCTCCACTATTCACAGGATGCTGCAGGAAATATATCACATTTATAGCTGTTGGAAAAAAAAAAGAAAGCTGTTGTTTAAATCTATTGTGTGCTCTCTAAGGTTTGCAAAATCAGAGTTGTTTGGAGAGAAACCTTTTTTTTTTTTTTTTTTAATACTGAAAGCTGGGTGGTTGTTATGTAGGTAGAGAGAAAAAGAAGATATTTTACTGTGTCCTTTGTGGTTTCCAATGGCTTGTAGATGTAGGTGGGAAGGAAGAGAAGGGCCAAAATTCCAGCAGTGCCACAGTGCAGCACTTCTGGGCCATTTCTGATTGTGGCCCTAAGGGTTTTGTAGAAAATCATTGTTGTTTTCTGTAGCACAGTCCTTCCCTAGCACTGTGTCCTGTCATTGCTTTACTCTGCCTTTAATGGCTGCAGAAGATGAGGGAGGGTTTTTGGTAGCTGGTGAAGTGCACTGTGAATCATCTGGGATGGCAAGTTTGTGTTTTTGAAGCCACACTGAGAACTGTGCTGATGTTGGGGTCAGTCAGGACTTGTTTTGGACACTTGAGTCAGAAAGGGGCTGATTCCCTGAGCAGGGTGGCTGTGCTCTCCTCCTCATCCTGAATTTATACTTCACTGCCCTTCCCCATGACTGTGAGCTTGGGGAATTTATCAGACACTTCTCTTTAGTTTGTGAAACTTTTCACATATTTTGCAGGGTTGACAAAATGTTGGTGACAAACTCGGTGGGACCTCAGGGTACCCGACCAGACCTCTCATGATGGGCAGAGAAAGTGTTTATCTTCTGAATCGCTGCTTCTGTATTCTGGGTAGCAGGGAACATTATTTAGAGACTCTCTTTTAATTTGGCTTTGGGAAAAAAACTTCTATGAAAAAAATCTAGTGAAAAATCCTGGTGAGAGAGGAGAATCGACTAAAACAAATTAGAGAGGTTGGGTGCTTATTGCCTAGTCAGCTTATTAGATTTCTTCTACAATGTTTTTTTTTTAAATCCGAAAGCCCCAAGGTGTAACTAGCATGCTTTATGTTTTTATAGAGTCTAGGCAATTTCCACAAATTGAAAAATCATTTTAAGCTTTCAGAACATGTCAGGATGATGAAATGAGTAAATTCTGTCTATTTTTTTGATGACATTTTCTCATTCTTGCACATGGCAAGCTTGTTTTTGTTTACTGTTAGATGATGTCAATGAGTTCTGAGATGGTTTGTTCACTGCTAAAATAACATGTATAGTTGATCTGAGGGGAAAAGTGCATGAGGATGCAGATCCAGCAGACAAGGGGAAGCGAGGGAATGGCTGGTCAGGCTGACCGCTCTTGACAATGTCTCTTTAAGAAAGCTCTGTACTCTCTTGCAATGTTAAAGTTGCTAAGGTAACTGTGCATTTTTTAGAGCACAGCAAAGTAAATAGGTACATGACCTGTATAAATTCTCGGTGCATAAATTACTAGAGCCCTCAAGCTAGAGTAACTTATACACTTCCTTATTTCCAAATGACTTTTTGGCTTCTCTGCATGTCTAATGCACAAGAATTTGATGTGCACGGTTCACGCTGCAAAACATCCACGAGCGAACCTGGGGCACTGCTTTCCCCTGTGGTTTTGGTGCAAAGAGAAGCCAGTAATGGGCTGTAATGGGCCCTCAGGGAGAGGGAGAGTGGCTGCATTGTCTTTGCCCCTCCAGACTTGCACCCCAGCGAGTCTCCCCAACTCATTTCTGTGTTGGGGGGATGTAATTCCTTCGATTGGTATCAACCTTGTGCGGGGCAGGCAAGGAAGCTTGGGCTTTCGCTGGAAACCTGTGTCTCTGCCTGTGGCTTTACCTGATCATGTACTTGGGTGCAACTCGAGTAGCTGTTTGAAATAGGTTGGCTGGGTCCAGAAATGTAAGTTCAAGGTCCCCAGTGAGTCCTACGGGGGTCTAGTCTGCATCACCCCCAGCAACCTTGCTCAGTGCCAGCTCTGCACGGTACCTCTTGTGTGCTCCTTGGGATGCAGGAGGCCAGGCTGTCTTAGAAAATCTGAAGCTGAACAGCTTCCTGCTTTGATGCCAAATTCTACAGCCCACATCTTTGTCCTTTGTCCTCTTTTGCTATTGTATTTTTGCAGCATCCCTGAATGCAGAGTTGCTGGAGGGGATAACGCAGCTCGGTTAATTTTATGCCTGTGCACACTGTTGCTGTGTCTGCACACAAATTGTGTGCGTGGCTTCAGAGCAGCGCTGGATGTTTGGGTCCTGCTGCCTTATGATAAAAGGTGTCACGCTCCTGATGGAGGCTTCTCGTGCAGAAATGTGTGTGTGTACACCGGGTAACACATGTACAGTGATTTTTCAAGCTGTGTTCGGCCTGCTGCACATATGCTGCAAAAATAGCTTGACCACTTGCAGCAAACCCAAATGCACCGAGACGATCTCTGTGTGTCCAGGGGCTGCTTCTCTGGGATTTCTGGGTGTCCCCACGGCCAAAATTTTCATACTCCATCCAGACACAATGTTCTGGAAGAGGGCACAGATCGGGGTGTCCAGGGGCAAGCAAGCCCTAGCTTGGTGGTACTTACTGCTGGGATCAGTTCAGTGGAGATATAATCTTATTTCTGGAAATATCTGCCTGTGAACATCAGACTACCCACATGTGCCTAGCAACATCCAGAACAGCTCTGCGGTGAGGTCATGGACCACCGCGGGGAAGGCAGGACTGGCAGTGCCAGTTTCACAGGCTCCTTGTCAACAATACCATCTGCTGGATGGATCACTGCTTGGAAAGGGATGGCAGGATGTGGCATCTCACCATGACATGCAAGGCTTATTTTCATACTTACCTGTCCATGCAGAGGAGCCTCTGTGTAAAGAAATGCTTTGGCAAGGTGGCAGTGTACCCCCCACCCTATTCCAGTTACTAGAGGTCTGGCTGGGACTGCTTGGATCTCCAAAGCTGAATCAACTTGTGCTTAAACAATCCCAGGGGACTTCAGGCTGAAGAAATACTTTAACTTGCTCCTTTCCTTTGGTTCCCAAGTCCTTTATTCTTTCTCAGCCGCAGAAGCATCTCTGGAGACTCTGGCACAGGAGGACATGAGCTACCCAGTGCTGGCAGACCTGAATGGTGTCTGAAGGCAGGGGACTTCTTAAGAGGCCCCAAGCACCAGAGCTCAGTGTATGGGCAGGTTCACTCTTTCTCATGACACACAAAGTCCCAAAGCAGGTCTTTCATTCTCAGGCTGCTGGTTTTCCTCACATTCTGTGGTTTAAAACCATAATGGTCACTGTGGGGAAAATGACCTGAGCACATCCCAGCAGAGAAGCTGGGAGAACAAATTAGGCTAGACATTGAAGTAGAAACCAGTTTGGGAACAGAAGGTTGAAGGAAGTGCTGTGGGGAGAAGTTTGATACCACAGCTGGACTGATTGAAAGTTTGCTCACGTAGTTCATTGTCTTGTTTTTGAGAGAAATAAGTTGATCTGAAAAAGTTCCACCTGCTGTAGCAGAGATGGAGCTGGTAAGTTCTGGTACAGTACTGAGGCTTAGTGGAAAATACTGGAGAATCTCTGCAGAGATTTTTTTTTTTCAAGCAAACCAACAGGAGGTGGGAATGTTCCTTCCCTTAGCTCTCAAGGAGAGTTGCTGTCTTAAGGACTCCTTGCTGCAATGAGAAGTTACTTCCTTTCTTCAGGGCAGGAGCTTTGCAACCAGAACACTCTAAGCCAAGCAGGAAAACTCGGCAGTCGACGCTTTGTGTTCTGCCCAAACCCTGTGGGCCGGTTCCTGGTCCTGTGGTAGCACCCCTTGGGCTCCCACTGGTTGGGTCGGGGGGTGACAAAGCTGTCCCTGGCTCTGTGCAAGTAGAGAGGGTGCAGATTTTTGGTGTGGGTGGGTTTTTTTTTTAAACAGTGTACTATTTTCAGGAGGAGATGGACTGCGCTGGCGTGGGGCCAGAGGCAGCCCTCTCCTTGCCAGGAAGCCAGATGCATGGTCACATTGCCTGGCTCTCCCTGGCAAGGCTGGGAAAGCTTCAGCAGGTGTGATCAAACAGCATGCAGAGCCGCAGGTCCAGAGCAGGCTGCCTCCGAGGTACCACTAGACTTGTTGTCACGCCGAGAGAGCCCCTGGACAGCAAATATCGCCGCCTTAAACCAAAAAAAACCCAAAACCCCACCTCGGTGGGTGCTTCTCCTCCCCGGTGCATCCATCCCTGGGCTTTCACACTACGGCTTTAAGGGATGGCTTTGGAGCAAGGAGCAGCAGCAGGATGAAAAGGCTCCTTCCCCTGCCCTCCTCCCCTGCCGAAGCCTTCCACCTCCTCAGCAATGTTGCGGAGAGAGCAGAGCCTCACAGTCAGCAGACTGCAGTGACAGATGGCAGGTCATAAGCCCTCTCGCTAATCTAACACTGGAAAAGAAAATAGGGCTGGGGGTGATTCAGCTGCTAGGCCTCAAAGCGAGGGGATGACGGGATAGCATGCTCCTCTGACATGTCCTTGAAGGATGCTGCATCCCAGAGGACCGCGGGAACAAAAGTAAAGTGGCGATGAAGCAAAAATCTGTTTGCAGAATAAGGCAAATTTTGCTAAAAATGGATAATGTGCTCAGAGTCATTCTGAGTAATTGGATTTCTATTAGCAAGATGCAAATATTACTAATAGAATTCTCTAGCAGGAATAATTTGTGCTCTGGATCCGAAGCTACCCGGGCATTGTCGTCTTCCCAGCCTTAATTGTCCGCTGACCAGAGCTGTCTGCACCCTCAACGTATTTATCTATCAACCTGTCTCTTTGTATGTGTGGATCTGAAAGTGAGCTGAATCCATTTAATTCAGCACAGCGTTCTGGAAACGTTCACGTGGCAAGAAGAATTTCTTGGCATTTATAAGCAACGACTTGCATTTAAAACTAATATATTTTATTTTCAAGGAAGAATCCAGGCTGCATCCTGAGCCGCCTGCTCCTGCTGGCAAGCACCCATCTTGCTGAAGTGGCAAAGCTTGTGACACCGTGTTGGAGGCCACTGTCAGAGGCTGTGGGTTGCCTCCATCCTACCATGAAATCGGTTTAAGGTTGGGAGATGAGTGTTACTGATTCGCAGGGAAAAACCTTGCAGGGGGCACAGGGGATGCTAATGCTGTGAATGCTTCGGGGCTGGATGATCCCAGTGAAACCAGTGGGGCTCTTTGCTATGGGAGGCCACTTGTTAGGAACAAATCAGGCCTTTAAATACCTGGGAGTAAGGACTGTGGGTGAGGTTTGCAGCTATAATGCACCTCTACCAGAGTGGAGAGACATGGATATTGTGGTTCTGTCAGCTGAATCTGTAGTGGAAGTCATGCCCTGGTATTGCTGTCCCTGCTCAGTCACTGCTGATGTCACCCTGAAAGAAAAAAAAACAACCCCAAAAATCAGTTTGTTTTTAAAACTGATTCCTGACGACAGTATATTTTAGGCATTTTTAAAATGAAAATGTCTTTTTAGTGGAACGAGTACCTGTACATGATGTTCTTCATATTTCCTGGGGAGGAAAACCTCCCACTTTTGAAAGCAGCTTTTGCAAAAGGTGTTAAGGGGTTTTTCAAGCTACAGTTCAAGTTTTTTTTTAACTGAAATGTGTCACTTGTTGCCCCAAAATATTTTATTAAAAGTTTTCGGGCTTGAAAACATTTTAAAGTGATAGGAAATCACAAAGTTCTAAAAAATCATTTTGCTGGAGGAGAAACACTTGTGGGCTGGTACCACCAGTCTTGACATCAATTCTGATTTTTAACTTAGTAACAAGCTTGAACTAGCAGACTTCAGGGTAAATTCTTCTGGTCGTTCCTGGCTCCTGTTGAGTTTCCTCTTGGAGGAGGAAGGAAAAAATAAAGACTTTAGAGAGAAGACACCTCCTTTTTGCACACTTCTGTATCCTGGTATATTGTTATAATGGGGGAAAAGGGACATGGAGAAGGAAAATTTCCTTGTAAGAGTGTTCTGCTAGAAAATACCAGAACATAATACTGCAAAACAGAGCATTATATTGAAATTATATTGGCTCTTGAAACCCTTACAAATAGTGCTGAAGTGGCCCAAGATCATGGCATTTTTAAGACCTCTCCTGAAGTTTGTCTTCATGCAGCGTTAAGATGGATTAGCACAAAGAAAATGATGTTTAAAAAGTTCCAGGAAACTGGATGCTTCTATTTTGAGGAAATGTTGAAACAAAAGAATAAATGTTGGCATGAAGGGCTGAGAAGAAACAAAAGCCACGAGGCGTGTGAGAGCAATATATCAGGAGATCTAATGAGGTTTGTTTTGTCCTGGAAGTTTAACTCTGTGGGAAGTTCACCAAGCCAAAATTAGAGGAAGGAATTATGAACTCTGCCAAGGACCAGATTCTGTAATTTGGGTGCAAATGAGTGGTGTGACCATCTGACCAATGACTGATGTGACTGGAGGAGAGGTCTGAGAGGACACACCGTCTTCTCCTGGCTCCTGGAAGGCTTGCAAGTCGTGCAACCCTGTTTCATATCCGTGATCAATCCCTTCCAAGGATCCCACAGTATATTACTAACGACCTGCTCATTGATCTGATGGGAAAGGTCCATTTAAAAGTACAAAACCCCCAACAGATGACTAAAGGCAACGATTCTCATAACTGCTTCTCAGAGAAGATTTAGCCTTTCTGAAATCCAATATAGATCAACCTTTGCACCAGGGAGCTATAGAATACAGGCCCTTACTAAATGCTCTGGCCTTTGCATCAGAGTTTGATCTCTGAGAGAAGATACCTTAGAAAAGGGTTTCATTACCTCCTTTTTTTTTTGTCTAGACAGAGAGCAGTAAAGATGGTTGAGATGGTAAAGGAGGGATTTTTTGCTCAGTAAAGACACTTTTGCAAGAAGGTACAATTTTTAGGAATAAATGTTATAAAGTAACATTTTCTTAATGTTAGTGAGGTGGGACAGGGTCTCACTGTGACCTGTTGTGCTGTTTGAGCTTCATAGGAGAGTGGGCACTAACCGTGTCCATCTGCTCAAAAATCCACAGGACTGGTTTCAGTCATGGCTTATCTCATTCTTGGAAAATCAGATGCTTCCCACCATCATCACCACTGAAAATCTGACCTTGGAAAATAAGTGCAGATGCAGTAGATAAACCTGTACTCAGACCTGCCCACCCTGCTGTTGGAATATCAAAATAAATAGGATAATATGTATAATTTTACTGAGAAACCAAGCAAATATAGAAGGGAGATGAGCAAAAAAAAAAGTGTTTAATGCCAAGTCCCGCTTTTAGAGTCCTCTAGTGTAAAAGTAACCGAGGTGCTGGAGGTGAAAGAGCTGCTGCCTTCAGTTATGTGATGATAATAATAAGTAGCAGAAGTAGTGGCAAAGCTGAAGGCTGGAGCTCGAGCGGGGGAACTCTCCCTGTGCAAGTCGGCCTGTGTAATTCCCACAGCTCTCCTTATCTCCCCGTGCCTCTGGCTGGCGTATCAGCCAGACAAAGAGCTTAACTCAACTTGGCATGGAGACTGGGGAAATTGTTTGAAATTTCCAGCAACCGGAACAATTAAGCAAGCTTTCGAACGAGGGAGAATAGTTGTTCCCCTTAGGATTCCTATCACCGAAGGATAACATTTCCAGGCTTTGTCCAGCAAGAGATGTCACTTCATTTACAGAGATCTTCACAATGTTGAGGTATATTGGATATTGGTTATTATATGAGAAAGACTATCAGGAGTCATCTCAGCTGGGCTAATTGTTCCTGGGTTCAGGGCTGATGGAATTTTAATTTAAGTGCTGGTGAAGTTTCCCAGAATTATAAAAGATGATGGAAAAACCGTGGTTTTTAGGAGTAATAATAATATCCTGGATTCAGGGAATGTATTAAGATTTCAGCGAAATGCATCCCTGAATAAGAGAGATTCCTGAACTGGGACTTACTGCTGTCAGCTGCCTGTTTTGGGATGGAGACAGGATGGGGAACAAGCATCTTCTACAAGAGATGGTTGTGGCAAGGGCTTGATTCCCTAAGTCATGCTGACGTCACATTCTTCAGTGTTTGTTTTTATAGCTTGCAAGAACAAGAAGTGTTTGCCCTATTTTGTGTCACTGCTTTTTCTAGGGTGCTTCTCTTCCCTTCCACCCCTTTCCTTCTCTGAACCTGCGCTGAGGATGTGTCATGCCTTCACAACCCACTCCCTCTGGATGGGGAGGGGGGAAGGGAGAGAGGGGTGGGGGAGTGGGAGGAGCAACGACTCTGTGGTGCTGTATAAATAGTTGCTTTATTATCATTTAAAAAAAAAATTGCACTCTAAAGATTTTTAGGATCAAAACACACCAAAGAAAATGTAAAACAAAATTAAAATGAAGTCAGTATTCACATTGTCAGCAGTTACCTTGTCACTGCAAAGCATCTCCTCAAAGGAATATTGTGCAGCACAGCAGCAGCCGAATGAAGCAAACGGCTCCGGCGTTTACTTAAAAGGGAAGTGCAGGGACATCTTCAAACCACAGTAATGGATCCCTGGGGTTTCTCTAAAGTCTGATAGTGGCACTGACATTTCCTGTGAAGTTGGAGGCTGGCAGGTTGTTAAAACTTCCCCCTTTTTTTTTTTTTTTTTTTTTTAACTGCATCAAGTGTTGCTGTAGTTTGTTGAACATATAAAATCGCTTCTCCACCTCCTCCTTTTTAAAAAAAAAAATAAAAAAAATCCAGATATCAATAAAGAACTTGAGAGAGGAAAACACTATAATTATAGCCAAAAAGCTGGCACAATGCCTGCTGTATAAACCCGTTATTTTGGTAGCATAGAATTTGGTACTGGAATAATTCTCTGGGTGGAAACTTGGCAAACATGATCTCAGCCTGTGAGCTAATCTTTTCTTTTTCCTCCTGTAATAACATTTTTTTCTTCTCTACAGATTTAGCCATTTTAAAATTGTGCATCCTATTACCGAGATTGTGTATGCACAAATGACCTATGTTATGGGTCTCTGGGGTGACATGAATGTAGACAAGAGATCTGCATGTTAGATTAAAACCCCTTTGCTGGAAAATTGGTACCCTGTAGATTCAAATACAATTAGCCTTGGTCTGAACTGCTGCCACGATGGGAGTTGGCTATGGCTGAGGGTGGGATGGGAGAAGAGGGGCCCAGGAGAGCCTGGGCAGTGTTTGGGCTCAAGATTTTGGTTTGCTGTGTGATGGGGAATGTTTCTGGTTCTGATCCTCACCATTTCTGTCTCAGTCTTGGAGCAGTTTGTGTACTAGAGCTTGCTGGCCTGGAGGGGCAAAAACCTAAATATTTGCATGGGTTTGTGGATCCATGTCCATCGTGAAATGGAGATTATTTTATCTCCATAACATTGTGAGAGGTGTCATGAGATGACAGGTTTACACTTAGCCCTTCTTTTTTAAGAGAGCTGAGGCCACAGAACACCTCTGTGGAACTGTAAAGGAGCTCAGATAACACAGGGCTCTCATAACAATTTTTTTTCATTTTGACCTACATCTTCAGTTTTTAGAGAACAGTGTGTTTGACTACACTTGCAGGTTCTGGGAGCTGCAGATGCTACGGGAAGAGAGTGAGGCTTGGATTTAAATTCATGTCAATCTGCCATAAACATCTTTCTAGAAGAATATAAGAAGACCAAATCTATCGCTGCTGTTGCCCCTTCATTGGAGTGCTTTGGTAGCAGAGACTATCCAGTGTGTTGAGACTGCCTGGGTGGGAGCCCAGGGGACAAAACTGGCCCAGCGGTGTTTCAGAACTGCAGGGTAATTAGTTCCACTTCCCTGCAGCAGAAGGGGGGACTGCAGCAGCCTTCGAAATCTTCTTACCAGAAAGTGAGATGTGCAGTTTGCTGATGTGCTAATTCTCAGAGGAATCAGTCTCTTGAAGAGAGATTTTGTTTGGGGTCCAGGGACAAAGCAAAAAGTGCTGTTGGAGTTGAAGCGGGCTGAGACCAGACGTGCTCTGTGGGTGCTGGTGTTTGCCTTGGGTGGGCAGCAACCTGCCTCTAGCTTTTAACCTTCCCACCTGGAGGCACAAATGTTTTCCTCCAGCCTAAGCATGGGATTGACTTCGGGTTTTTTTGCTCCCAAGGTGGTGTTGAGTACAATTTGCAGCAGCCTGCAAGAAACAGGGCACCTTGGTGGGTAGGTGTGAGCAGCATTGGTGCTGCCAAACAACCCCCTGTCTCTTACTCTGTTCTGTATTATAGCTAAGTGTGATTCAGGATGAAGAACCAAACGTGGAAAGGCACCTATCTACTCATGGGATGTGCTTATAATATGGTGCTTTCCAGATAGTATTGATTACTATGGCACTTCTTGATTAAATGATCCTTTGGCACTTCGTATCAGCCAGAGATTGTAACTCCTGAATCTTGCTGAGTGCTGAAGGCAATGCTCCATGTGCTTGGGCTGAAGCTGGTGGATAATCCACAGTAGATTTTGAAGCAGGACCAGAAATTTAAGCAAGTTACCTGTTTGAGTTCTTTCTGGGCAGTTCTGGCTGACAAGGGAGAAAAGAATGTAAAGGAAAAGACAGCACTGAAGATTGTAGTGACACTGGAGTTACAAGGCAGATCCAAAGCGTCAGTGAGACCACAGAAAAGCTGCTGCTCCTTTGGTGGTGGTCTTTGGGTCAGGCTGGCTCCTGCCTCCAAGATGTGACCACCAACTGAGTCCCGAGCTCAGCTTGGCCCCAAGGGAGCAGCCAGTGAAAGGCATTTAAAAACACGAGGCAGATCATCTTGTGCCTGGATGGAGTGGCCTCTGCAAGGATTCTCGAATCATGTTAACCATGAAGTGTGCCACAAATATATCATTTTAGGAAAAAAAAAAAAAAAAAAGAGGGCTCAAGGGGCAGGCAACCTTATGTGCTGCTTTCTTTTGCCTTTTTCAGAGTTTGTTTTTAGCCTTTGGAGAATTCCTGTTCACGCTGAAAAATGTCTCGGGAACAGAGAAGAGTGCATCATGAAAACAAAACCAGATCAATTTCCCTTTGCAAACCCAAGACTGGTCTTCCAGGAGGGGAAGGGGTTTTGGTGGTCTCTTGGTCCCTGGGAAATGGATTTACATCTTTCATCTCTGCTATCCCCACAGACAAGAAGGAAAAAAAAAAATCCCAACCCTCAAATATTTTATCTTGTTCTGCAGGACCCTACAGATCTCTCCCCAGGGACCATAAATTCTTTCCTGACTGTCACTGCTGCTCCCAGACTCTGGTGAGGCACATTGGGAGAGTGAGCTTTGTTCCTCCACAGCGCAGAGGACACGCCACAAATAATTTAAGGGACCATTTTTCTTGTTATATGACGTTAAATATTCTTTACTTAAAAAAAAAAAAAAATCCACACCACTTGGCATAAAGTAATACATCCAGTAGAAGGGCAGATGCTGTTTAATAAAAGACACAGCACTTGCCTCTGCTCTGTGTCCAACCTCCTGAATCTATTCCTTGGCAGGAGCAGCGAGCCAGCCTGCTCACACCTCGCTGTGAGGTGATGAGATGGGCCAAGAACAAGCTCTGTGCTGGGCCAAAACTTTTAAAGGACGTTGTTTGCACCTGCAATTCAGCTGCAGGAAAAAGGAAATTGTGGTTTCATTCCAGCTGACTGGAAATATGTGGGGTTTTTTAAACCCAACTTATTTGGGCATCTTCCCCATCGTGTATTCAGGTCCCAAGTGATGCTGGTGCTGTGGGAGGCTGGGCTGCAGCCCTTCAGATTGTTCAGTCATAGAATCATTAAGGTTGGAAAAGACCTCTAAGATCACTTAGTTCAAACATCAAAGAACAAAGGATGTGTTCTCTGGGGCTTGTGCTGGTTTCTGTTTGGAGAGTATGAGTAAGTCTGGAGAGGGGACTCAATAGCAGTGGAGAACTGGTGGTTGGTGGGGAAAGTCCTCTTGCATGTAAAGAATTCTGACCAATAGACCAGTAAAAGAGCAAACTTAAAACTCCTCTGCTGGTATTGGGTCCAGAGACTCCACTGAGTCTCTGTGAAAGGGAGAAGCAGTTAATAAACTGTCATCAAATCACAATTACAGCAGAGAAAAGTAGATGTAAAAGGAAAAATCTGATTTCTGATTCACTGTCTCACTTCCAGTTTTGGGCCAATGGAGGTAGTTTGTCTCCCCACTCCATTTCTTTCTTTGCTTTCCCTTCTATAGAAACTGAATTGGAAAAAAAAAAAAATATAGAGAAATGGCAATCCCAAACCAACCCTTTTGAAAAGCTGTTCCTCTAACCTTTCTGTTTCTTTAATGGACTTTTTTAAGTTTGTCACCTGCTTATCTCATTCCTCCTTTGAGCCTGTGAAAGGCACCTTCATGTGTCTCTAAAGCTTTACTCCAGTGCTAAGGTAAATATGCATTATACTGTGTGACTAGAGAGTTTTGGAAATGAGGCTTTAATGGACAAATCCTATGATTTCAAGGTAAAATAGGAGATATTTTTTTATAAATTTAACTACTGCGTTGACACTTGATTTTAGGGCTTTTTCTCCCCTTCATAATATATTCTGATTTCCTTGATGTTATCCTTGGGTTTTGCCTAACCATTTATTTATAATTTCCAAGTAATTCAGCTCGGGTACCTGAACCTGTGTATTTGTTGAGAAGGACTGGATGATGACTTTCAGATTCCAAGTTTTGCTTGACAACTTCTTATTCCTTGTAACAGTTTCATTTCTAACAGCCAGGAAGCCAATTTTACAGCAGCACAAAAAGAATTTCACAGGTGACATGAACACAGTCAATGCAAACCCATCTCTGCCCCTGTTATGTAAACACTGAAGCGTGCCCATAAATTTAACTGTGACTGTTCCAAAGAGGTGCTGGTGCTGTTAGCAGGGCTGGGGCCCCAAATTATCAAACTGCTGCTTTTTTACCTTATTTTTCCTCACTTTCAGATGAATTTTTAGGAATGACATGGTATGTGTTTGTGTGGTTTTAGACTTAGGTCCTAGTGTGTTTGATCTGGGTGCATTAGGCATCTGCCTTGCCTAGTTCCCATCTATACCATGTTAATTATATTGCTCTGCTCTGACATAATAAACACTGAGCGAGTTGTGAATAGATTATTTACGATGCCACCTGAACTCTAAGTAATTATAGCTGTGTAATTTAGCTTCCCCCTATTTCATTTTATATATAAGGCAATATTTCAAAATATTCCAGCACACATCTATCTTTAGTTCTGTGTTTGAATGAATAAATTGTGATTCTCTTTCAAAGGTAATATATCAGCAATGCCCTTAAGGGAGGGCGCTGTAGCTCTGTCAAGTACAATCCATAAACTAATTCACACATAAACAGAGACAATGGATATGTGGAATGAACACACACCTTCATTCACAGAAAATAATACAGTACTTACCTGTCTGGGTGTATTTAAGTCTAATTTTCTGCTGTCAAAGAACTAAAGGAAGGTATACAATATGTCCCAGCCTAATGGCTTTTAATACAGGACTTTTCTTGCAACTTAAGCTGTTGGGGCAAAGTTATTATCAAGCAACAAATATCTTGCAGTAAACAAAATGAAAGTATTAATGTTTACAGCTGGAGAAGTAAAACTAGTTCTGTGGCAGTGTTGTTTGAGGCTAAGTGTTGGTATTTGTTTATGGGCTGCAAAGATTCAACTTGAATACCTGCTACAGCAGCCTTGGTACTTGGGAAACCAGACCTTTGCATTATTTAGCAGTTATTCAAGGAGGCAGAACAAGTGCTGCTGGAGCATGAGAGGCCTCAGCAAAGCTGATGTGAGCAGGGATGCTGGGGGACTCTGGGCGCTTCCTGGAGGATTAGCGATGCTTGGAAATTGCCAGCAGCACCTGAGAGTGCTGGTGTCTCTTCCACGTGGCTCTCACCAGTCAACACAAGCACGTGTTGGAACGTCTCAGCTCTGTTCCTTGCTCTGGCACTCAACAGCCATTGACTTTTGGACCACTGGCCCCGCCCTCCCTTTGCCTCAGTTTCCTCAAGTGTAAACCCTGTAAAACACCACTCGGTCTTCAAAGGGACGAGGCTACATTGGTCAGTGTTTGAACCAGGGCAGGTTGTCTCTCTGGAACACGTTGAACAAGAAGTTGTACACTTAAATGATCTTTCACATTGATATAGAAGTCAGAAAATCATACAAGCACAGAATGGTTTGGGTTGGAAGGGACCTCAAAAACCATCTTGTTCCAACTCCCAGTCACGGGCAAGGACACCTTCCACTATCCCAGGTTGCTCCAAGCCCTGTCCAACCTGGCCTTGAAAACACTCCCAGGGATGGTGCAGCCACAGCTCCTCTGGACAACCTGTGCCAGGGCCTCACCACCCTCACAGGGAAAAATTTCATCCTAGTATCTAATCTAAACCTACTGTCTTTCAGTTTAAAGCCATTCCTCCCTTGTCCTGTCATTACGTGCCTGTGTTAAATTAAACTCCAATGTTTGCATTTTTGTTTTGCAAAGTGCTTTGAAATCCTGGTACCAAAAGTAATCTAAATGCAGTGTATGTCTTGTTATACCCTTGAAGACTTGTCCAGTATGATTTTGCCCTTTTATTATCTCCACAGAGCCTTGTGGGCTCATTCTTCTGGTTCCTTCACACAGAGCTCTTGTTGATGACAGTGGCCTTGAACGGGTGGGCAGTGCCACTGGGCCCCTGTTCTGCAGGAGCCATCCCACCCAGGGCTCCTGCAGCACCAAAGATGTGCACACATTTACGTCAATTAAAAGGTACTAAAGAGAGTCAGAATCTTGCTTTTTTTTTCCCCTTTCTTTTCTTTTTTTTTTTTTTTTTAATTAAAAATGTCAGGATTCAAACTTTACATGGGATTTGTGGCGGTTCCAATCCCCGGCTGGCATGTGTGAGGCGGCACCCAGGAGATTCGAGGTTTCCATGACATCATACGGTAACTGTGAGCCTAACAGTTAATTAAATACTATATCCATGTATTCTAGTTAATTGATGCTTCCTTTACATGGTTTATTGTGCTGCAAACTGGTATTGCTTCTGTCTCACTGAGCAAACACAGAGAGGGAGCGAGGGAAGGAGACGGTGGGATGCTCCCGCTGGCGGCTGGGGAGAGGGAGCTGTTGGCACGTCGTGCCGTGCCCAGGGGCATCCTCGAGGAGAGCCCAGCGTCACCTGCACACCAGGGGCTTGAGGTGGCTCTGTGGGTCAGATGGAGATCTTTTATGAATGAGCTGAGCCGAGCCTTGGGAATGAATCGCAGGCAAGAGCAAGCTGTGCCTTTCTTTTTCAGGCCCAGCTTTGTCTGGGGTTTCTGTGGTCCTGTTGGTGCAGAGGAGGGTGCTCCGGTGCAGAGCACAGATGTGGCATCGCCCCTCTGCTAACAGTCCTGCAGCAATGTGACTCTGCCCAGGCCAGAAGCTGGGATACAGCTGGGCCTCCTGCGTGCTGGCCTTAAGGGAAGGGGGAAACTGTTGGTTTTGTTCAGTGAATAAAAGTATTTTAAGTCAGGAAATCCAACTTTATTGGGAAGTTGGTAACATAACATGATCTGGCAGCAGTCTCTGACCACTGACCTCCAGCAGCACACCTCGGTCTCCTGCAGCTTTCCTAAAGGGTGTTAAATCCCTCAAGTAAAAGCAAGCCCAGGTGGGCTGCTCTGGTGAGGCCACCTGCAGAAAAGGGCAGGGCACATCACCAGGCTTGCTTACAGAGGTGAACACGGTGTTAAATGATGTGCCCAGAGTGAGCATGACCTTGTCCGCTGATAGTACAGCTGTGTTAGAGTGGAAAGATGATAAAAATTCATATTGCCCACAAAAATTCCGCCTGATATCTGCCCTTTTCCCCTGCCCTGCTCAGTTCCAGGTGGCAAAAGTCCAGGTCTGCCTTATCTTGCTTGTGTGCCTCAGGGTACACTCACCTTGAGTTCTCAAGCTTGAGGCTCAAATACTGCTGCAAGGAGGAAATAAAACATTTTTGTTTAAAGGATTTCAATCCAGAATGTAATTTCAGCAGCTTTTTACTAGGAGTTCATTTGGCTCATAGTCTCAGACTGTGACAGATTTTCTAGTCTCCTGATCTGACCTTCTGCAGCACTGGGGTGATTTTTTGTGCCTGTGTGTGGGAAGGAGAAGGGGATTTGTTCAATGCTGAAACAAGACTGAGAGCACTTAATTCACAGATGATGAAACAAACCCCATTTTTAGCTCAGGCTCCAGATGTGAAGCTCTAAGTCACATCTCTGTGCTACTGAGCATTGTGGATCTGTGCTGATACTGATCCTAAAACATTGAGACACTGTAAAGTTGGCACCAGGAACATCTCTTCACTTTAACTCACAAGGAAAAGCTATTCTGGAGGTTTCAAACGAGAACATTTAAAGAAAGAATTGTCACATCCTATATGCAAAACAAACACAGGCTGCCTTCTCTCTCTTCTTCTTTGTCCTCTGCCATTCTCACTTCTTCTTTCTCACCAAATGTATAATTTCTCTTCTAAAAGAAGCTGGGATGCTGCAAGTGTGATGAGAACCATTTCTAAGGATGACTCTGTAAGATACTTCCATGTTTACTCTCTCATGGCAGGTTCCAGGCTAAATTTTTTCAAACTCACAGTTCTTGTCCACTTGCAGCTCCATATTTCTGTTCAGGTAAAGAAACACTGTGAGTGCCATCATCTCCAAAATGTTTGCTCTTTGGTGCTGGCCTGGCCTTCTTCCAAAAGGCAAAGTGGCCTCAACCCCGTAAACGGACACTGCAGATGAAGCCAGTTCAGATGGAGGGACAAATGAAAGACATTTACATACCATTTCAGTAATACCCCTCCAAATTATCACCTCTCTGATCCTTCCACCTTGCCAAGTGCTGCAATGGTGGTGCTCTTTGGGAAATGGTGCTATCTTCTATTAAAGGTAGGTATTTTTTTCTGTAATTCTCTTTAGTGTTGCCTTTAGAGGCCCCTCTATGTGGCTCCTTTCACTTCTAATTACTGCACTAGGAGATTACAGTGTGGTGCTGGCGACAGAGAGAGAGAGAGAGGAAGGGGGAGGAATGGGATGGTGGAGAGGGAAAGATTTCTGTGGTAATTTGCATTTAAAGCTGGCACTCAGCATTATATCTCCCTGTTCACCCATTGTCTATAAACATTTTAGCTCTTCCTTCTGCCTCATCAGAATGAATTAAGCATTTTCATTGCACCACCAGCCTAATTAGAGTCATTTACTATGTTGACACAAAGGGTTTTTTTTATGAGCATCTCAGCTTTAATACACTACAGCAACACTGGAAACCTCCGATCAAAAGGTAAATGTTTGGGGGTCAGAGATATTTTTCAACATTCTCCCAAGAATACAAACAGCTTCCTCGTGAGGTGCCGTGCGTGTGCAGCCCTGCCGGGGCCGTGGCGAGCTCGTGCCGGTGCTCTCGTGCGCTGCTCCTGCCTCCCGCTTGCACTTGTTGAAAGGAGCTGGCTCAGCTCAGGGGGGGCCTCGTGTTCTGCAAGCGCCGAGCAGCACAAAGGGTTTGGTGGGTGAGAGGCTGAAAGCAAAGGGCAGAGACTTGGTCAGTGCGTGGAGGGAGCTCAGGGATCTACTCTGAGTCTGAAGGGTCTGGGCAAGTCGAGC
>JAYRBT010000054.1:8545261-8597476 GCA_036023395.1 Myiotriccus ornatus
GCGTAGGAAAGTTATGTCACTCACAACCAAACCCGAGAGAGCAGGAAATGGTTCCAGAGTTCTCCAGATGATGTAAGTGGTCTGTCACAACAGTGTCACCTTTGTTCTGGGTGAATTAGTCACACCTCACAAATCTGCCACAGATCTTAGGAATTTGTGTATGTTTACATAATTGCAAGTATTTTCCGCTAGCTGTGCGAGTCATATTTACAAGTTTATAGTCCTTAGGTTCAGCTATGGAGCCCTTTTACAAATTGCTGTGACATTTCACATCTTTATCGTGGCATATCTCTTCTTGCATTCCTTCTATAGAGATGTATTTGCCCAAGGCAGGAAGGCCATCCTGTTCCTAAAGGAGCCTGGATGTGCACAGAAATCTTTGCTGTTTGTTTGATCCTCAAAGTTTTGAACAGGGAATGTCTCCAGGTGATCCGATTGTTCAGGTTTCTTACAGTCCTGAGTGTGAGGACATCTGAATAACCATCTTACCAGAAATTTTGCAGGCTGAGAAAGCTGTTTTTTCTTTGTAAGAAATAAGCGGTTTATAAAGCCACATTTAAAAACCATGCATCAAAATATTTGTTTGAAATTTCCTAATGAAAATTAATTTTATTATTTTTTAAAGAAAATGTCACAAAATCCCAGAATGGCTGAGGTTGTTAGTGGCTTCTGAAGATCATCTGGTCCAACCCCCCTGCTCAAACAGGGCTATCTAGAGCTGAGTGCCAGAGACCGTGTCCAGACTTTTTTTTTTTGGTATCTCCAAGGATGGAGGCTCCACAACGTCCCTGGAAAACCTGTGTCAGGGCTCAGTCATCCTCACAGTAAAAAGTGTTTGCTGACATTTGGGTAGCCCCTCCTCTGTTTCAGTTGTGTCCATTGCCTCAGTCCATCTTTGCACCCTCCTTTTGGGTATTTTCATGCTTTAACAAGATCCCTCCTGAGCCTTCTCTTCACCAGGCTGAACTGTCCTGGCTTTCTTGTCCTTTTCTTGTATGAGAGATATTCCAGTCCCTTCACCATCCTTGAGGCCTTTCCTTGAAACCCTCCTGTGTGTTCACATCTCTCTCATGCTGGGGAGTCCGATCTGCGGTCGCTGGTGGAGTTCCATGCAGGGGAACAGCTGCAGTAGCTGATGTTCCTCCCCTAATAATCATGATGACAACCATGGTCAGCACCAGGAGATCTCTGGATCACATTTCTCCAAAGCAACTCTGTGTCCTGTGGTGCCCAGGGCTGTCTGACTGAACACTGTGGGTCCCTCCCTGGCTGTGGCTGTGTAACACAGGAACTGCATTGCAACAGTCCATGAAATCAGTGTTCTCCTGCCCCATGTTCTACTCTGTCTAAAAATAATGTGTAGCAGATGTGAGTTTAGAGTGGGAATGAGAACTCAGCTTTCTGGACCTTTAACAAGTTTCAATTTCTTTTACTGTTTTAAACTATTCAGTGCAGTGTTTGGTTGGTCTGCAGGACCGGCTTCAGCCTCTTACAGGTTAATGCTTTTTGTACGGGTGGCAGTGCTCGTTTTCCTAGCAGTACGTGCTTTTATCTTTTGGAAAGGGAAGCTGAATGTCCTCATCTTCTAGGACCCTCATGGCACTAGATCCCAGATCAGTCCTTGGTCTGCGTTCCCTCTCCCATGCAAGGACTCAGTGGTGCTGCCGTGCTCACTGCTCCATGGGATCAGAGTTATCCTCATCCCATGAGCCGTCCAGCATGGCATCAAGCAAGGTATAGCTACAAGGTAGACCTACAAGTTGAGAATATGAATGTATATATCTTTCTCTCCTCTTCATGAGACCTGTTATTGTCTTACACAATGTGTAAACCCCATTTCTGCCCCTGTGTTCCCATGTGTGCATGTGTGTGTCCGTGTGCAAGCTTCTTCTCTTTGGGGAAATTAAATGCTTATTTCCATAATCCTGCCAGGCCTAGATAAAGCCTGATGCTTCCCCTGAACTCCTTAAACAAGTTGCTCTGCTTAGACATGTTTGTGTCCTGTGCTGCCCAGGTCAGAGCCAAATTTCAGCAGGAGTGAACAGTTCCTGCAACGCTGAAGAGCAGCAGGATGGTCTGTAGGAAAAGCCAGATCTTAGAAATGTATCCCTGGGATCACCAAAGCCTCAGGAATCTCTAGCCATGCCTGCATCTAGTAATTATTCTGCAGACTACAAGGAACAGTGAAGTGTTGCTTTAATTTACACATTTTCTGGCCTCTCTGCATTTGTTTCTTAGTCAGAGACTAATGGTTAGACCACTGGACTGGAACCCAGGAGACCTAATTTATTTCAGGCTATGCTACCAGCCTGCTGGGGAGCTCTGACCGAGCCTTTCCTTTCCCTCTGCTGCTTCTTACCCTCCACAAAGCAGAGATAGCAATGGTGAACTTGTTTGTAAAGTTTCTGATAAAATAGCACCAAGTGAGGTCGAATATTAATAACGTAGACCAGAGCTACGAACAATTGATTTTAGGCATCAAGTTATTAGAGGGCCCAGTTAGTTACCATATTATTTAAATGCCAGTAGGAGGGGGAGAAAATGCTTTTTGTTTTTTTAATTTGTTTTTAACCACTTTGCTAAATGCCTCGAATGTCCACAGACCCAAAACTCGTCACCAGGGTTAACGTGGCCAACAGCAGAGCGTGGAGGAGAGGGAGAGAGGGAGCAGGGATGGGGGTTGGAGAGGAGGGGAAGGTGTTAGAGGGGGAATATTGGATGGGAAAATAGAGCAGAGTGGGCAGATTGGAGAGCGACAGATTGTGAAAGCGGGGGAGAGAGAGAGAGAGAGAGAGAGGGGAGAAGAGATCCTATTAGAAATACCATGTGTGTGCATGCAGCGAGGGCTGTGCACGCAGGGAGGAAGGGACGCGGCGTCTACTGTAATATTATTCAAGCAATCACATGAATCGCGCATTAGATAACTCTTCTGGTTGGTTACCACTGCGAGGGCTGCAAACGTGTTCTGCTTTAATCCCAGACACATCACGTTTTTAATCTCAAACGCATCAGGCTTTTCCTGAAGCGCTTTGGGGGTTTGTTTTTTTTATGGTTTGTGGTTGGTTGGTTGTTTTTGGGTTTTTTTTCGAGAGCGGATAGACGTTCAGGAGTTCAGGATCTTCACGGCTTTGGGGTGCTCCTGCCCCTGGGGTTGATTCACCATCAGGCCTCCGGGGCTGAACAAGGAGGAATTTACTCTGCCTGGGAAAATGGCTACTGCCCTGACACAACGTGCTGGTGGGGGGAGTTCGGTGGGAAATAACCTCCTGGAAAATACGGCATTTCGCAAGCGGATTAGGAAACCCCCAAAGCCTTCCTCCCAAACTGTTGAAAAATCAGACTTAAAGGGCCTGAGTTAAACAGGGGAAACATAAGAAACATCGAAACAGGACTCAAAACCCTGTATTGACACCATCATCCTTAATTTACCCCAGAGTGCAGAAATAAAAATTCATAGAGACATGATGAAAGGCTGAGAGTATCAGACAGGAATCCAGAGACTTAACCCTGAACTGACTGCTCCCGCAATGTGTTTGAGCTCAGAATATTTTCCATTGTGCAGATGTAGATTCCCAGTTTGTATTTTTGTGATTTTTCCTTTTTATTGTTTATAGAATATGCTGTGTATCTTAGAACCAGGATGGATGCAGTTTACTATTATTTCTGTGTGTGTGTGTATGGATGTGCATTTTATCTCAGCATCATTCCCAATACAAGCATAATAATAATAATATTCTTGCTGTTGTGTAGATTTTGAGCTAAAATGCTTTTCGCAGCTTGGAGATGCAAATTTTACCCAGAATAAAGTTATTTTAATAAATAAATAAATAAATAAATAAATAAATAAATAAATAAATAAATCATCCTTCAAGTAGAAAAAGCGAATTTGATTCAAACGGAAGGGGGACGAAGAGAATTGGCAAATTGTAGGCAGGTGCTGGGCCAGCTTCCTCCCTATGAATTTGTTAATGCGTCTTAATCCTGACCTGCAACACCCTGCCTGGCTTAATGCTGTGGCCTCTCGTGACCAGGAGCTGCAGACTGCTGAGTTGTGTGGCACTGGGCTGGGTTTTTGTCTTTCTTTTTTCATTTTTTTCTTTGTGTTGTAGGTTGCTGACGACGTTTCATTTGTGACCTAGATAGAATTTGAATCCGACTCCCTAAATTTTTTGCAAGAACGGAACTATTCCCCTTTCCTTTGTGTGCATGCACATCTATGTTTGCATGTTGCCCCCTGTGAAGGGTTTTCCACTGCACGGAGGTGAAAATGTGTCATTTTGAAAAACAGCCCCCCCATCCATATTTCTTTAGATTGTTGCCCTTTTAATTTGTAAACAGATAATTACTTGTGGTGGGTTTTTCCACCAGATTTGGGTGAATGCAACATGTTGCCCCGCGGAGCTCAGTGTTGCTATGCAGATTTCTGATTTTGATGGCAGAAGCGCAAAGCTCTGAAAGGAAAGGCGGCATCTCGGCAGCGCACACACCAACCCGTGCCTGTGATTTCACCCTCCCACTGCGGGGTGAAACCTGGACAGCTCCTTGAGTCCAAACAGGTGCTGAATCCCTGGCTGAAAATGAGAAGCTTAGAAGTTGGGATAATGGCGTTAATAGAGGGATGATGTGCACACAGCGAGTTCGCTGGGAAACGCCTTGTGGTTTTCCCAAATTGCAACCTGGGTAGCAAAGCATTGTAATTCCCATTTTTTTGTAATTTAGTGGCATGCTGGAAAAGGAACTACCAGTTTTCGTAACTATGTATCTATTAAAAAACCATGTAAATACATGCATCATCCAGCAAAGTAATAGAGACACCAGTATGTCCATGGAGTTTATACTACGGAAACTGATTATTTTTTAGTTTGCAGCTAAAAATAATGCAAACTTTCACCATCCGGTTATACCCTGTCTCATTTCATTCCTCTTTTGCTATTTTTTCTCATTTTTTTGCTTGCAAGTAGCTGAATTGAACAGACAGTATTGAGGTCAGTGTTGTCCCTACCCCTCTGTACTCTCTGCCTTTCTCGGTATGTTTTTCCTTCGGTTGCTGACAAAGGCATGAGCTCAAATGCTGGGTGATTGTGGTCAGGTTTTCCACCCTTCCCATCAGATATATTACTTACAACTATTAATAACTCCACTCCAGGAGACTCACAACTGTCACGTCAATGCGTCTTTCCTTGTATACACAACACAAGAACCTTAGAGAGTGTTCAGAACAAGCCAAACATGGTGAAAATGAATGTATTTTCCCAGATTAGGTTGTAAGGGCTGAATTCACAAATGCGGATTTTTTTTGGTTGTTTTTTTTTTGTTGTTGTTTTTTTTTTGGCCAACAATTTTTCATTTATTTTTAATTTAATCACATGTTTTAGTTTTCAGGCACATTCTGAAAAATGAGCTTTATAAAATATGCAGTCCTCTTCACAGTCGTATTACATCACTACTGCACTGGGAGAGACATCTCTCTAAATTGAAAACCATTTTTAATGAATTGTTGTTTTATTTTAGGATCCTTATAGGTTTCCTAGAACATTCAGTCTGAGCTGTCCATCTGAAGGAATCCTGACCCAACAAATCAAAATAAAAAAACATATTCTGCAGTCCCTTGACCTGGCTTACAGCAACCCCCTGTGTTATAAAACAAAGGGCTGTGGTGATGGGGGAAAATACCACTGTGAAATAGAAAATCAGCATTATTGCTTAGCTGCAGATTCGGAATTAAATTGCTTGTGAGATTTAAAAATTTGATGGAAAACTGTGACCTTCTGGCTTACCTACAACTGTAGCGGAAGACAGTGGCCCTAGAAGAACGTGATTTATTGGTGAAATAAAGTGAGTGGTAAAATATGAGGAGGATGGGTTATTGTTAATAAAAAGCATAAAGACAAGGAAAAAAAAAATCTAAACCTTAATTGCCAGTGAAGGAAATATAGAGGAGGAAAGAGGGAGATGAAGGGGAGAACGAGAGCATCCCCAGTGGCAAAATGGTTAAAAGAGACGACTAAAATCCAGCAAAAAATCAAGCAGTCAAGTAGTTAATTGACTTTGCTTTAATCAGCCCAATGAATATTCATTAGTGTGCTGGTCCTAATCATGGGGGCCATGTTGTCCGCATTTAGCAAGCGCACGCTCAGCATCATGCATGCCTCAACAGCTTCCCTTCCTCTCCGCACTGACATTAAATTTAGAGGCTTTGCGCCTTCCCAGCTCGAAGGGAGCGGGATTGGCCCAGCTGCTCGCTCCGAGATGCCATAGCAACCCCTGGCTCGTTGCCTTGGAAACATTTTTTTTTCCTTTTTTTTTTTTTTTTTTTTTTGTAGGGGCCTGAGCCAGTAATCCATAGGCTTAACGTAGGAAATATGTCTTTGTGGGGCATGTGTGTATGGATATATAGATGTGAGGGAGAGATTGAATGGGCGGAAAGGAGAGCGTGTCTTCTATTGTGCGGCTTTAACGATGGGAATGGGGTGAGGGATCTCCTCCTCCACAGCTCAAGTGATGTTTTGGGTCGTGGGCTTTACCATTCTTTATTTTATTTTGTTTGAATTAAAAATGCATCAGCCTTCTCGGTTCGTTTCCAGACCCATCCGGAGGGAGGAGGAATATTTCTCTTTGCCGTAATGCTCCCCTGTCCACCCCGGAAAGAAGCAGCAACTGCTTTAAGGGCTATAGGACCCTATTATCCACATCGAGTTGAAGTTCCTCCTCCTGAAGGAGGTGGGTCTGGAAATGAGCTGCCCCATAAATCAGTGGAGAAGTGCAGGCATGGAGCTGGAGTCACGGAGCAGTGAATGCGGCTGCTGCTCCTCACGTTCACGGCTGCTCTTCCCTTCGTGCGAACAGGGGGAGGCTCCTGCTGGAGATTGGTTCAGCCAACACAACTCCAGTCCCACTCCAGCCTGTTAATATTCCAGATGTTGCTGGGGAAATATGATGATGTCCTGATCCTGGTGTTTTAGGAGTAGCTTGTGTTTCTGCCTTCCTGAAAGCAAAATATGAAAAAAAAAAAAGCAGCAAAGTCCCCAGCTGTGTCAGATGCAGCATTCCAAGGTTTAAAAATAGGGTTTAAAAGAAGAGAAAAAAATAAAAAATAAACCCACCCTAACATATTCAGAATGCCTGCAAGGAGTTTTGGCGCTGGGAAATCCAAATGGTTAATGCTGTCTGGTAAATAAAGCTCATCCCTTTAAGCAAATATAAAAAAAGAAAAACAAAAACAAAAACCAAAAAGAAGTCCTGACCCAGTGAGGCATCATCTCCAATGGAACAAAACAGCTGCAGGGAAAATGCGCAAAAACAACCCGTCCTCTTTGGGCTCGGGCTGTGTGCGTGAGAGGTGCCTTGTAAAACACTCAGTGCAAAGATGAAAGCTGCACAGGAATCCAGAAATAGTACTGCAGAAGATTAAGCAATAGGTGCTTTCAAAAAAGCATTAGAAATTTCCTAATATTCCCTTCTATCATGCCTTTCTTTTTTTTTTTTTCTTTTTTTTTTAATAGCTCTTAAGATAGAGCAGAAATGGCTACAAGAGAAAAACTAATTCAGAAGCTGCAAGAGAAATCGGGTTTGGTCTCTACGAGAGGGTTTTTTTTTAATGTTTCTATTATCGTTATCTTAAATTATTCAAAAGTGTCATTTTGAGCTCACGGTGCAGGCACATGGTTTAATGAAAGCAGATGAAGAAGGATCCTCCTTATTGAAAAAAAAAAGAAAAAGGGGATCATTGTCCCATCTTCTGCCACCTGCAAGGGGAAAGGTCCTGCTGGTTCAGCATCATGTCCTGAGGGGAACACGCACAGGAGAAGGGGCTGATTTTTTTGGCCCATCAGGAAAATATTCTGCAATGATGCTAAAAATGTAGGGATATTCAGGGATAGATTCCAGAATAGTTGTAAGGGAGTATAGGAAGGAACAAACTTTATTTCCCCCTGATTCCCACATCCTGAATGGCACCAAAACCCCATTCGAGGTCTGTGTGTGTGGAAGGTGTAGGGCCTGGGGTGGCATGTTGTGTGATGGCTGATGATCCAGAGACCAGTTCTGGCCAATGTGGGAGGGAAATTGTTTCTCAACATCTGTATCTGTGCATAAGAAGATAAGGTTAATCAGCCTCCAGTTCTCCGTCAAACAGAGCTACTGTGGTTTTTCAGCATTTTTAAGTGTGAAAGGAAGAAATCTGCCACCCACGACCAAATGTCAAGATTGAAGGCTGGTGGTTTGATCTCCAAGGTCTTCAGCAGTTCCCATCTGGCTCAGGCAACCCTGTCACCATCCTGAGCACTGCTCCTTGGGGGTCATGTCCAGCAGGAAAACATGAATATTTTTGGGGGAAGAGCAGTTTAGGATGGCTTTTAGGGGTTTGTTTGTTTGTTTGTTTATTTGTAGCTTGTTTTTTGTTGGTTTAGGCTTGTTCCTATTTTGGTTTTCTTTTTTTAATGAAATGAAATTCACTAGTAATTATAGCTGCTAGAAGGGAGAGGAGAGAGAGGAATGGTGAAATGCATGATTCAAGAAAGAGCTGTGTTAAAGTGGCCTATCAGAGCTGCTGGTAAAGATCATTTTATCCCAAGAAGCATCGAGGCAGAAGGACTCATCGGATCCGGGAGTGGCAGAGCACTGATGTGAGACAAAGAGCTCCTGGGGAGGGAGTGAGGAAGAAAAGTAGGTTAAAAAAATATTTACAGTGAATTTCCAGGGGAAATTTTTGATCTTGATAGATCCATTTTTCTAAAAAAAAAAAAAAAAATAGTGTTGGGAAATTTCTGAAATGTGTTTAAGAAGTCCAGACCGAAGCATGCTAGAAAAAATCCTTTATGTAGCCCTACTGAGCAGTATTTATATTTAAAAAAAAAAAATCATAATGGGAATTGTTTTCTTTTTGTGATCATATTCTGTTGATTCAAATCTCTGAATGGAGTCTCTGCTTCCATCTGGTCAAATTTGAGAGCTGTGGGTGGTCCACTGAAAAGACATGATCAGTTAATTTTGGATGGGGAACGTACAGTCAAACGCTGAGCATTGTGACACTGTCCCTTAGGCCAGTAGTGCTGTGGGCTTGGTGTCTCCTTTTGGTGTTTTCCTTTGGTTTGAAACTAGTTTGTGCAGGTACAAATGACTGTAGGATGCAGGATAGGACTGTTCCTCTTGGAAATGAGCATGAGGAGGAAAAAAAGGCAGTGAGTCCCTGTTCACAGGGGTGAGCGCAGGGGACCCACCTCTGCATTCAGAAATAGTGGAGCAATTTGCCACCGTGTTGGTGGAAATGAGTGAGACTGCCCTGGTTTGTATGAGGGATCATCCTGCAGGTCCTGCTGATGGTACCTGGAAGTTCATCTTTTGTTAACCCTGTGTTGTTTTAATTGTTCAGCTGGGGAGCAGAAACATATACTGAGTTTGATAATAAACTACCATGGTGAAAATGATGAGATGCCCCAGAGCAGTTCTGGGACAGCCTTGGTTTCAAATGTGGCAAAAGGCAAGGAAACAAGGAGCTAGAAGGAAAAGGACAGCTCTCTAAGTGAATGGAGATCTGATTACTGATGTTGTCCAGCAAAAATTTGGGTGTAGTGAGTATTGTTTTATGAAGGTTAATCTGATCAGCTGTAATACTACAAAAAGGGGGGTTTTTAAATGGTATGTTGATATAATTCCTTCTGCTTTGTTCTAACAGTGTTTTGCTTTTCTTTTTCTTAGCTACAAAAAGTCATCCAGTGGAGCAGTCCTTGCTGGGGAACAAGAAACCTCCAATCCCAACCACCCAACAAAAGAGAGGTAAGCTCGGCTTAATTTTTATTTTTCTTTCATTCTTAAGTTGTCAGTGATTCAGATTTTTTTTTAAACAGATTCTGACCTTGGGGTACAGCAATGTGATGTCTGCTGAGCCACAGAGCCAGTGTGTGCAGAGAAATGTGCTTTTTGTATTAGGGGTGCAAAACCAGAGCAACATCCCTGCCCAGGTACACCCTGTAAGGTGTGCACACCACGTAGGGTGCAGGTTCAAGTACTCCTTCCACACAAAGGCTGCTTAGAAAAGCACGAGGCATCATCACTGGTACCATTTCACGCCTGGTGCCTTCACTAAAGCTGGAGGCAGAGCAGGCAGGGAGCTGGAGGTCAAGGGCCAGGCTCGGCTCGATGCATCAGGCAGCCTCCCTTCAAATCTCACCTGCCCGACCTGCGCTGCTTCTGCAGTGAGGCGGCGTGCAAACCAATCCCCCTCTGCGACTAAAGATGGAAAAATCCCTTCTTTTATGCAATTGTGTCTCTTCTCATCTCTATTTTTGTCATTGGCTGACAGGGTGGGAAGAGAGAAGGAAAGGATGGGGAGGGAGGCACCAGCGAGAGGAAAATTACCACCAAATCAGGCAATTGAAGGGAGAAGGGAGGAAAGGGAGAGAGGAGAAAACATGCCAGTTCCTGAGGCTGTCCCCTGCAAACAGAATTCAGGCTCCTTTACAGGTGCTTGAGTCAGGATCATAAAGCCTAAACTTAAGCAGGTTTCTCTTCCAAGGAGGGCTCGTCCTCTGGCTCAATTCAGCAACATCAAGCCGATGTTGCTGCTGCTGAAAACACAGAGCCAGTGGTGGTTGGTGCAAGGCTGCTGCTCTGCTCAGTGTTTTGTCCTAAACTCCTGGGGCATCAGTCAGGCAGTTGTTACTGTGGCTCCCAAGTGATGCCAATACCAGTTACAAACAGAGTTCAGACTGGGAATAAGGAATTGGTCCCTCTGTGCCCAGCTGCCTTCCCTCAGCCATGGCATGCTCCAAGCAGAGGGGTAAACCCAAAGGTGTTACCTTCTGTTCGCAAGCCATGGCAGTGATGCAGGGATTGGTGTTGGGCCATTTCCAGCTGAAATGGAAGGAGGCACAGTGCTTGTCTTAGGTTAGTTGATTTAGGAGGTTGTCTGAATGCTGAGATTTCAGAGAAGGTCAGGGTTTGGCTTGGAAGGGCTGGCTTTATCAATGAGAGCCCAACTACCACTCAGCTGACTGCAAAGTCTTGAATCAGGAAGAATGCCTTGTGTTAAATTGTTTCTGCAGAACAATGACTTTGGAAAACAAAACGGCAGTACCCAGAAAGAAAACCCCTACAAACAAAATAATATTTATTTCTGCCATGGCAGCTCTGTGAACTGAAAATGGGATGTTTTGTTTTGCTGGGCTTGTATGTAGGAAGTGGTTGCATCCAGTTGCAGACAAAAATTACATCTGGGCCTTGGAAGGGGGAAGAGGAGGGTGGGAAGATCTATGTCTGCAGAATCACTGATGCAGGAAGATGCAAGTGCTGTGTTGTGTCTAGTTGCATCATGTGTGAATCCATCAACGACTTAAAGAAACAGCAAACTCGGTGCAACCTTTTACTGTGTTTTTTCCATCTGCTCCCTGATCTGCTGGTGATGAATGTTCAGCTTTTCCATCTCCTACCCTCGAGATGTCCTTTGTGGGAACTCCTGGAGATTTTTCTTAGCTGAAAAAATACCCAGGAATGTCTGCAAACTTCTGTGAAAAATCCTTTGTCAAATTGTTGCCGTGGACGCCACACTATTGTCGTATCGATGAAAAGTAACATTTGCTGATGATTTTGAGTAGGGTGTCTGTTAAAAATTTTCCTGTATCTTGACTTTAAATACTGGTAAAATAATAATTATGGGTGGAAAAAAGGCTTCTAGTTTGCAGCTTTGGGTGCAAGTGTGGGACTTGAGTCCATAATGTGCTGATTGTGAGGTCAAAGCTGCTCTGTGAAATTGTTGATTGAGGTTAGTCTTGGGAAGAACTGTGCTTCCAGAACCCTCAAGCATGGCTTAATATTTTACTCTAAACCCAATCCTTCTCTTACATTGCTCACTGAATCTCAGGAGAGCTGTCTGCCTCCACCAGGAATCTGTCAGCCTGCTACCAACAAGCTCTTACCCACATCTTGACCTGCTCAGGGACTGACCGTTTTCAGTTTTAGCCCAGTTTTTCTCAGGAAAGCAGTTCTGTGCCATACAAAGCAGTGTGTAGGTGTCTCTGTCTACCAGTTTCCATAATATTTTTCAAGACTGTCAGCTAATTTCTCCCAGTTTTGACAGAGCTAGAAGTCTCAATGTTATTTAATTACTACAAGTTTGCCAGTATGGGCAGTGGGGGAGAGAGGAGACCCCATTGCCTACACCTCTTTTAGGCACCAGAGTCCCCACCTCAGATCTCTTCCTCAGCAGTGGGTATTCTGAAAAACCAAGCAGAAGTGCCACTATTCATTTATTTGCCATTTGCTCCCTCACCCACTGAAGGATCTGTTTTTTCAAATGAGCCCTGGAGTGATGACCACCAACATGACGTTTCTGGGGAGCTTTGGCTCTGTTGTATTCTGGGCTGGTCTCAGCATACGGAGGTTGGCAAGTGTGTGGTAGGGCTGGGTCAGAAACCTGGGTGCTTCTCTTCCTACTTGTCCCAGGACCTCCTTTCCCAGCACACCTTTATTTGTAATGATTCCAAAAGACTTTTTTAATTGGCATCTGTAATACAGCCTTAATTGCTATGAGTAGTTTCAGTATTAGTTGCTTTGGTACCACATTGATTTTGGGCTTTCTACGGGAACACCTGTGATTTCACTGAGCCATAATGAGAGCAAGGATAGTCCTGACACAGCAGACCCCCCCCAAAATGTTTGGCAATGACAGCTGGGGCCGTGCTGCCTTTGCTCTGCAACAATTTCAGGAATCATACTAACGTGAGGCATATTAACATGAGACAACAAAACACTGCACTGATGTTAGCCAAGCCAAGCTTTGTGCTGCTGAACTTTAATGCCTGTGTGGGGAATGACTCTGGTAAGACAAGAAAAAAGCTGAAAAACTCCTCACTGCTACCACAGAGATCCCGTAGCAGTTACACATCCACTCCATTGTGCCGTCATTTGTGCGCACGAGTATATTACTATAGAGGGGCTGTTGTATTAGCAAAGGCTGTCCTCAATGGTGGTAATTTGGTTTTGTCATGGTAATACAGCCCCGATGCACTGCAGACACAAAAGTGAGTTCTGCATGGCTTGGCAAAGAGATTTTCACATGGCTGCTGGGCGAGTCCATTGGTTTCTCAGTGTTCCTAAACAGGAATGGGTCAATGGCAATTTTTAGGAAGGCAGATGCCCCTTGCTGAGCTTGTCTGACTATAAAGTGCTGCACAACACATGCAACGTACATAGCATCCTCAGCCCTCCGTGTAACTTGCAGACTGTTAAAAGTGCACAGCAGGAATGAGGAGTCTTTTAATCCACTGAATTTGCTGTTTAGCATGACCTGAATAATCCGGCGGGGCTAACGTGATCTTCAGCACTAGCACTCGACTGCCTGTTATCCCCTTTGAAGCTGCAGGGTATCAAAAATATCTGACTGTTTTGGACTTGGGTGGTGTCTGTGTGTAATTTGTTTTTCAGTGACATTGTTCCAGGCTCTGCTGTTCTCGATGCCAGTAAGTCTGTTTGTGTGTGAACTTTCAGATAGGATGGCTCTCGATCGTGCTACTTCTTCTGTTGACCACAGCTGCCTGTTCATCATCACTTCCTTTATGTTTTCTCTTTGGTGGGAAATGAAAAGTAGAAGAGGGCAGAGCCAGTGTAGGAAAGCTAAAAATGTGTCAGTAACTGCCTAGCAGGAGGCAGACTCTTTCCTCCAGATTGCCGGATACATGAAGGTACAGCCTTGATTGGTGTAAATTGCCATAGATGAGAAACTATTTGTATTCATTCAAATTTATAGCATCTCTGTGGATGTTTAAATTCCTCCCCCTGTTCAGCAGCTCCATGATCAGCCACAGCACAGAACTGGTGGCATGATGGATATGAAGAATTGGACCAAAACATTTTTCCCCCATGGCTGGTGATCTCTCAGTGGTCAGCGTGTGGTTGCACATTTCTACATGCAGTGTGGCTGAGCATGTGTGTTCTTCCTCCCCAGTCTGCCTTAAAGAAATAATCGTGTGGGAGAGGGGGGAATATTTTTGGGAAGGGTCTCCTGTTACTCCAGGATTCTCTCTGACTTGTAGTCTGCCCAGTCCTTTCTGATCACTAATGTTAAGAGCTTCTCTGGGGTTATGAGAAAAGGTAAACTTTCAAACCTAGCATCCTTAAGAGGGCATCCAAATGCTGCACTGTACAAAGGAATTGAAATTAGCTCTAAATGCAGTTGGCTTTACCTGCTTTATGAAAAAGAGAAATATATTTTAAAAGGATATGTTTCATGTAATCATGCTGGGTTTATCAAGTGCAGAAAGATGTCTCCTAACAATACCCAGGAAGATTACAATTGTCAATCAGAGCAGAGGTCCTGTTCATGCCTCTCTGCCTCCCTCCCCTGCCGCTCTGATTTTTCCAGGCATAGCAGCACTGAACAAGGCGAAGAGTGTAAAGAAAACTATTTAACCATCAAAAGACAGTGCCAGCCAGGCATGGCACTGAATTTCAGCTCCTAAACCTGCCAATAATGAAGTTTTTAAAGGGAGAAATGTGCACAACAGCAAGAGTGGAAGCCATCCTGTGTGGTCCCATAAATGGTACACGCTCTCCTTCCAGGGCTCCACAATAGCACAAGGGCTGCTGCAAAGTGGGCAAAGCCCTTCTGAAGGGCTCCTGGAGCTTTTCAGCTCATTGCAGGATCCTCAGAAACCCTCAGCATCCTCCTCTTCTTGGCACGGCAGGGTCGATAAAATCAGATCAAGGCTTAGTATTTCTAAACAAAAGGGAGTGGTTAAATGGGCTTTTAAACACTGGAACCTGTCCAGCTCGCTGGGAGGCAGAGCCCGGAGAGGCGGGGGTGAGGAGAAGGCTCAAGGTGCCAAACTCCGAGTAGAGTGGCACTTGTGAGCAAAGTTGTTGGAAAGTCGTTTTGTTGCTTGTGTTGCTCAGTGTGTGTGTGTGTGTGTGTGTGTGCAGAACAGATTGGCAGACGCCTGTGCCCACGAAGGCGGGCTGGGGGCCGGGGGGGAGGCTGCTTTGGAAAGGTGCCAGTTGTTCCATGGGCTTTCTGCCATCAGGATTTTTTTCCTCCCCTTCCCTTCCTCCCCACCCCAGCCCCCAAACGCACACGAACAGGCTGGCAGGAAGAGCATGCTGAAAAGGATCTGACAGTTTGAACAACACTCGATGACTTAGTTTGTTTTCCCTGACTTTGCGCCAGCAAGCAGGTCTCTGGATGAAAGACTTTATTAGGCTTTTAGAGCCACTGACACAGGTCTTTCTTTGACCTGAGGTACTTGAGAAGAAATGAAAACAACATGTAACTTTCATGGAGTTGAAAGACTGCCCAAATCGAAGAATACGGTTTACAAGGGATCCAAAGTATCACAAAACGCTTCCCAGGGTGAAGCGCGGCAGAGCGGAGCGGGGGGAGAGCCCGTCCTGGGCAGAGGGAGAAGGCGTTCAGTCGCTGCTCGTGATGAGGAGGAAAGCTGATCCGGCTAATTAGGATGTGATGAGACGATCGCATCCAGCGGAAGGTGCCATAACTAGTCATCAGCTTTCTGGGTGTCCAATGGAGGGGAGCGATGGAAATCAGCACTTATTGCCAGGAGCCTGTCACCACACCGGCACCCCGGCACTGCCTGGGCTGTGAGCTCAGCCCTGCAGCTTCTGCTCCACCAGACCCGCGGGGAGAGCCGTGGAGGAAAAGCCACGCACTGTTAGCAGCGGTAGCATCCACAAGCAAAATGTAGGACAGTTGGATCCTCCTCCGCCTCCCGCAGCGATGCTGGATATTCTTAAAACGGTCAGAGCTGGTTCCGAATATTGCCTAAATTATCCCCTCTTCAATCCTCAGGGGTAGAGGGAGAATTTCTCATTAACTTTCTGTATGCCTCCTTCACTTCTCAAGGGGCTTGGTTGAGGGGTTTGAACAAGAAAACCAAGAATTCGGCTTTGCTTATAAAAAATAAAAATAAACAAACCCCTTGGTAAGAAAAGAGAAAGAATCAGAGAAACGGCAGGTACTGAAGTAGGAATGGTGTAATGGGCCCCAGAAGTACGTAACTTTGTGAAGGAACCTCCCCCCACTTGGAAAAGTAATTTAAAAAAGGGGTGATTCATCCTTTTTTCTTTCTTAAGTCTCATAGAAGGAAAAAGACGCCAGGTCGAGTTTGTAGAACTGAAATAGTTTCTCAAAACTGGAGAACAGATGACTGAGAAACAAGTTATATGGTTGCTGGCTTATCGGTCTTGGAAAAGAATCACAGAAACTGAAACTGCATCTATTTAAGCCTCAGGAGGCTGGAGAAAGAGTTTTCATGGTTACAAGCCATGACTGAGAAGTTTTTCTGGAGCTCACTTACAGGCCTGATCCCTCCTCAGACTGAAAATAAAATGCTGCAGTCAGCAGAGGCCATGGTTCCAGAAGCTCTGGGATGGGCCAGAGTTGTCACACAAAGACATCTTCCAGGAAAAATTTGGGGAACAGCCATGTTTTTCTTGCAGGACTAGTAACACTTTCTGCTCTCTTAAATCCTTACTCTGTGGATAGGCATGAGGACTCTAAGGCCCCATTCAGATGTGTAGAATCATAGAACTACACAAAGGTTTGGGTTGGAAAGGGACCTTAAAGGTCACCTTGTTCCAACCCCCTTGCTGTGGGCAGGGACACCTTCCACAAGATCAGGTTGCTCAAAGTCCCATCCAACCTGGCCTTGAACACTTCCAGGGATGGGGCTGTGGCTCTGGAAGTGCTTGGTGATACCTACTGGTCTCCAATACGGACCTGAAAGATGCATCCAGGGTTTGCACCATGTCTCCACCGAGCCCACAAATGTGTCATCCGTGTGGACATGCCTCAGCAGAGGGTCTGGTGGCTCTCTGGGATCTGTGCCACATGAACTATCTCTCCAGAGTTTGATGTTCACAATGAACCTGTGGCCAGGAAGCCTGGAGGAAGCTGACACTGGCACGGAATTTGCTCCTGTCCCCTTTGTTTCAGGTCCTGGTGCCACCGCTGTGCGTGTGCAGGAGCACAAGGACGTGTCTGTGTTTCTTGTTTCCTTTCTATAGGACTGAATGTTCTGAGCGATCATGTTATTGTATGTGTCTGATGAGCCATATGGAAGCTGTGAGGCTTCAGGAGTGTTTTGGGAATATAATGCCAGGAACTGATAATCTCAGCAGCTCTTCCTTCTTATTATCACATTGCTTTTGCTGCCATACCCACTTAGAGCTATTTACGCCCCTTCCCCGAGAAGCTGGTATTTCCCTGCCACATTTTTTGTTCTCCATGGGGTAGAAAGGCTTTGGGAAGTGCCATTTGAGGCTCATTGCTACACAGAAATGCTTTACAGATCCCGTTCTGTTGTCAGGCTGCCTGCAAAGGGTTTATAGCATGAAATAGCTCAGCCTCTCTGATCGGGAGGATTCCGTTTCTGCAGTGCTATTAGGCAGACAAAAGGTGAATTAGCCCCACTCTGTGAAACAGCCCTGACACGGGGTGGTGCTGCTCTGTCACCACCATTATTTCACAAACTGGTTTTCTACGGTCTTTGATTCCAACAAGGCAACTTGCAAAACACACAAAGGATCAGATTGTATCTCCTAGCGCTGGCCGCCGTCTCCTTCCTGTGGGACATCGGTGGCCGCTGCTTTCTCTATTTCCACACCTTTGCATCTCCCGACCTCCTTCCAGAAAACCCACTGGCAGTTGTTTAACAGTTTCTCTAGCGAGTCAGGCAGTGGGCATTTTTCCATACTGTGTGTTTTTCTTCTCCTGTGTTCGAAGAGCCTGTTCTTCCCCTGCACCTGTGGAGCTTGTTAATCTCTGCAGAAGATTCAGTTCTTTGACTGCACTCCAAGCCTGCACCATCTGAGGCAAACTGCATCCTTCTGCCCTTTGAATGATCCTGATCTTATCTTTGGTCTGGCTCAGCCCTGCACAGGCAAGGATGGGTGACAAACATGGGGATGGATCATACAAGAGGGGTGAACAATTTGAAAAATTGTAATCCTCCTCGCTGTGCATCCAGTGCCCAGGATGTGATGCTTGACCCAGGGATGAAGCTGGGGCTTCATCCACATGACCTGTTAATGTGGCTGTATTGGACAGCCTCAAACAACAAGAAATTATGACCCCTCCCATGTTACAGATAAAGAACTAAGATACCCCAGGGGCAACAGCAACATCTCTTCCAAAGGTCCTTATCAGCATGGGGACTTCCATCCCTACTGTGCGACCAGGACATCTCAGTGGTGCAGCTTTTTCCAAGAGGTGGGTTGCTCAGTGTCTGCTGCAGCCCCAGTTCAGTGTGGAGCAGTTCAGGACAGTTTATGAAATGACTTTTTTTCATGTGAGAGGCAGGAAGTGTGAGACCCCTGCTAAAAGTTTGCCTCTCCTTGAATGAGTGAGTGCAACTTAACTAGATGGAAAAACTTTAATTACCATCCAGCTCTTGCAGGAGTGTCTAACCTGGCTTAAGAGGTCTTTGAATCCTTTTAGCCCCTTGAGTTTTCTTAACCCCTTTGATATATTTTGTGATCCCTGCAGCCTCTGTGTGCTGCACTGGGGATAAACACCAGACAGTTTTAGCATCATGCATGTTAGGGACCCAGCTCATCCCTCCATGGGCTGTTCATTTCCATATGAAACATTTCTTTAAATAGCAACAATCTCAGGGGCTGATTTTATTGTCTTTGCTGTGGCTCAGCTCATTCAGGGTGCCCTTTTGAACATTCTGACTTACTGTTTATTTGTGGTGTTTCTTTGTAGCCCCATAATGACTTCTTGCCCATCCACTCTTTATACCAGAAGTCTTGTTTTACACTCTGCTCCCAGACCTCTGCCACGTTCCTGCCAGTGGCGTGTGTCTCTGAGCAAGGATCTGGCTCTAGCAAGAAAATCCCAGTCTTTACAATCTGTCTCAGCTTCTCCAAAGGAATAAAAGGACACCTGCCTCACTGTGCCCAAAGAGAAAAAGAAGGAAAATCCCATCCCAGGGCACGAGGTGGCGGGATCTCCATGGGATGCCCACACACCCCTTGGGGGAGGTGCCCCTGCGCCCCTGGGGCAGCCTTGGGGTGCTGGAAACCAAACCCTGCTCCTGAAGAGGACCAAGTGTAGCCAATGGGGGGAATAAAAATAATTTCAGAAGCAACACATAGTATTTCCAGAGCAAGAAAGACAAGTCAGTGAAGCGGATATTTTATTTGAGTGCTTCTTGGTGTTTCTAAGAGGATTGGTTTAAGTAGAAAGGTTGGTAAACAAACAGGTTTGTTTTTTTCATAGTTCCTTTGAATGTACACCCTTTTTTTTGATAATGATGCTGTTTTGTCTGTGTCCCCCTATTTCAATTTCCTTTCGAATTTAAATTTCCCTTATAGGAAATAAAGGCACCTGATTATTTCCTAATAGCTTTTCTGTTAGTCCTGGCAAAGTTGTCCATATACACATATATGTATTTTTTCTTGGTGGTTCTTCTTTTCCCCAAAAATGTGCGCTGATCTTCTGTGTTCCTTTAATGTCTTCCAGGAGATTTCCATTCCCCACATCAAGTCTTCCTAAATTATCTCTTTAATCCCCAGGTTTTAGTGCTTGGCAATGCTACTTGTTCTGAAGTGCTGTGATGGGAAGGTGGAGGGTTTTTTTCCCCCTCATTAGCTGCTTTTAACATTCACCTCCTTTGTTTGTGTATCTTCTTTAGATTCCCTTCCCTTTGTGGGCAGGGCTTTGCTCTTCTGAGGTGTTAATAAGCCTCTGGCAGAGACGACATCTGTGGCAGAGGACATTAAGTTCTGAAAAACATACTTCTTGTGTTATGAGGCCCGTTACCTCATCTGAGCAACAACTACAGCTTTTAAAGAGCAAGGACAAAGGAAACATTGGCTTAGGGCTGCTTCATGGTTGGGTGTTTTTTTTTTGTATATCAAAACTCGAGCTCAAAGTGTTTATATGGGGGGGGGATGAGACTGCCGAGGGGAGGAACATTAGAAGAGAACTTGTGAAGGGGAAAGGAAAAAGAGAAGAGGCTATTTAAAAATACTGTGCATCGCTTAAACCAACACCTAGCGAAGGATAAAGGCTTTGCAGTGTGTAGACGTGATCCATCCATCTGTTCATCCCTTTTATCCAATCCTACAGTCATGGGTATCATAAGAAGGAATAAGAGCGGTTAAAGCTTCCCCATCACAGGCATGTCAGATGTTCCACACTGAACAAGATCAAACCAGGGATTTGCAGCCTGTGGGATGCAAAGAGATGTCATGGAGGGATAAGTGCTCTTCCCTTCCTATGCTGACAAATGGGAGGGGATCGTTTTTAGCAGGACAGGGAGGAGAGCACTGGCATCACCTGCACCAAGGGGGTGTTAGTGGCTGGATTACCAACTCATTGCTACCAGGTGTAACTGTCCGAAAAGTTGCAATCCTGCATCAAGACTTCTGCCTCCTCCTTAACCTTACATCCTGAAGTGATTTATCAGCTAAACATTTCAGGGCAAAACGAGGGCTGGTGTAATTCAGACTTCAGGTGTTTGCTCTCTAAAACAATTTTGAATTAGAATTAAAAAAAAAAAAGGAGTTTTCTCTCCTTCTCCCATTCTACTGTCCTTTAAATTACCTTTGATTTACCTGGGAACATTACTTTTGCAATATTTTCATTAATTTCCTGTTGTTCCCCAGGATGCTGTAATGCAAACACTACACAATGCTCTCCAGTGTGTGAAAGTCAGCCTGACATGACATTCCAGCTGACACATTCCAGTCTGTTTTTAAAGGAAGGTATCAATTATGTAAGCTGTTAGCTGAGCACCTTGTTGGCTATCAGATGGTTCTGCTGTAGCATTTTCATAGTTGTCGGTATCTTGAAAGCTGAATAAAGCAAAAAGGTTCACTGAACAAGGTGCAGCTCTTAATATTTCCATCTCCAGTTGCTGGTGCGTGGAAAAGGAGTCCTTGCCACAAACTGGGGCGATTTGGTGGTGGTGGTTTCATTGCTGCACCTGAACAGTTTCACGCCTGTGCCTTTACACAGCTCTCGGCAGCAGTGGGGGGCGGGATGCTGCTGCCTCTATGCTGCTTCTTCACCCCATCAAACCCCCTCCCACGCCCCGACCCACAGCGTGGGACCAACCTGGCAGCCCCCACCCTGCGTCCTTTCAGGCAGCGAATCCCTTCGCTCGGGGCCTGCCGTTGTCTCCCCAAGGACACCTTTCCTGAGGTATCTGTTCTCAGCTCCTGAAAGGCATCCAAACCCCTGTGTGAAAACTGAAATGAAAAACTGGCTGGCACACGTTTTCACGGCGGAGCGAGGTGACTTCTGTGCCTGCAGATTGACGGTATTGCTGCTGCTGGCATGACAAGTCTCTGCGTGTTGTAACCCTGGCACCAATCAGTGCCACGGATGCGAGCTAGCCTCCTCTTTCATTACTCTCAGTAGCTCCTTCCCTTCCCTGCTTAGGAAAAAGAGCTATTTATGGACCTGGACAAGGTGACCTCCATATGGCAGATTCTGCCACTCACCGTGGGGACTCGAGCGAGGCACATGCTCCTCGGGCAAGGCAGAGAGACACCCGAGCAGTGGGCACAGGCAAATGTGTGTTGCTTTCAAAGCAGCAGAACGTTTGGGGTTTTCGGTTTTGATGGTATTTTTTTTTGTTGTTGTTGTTGGGTTTTTGTTTGGTTTATTTGTTTGGGTTCTCTCTCTTTTTTTTCCTTTTTTAACAAATGAAAGGAAGCAAAGACTTCTGATTTCCTCCAAGTGTTTAAAGAAAGAAATGTATTCCTGCAGAATGTGTGTTTGTAATATTCTGAATCCTATCTGGAATATTATGGAAAAAAAGAAATATAAATGCCTGTCTATACATTTTCCCCCTGAAGGAGAAAACTGAATTCCTGTGCACAGATAGCTGCCTCTTTCCCTGTAGCACCAATCCCCACTTTATTCCTACCTGGGGGAACTGCACAAAAGCAGTTTTCATTGGACAAATCTGTGCCAGTGTAAGCAAGGTGACCCAAATTTTTAAAGAAAAGGAGAGGCTGAGGGGAAGGGTGAAGAAGGAAGCGGAGCAGGAGGGAGGATGCAGAACCCCGTGGATGTGGAGGGGGCCGTGCCGGGCTCACACAGGTCACATGAGGATGCGCTTCTGCCTTCGATCTGTTTAATTTGATCAGGCATCAGAGGTGCTACACAGTGACCAAAGTCAGAGGAGAGGAGCTCTGTTCCCTGCAGCTTCAGACAAGTACAAGTGCAGAGTACCACTGTCCTTTGCGTTCCATGTCCTAGAAAATGCAGGCGAGCCCAAGTGCCGCTGTCCTCGTGCCAAATCTGCTATTTGACCCGAGTGCTGCAGCCTTACTGGTATAAACAGATTTACAGGGCTTTAGCCACCAGCCAGTATTTTTTTTTCCCATGTGCATCTAAATAACTGTCAGTATTGCAGTAACAACACTGCAATTTTAGTGAAGAATCACTCTTAATTATGTCAGACTCCCTTGTAACTCCACAGCCCTAATCTCTAGCTGGGGGACTCTCAGCTGCAGTATTTTCTGTGAAACCCTCTGAGTGTAGTAGAGGGCTTTCAGCAGAGGCATTATGTGGTGAAAGATCCTAGTTGCACAAAATGGCTTTAAAATACATATCTATATAGTGAGCTGTGAGATGATGAAGAGCCTGTTCTGTCCTGTGTACTGTTGTCTCCCATTGGATTTGCTCGAGGCGATGCAATTCTCTGTATGCAGCCTCTGAAGTGGAATGTGCTGTTTGGGTTGTTGCAGGACATATGCAACACAACAGAAAGGCAAAAATCTTGCCTTGCTATTTGTGGCAATTTATATTTGGAGCTGCTTGAATAATTCATGGCAGGTCTTAAACCATTTCTTTTTATGTGATACTTATTCAAAGGTAATTTTTCTCATTATCTGACTATTTTTTGCTTATACGTTTTTGATACATGGTAATTGAAATAAACCAGTCAGAATTGCCTCCTTTTAATGCTGAATAAGGAACTTTATTGCAATGAGCAAAACAGTTGCAGCTCAACAGTTTCTGGTTTATTTGGTATGTGAAGAGATGTGGTGTAACATCATCTCTCTCCCTTTCTGCTCCTCACTAGAATGCTCGTCAAAAGCAAGTATCCTGCTCATAAATCCCTTCTCCAGGCAGTGATGGGAGCAAACAATGGATGTTTGCAACCAGCAGCAGTCCATGGGTATAGATGTGCTGAGTTTCATGATAAGCACCTTTTAAAAAGTATTTCAGAGTTTGTTTCAAAGGATATGTTAAAATCTGTCTTCCTGTTGATGCATAAGTTAATATTCTAAATGTGTTTACAAATCCTAATACCTGATTTTAAATGTGAGGAGGTATCTAAGGTTGGTATTTCGGCTCTCTTTGTGCAGATGCATGTGAAAACCCACGTTTCACCAATCACAACCATCATTCTGCTTTCCTGGTCATGTTCCTCCCAGCCAGGTTTAGCTTTCAGGAATGTTTACCCCGTTCTAGGTTCAGTAAAACAGCAAACAAGGCAGAGTCCCTTCCTGGGGGGTGCAATCACTGTGATTTATCAGCCTCCAAATTCAGATTCTAGATGCTTCATCAGAGTGCCCACATTTGAAAACTGTCCTGTAGGGACACAATCTGATGTTTATTGAAAGGAGGAAAACAAAAACCTCCCCTTGACATCAGATTTTGTAGGCTTTGGAGCAGACTTTAAATGTTTTTCTCTTCATCATGTTCTTCTTTTGAATTACCTTTCCTCTCCACCCGTGTCTTTCCCTCATCCCTCTCTTTTCAAAATCCAGGGTTGTCAGGTGGGAACATGATTCTGCCTTCCAGACTGGACAGATTCGATCCACAGTGGGAATTTCTCATAGAGAATATCTGGGGGATGACAACTGTCCTGCGTGACCTGCTGGCTGTCACATGCTTACATAATTTATTTTAGGGTGGCGTGGTGGTTGTGTTTTTTTCATCAGGATTTATATCTAAAAGCACCTCTCCTAAGCTCTAGATGCTTGCAGTCTGCCAGTTCCAACCAGCCAAAAATATTTCACCTTCCTTGGCTTCTGGGCATTTTTGTATCTTTAAAAGTTAATCCAGCTCTAAGCTGGATTAATAATGGAACATCCCTTTAACCAAAGGCACGTAAGGTCGAGGCAGAGCCATGAGGATATTCCAGGCTGGTAACCACGGAAGTAATTTTTTTTTATTATTATTTTTATTTTTTTTTTGTCCTATATAGGGCCAAAAATTATTTATTTCTTTATTATTAAAGAGAGGCAGGCTGGCACGAGGATGCCTTTTGGAGCGGCAGCGAGCGCACTCAAGCTGCGTTCGCGTGGTTCGTGTCGTCACCGGGGCACTTTGATGTGCTCGGCTCACCCTGCAAATCCCGCCTGTCTGTCATTTATTCGGCAGCGTTATATAATGTGCTGTTAAGATCACTGACTGTGCACCCTCAGAGAGGCAAAATGCTTCTCCTTGTTACCCCTTGAATAAAGAAGACACGCAGAGATCTTCAGATGCTCCCCTCCTCCCGCTTTCGGTTCAGAGCCTTTAAAAATAAAATAAAAGAGGAAGTGGAGGGGCTGGTTTTTTTTGTTTCTGTGCAGGGCTGTTTCGTCAGCGTGTGCTTGTCTGGAGCCAGGTGAATTGCCCTGGGGTTGGAAGTGATGTGAGAGCCACACTGGGCCTTTTGATCCCCAAAAATGTGGTGGCAGTTTTGGCTGCTTTTGTATTGGAGCAGTGTCCTGGTGAAGCACTCACTGGGGTTGGATCCAGCGGTACAGGCATTAAACCACGGGTTGCTGCTCCTGAAGGCAGTAGGAAATTTAGGTAGCTAGAAATCTGTGGTTTGAAGGCTTCTATTTTTCCCTTGAATTATTATTCTCTTCCTTTTCTTCTCTTGAAGCCCAGAAATCAATGCTTTTCAAAGATCCCCGATGGATAGGTTTCTGAAGTGTTCTCTTTATTGTCTATTTTAGTGTTCCCCCCTCCACCCTCCCATTTCTCGTGCTCTCTGACAAGAGTTTCAGGAGTGGTTGGAGCAGGGAGAACATTTTATCAGTGAGGGACATGAGGCAAAACCCCACGGTGCCTGTCCCAGAGTGGCTGTTGGGTGGGCTGTTCGCACCACCTGAGGCTGCATCTGGCCCTGAGATGGTGGGTGCTTTTGGGAATCTGGATGGATAGAGGACTTCAGTTCAATGGGCAGAGGTAAAGTAGAACTCGGTTAGCCTTAGCCTTTGGAGGAAAAGATTGATTTGGTCTTGCTCTCTCCACCCAAAACCATTTCATTCATTCTCTCTGAGACTTCCTGGCAGAGCCTTCAGCTGTTTGGTGCTTTAATAAGGCTGTGAAGACCAGATAATCTAAAAGAAACAACACGTAAACTTCTTATATTGATGGACTTGACCTTTCCTTCTCAGTGCTTCCAGGAGCCAGGACAGTGGCAGCTGGCTGAGGGTCCAGCTGTGCACCCCAATTCCATCAGCCCTCAGACTTTGCACTTCCATAGATCTCACTGTTTAAGTTGTCAGAGTACAAAATTTGGATTTGAGCATGAAATACTTTATAGGTTGGACTTCTCTGAGGGAACTGTGCTTGAAACACACATAGGAGATATATTTATCTATCTATGCATACATACATAGAGTTTTTGCTGCTGAAGCAGGTTTATTGAACATTCCAGCATGTTTATCAACGATGGATGAACGATTGATGATTTTCATGCCCATTCCCCAAAATCCTAAACCCGGTGTGTTAGGCAGCTCGGTCACGATCAGAGCCACACAGAGGTCCCCTAACCAGACCAAATGCTTCTTTCTTACCTATAAAAGCCTTGCTGTAAGATACATTAGCTGCAAACTCTTAACAGATGGGGCTGTAACAAGCTGTTACAGAGCATCTCCTCTGCGGTGGGGCTGCGCTGCTGAAATAGTGCCACGTGGCTGTCTGAGCCCTAACGCAACTGAGACGAGCTGGAGGAGGAGGCTGTCATCTGTCTAGGTGTTGATGTCCTGCTCGTCACCGAGAGATCTAGTCAAGCAGCTGACCCCTCTGTTAAACTCACTCAGCTCCTCTGCATATTTACAGAGGCACCAGCGCTGTGAGGGGAGTTTCCTCTTGTTAAACATGTGCCTTTGGCGTCCAGAACACTTCACGAGTGATTTGGAGAGGGCACAGTGCAGGAGAGGTTTTCGGGCAGGCCACGTGTATCTGTGGTACTTTAGAGCTGGTTCTGTGGAGGTTTTTTCCCTCCCTCACCTCTTCAGGTGGTGTGGTTCCTCGGAGAGGGAATAAGACTTTATATAAGCAGTGACTGAGTTATCATGTCTTGCATGCACATATAGACCTGTGGTGTGGGGTGTGCACAGTTATGGGTGTATATATATACATGCAGCAAATTGTATACAGACATATATAGGTGCCTTTGTATATCTGAGTAATGAGCAAACTTATTTAAATCCCTGTGGGTCCCCTCCAATTCAGCATATTCTGTGATTATGTGAAATCTAAGAGGAAAATCTCCCAGGAAAGGAAGCTCACCTACAACTTCTCAACGTGACAAAATAACTGAAAAAACAAACGTTAGAACTGCTTTTATACAGAGGTGACATATTTCATTAACCCTGTGTAACCCCTTGAAGCAATTCCCCTACTCTCCCTCTGACCTAGGAATGCACTCGCACCTACACTGTGTTTGAGAAGGCAATAAATGTTTTCTCCTCATTTTTTAGTATGTGTTGGCCTCAATCTTGGGTCATTCCCCCCTGCCCCAAGCAAACTGGAGTTCTTCTGAAGCCTTGTAAAGCACTGCTCCGTAATCCCATAATGAAAAGCAGGATTACCTCCAGTGTAACACGTGCAGGACACGTCTTTGCATGGTGACCACACTGGGCTGGTTACCTGGACAGAGATCTCAGCTGCCCTACACAGGAGGGACACAGAGGCTTTCCCAGGTCCCTGCAGCACCTTCACCCCACGTGAGCTCCTCGTGTCCTGAAGCATTTCAGTCTACCATTTAATCAGGCAGATTGCCCTCAAACTGCAAAAAGGACCAGGAGAAAATTAAAATACTCGCTAAAATCAGTTAACAAAAAAGATATAATTTTTTTTTTCCAACAAATCTATCCGCAAGTCATCCTTGCATCATTCTTTAAAGGTGAGGATTTAATATTTAAAACCCAGCCCCAGCTGCTGGGTTTGGGCTCTGTTGTATGAGTGAATTGAACTTGCTCTTCACTGCATTCAGAGGCAGTGCAGAAGCATCAGGCCCAGGAAATAAATGGGCCCCCTGTGCAACTTGTGAATAATTCAGGTGCCTCAAAATCACACAGGGGAATTTTTTTTTTTTTTTAAATAACGCCTAATCAGCCCTTGGCACACAATGCCACGAGAGTTTAATGAGATTCCAAAAAGAGTCATCTCCAAACAGCTGCAGATTGAGCTCGTGTGTGTAAAATACATAATTTTGTGCCTGGGTATGTTTATGTGTATATACAAACACAAGAATGCAATAAAATAGTTGGGAAAAGTATTCTCATGAATGCTGTGAGAAAAAGGAGATTCAAATAAATTCACAATGACCCAGCTGATATGCCTTTTTAAAGTGATCTTCTGAATCTTCAAGATGTCCTTGTTTATTTTCTTTGATTGTGCTTTGATTTAAAATTCTAGGCTTATTAAATGCCATAAAAAGAAACATTTACATAATTTACAAGCTCTTTATATGAACATTTTAATAAAAGAACACACCTTTAAATCAAATCACAAAGGCATATGACATCTTTGAAGGAGAAACTTATATTCCCAAACACAATAAACATTCTTCTATTACTATGTTAATTTGGAAAACAGGTCATGGGAAATTAAATTGCTTAAAATAGGTCACCAATTATAACTCTGCATTCTATTAAAGCAAATGCATCTCTGAAATCTTTATTAGTTTATTTTAATTAAAGGCAGAAAAATATTCAGTGTTAAATTATTGCCATTTGTATGTTTTACATTGATACGGACACACATTTATTATGCAGTGTAAAATGCTGCACATCTTTTTCATTATGATGCTTGCATTGTTCTTAGTTACTTTACCCATAAAGAAAGTCTATAATAATGTTGTTTTAAACATAAAAGGAGGGGAGCCCAAATGAAGTAACGGCACAAATTTAATTTGATCATTTATAAAAGGAAATGCAAAAGCAAACACTGTATATGAAAATAGTTACTGACCTCCTCAAAATTGTTATAGTGCTAGAAAGGCCTGAATTACATTTGTGTCCCATGTTTGTATGCAGTATTGCAGTTCACATTACGTTTCTAAATTAAGTACTTTGGGGTATATTCCCTGTTGATGTTCTCTCGTAAATTCATTAATACCAGAGGTAATTATTGCACAAGCCTATGGTGAGAGCTGGAATCTGCCCCACATGCCCTTATTTGCAAACACTGTTCCCAAGTCACAGTTACAGCCTTGAACAGAGATTGAAGTCATTATGAGTTGTGTGCCTCCATCTCCTGGGCTACACTGACGGCCCAGGTTTGGTGTGGGGCACACACAGGCTGAGATATAATCTGTTCCTTTAGGCTAAGAGAGGGTCCTAAAGTAGCTTTAGCATCACTAAATACCAGAACCATGTAAAGGAGAAGCTCAGCAGCGGTGTGAACGTGCACAGCCAAGATGGGAAGTTGCCTCTGTGCCTGCCCGGGCTTCGTCCCACCTCTTGTGCCAATAAGAAATAAGGAATGTTAACTTTTTATGTATGTAAGAAATGAAAATGTTAAACAGGGGCTGACTGATTGGATGTCAATAATGTTTTCTTTATGGAATACCAGGAGCACCTGTCTGGAGCTGCAAGGATCATGTTAAGGAACCATTCATGAGCATACCATAGCACTGCTTGAATCCACTCCATGTTCTCCTGTTGGACATGCTTCCCCAGCCCAGCTGGAAAAGGTCACTGTGGCTTCACAGAGCTGTATGGAAATGGTTTGCCCAGATGCCACAGAGGTGTTTAACGTTGTAACCTTTCCAAATCAGGATGGCAAGGGTCTTGAATGCTCCAAATAATAAGCAAAGAGATATAAATGCCCTTTTACCTGTTAGCTGTTGGTTCAAATTCGGTCTCCTCTCCTGATCTCTGGACCTGTGAGTCCTTTCCTTGCTTTCTGTGCTGTTTGTGAGCCCTTCTGCAAGGTCCCAGCCAGCTCATGGGAGGGCAGCAGCTGGACACGGTCCTCTTTAAGGTAAGGTCAAAACTGCACCTTCATCCCTCATCCTTCACTCAAATTTTTGGCTTCTGCAAGAGGTTTTGTTGTTCAGTCTGTGCTGCAGACAGTTTTGCTGTTCAATCTTCTATGGAGACCTGCCAGGGCAAAGCAGAGCAGAAAAGTAGCTTTGGCTTCTTGCCAGTGGACTCACCTATAGATTTCTTGTGCAGATTTTTTTTTTTTTTGCTTCTCTTAGCTGCTCAAAGCACGTCCTTAAAAGAGGCTCAAGAGATCTTTAAGTCTAAACAATAAAAGACCTATTACTTACCTCAGAGACCAACAACAGCTCTCAAGGGTAAACCTGCATTAATTATGTATTTGAGCATTTGTATGTTATGCATTTAGACAGCACATGTGTTATTTACTGAAGGGCTGGTAATGGCTGGGAAGCGGTTGTGATGATCCAGGGTAAACAGGAATGTCTGAGGATTTGAGGTGAAGCAGGACGACACAGAAACTGGGGATGGGGCACCAGGAATCTCTCCTCCCTCTCCTGGCTGCTGCTGTTATTTTGCCAGACTCAGGACCATGCAAACATGAATGGCGGCGACAGAAAGCCACATTCTGTTGCTATTCAAGTCCTCAGATGGTTTCGTAGCCAGAATCTACCCTTTCAAACACAATAAGCTGTTTTCAGTTTGGTGGCTGCAAAAGAGGGGAATGCTTGTTTGTGTGTGAGCCCCTGGAAGATGAAGGGAGCTGCTGAGAATTCAGAGGTTTTCTTCCCTGTAACCAGGAATGTAGATTGCCTTTTTAAAGGCAAAATCCACTCAAAACATGTTTAGTGCTCCCCTCTGAATGTAGTGCTGCCCCTCTGTAGGAACATCAGAATTTCACAAAGGAATACTCACTGTCTTCCTCAAGAGAGGAAGGAAAAGCAACCAGTGTTGAAAGTAACAGAAATTGAACCTAAACACCAGCCTGGTGCCACCAGCTGTGTCACAAATCTGGATTCAGCAGAGACTCTCATGGAGAAACCATCCCTCTGCAAACCCAGGGGACCAGCTGCTGGGAATAACAGAACTGGGTTGGAAGGGACCTGGAAGAAAGGTGCCTCTTAGTCAGTCCTTCCTCTTTCCCTTCCTTTTGCACTAAAAGGAGTTTCTAAGAGTTGCTTTCTTTCTGCATGACTGTGATTTTCATTTTCCCAATATTTATTCAAATGTTATGTTGTAAATATGAACCAGATGGTTTTATGAGGATAACTTTTATCAGTGACTATGTAGCTGTTATATCAGGTAGCAGTAAAATAAACAAGCAAATCTAAAAAAAAATAAGATCCATCAAGTGCTTTTGTTCGTTCTCTTATGGAATCAAATTTACTGAAGCTTGATAAAAATGCATATTTGTGTTTCTTCCCACCTTTGTTACAGATACAACTTAACAAGTTTTAGTCATTATTGATCACATTTTTCTCTGTGGACTTTATACTCCTCCTATTGGTGCCAGTGAGCATTTACAGGTTTTTTTGAGTTTTCACTCTGACACCTGAGGAATTTGCCCAGGGTCTTTTATATAAGAGGTCTGACATCACAAGGGTTGCTTCTATGATTTAAGCTTGCATGATTGGGTCCAAAGCTGGGATTTGTTCTTTAAAGTCCTGAATCAAAAAGATAGTTCCTTGAGAGAGGCACTGAAACATATATCAAAATGTCTCTGCAACCAGCAGGATTTAACTGTGCTTAAAAATAAGAATCATCTCAAATATGGACAGATTTCAGTCTGTTCTTAAATGCTTCCTTGATCTGCAGTTTGGATCTGCTCAGTTTTACGCCGAACTTGTAAAAATTAATTTTGAACTATTTAACACAAAATACAGTCAGACAAACACGTTCACCAAGTCTGCAGCTTCAATTTTAAATTTCTGCAGGAAGACTTGCAGGGTTTAGGTTGTTTTAACTTGAAGGGTATTGTTTTTGAATCTTAGTCTAGGTGCTTCAGAATGAAAAAGTTGAAATGATACAACTGTGCAAACAGCATTACTATAATCTGCATAAAGATGGGTGCGGAAGAGCAGGGGTATTAGCAATTCATTAATATGCAATGAAGAGCTTATTTGCACTTTGTCTAAAAGTAACAGTAACTTCAGATTTTCTCTCATTTGCATGAATGATGCAGCACAAGACTAAACCACTCCAATAATAGTCCTTAATAGGATAATCATGCAAAGGTTTTATGTATAGGCTCCCGAACTGTCCATTTAGGCACATTTAAGTTAACACACAATATACAGTGAGGAGAACCACGTTAAGGAATGTGCTAATTTACTGAATCCGGCTTCCCAGGCAGCATGTACAGGGGTCATTTTTCATGAACTACCCTAGTCACTTAAATCATAATATTTCATAATAAGCATCAAAGGCTGCTGTACAGTGGGGATCATAAAAAGGCAACAAAGCTGCCCCGTGCTCATATTTGCCTTCAGCTTGGACCACTGCCTGGCTCTGGGAGCATCAGCTCTGGTTTTCAATCATGAGAATTTTAAACATATTTACAGCTTCTTACCAGCAAAGCTCAACATATAATGGTGTCTGCTAAACCTGCATTAATGACCAAAATGGTCTTCCCTAGAGGTGCACTTGCCCTCTAGAAGATAAATCCTCACCTCTAGTAGATAAACAGCTCCATCTTTGCTCACAACAAACCTGCTGCTGAGAGTTGCAGCACTGTTCTGGGAAAAGCAGCCTCTGAAAGCTGCTCACCTATGCTTCTCCAAAGAGATTTCTGTGGGTTTTTAACTTGTGCTCATAATCCTTCAGTGCTTTTTGGGTTTGAACCCACTGGGCTGCTGGGGCTGCCAGAACTGATCCCCTTCACCAAAATATTGAATCATTAGGTGTTTAAGCAAAACATGTTTAATTTTAATTTTAAACCTGTCCTTAGAGTGTTAGCTGACTTCACTTGGGGTTGCTCATTTGGTGAAAGCAGAGCCCACCCTGCTCAGTGCTGGATGGGGAGAAGATGTTTAGGGCTGGAATAAGCTTTAGCCTGACAAGAGTCATAGGGAGTAGATTGAGGATTGCTTTTTTCTTTCTATTTTAGCAGAAATACCATCAATTTTCAAGTCATCCACCAACTGCTCCTTGATGGGGTTAGGCAGCTTAACCTGTGAATTGCCTGCTAGAAGGATCCTTGCTTCTTCCTCTGGTCCTGGTCCCTGCTGTGGGTGCAGTGCAGGATCACACTTCTGCACTTGCTCTGGAAGCATGAAAACAAAGATCCTTTTAAATGAGACACTGTTAACTAAAGGAATCACAGGGATCTTTCCCAGTGCCCTTTCCCACATGCATTTAAATGGTGACACTTGAAGGAGCCAGGCTGAAGGTGTTGCCTGTTGCAGATGTGAAGACAGTTGTGAAAAGCCTGTTCCAGTAGCGTGGCAGCTCCATTGTCCCTCCTCTCCTTCCCTTCCCTTGTCCAGCAATATTTCAGCTTCAGAGCTTGACCCTGAGCAGTGATGGGCACCCGGTAATGTCAGAGGCTTTGGAGCTGCTGATGGGCACAGTTACACCCTTTTACATAAGGTTTTTCTGTCAGAGAGGATTTTTACTGATACAAACCCATTGATTTCTGTGTGTCTGGCTGCTGAGTTTCATGTGAGAGCCTAATCAAGCCTGAATGTCTCTAACTTTCCTAATACCAGCAGCCTCTCCACAGATGAACTCTGCTCTGAAATATTCATTTTGGTGGCACATCTTAATTGCATAGCAATTATTTCTGAAGTTACTCTGAGAGCTTTGCCTTTGCTGCTGCTACATTTTCCATAGGCTCTTAGAGCATTCTTTAAATCAAATGGTGCTCAGATACCATGGTGATGGTTGACATTATTATGGGTCACCTCTTTCTTTTGGCCTCGGACAGCAATGGCTGACAATAGAGAAGAGCATTTGCTGTTTCTGTGTCAGGGTTTGTGGGTGTTTTACAATCCTCATGTGAGATGGTGGGTGCAGATTAAACTGTGGATTTTTAAACCATAAAGCAGGGAGAACAGAAAAGTCATATGTGCAAATGCCATTAAGAGAGGCTCAGCTGATTTCTTGACACTGCCATCAGCATCCCTGACATCACGAATTCCAGTTACAGGGAAAACAGATTACACTATTTTTGCAGGGGTGGAATAAGTATCTGCTGAGAAAGCAATGTGATTTTCTGCCTTGGCTTTGTGTGTGTGCAAGCACGTATGGGTGGGGAAGGGTTAGGTATTCAAATCTTTCACTTCCCTAGCAAAAACCTCTTGATTCAGTCCTGTAGAAAAAAATAGGGTCAGAAATTCAGCCTGCAAACATGATCTCACAGGGAAGTCTGTCAACTCATTTTTCAAAATAATATATGTATGTGTACACACACCCGAACACAGAGAGATGTTTCCCTTCGGACCCCAAGATTTTCATTACAACAGCCCTGCCCAAGCCCAGGAGATAAAACTGTAAAATGCTACAGTGTTGAGGGATCTATAAACCGAAAAGTCCTTGTTAAAAACAAAGCGGAAAAAATCGGAGTCAAAATTCTGATGATTTTATTTGCCTGTGAATAGGGTTTGGAATTTGCAGCCTGAACCTTAGAGACCCCGAGCCGGAGAGCAACTGCTGAACTGGCTGCCCAGCAGCCAGTGACACTCCCGCACTGAATGTTTAAACACCCTCAAAACAGAATGAATTTTTCATCTATCACTTCGGCAAACAATCTGGCTCCTGTGTGCTGAGGGGCTGAATAGCCACGCGTGTGGGATCTTAATGGAAGAAGACAGGAAAGCATGAAGTGATGCTTTCTAAAGCGCGTGCGAGGAGCCACCTCACTCGCGTTTCAGGAGTCACTTGTCAAGAATTGTGTTTTGCAACAGCATGACTTAATAAATTTTCCCTCTGCTGCCTTCTCTGGTGTTGTCTCCTGAGCCGACAAAGGGCTTTTTCTCGACGTAGTTTTAGGCTGTGGGGTTTTCTGGAGGGAGTGTTGGAAGCTCACACCTGGTTCAGAGAGGCCGTGACAATTTCTGCTGAGCTACCACCCCCCTGGCTTCTTTCATGCGGTGCTGGAGGCTCTGATAGATCCCATAATCACACACTCTCCTGTCTGCAAGGCTGGAATGAAGGTGTCCAAAAGATGGACCATCTCCCAACTCCCTTCTGTTGCAGAAACACAGGCGAGAGGGAATATTTATAGAAACGAAAGCGGCTCTTTACAGTCCCCACCCCATTTCTCGCTTCCTTCTAATCTTTATTCTCCATGTTGGTGACTAAGTATCAGCTTGACTTACTATTTGTAGCACTCCAATTGCTAGTAAAAATAGCAGTTTTCCTATTTATTCTTTTTTTTTTCTATTTTCGTGTTATTTTTGTGCTGTCACGGTTTTTAAATTTGTTTCCTCTTCTGAGCACGCCATGTATTTAAAGGAAAACTGCTAGATCAATGTGACTCTTCAAACCTGATCTGTTTGTTGCCCTGATTCAAAAATCCTACAAACACACATTGGTTTTTATTGCAGGAGATTTTGTTTTGGGATCAGTTATGGAGATTAAAAAGCAGTGGAACTTCTGATTGCTGATAATGCATTAAGAGGTAGGACTATCGTGCAGTAATAAGAAAAAAAATAGGAGAAGAAGAAGAGGCAGGTATTCATGGAAAAAACACATGAGGACTAGGATTGTCAGAAAATGAGTTATTTGTATACAAAACTTTAGGGGACAAAAAACTTAAAAAATTTATTCGACAGTAATTCAGCTTTGCTTCACCCCACCTTTGCTCTTCAGGGGTTCTGAGAAAAATGAGGCTTTGGGGTTAAAAATTTAGAAACTGATATGCTGTGGATATTTTTCCAAAAGATTATTTCCTTTCGAAAAGCCCATATAGAAGAGATTTTAACCCCTTTAATTTACACGCCATCTCCCACAGAAGCAGACAAGGGGCTGATCCAGCCCCAGGCAGCAGTACCAGAGGTGAGAGTGCTGAAGTGCTGGTTCTCTCACTGATGAGGTTAAACACAACAGCAGTTTTCATGGGTTTATTGTGTAAAACAGTTCAAATATATAACATTTTAATATTTTAATATTTCTTACTGAGTACAAAGAGGAGGAAGCAGAGACAGGAATCTCCGAGTGAAGCTGCAAGTCATGGCACTGGGTCAAAATAAAAAAGAGTCTATAAGATTCCAACCTGAAAAAATCCAGATGTTTTTAGTTTCTTTTGTTTCCTTTCAGCCATTTTGCTTTGGGGCAGCTTTTGGAATAGTTTGTAAGGTCTAGGGAGCAACTTACCCTTTTTTAATAAAGCTGAGAGTCTCCCACAGCACATTTCCAAGAGCTGAAGTCTGTAGGGTATTGTGTAGTGATATTTTGCAAGAACATCTTGATCATCTTCAGAGTGCTTTGGCCTTACCTGTACTTTTAAAGTCTATATACGCAGGTGCAGGAAGATGATCACTCCATCATATTATAGTTGATTGCAAAATTGACCATGGAGAAGGCAAATAAAAGGGTTTTCAGGTGGAGTTGACATTGGCTCTGTTCTTCTTCTAAGTAGAGCAGGTCCATTCAGTGGAGACACCTTGTGCTGAAGTCTCCACTGCAGATGAAACTGTCCAGGGACAGAATTCCCTCACAGCAAGACTGGACTTTCTGGGAGCCAAGGGTATGAGGAAATAGCAAGCCTTTAGCTCTATCCCTCTCCCCAAAGACCCACAAGTATTTAACAACATCTCAGTCCCTGGGACAACCTTAAACAACCCTGAAGCTTCCAAAGACAAGAATAGCTCAGAAACAACTTCTGTGTTTCCCTGAGAGTTCTGCTCTGGCAAGGACAGCACAACCTCATGTAGCTGAAGGTGATGGAGAGGTAATCTCTAGAGAAGGTTCTTGGATGCAGTTCGTGGGGGTTCAACCCCAGCTGATATCAGGAGGGGTTTGGTCCACTGAGGCCTCCCAAAGCCCAGTGAAGAATTTGCCCATTACAAAAATACTGCAGGACTGTGGTTTCATACCGACCTCCAGAGTAAAACCAAGTGAGAGAGGTGGGGCTGGAAGAAATACGTTGGGATTTGAGCCCCAGAGAATGTGTGACTGGTGTGCTGGTGGACACCAAAACAGCGACAGTGATTTATTTAATCACCAGCAGCCTCTCTGGCTGCTCTACCTGATGTCTGTGTCTGCAAAGAGCTACTTGGAGCAGTAAAAGTTAATGGCACATGGGGCTGTGCAGGATGGAGCTGCTGGAGCAGCTTTTCTTGGGAAAGCTGGCTTTGATGCACATGTTTCTGCCCTCACCATTTCAGTCTCAACGCTTGGGAAATAATTAGTATATTAAAAGCACATGCGGCAAAAACGCACCCAAAAACCCAAGCGTGAGGTATTTACTATCCCCCTTGTAATTTCATTTTTATGGTTTCACAAGTGTAGGCTGGGATATCCTTGGTATGTAATAGCTGGCCAGAATTAGGCAATAGCTTTGCCCCACCCGCAGCACCCTCGGTGATTTCCTACAGTACTCAGTACAGTCGTTGGTATGTGTGGTGCATTAGTTAAGTTAATTACAACAGCACAGAGATTCATTGCAAATTGTTCCTAGTTAAAACTGAAAATTCACTGGAACAAGGAGTGCTAATTATATTCCACTTGTTACTGCTGTGTCTAGTTAATATTCCAACAGCTGCTTTGGCAAGATAATGATGGCTCCAGCAGAAATTACTGAACAAATAGATTTTTAAATCAGTAACAACATATTTACCAGGGTTTTTTTTCCCCTCTTCATACACAAAGTTAAGCCCTGCCAGAGTTGAGCATTCATATTCACTGAAAAGTAGAGATAAAAAAAATCAACATTGCCATTATTGTGTTAATTTGGCACAATTAAAAAAAAAAAAAAAGCTAAGCAAAAAAAATACTATTGATAAATAAATGTTTCTATCTTCTTATAGGGATATAATGCTCTTCTCAGGGTCACAAAACCCAGTGTAGCTTTTTAGTTGACCATATTCAGTTAATTGCCCAGCATTGCTAAAGACAGGATCGGGAACAGATCTTGCTCTTCCTCCCAGCCTGAGTAATGAAGTTAAATGCTTGTGAGACCTTGTGAGGCAGAGAAACCCATCCATTAAAGCTGCTGTGCTGGAGGCAGGAGCTGCCTGCTCTGCTGGGGAGGAGCAGCCGAGGTTCTTTGGGCTTTGCTTTGTGCACAAACATCTTAACCCACAGCCCACGTGGCGTGGGGAGACCCTCTTAGGCAAAAGTTTCGGCTCGCATCTACCACTGCGGCACTTGTGACCTGAAACAAATCATTTCTGTGTCTGAGACAGGGTTTCAGGACTGCTGGGTGTTGGCATCTCCGCCTGCACAGGAGCTCGGAGCCTCCTGCCACAGGACTTGGAGCCTGTCCCTGTGCTGCAGCCCGGACTGGCACTGCACCCACGCAGGGATGCACAGCTGTGTTCAGCAGGACACGTGCACACCACCACGCAGCTTCTCTGCCTGCTCATACGCAGCACAGCTCACCTCTAAACTTTCCAGGGTTTTATCAGTGGGAAAGCGCCTACCTTACAAAGGCACCACCACCTCCGAACTGCCCTCTGAGCACCTGAGGCCCAGCAAGGTGTAGAGAACCACCTAACCTCGCCCTAAGGCATCACCTAACCAAGGGGAGAGCTCGGCTTTTGTCCCTCCTCCCACCTTGTGCACTTGCCTCTGGGCACACCCTGCATGTATGAAAAGATGCAGGACATTTTTAATGAGTCGTGAACAAGAAGTTCAGCTGGTGCTGAATGTTTAAAATCAGAGGCAAAACAAACATGCTCGAGTGTCTGGGGTTCTTTTTAATGGATAACACAGCTTCTGGTTTATTATTACCGCTATTACAGTTTGCAGCTGCAAAATGATCTGAAATTTCAATAGCAGCATGCCTCTTCATGCTGCTACAAGAATGTATATGCTCCATCGTATAAATCGACATGCAGCTCTCATCCAACCAGGCTGGAGCTCCGGATCACACCATTTTATCATTCATCTCCCAAAAAAGGGGAAGAGATACACTTTTAACACCTCAGCTGACGAGGGGGAATGTTTAGCAGTGCTACCACTGTGAGAGCCGCTCCTTTCCGAGGCAGAGCGTGCAGCAGGGCTGCCTGGCTGGAATTGCTTCCATTTTCAATTAGAGAGAGGATTTTCTTCCCACTTAGTCATAACACCAGGATGTGTTAAATAAATTCACTCTGGGTTGTTCCTTGTCTGGCAAAAATAATTTGTGAATCAAGGTGGGGGGAAAAAAATCTAGTTAGCAGCAATTGAACACACAAAGTGGGGTGACCAGTAACTCTCTGCTGCAGAGCCAACATTGATATATGTCCTGTGGTGTCTTATGGGAGGTTTCTAATTGCAATATGAGTTTTGTGTGGTAACCTACTGGGAGAAGGGGAGATGCAATTGCTTATCAGTTTATCATTACAACCTTTTATTAAGGTTGTTTTTAATTAAAATGGAGCAACAAATGTACACTCTTATCCCTATAAGCAATCTTATCTAGTGTGACTGCTGCTATATTAGTGAACTAAATCCTCCTGATTACATTGGATGTGATCTTATGAAGTATGACAGCTTTACATATTAATAATAGGAACTGTCTGAATAGACTGTCTCATGACCCTCTTCTCTGTGGCTCTCCACCAGCACAGTTTTAATCTATTTATCTCAGTCCTTTTCCAAGATAAGCTGTCATGCTCTCACGAAAGTGCAGTTGCCCCCATTTCACAGCTGGGGAGTGGAAGCACGGAGTCCTGGGAAAGACCTAGGACCGAATCCCCAACTGCAGTGCTTTCACCCTTGGTCCCAGGAGCTCCAGCTCAATCCATCCCTTCTTTAGAGGTGTGGAACAGTAGGAACCTATTTTATTCTCCTCAGGTAAGAATGAATCTCCTGGTGTTCCTGGCATCAAATTTCTACTTGCATGAGATGAGCAGCTGCCTTTGTTTAGTCCCTTCTGCAGCACCAGGAGCGAGTGGGCTGTTCCTGGTGACTCGGCTGTGCAAAGGGACACCTAAAATGAGTGTGCAGGTGGCTTTGTGGGTCCAGGTATGCAACAGCTGAGATGGCAAAGTGGGAATAAAATAATGGGACTAAAGGGGTATATTATATACCCAAATTTGCCGTTACAAATATGGGGTTTGTATTATGAGCTATAGGCTCTTTATTGAACTTTTACATGGGCAAACAGAGATAGGACAAGGGGGAACGGTTTTAAACTAAAAGGGGAGAGATTTAGGTTAGATGTCAGGAAGAAATTCTTCCCTGTGAGGGTGGGGAGGCCCTGGCACAGGTTGCTCAGAGAATCTGTGGCTGCCCCATCCCTGGAAGTGTTCAAGGCCAGGTTGGATGGGGCTTGGAGCAACCTGGGATTGTGGAAGGTGTCCCTGCCTGTGGCAGAGGGTTGGAACAACATGGTCTTTAAGGCCCCTTCCAACAGAAACCATTCTGTGATTCTGTGATTCTATGAACCATTTTTGACTAACACTGCTCTGACTGAGAAGAAAATGAAGCTCTGTGGCATAATGAGACGGATGAAAGATGGAGAGGGCTTTGTTTCCTACCTCATTTGCTTGCCTGCCTTCCTTCACTCTGAATTAGGATTCCCTTTGGGCCAAGGATAACTGGGGGTGCTCTGCAGCCACTCAGCTGCTATAAATCCATGCAACTCCATGGAAGTGTGGAGCTGTAAGATCCACTCACTTCCACCTCAGCTTTACAGCAAAAAAGCACATACTGCCCTGCAGTTTCCAGTCAGTGGCCCAAATTCTGCTGCCTGCAGCACCAGTGCAGCATCCTGAAATTAGTGGAGCTGTTCCAGGTCTGCAGCAGCGTGGGATGGGGCTGTGTAATCCCACAGAGCCGACTCTTCACATCTGCGCCTTTTATGACAAGCCAGCAGAATCCCTCCAGAGCCATTGGGTTTCTATGGCAGACAGAAAAATCAAAGCACTCTCGGTGGGTCAAAATTTAGGAAATCCGGAGATACAAATGAATGGAAAGGAGGCATGGGATGTGTGGTGCAGTTTAACTGTCGTCGTGCCCTCAAATCATAACTGCGGCTGGAAGAGATCTCTGACATCCTGGAGACCAACATCAAGCCAAAGAGTGTACCAGGCACTTACTGCTTCAGTGGTTGTGTCTAAATCAGAGTCTGGATGTCTCTTCCCACTCACAGCTCCACATTACTGTATTGCAGTATTGTTCCATTAACGCTCTATTTCTGTCTCATAGAAAGTTTGGGGGAGGTTGTGCTTTTTTAACCCTTTCAGGTAATGATACCTTGCTTTATAATCATAGAATCATAGAAGAATCAAGGTTGGAAGAGGCCTTTAAGATCATCCAGTCCACCAGCACTGCCTCTGTAACCACAAAACCACTAAACTGTATCACCCAGTGCCAGATCCAGATGCCTCTTAAACACCTCCAGGGATGGTGTCCCTTCACTTCTCTTCATTGCATTTCAGAAAGACAGTTTATTACTATTTTGACATTAATTCCATTTTGTTATTTAAAACTTCATCTCCTTAACAGGAGTGACCTGCTTTAATAATATTCTATTAGCCACAAGTAACTAAAAGAAATAGCCTTATTTCCCTAGGAATTCCCTGGCTGTTACAGTGGTACTCCACACATATTTATATGACTTTTATGATTCTTTTCAATTGGGCTAGTTCAGGGTAGCTGGGGAGCGTCTGGAGGATCAGCACTGCTCTTTGTAGGCTACAACAGCTGAGCAGTGAGGTTTCCTTTCTGTGCAAGGGAAAAAAGATGCACAAGGAAATGTGCCAGGCAATCCAGAGGAGAAAAAATGAATCCATTCTCCAGGGAAGCTGGAAACACTGATGCCCAGTGGCTCATTCAGGTCTTGGTGGGAGGATTCGGTTGGTGCAACTTGACCATGGTATTTGTAACCTACTCAAACCAGTGATGGATCTGACAAGTTCCTGAAAACTTGGACATCTGGAAAGTGTAGCTAGTAATCAATATACCCTTCTAGAAAGAATCCAGTTGCGGAAAAGTGAGTGCTAAGTAAATCTAACAGTAAATCTGATTGGTACTCTGATTAGAAAATATATGTCTACCCATATGGATAGGGGTAGGTCATTATAAATAATCAAGTTCAAGTAGATGTTTTTAACACTTGGCATAAGTTGATTCAGAACTGAGGCTGTTTCCTTCCATGACACCTCCTCTGCTTTAACAAACAACCGCCAGACGATTAATCTAAAGGGCCTCAGATGCCCCGGCCAAACCGCTGGTGTGAGTAATGGTTATGGCCCCACGTAATACACAGGGATCATAAACAGTTAATCTTCGCCAAAAGGGAGAGTGAAATATTGTTTGATATCATTTTTAATAAAGAGAATAAATTAGGCTTTAAGTATCATAACGCATCTTTAAACGCTGGTTACAGCTCCTGTGCGCGGGGTGAATTAGCAACTGAATGAGCGTGTCAGGGGTTATCGGCTGAATTATTACCTCCCAGTCCACTTTGCATTATGCTGGCCATTGTGTCCATGGTAGCTTGCAAGCTGGCCACCTGCTTACGATGGCTGTGCAGATAACCGGCTTTGTCTGATGAATTAAAATGGTGGCTTTAATCTTGCCGTTAATTCCTGATTCCGCAAGTAACGTCGGCCACGTCAGGGAGGAGCACGTTGGCCGCCCCTGTTTGCGTGTGAATGTTTCAGGTTTTGGTGATGCCCAGTCTCCCTGCCATGGGAAATTTAACTCTTCAGGTCTCTGGCCTGGAAATGAGATAGTTGTGGTGGTTTATTATTCTCCATAAATCCAGTGTTGTCAAACACAAAAGGAAGGGGTTAAAAAGAAATTCAGTGCACACGTCCCTTCCCTCTGGCTGTGCATCAGATTGAATTCTAAGAAAGATTGATGGTGGGCTTTAAAATTAATTGCAAGTACAATTGTTATTATTAATACACATGAATAGCGATCTAATAATACTATGCAAGTGTTAGGAATAACCATGCCATGAGAAGGCAAATCAGATGTAAATTCCAGGTTTGGTGCTGTTTATCCAACAATGCCCACCTTTGTTATAATGCTGCCTTCAGGAGCACGAAATAGTCTTTAGAGCCATTGATGCAATGAGGCTGATTATGTTGGGGTTTTAGGCAATCCATGAGAAACACCTCCTAGTGGTCCCCACAGCAGCAGTTGTGGGAAGCGGTGCTGTCACTCCTTGCACGAGGCTGTGATTTGTCGTACTCTGATCTATCCTACTGCTTTAAGATCTTCATAGACCCAGTGAGCAAACTGCCAGCACTGCCAGAGGCTTGCAGTGCCTTGGTTTCCTTCTTTGTACATCAGAGAGTACTTAATGATCTCACCTGGAAGATCAGAGGCCCACGAGCCGTACGAGAACTAGCATATAACTCAAACTAATTTGAAAATCAGCAAGATACTTCCCCCCTTCTTTTCTAAGCAGAGGGACAAACACTGCTTGCAGACAGGCTGGTATACATCCAGAACATCCCTGTGGAAGCTGTTGGTAGTGTGATTCATTGCCGTGACCATGTGCAACGCACAGTATGATACAGAGCCCTGGAGTGGCTGAACCACCTCTGGATTCAGGAGCATTCCTGTCGTGCCCAAGCAGCATCTCTCAGTGTGAACGCAAGCATGCTGCTGCTGGGACTCAGGCTTGTGCTTCTGCACATCACCACTCTGTCCTGGTCACACACAAGACAGGGATCCCCTCATTTTCTCCAAATCCAGCATCCTCCCTCACATATCCTCTGGGAAAAAGCCCATGAGTGAGGGGTGACTCCACCATCATCCCAGTTGTACTGGCACTGAAGGCAAATCAGTTCCTGTATTTATAATTCCTGCTGTTCACATGCCTTATTAATTATGCCACCTAAAGCAGATTTCCAGAAATATACATATCTTTTGAGAAGAATCCTACATTTTGCTCTCCATGGTTAAAAAAGGGGCAGAACTTGAGAAGATCAGGAAAAAAAATAGAACCAGAACAGTTTTCTTTGTTGAGAATTATTTGATCTTTTTATTTTTGAGGGGGAGGGAGGAAATCCTAAACTTTGCATTTGAATGGATTTTTTTATTATTATAAATCCATCTGTGCTCACACACATACACACACACAAAAGTCTTTTCTGTTCTGTACAAGGCACAATTTAGGGCATCTTTCAGAAATAAAAGGCAGAACAAATGTTATTGTTATTCCCAATATACAGATGTTTATTCTTATCTTCCCCCCCCCTCCTTCCTTTCTTTATTTTTATTACTGTCTTCTCGGTGACATCATAAGTAGGACTTGTCTCTTTATCATCTTGCAAAGACTTTTGTTTGCTGGGACAGGAGCCTATTATGTCGTCACACGCTGGAACAGTAGTAATCTCCCCCCTCACTTGGAAGTCTTCATAGAAGACAATGAAAGAAACCATATTGTTTTCTGCTGGCTCTAAATAAAGGAAGCAAGGGAATCTGAAGGGGGGAAAATTACCCAAGAGAAGCAGTCGCTCTGGCATTTTGCTTTCTAAATTAGTGTTTGGGGTAAAGAGAGAGAGGGTTTCCACACTTAACAGACAAGGAAGGACATCTTAATTACTAGGTCAGACACCAGGTTGAGTGGCACGTCAGGTGAGAGGACCTGATCCTGGAAGGAGCTGGGCACACTTGGGGAATGATCTATCTCCCTTATCTTGCAGTATCCAGCTGCTATGGTTTGCCTTCAGCACAAGGTGACATTTTGTAGTCAGGGTTTGTGCTGCCCCAAATATCCAGGTGCTGAAGCACTTGAACTGCTCCAGTGCTGGCCTGTCCTCTCTATCTGTGCTGTACCTCCTTGCAGCAGGATGAGTGGGCTTTCAGGAACGTGGAGGTTCCTCTTGTTGCTGTGCAAATCCTTTCCTGGAGCAACAGAGCTGGCACAACCTTGCCCTTTGCTTTTCTCTCTAGAGCCAGTATCCAAGGGAACATCTGAAACAGTTTGCCTGTTCCTTTCTCAGGGTCACAGACACATACTTTCACTAGAATCTAATTTTATTTTTTTTACAGGACCTAAACATTCTCTCCAGGTTCTGGGATGTTCTCCTTTGTGATTCTCCTTGAAGCATTAAGGGAGGGTTCAAACCCCCAAGGTAGGAACAAGTCCTGGAAGATGTATCAGCTCCAAAGGGCAATGTCCACCTAGACTTATTACCCTACAAAGGAGATGCATTGTGTAAGTTATGATGATAAGCATCTGGGTCATCTTCTAGCTTGCTCCACCTTCTCCTCTTTCCCTTTGGTTAGACAGAGATGATTTCTTTAGAAAACAGGGTGATGCAGCAGAAGGAGAGTATTTTGAATAGGCAGGATTTTGCCTTCATGTGGGCAAACAAACCAGAACTCCTAAAACAAAAGCAATTCTTCTTTCTTTTTTTTTTCCCCTCTTCATCTATATATTGGGAGACAAGCAGCTAATCCCCTTACTTACTGTAACATTGTGCAGCAAAGAAGGCAATATAATAATATCATATGGGAATTCAATGTTCTTCACACCCCGGCTGCCTCTTTGGGAGTTGCCGTGTCTAATGTGTTATCCCTTTTTATCTCTGATTTTCAGACATATTGAAGTGCTTGAAAGGAAAGATAATGCAAACAAAATAAATGTACATTAAACTAATACAATGGCACAAGAGTGAGCCTTGTATCTCGTTAAATTAAATAAAAGCCAGAGGAAGAAAATTGCTTGTAGGGGCCAAAGTTTCTAGGATAGGCTTTGCTCCAGCTGGAGAGACCTTGTTGTGGGTCAAGCACCAGCTGGGAAGGAGAGAGATCTGTTCTCTGCTTCTGTTCCTGCCATCGACCTGCTCTATGACTTTACTTCTCCTCTTTGTTTTCTCTCTACAGCTAAAAATATCAGCTCAGCTGAAAAGCAGCTTTTGGGCCATTGGACCTCAAAGCTCTCTGCTTCCATGTAAATGAAATTACCTTGTTTCCCCAAGTCTGGGGCTGTTGCACAGGGCAAACTGACAGTGCTGGTGTTCTCCTCAGTCATAGACAGCAAGGGCTGGAAAACAGCAGCACAGACTGGTGCCAGCCTGGTTCAAAAGGGAGACCTGTCCATGGCCTACAGACCCTAAAGCATTATTTATTTTATTTTTAAATCCAGTAAATCACTCATATCTGTAGATTGTATTGAAAGTATCCTGCTGACAGCCCTATCAGCACTGAAACTCATCCCTCTAAGAAAAGTGAACCCAGAGTCATTTTTAAGGTGCTGTCTAAAGTGAGGTAGCACCCTGTCCACAAGCAGATTAACGTTTTCCATTCAGGTAAATATTTTCCAGTAAGATTGCTGTGTCTATTCCTGTATCAAATACGGTTTTCATGAATAGCTCTTAGAAAAAACACCTCAGGAAGGTAATCTCTTCTAAACTTAACTCTGCCGAGGCTGTGACCATGAGCAGATGGAAACCTTACAACTCAGAGCATGTTGTGTGGTTTGGATAGAGTCAGAGTGCACAGTGCTGGCTGGGAGAAGACGGTCACAGATGCTTATCCAGAGGCAAAGCTGAATGGAATGAGGCCTCGCTCTTTATTAATGAATTGCATTCCTCCTCTCCCTCCCCTCCTCCCCAGCAAGCAACATTTTTCATCCTCTTCATGCCTCCAGCCTGCATTCTGAACACCTTTCTCAAGGGGTTGGCTTTCACTTGCAGCACTGGGCAGTCCTTGTGACATTTCAGTAAAGCCCTCCCTTAGAAGGCACGTCACAGCAAGACTGTCCTGCTCTGACGTGTCAGAAGCTGAAAAGTTGTCAAAGAAGTGATAAATCCCACCCAGGGAGAAAAAGGCATTCTGAGATTTGGTCACAAAGTCCAGTGATATCAAAGTAGGGATGCTTTAGTAATTTATGAGCGATGTGTTCACCAGGTGTCTCTGTGTACATGCCACAAGTTTGCCCCTTCAGCATGTAAAGCCCACTCATGGCTTTGTACCTGTCCACACATCACAACTGCTGACAGCAGAAGTGACCTGAATCACTCTTAAAACAAGACCTTTATGGTTGGTGGCACAAGTTAAAACGTAATTCATTGACTTTTGGACATATTTCATTTTAAAAGAAGTCTGCATACCCTGTCTGAACACTGCCAGGTCTTGTTAATTCTCTGCAATATCCACACAGGTTTGCAGCTTCAAGCATTTGTGTTCTAGGTCAGAGCTGCAGAGCAGTCTAGCTCCAGAGCTGGTGCATTTATAATAATCTGATTTTTTTCAGAGGAATTCCTGGCATCCAACACAATCCTAGCGAAGTGCCCACTGTGTAACCAGCACCCAGCCTGCTGAGTGCTGCTGGAAAGCTGGACCTGCTGATACACACCACATTTATTTGAACACCTGGTGGTCTATGACTCCCAATTTTCATAAAGACTTTCTGGCATTCCATCAGTGTCCTCACCCATTTTGGCTTTTCAGTTTATGAACCATGCATCTGTGTCTCCGAACTCTTTCTGTCTGTAAAACCTGCCCCTCAGAGAACAGTTCTTATAGACAAGGAGGTCCTGGGTCAAAACACCCTGAAATGCTATACGTTGGCCAGAAAGAAAGTTAAAAGGCATTTTGGATTCAGAATTGATAGCAGGTGCTTTACTGGGCCTTTGCAGAAAGTGTTGTATTTAGTTTGACTGAGGTTTGAGATATATTTGTCTTTTTTGAAGTGGTTCAGTCGCTCGTTTCTGTCAACTACCGTGTCCTTAATTCCACTGAAGTAGAAAAGATGTTGCTAAGATCAGCTTTTGGTCTGTATCATTAAAGCTTTTTTAAAAGCAATTAAATTGCATACTATTGTGCAAAAAGGTGTAGAGCAGAAATCACCCTGTAGTGTTGTCGAGGCAGAATGATTAATGAGTACCGTTTCCTTCCCTCTGCCTCTTTAAAGCAGTGCTGCCTTTTGAAAGGGTGGGTTTTAGCCTGAAAAGAAAAAAAAATGTTGTTGAAGGTCTCAGTGCTGGCAGTGGCATTAGCATCTTGTTAAATTGCCAATAACATTTCAACAAGGCTCTGCTTTTGATTTTTTTCTGGTCAGCAGAGACCTGAGTGCGAGGTGCAAGGTTTATGCCTGTTGGGTGTGGACATGTGGGGAGATGTGGGTCGCTGTACCTGCAAATCCCACCTCAGAGCTATCACCTCCCACCCCTGCCACCAGATATTACCCAGATCACACTGAGGTCACCAGAAAGTTGACATGAGGGTAAGACCAGATGCTTTGCAGACCTTGTGCCTCTTTTCTCCTCAGATTTGGAATTTCTTAGTGAAATTTAGCTCATATGAGCAAACTATGCATGTTAAACTATTGGTGAAGACAAACCATCGATCAGGGAGATCACAATTTCCCAGCCTCATTTAAAACTTGCTGCCTTGAGTTCTCTAGTTTTGCCTTGGAAACCAAAACTCACTTTTCTTGCAAATTCCAGATTTTATTCTCATGTTCAGATCAGTGGGTAAGTCCAGATCCGAGCCCAGATAAATAATCTCTGTTCTTGTAGATTTGATCCAGTGGAGACTGTGACATTTAACTTTTCCTTATGGTAACTAAGGAGACTCCCACAAGCTGATGTCCTACCAACTGCCTTTTGTGCTCACACAGAGACAGCCTTGGCTCTGGGATAAGAACATTCCACCCTCGTCTTCAACTTCAGAGCCAGCTTGGGTGGCTTTCAGGGCAACGCGTGGTTTCCAGATGTGTCTGTTCTAATCTGAACAGCGAGTAGGGACTGACATTTGATTTTGAATTGGGTGTTTGTGGAAAGGAAGAGCAGAAAAATCACTGTCCAGATCTAGCTCTGGAGAAGAGCTGCAACCTCCTGGTACCTCAGATCAATCCCACCTGGAAGCAGTGGTGTTTTTCTGCTCCAGCTTCTTTTCAGGAAGCCAATTTGTGGGTAAATTATGCACTGGGATCAGGACATAACCCTTGGCTACTGTTTCTGACATTTATCTTCTCCCAGATCAAGTGATGCTACGTGAAGACATTAACTTTCCCCAGCTGTCTATTACCAGTCCTGCAGGTAGGAGTGATGGTATGTGCACTCCCTAATCCACTTTGGGCAGAATCAGCCAGGTTAGTTTAGACCTCCAGTGACTGCAGGTAGGAGATGGATGACCTTGTGGAGCTGATTAGGGAGCACTCACAGGCTCCCGGCTGTTGGCAGGAAGGAAGGAAAAGCTGGAGGCTTGTGAAGTCTTCCATCAGTTCTGCAATTTGCAGAGAAATATCTTTTTATTCTCTTAACTTGCACTCTCATCTACTTGGGAAACTTTCTTCCTTGAGGACAAGGTGGCACGTGGAGCCTGGTGCTGACTTGGTGATCACTGTGATAACCAACATCTGTAAACAGGGGAATGGGGCTTTCCAGGAAACCTCCCAGCAGCGAGAGCTTCTCAGAATCATTTTACCTTGTCTCTCTTTTGATTTTGTTCTTGAAATTAGAGGTGATATCTCAAGGGCGGTCTCTGAAATGGCCGTGAGGATGAAGCTTTTTGTATGGGAAGCATAGAAGGAACTATCAGGAGAAGGGTATCGGGGATTAAAGTTGTGTTAATGACAGATATTTCACTGTGGATGGTGGTGGGCAAAAAAAGCCATTCATGGGAGAGCAAGGAAACACAAACTATCTAACTATTAGTGAAAGATCAAAGGAAAACCAAAAGCTTTAGAGAGGAAAATCTGTGTCTAGAAATGATGTATGGACCTGTGGACGAAGGCTGTCCTCCAGAGGTAAATGTGCAGGAAGATGATGTGGATCATCAAAACCTGGGGAGAGATATCAAAAAAGATGGAAGAAAGCACTGCCAGTTAATGGTGGAGATTTATGGATCTGTTATGAAACACACTGACCTTATGAACCCCCTTTCTCTCTTCCCGGCACCTCCTTTGCCCTTCCCCTCGATGTCCTTTCGTTGTTAAAAATGCATGTTCCTGTCCTCAATTTCATACATGGGAACACAGTGACAGTCAGTCCCATTAGTCTTTGGAGCACTGAAGGCATGGGCTGAAGGTCTGAACAGTAAGCAGATGGTGCCAGAGTCTGTCCTTTGTCCAGATCACAGATCACCACTGCAATCCTAGACACACACAGTCCTTGAGCAGCAGCTCTGCCCTGGATTTCTCCAGGCTCTTGCTTAGTTCCTGGCCCTAAAGAAGGTAAAAAATCCCATCCTGAAATACATCCCAGTGTGGGATATTCATGGGACTGTGGAGGGATGCCAGCCCAGGAGCTGTTATCCCCTGCCCACCTCTCCATTTGCGGATGCCTTTCCCAAATGTCAGGGTGGTTGACAGTCCTGAAGAATAAGGGGCAGAGGAGGTGTTTCCTGTCAGAAAAAGGGAGAACAGAAAATATGAGAACAAGTTCATAATGGCAAGAAGTAGGAGGAAGGCAGGAATAAGGAGAGGCCTAGGATCTCCCAGAGACCCAGGAAAGCACAGCAGAAAATTCTCCTCCAGCTGCCTCCCTTCAGGTAGGTAAAATATGGGGAATCTCCTGTTACAACACGTGGTTTTGAATTGCCTGTTGAGTAAACTGTGGTTTTCCATCCACACTACTCTACTGGTAGCTATCAGTCATAACACAAATATACAAAATAAATTAATTTTAAAAAAAAACACCTCATAATGATTTTCCCCTGCTTAAGTTTTCAATTACATCAGCTATCTCATACTCATTAGAAAGACATGAGCCCATATTCATTAAATGCAAAACTAACTTTCCAACAGCAAAAAGGCTTGGGTGAAGAGGGTAATGATTTAATTTTCTTCATTTCAGAGAATTACATCTCTTATCCTGGGGCAATACGTCTGTAAATGCAGACTAAGTGCTGTTTCAGTCTCAGTTTCAATTCCTAATTTGGTGAAGCTACTTGGTGGGAAAGCCTGAGTAAGGTCCATGCACCCATTTTGCCTTTTACATTCCACCAAAGCAAACTAAATGTTAAAATTTTGGATGATTCCAGGCAATATTCTCAAATATTATCCATTTTCAAAAGCACATTTGCCTACATTCGCCCGTATTAATTCATACAAATAGTAGTCTAGGTTTGTAAAAACTCTTCTCTGCCTGAAAATTCATATAGATATCTACTTCAACATTCAAAACTTGTGACATGTAGCTGCTGTTAAAGACACTCAAGAGCTTTTAAAAATCACAGTATGAGCATGTCTATCCTCGGGTGCCCAGATATTTTTTAAATTGCAGTAAAAATCCATTTTTGAGTGTGTGGATGTGGTTAGTCACTGTCTGTTGGAGAGGAAAGGACTTCTGCTGCAAGCAAAACTTTTAATACTGCAATAAGGATTGCTTGAACTTGCTTGAACTTGCCTAAGTACATCAGATATTTAATTCTCTTGTGTTTTTCTGTGTAAACTACATCTAGATCTGTGAGACTTTAAAAAAAAAAAATCTCATGTTGGATGCAAAATGTAGCAGGGAATTTCAGATATGTATCTATCTTTATGGAAAAACAGCAATTCCAACCAAAACAACATTTGCTGTGTACTTGATATTTTGTCCAGTACATGGGAGCAAATGTGTGCTGCTTCTTCACTGTGCCCCTGTGTGAGGCATCTTGGCTGGAGCAAACAGGGAGGGTGTTTTTCAGTTCTGGTGGAGTCACTTTGCAGCAACGGAGGTGAAAGTGCTCATCCAGGGCACCAAGGAGAAATGTCAAAAACATCTGCTCATTTTGCCTTTGATAAATCTTGCCCCAAGTGTTGAGCATGAATCCCTGTCTTCTGGGTGTCGGTGGAGCCAAGTCCCTCAGACTTGATGTGAGAAATTATTTTTAAAGAAAAAACAGAACAACAACAAAAATTTCATAAATGTACATCTCTAATAACTCAAATGTGTTATAAAACTGATTAGTTGCTTGATGAAAAAAAAAACAAAAAGAGGTTAATTACTAAAAGTGCACTTCATTACACACACCACTTTTTATCATCATGGACATTCAAGGTATAGAAAAATATTTCTGGGATCACTGACCTCTCCTGTTTGACTCCTGCATTGTGGTCGCATAGGAGGACTGAACAATTGTGTTCCTAGAAAATATGGTTTTATCAGTAACCACTGATAAAACAGATGCAGGATACGCTCACAAAGTGTTGGCCATGCCCCAGAGTCCCAGAATTTATTACCTACATGAAGTGTGTGCCTCTCCTGTATTTATTTAGTCATGACACATCTTTGGTGTTTAATCATGAGATAACTTGGGTGTTTAGTCATGAGATATCTTTGATAACTCAAAACCAGAGGAGATAGATTAGTTGCTTACTGGATAACCCTGTTTTTTTAGCACCGCTTACACCCATACACATCTTCAGCACATTTTCTAGAAACTGTGGTGAAAATGTTCCCAGTTTATAAAAGGCCTCTGAAGCAGTGCTGGACATGCCTTGGATCAGCTGTGTGCAGTCCTTCAAAACCCCCCTGAGCATCTTCCCTCCTTGTGTGTCCTCAGAGTTAAAGCCCTGGCATTTCTATTTTTCTATTGCTTACTACAGCTGGCCAAGTTACTGGGAAAACCCAGAATTTCCAAAATTCTTGCTGATTTTAGATATATTTCCATTTATTTCTTCAAATACCTGCATGTTTTTTTATAACATAGTTCAGAAGGTTTGCTGATTTTTTATAGACTAAATCAAATAATGAGTTGAAATTAAAAGTTTTAATGGAAATGTCACAATTGTTTCAGTGAGAAAAATGTGGCCAGTGCTGAAAAGCCATTTGTGTTCAAACAAAAAATCTTTCCTTAGAGTGACTCCTCGGATCAGGCTCTTCCCACCTGACTTCGCCCTGTGGCTCTCCAATTTTTTTCCATTCCCTGTCCAAACTAATGAAACAGCTGCATTTTTATCGACTGCTCTTTCCACCCCAGAAACGGCTGCATTTCACTAGAGGGAAAAGCAATTTTGATACACAGTGCCACCGACAGAGCCTTGTGATGGGGGGCACCACAGCAACACAGGCTTGG
>JAYRBT010000054.1:8597576-8661370 GCA_036023395.1 Myiotriccus ornatus
GAGGGAAAAGCAATTTTGATACACAGTGCCACCGACAGAGCCTTGTGATGGGGGGCACCACAGCAACACAGGCTTGGGACAGAAGCTCAGGCTGTATTTTAACATCCCTCTATATTGCACTAACATTCTGAACAACATCTAAGCGCAGATATTACTTTCAAGCCAAGTTTTTCTCCCTTGAAGTTTTCCACTCTTGTTTAATAAAAGCAACAGCTTTGGGTTTCTCGTGTCTCTGTTGCTGGTGGTGGCTACAGGGCTCCGCAGGCAGAGCCAGCGAGGGAGCAAAATGTTCTGAGCAGCAGCTCAAAAGAGCTGTGAGTTTTCCTCTAAAATCTGGGTCCACGTTAATGCATAAAGATCAGCTCCAGTTCCAAAATAGCTGCACGGGGCTTTGTGAAAGCCAGCAAGCACCGGCTGTGAAGTCAGAGCCCAGCATGGACCGAGTTAGGGAGGGGCATGAGGAGCATTTGATCACTTGGCCTCTTTCTTATGTAGCCATGAAGATAAAATACCCTCATTCCACTCTGAGCTCATCGCAGGGAAAACTGAGCTGGGCAACCAGGGCAGGATTTGCTTTGGTTTGACGAAACCTTTGCAAGCAGGAGAATTAAAACCCTGTCCACATCCCTAGTGATTGTCCCAGCCTCCATCCTTCAATGCTGTTAAACCTGCAACCTGTGGCCCAAACCTGGCAGGTTCTGTGCAGAGATGGCCTCTTCAAAGCAGATGAGAACACCCCTCAAGGAGGGATAAACTAATATTTCGAGGTTGCTTTTTGGCAGGATCATGTTCAGTTTTGGAGGTCAGATTCTGGGTTTCAGCAAAGTGCCTAGGTTTGGTTCTCTGGGACGAAGGGCGGGGTGGGAGGATTTGCTGAATAAAAGGATGTTGTCCCATGTGGAGATAACGATGAAGGATGACCCGAAGGGCAGAGAAATAGCTCAGGGCTCACCTCCCTGCTCTGTCATATCCTCCCCAATGGCCTCATCTCCCCAGTGGGAGAGTATTAGAAAGGATGCTACAGGGTGTACTGGAATACTCCTCCCTGAAAGGCTTTGGTGCAGGCACCACAGCTGATTCGTTTGGGCTGTCTGCTCTTCCCAACAAAATTAAATTAGTTAAGTTTGCAGACCAGAGTCCATCTAAAAGTCTGCCAAAGAGACACCTCCAGAATGGTGGGAGTTCAGGGAATTGGGCTTTGTGGAAGTTGTATAACAAGTGAGTCACATCCATCCTCCCCAAGAGAAGACACTAATGTGAGTCTGGGTGATGGCAGCAACTGCAGCTCAAACACCTGACCTCAGGTCACGGTGACAGACACAGGACCATTTTGTGCTCTTCATTCTAACAAGGACAGCCACCACCTTCCTTTCCCAAACACAAGCTGTTCTCCCAAACTGTTTTGCAAACCTCCTCCTCTCCCTCATGTAGCCTTACATGTTACTGAGCATGGAAGTTCTGCAGCTCCCCCAAATGTCTCCAGATTTCTGTGGGAGAGGACACGGGTGTAGCAGGGAGGGAGGGACAGAGGAAGGACCATTAGCCACAATTCAAATATCATTTCCAGCCTCTTGCTGGCAGTATCCCCTGACTTCCACACCACAGAAATCTTGACATAACCTTGGAAGAGAGTCAAGTGAGAAATCCCAAGGCAGCCCATGAATACTGAGGAGAAGGAAGGGGTGGAGGGGAGGATGGGGGATGCAACCTCACCTCTCCATGCTGGAGATGTTTATCCTGGGTTTGAGAAATGAAATAGGGCTGGCAAGGTGGGGAAGCAGCAGCAGTAACTTCTTTAAAAGTTATTTCATGCGACTGAGGGCACTCGGGTGTCGTTTATTGTAGCCAAAAGTATAAAGTGAATTCTGGCATACAGGCCTGGAACTAGAGGATGGGATATTTCTCCTTGTTAGAAACAAATCCTTATGTCTGCAGGAACATTCTTTTTCGCTGTGTGCTGGCTGTAAATCTCAGCAGAAGTAGTGCAAGTTGGGAATGAGCAGTGGCAAGTTTGCCGCGTTTTGGAATTAAGTTCATATTCCAATTGTGTTTATTTTGGATTATTACTGTTCAATAGAGCAGGGAGGAGGCAGGATTTGCAGGGAAATCCTGCAGGACCAGTGAAAAACGTCTTCCAAATGACTGCCAAAGCCTGAATTGTACTACTTAATTGCAGGTAACTTCATTTCCTTCATCAGGATGACTCCTGAGCTAACTTTTAAATAGCACCTGAGATATTTGATAATATAAATTGTGAGTCCTGGATTTTGCAAGTGACAGCAAACAGGAAAGCTGCCATCTGACTCTGGAAACCCAAAGGGTATCCCCAGATGTCAGCTGGACCCTGCAGAGCTGCATTTGCCAGCAGCCGCAGGGTATCCCAAATTAACGCTGTGACACAAACACGGGAGCCATGTGAACATTTTGCATTGTCACATTGAGCTAGTTTCGGAGGAACATCTTTCTTTCAGACTCACCCAAAGTCTCAACACTCTATGTGATTTTAGGGACAATGATTTTTCTGTCAAAAATAAACTTTGCTCTCGAAATAATTAGCACATCACCCGTTGGAAGTAAGTCTTGTCTGGAGTGAAAGAATGGAGTTGTGTGGGTTATTTTTAACCAGCACAACAATATAAGATAGAGGAAAAAAAAATTGCTTAAATTATTTACACTATTTACACTATTCTCCTGAACAACATCTTCAAAAGCATGTTTTTAAAGAATGGCATTATTAATTGAGGGGTTTTTTTGAAGAGGATTATTTGAAGTTTTTGGAGAGATGGTTAAAAACTGAAAATGACCTCAAAACATATCACAGAATTGCTTGCGGTTTGACTGGGTTTCAGATCGTGTGTGGAGTCTGGACCACTGTAAGTGCCTTCCTGGGGTGGGCGAGCTTTTCCTCACAAGAGCAGATCCAGGGCAGTCAGACTTCAATAATGTGGGGAATCAACCATCTGGCCCCAAACAAATCAACTTACAGCTGGATCCCCCAGCCCTCCATGGGTGTCCTTTTACTCCTGTGAGTAGCCCAAACACATTTCCTCGTGTGTTTAGGAAGATGTTGCACACAGGAGGGGGTCACAGGGGAAGGCCCTTGGAAGCTGGGTGAGGGACAGTGCTGAACCAGGCAGCGCTTCACACCGTGGCTGATACCCATCAGCAGGGTCTGGAGGCTTCAGCACGAGGTTTGCTGGTGAAAACAGTCATTTCAAAACTTAAACCTCTTCCCCTTGGTTTATAAACCCCAAATTTCCGGTGTATCCCCAGGATGAACGTTGGCTTTTTTTTTTGGGGGGGGGAGACAACTCCACCTGTGCCCCTCCCCTTCACAGCAAAGGACGAGGGAGGTGGGGAGACATCAGGCCCGAGCTCTGTGCCGAAGCCTGACCCTTTGTTTCTGCGGTGTCTCTGTTGGTGACAGATGGTGATGCTGTCCTGGTGAATTTGTTACCTTCTCGATGACATGCAATATGTCTGCATCCTGACAGTGAGAGGAGAGACTCCAGCTGTCCCTCCAGTAATTGACAGCAAGGAGCTGTTTTCACTTTTGACAGAGCTAAGAAGCATTAGCATCATATTGGCTACTAGGAGGGGTTTTATTATTATGTTTATCATCTGAGAAAAGTCATTGTGATGTGGGACTGGGTGGGTTTTTTTTGCTACTTTGCTCCTCGCCTTGCAAACTGTCACATGCTCCAGCGGAAAAGAAAGGGAAGGAAATGGGGGCTCCAGCCACCTCGTCCCCAAACAAGCCCTGCTCCTCTCACACTGATGGAAATGACAAAATCCCACCTCCTTTCTTCAGAAGCAGTGGGGGAGGCGGGAGAGGAAGGATTATTTTAGGATAATGAAAGTGCTGAAAGTGGGTCGCTGAGGTTAGTCGGGAAGAGGTCCTGTCTTGCTTCTTGCATGCCTGATGCCTGCTGAAGTCACTGCTCACTGAAGGAGTTTGGGTCATATCCTCTGCTCTTTGGAACAGAGAAAGAAAATAACCTTGGTTTTCTGCGGGTTTTAGGCTCTGCTGTCTGGTGTTCCAGATGATTTATGTTCAGTTTTCTTCCCTTTCACTCTTCCCAGCTCACACACTTACCCCTCACTAGCAATAAAGGGCACCTCTCCTGTACCCTCATGGACTCTGCAGCAGTCTTCACTCTATAATCAGCCCTTAACAAGATTGGGGGAGTAAAATCAACTCCGAGCACATAAGTCACACAGACATCCATACAACAAAGATTCCTCCCTAAATTAGATTCGAGCTGACCTAAAACAAAGGTTGGGTCTCATTGCAGGTCTAGCAACAGCAAAGCTACTGAGACAAGCAGCTGCTTCAGGAAGAGCTGGATATTTCCCCTTGGTTCTACTGCTGTAGTTCCCTGAGTGAAAACCACACCCTGACACAAGGCGGAATTATATGAGAGGAAATTGCTTCTCCATGGAGCAAGATGTGACCACAGACAATGCACACACACCTGTAGCAGGTGAGGCAGAGTCATGGATGCTGCTGCTCCATGAACAAGTTTACCTCTGTAGGAGGAAACCAAACTTCAGCTATTTCCAGTCACAGAATATTTGTTCAGTTCTTATTTCAAACTATTTCAAGGCTGGGCCTGCTATTTGAATATTATAACCTCACTATTTTCACTGTATATGTGATTTTGGAAATTCCCAGATTAAAATCTCCAAAGTGACTTCTGTGGATTTCTGCAGAAAAAGAAAAAAATAGTATGAAAAAGGAAAAAACACAGGGTCTGCCAGGTTTATAAAAATCCTTAGAAGTTTATGAAAATATAATTCCAAATATTTCTATAAAGAAAGGTTGTGTCCACAACCAGGTCCTCTGTGAAAACAAATCTACAAAGAAAAAAATGCCAGAACTATTTGTCAACTCTGATTTTTTATCATTCCAGGCACTTTAACAATGGTTACTACAATACTTTGCCAGTTTCTCCAAACGAGGATTGATTTTTAAGTCTCATTGAATACCTTTGTTGAAAGGTCCTTTTCCCAGACAGCTTTAAATATGCAAGGATAGCACTCTGCTGCGAGGCTGTTTGTGCTGACTAAATTCAGAACTTATCGATCTGAAAGCATGGCACCGACCTCAGAAATTAGCTGGCTTGGGAACAGCATCAAACTCCTAAACTCGTATCGGTGTTGACACAAGTGCGTGACAAAACCCAAGCCAACTGAGCGCTGTGCAAAAAAAACCAATTGCTGGTCCTGGTCTGGGGCCAAAAGCTTGACTCATGCCTTGGACCACAGTTTGGAGGAGACCTTTTCATTCAGTAATTCCTGAGATACAAAGCTTGAGGTAAAAGAAAAGCAAATATCCTTGTGCGTGCACTTGGGTTGAGGGGCCGGAACCGGGATCCAAGCAGGGATGAGGAGCCCCTGGAAAACCTGCTGGTTTAAGAGTGAAGTAGATGGATGCCACGGAAGCCCCATGCTGTCTGTTACGTGCCTTTATGAGCTGGTATTAAATTATTCCTCTTTCTTTCAATATGCACTGCACTGTCCTGGTTCCAGTGGAGAAAGACAGTGAGGGAGAAGGCACGGGACCGAGAGCAAGGGGGGAATCCACTGCGTAACCAGTATTTGTCAGAAATTGGAGTAATTGCTGCTCTTTGGTGTGATTTATTGAGGTAACAAAGGTTAATAACAATGCCACTCAGTTGGTTTATTCTATTCATTTTCGTGTCATTACAACATATCAGGCACGGTGCATGTTGCAGCTGGGGTAAGGATTGTGTCTCTCCCGGAGAGATGTTCCTGTCTTTCTCCTGACCACCAAAGCCCCTTGCCAGGGTAGGCCAGGGGCTTGGAGCCAAGCTGGAGCATGTCCACACAGGGTGGGCATCACAGGCGACAAAGGACTCGCTCTTTGCATCTCCCAGGCCTGAAATTTCAGACAAATTAGAGAGGAGTCATCACAAGGAGAAGTTAACATGGGACCAACATATCAGAGCAATGCTTTGCTGGAAGCATGTAGGAGTGAGGGGCAAGGGTGGGCAGTGAGGGGGTGGAAAGCAGCCTGTGACAGCAGATATCCCCATGGGATGCCTGAGGGATGGACGAGGCTTCTATGGGAAGAGGTGCATAATGCAAAGGAGCCGTCTGTCATGCAAATGTAGAGGCAAGGAGAATATTCCTGGGTGAGCTCCACGATGGCTCTGGGGGATTGGGGAAGGCTTTATAGTGGGATGCTGCTGCTCCAGCCCCTGGGGCTCTGCTGGGGAATCCTCTTGCAAGGGGAGCAGGAGGAGGGGCAGGAAGGAGAGCAGAGCAGGCTGAGATTACTTTGTTGTTTTGTTTAGGATTTGGCTAAAGCCTAAAACCACAACTGAGAATTATGGAAGTGAAGGAGGCTGGCATTTCAAACTAAAGAGGTCCCTTGTCTGTTGATGAGGCTGTCACAACCCAAACCCTCACCTGGCTACCCCTACCTACATGAATTTGTATCGGCAGTGTAGGGATATAAAACATGCTGCACGCTGAGCCTTCATTTATCAGCAGCTTTCACAGAAAACTTCTTGTTCCCACAGTCTTATATTGCAAACAGCTACTTAAGCTATCTCAGTACCTTCTCTGGGCTTGTAGAAGTCATCAAGACTTGGAAATTTAGTGGCAGTGAGATTCCCTGCTCTTCAGGAATCCAGGTTTGCTGCTGAGTTGTGTGCAAAGTACTGCAGGAGATGCAAAGGCCCACAGTTTCCAGAGTGGCTCAACAACCACATGTCCCTGCAGACCAAAGCATTTCCCCAAATCATTCAGCGCTGTAAGAAATCCATCAGACCCTTTTTTTCCCCAACACTGAGCACCAGTGTCCACACATGTTTCATCTGCACGCACAACCGTACTGATCTCCTCTCATGGGCTTAGCCAGGATCCAGAAGCGAAGCTTCACTTAACCCGCACCCAGACATTTCCAGCCTTTAAATCCCCGCGGCTCGGCTCCCCCACACGAACGGTGCAGGGGCCGTTCTTTGTGTTGAGAGAGGGTTAAAGAAAACCCAGCATCTTGCTGCATATCATCCCTCCCTTCCACCCACTTCGGCGCTGGCAGTCTCGCTCCGTTCTTCCATCCAAGTGGGCATCAGCACCAGCCCCATATTCATAAGTGTCAAGAGGTGTTGATGCGTACGGCAGTCGGCTGCTTTTGCCCACCCCGGAGACTAAATGCCTCGCACCTCCACTCGGCTGCTGGGACTTGGCTGGCTTTCAGGTTTTAATTTTTGGAAGGACTTTGAAATTTTTCCAGCTCTCTCCCCTCTGCTTTTCACCGCTTGTTCAGGGAGGTACCTGGGCTGCTTTGTTCTAGGAAATGCATTGATAAATTAGCAGTCGCAAGCTGCAGTAAGTGCCGATTTTTCATGTGTTTTGACCAATCTCAGCTCCTGTTCTAAGGTATGAGATGGACAGCAAAGGACAGCAGTGCCTCAAAAGGCTACTAAATTGTCCATCTAAGTGCTCCTGCTGCAGTTTAGGGCAGAGAATGTGGATACGGTTAGACAGAAAATAGAAGAGAGAAAGACCACTATGGTCAGAGTCCTAATGCTGATGGTGGAGCATCCAGCTCACACGTCATCTCAGACCCCAGCTGTCCAAGAGAGGTGTTTTCACTCAGAAATCTGCCTGCTGCAAGATTCCAGAAGGGTTCTACGGCAGTTTTTGGTACTGAAAGAATTTTCAGTGTGGGTGAAAATTTCTTCAGATATTTTTTGAATACTTTGAAAGTCCTTGAGTATTTTCTTGGTGTTTTCTAACCTTTTGCGGACAGGTTGTTGGAGTGCATGTTTTGTGATATCTCACAGACATGACAGCAGCGCATGGAGGAATATTGGAGCTAGTTAACACTGCCTGGCTTGGGACTGGGAGCAGAGTGGTGAGAGCTGCGTGGAGAGCCAGAACTCAACCAGGAGTAGTTTGGCGCATAACCCAGTAAAGAGATCTGTGCTTTTACAGGTATCTGAGATAGCTCATTTCAGTCTTCCCTTTAGTAGGGAAGTAAAAAATGCCTCTGTCCCCCTCCAGGTCCTGTAACCATTGTGTTTGAAGAAGACCTTGGGCCAGAGCAGGATGAGTCCTGCTGACCCAAGCTCAGCTCATGAATCGCTGGGTTCCTCCGGGCCCTCCCCCATCTTGTAACATCAAGGTCTTTCTTCTCTGTAGCAAGGTTAGGCTCTATATGTCTTAACCATATGCCCCAAGTGAGGAATTCATTAGCATTCATTATGCATTCATAAGGAACAAATGGGCAGAGGAGTGGGAGGTATTGCAATTCGTCTCAGCTGCTCCTTCACACCCAGCGTGGAGGGAGGGGCACCCGCTGTGTGGGCACTGGGCCCCCGCCAGCCACGCTCCTGCCTGCACCACTGACCACTGCTGAGCACTGCTGACCACCCCTGCACCACTGACCACTGCTGAGCACCGCTGCACCACTGACCACTGCTGACCACACCTGACCACCACTGACCACACTTACACCCCTGACCACCCCTGCAGCACTGACCACCCTTCCATGCCCGTCCTTCCACGCTCTTCTCACGCCATCAGCTGATTTACAGGTTCTCAGCTGAAAAGCCCCACCCGCCTGCGTGAGTTCCCCGTTTGTTCATTTAACTCTACAACATAAGCTGATTACAGAAAGAAATGGCTGAAGCATAAATCTGGCTTCTTTCTTTTTTTTTTTACTCTCTTTTTCCTCGCCCTCCTTGGTGGTAGCAGCTCGTTTCCCTCCCCTGCTTCACTTCCATTTGTTCCCTGTGCAGGGAGGCCAACACAGACAGATACAGGCACTGCCATCCCACAGGTCCCAAGACACTCCTGTATGGAGGAAAGAAAAGAAAATCTTGATGATGTTAAACAGTAGCGAATGTTTTTCACTATTCAGAGACACAGGGAGCAAGCTGGCTCAGTCCTTAACTGTAATTAGCATCTGGGTGAGAGTCTGTGTCAAAACAAAGCAAAATACCTTGTCACAGGGTTATGTCCCAGGACACAGGTCATGGTGCTGGAGAGTCCATTATTCAGCTCTTGGCTCTCACCAGTGCAAAGTGCTTCAAAGTCACCAGTACTATAACAAGAGCAGTTGTGGTTTGGTTTCTTTTTTTCATCCCTTCTTTTCCCTTACAAATGACCAAAAGGTTTCAGGCTACCTGTGAGAGTGTATCTTGAAGACACAGGTAATAGGCAGCAGAGTGGTGAAAAGAGCTTTGATCCGTGTCTGAGGAGATCCAGGAATGGGTCCAGCATCTCGCTGACAGGTCTCCCTTGAAAGTGATAGGAATATCCACCCAACACGGGAGAGACTGCCTGAAGGGAAAGATGGCTTCAAAAAAGACTCCTAAAGAGAAACACAATATCTCTGTCTATGGGCTTCCAGCTTGACTGGGAGGTTTTTGAACCTGCCTGGGTTTTGCTTGTCATTCGAGAGTAACAGGGCCTCATTTCAGTCTCCTTTGACAAAGCCCACCCCCTGGAGCAGGAAAACACTGCTAATGCTGCCACCTGCTACTCTGACAACTTTTTCAGTAAATCTACTGAGCAAAACTAGAAATCCAACCCAGGGAAAATTTGTAAGTCTCGTCCGATGCGTTCAGAGCCACATTCCGGCTGCCTTTGATACCCGAGCATCACCTGGGAACCTTCCACGGTGAAAGACGGCTCTCGGCTACAGCAGTTTCCGTGCTTCGCTGTGCCGCTGGGAAGCCCGACTTGCCTCCTGGTGGAAGGTCTCATTACAGCAAGGATGCTTTCCGGCTCCAGGAGCTTTCGGAAAGAGCGGGGCGTGAGCTGCGAACGCCTTTAGAGGAGCCTGACGGGGTGGTGGGTGCCTGGCACGGTGCTGCGCCAGAGCCAAGAAGCCGCTATATGGCCCAGCTCCGTGCACAGCACCACGGCACTGTGGGCTGCAGGAATCAGGTGTCCCTGCCGCGTATTCCAGCACAGGAATCTCCTAACACAGCAGAGCCCGAAGCAAACAAAATTAAAGACCCCACAGCCCTGGAAAGCAGTGTGTGTCTGTAGTTCTGCAGTTCTCCCCACAGTTCTCCTTTGGACAACAGAATATTATATAATATCTCCTAAATCAGCAAAAAAAAAATAAAAATATTTCTGTGTTTTTTATATCCTGCTGTGTGAGGGCAGTACCAAGCCCACGGGTTCTGAGGAAGTGTGTGTTAGTGCAGCTCAGTGCCCAGATGAACTTACAGATGCCTCATGTGAAGGTCCACACAATGTTCAACGAGGTGGGAGGATTCTGAAGTCTATTTTTTTTAGGTGGTCAGAACACAGGTTTTCCTTCCTGAGTCACAGTGACCCAGTCAGAGCTGTGCACTCATCCTCCAGTCCTGCTTGTTGGTGATTCCCCTCTGCTTGCCACTCTCTCCTTGCAGTTAGGTCTTCTTTTCTTTTTGGGATGCTTTTTAGTTTATTTGTTTGTTATGTTGTGTTTTTTTTTTAACCGAACAAACTAAATCTTTATCCTGAAGGGAAATTTAAACGTTTGGTAGTTACCAAATATCATATCAAGAAAGCTCTAAGGTAAGTCCACAGCTCTGGCTGTCTACCTGACTCTCCATCCCTTTCAGGGCAGCAAGGCAGGGAACAGGCATTTGCTGTGCACGGAGCGGAGCCACTCTCCAAACAAACACCAAATCAGAGTGGTGTGGCCCCTCATTAGCAGTCAAACATCAAGGACCTTCATGCAGCAAAATTAACTATTTTTTGTAGGATGTTTAACAAAAGAAGAGATACTAATGAGGTTAGTTAAAGGGTGGCCCTCTTTCATTAGCTCTGCTGGGCTAAGTCTGCCAGTGAGGAACTATCAAGAAGATTGCTTTTTTTAATTACTCTGTTAATTGATATAAAACAAAAAGGACGCAGATTAGTTGCATGCAATTAGCAAATTAATTCTTGGCAATTACAGACTTAATAATGGAGTACTTTTGCTGCTGTGTGTTGGATTCTGTGGCCTATATTCATTGCCTGTATGAGCTGAATAATTTCCTTTTTATTTTTTTTTTAAGAGGAACAAGAGTTAAATATAGACATACACACATTTCTTTGGAATTCTCTCAATAGCGTGATGAGGAAGATAAAGTGCATTTTTCACCTTTGACACAGCAGTGCCTCGTAGTATCTGTACTGGCTTGTTAACGCTGAAGCCTAAGGTGGTGCAGCACTGCCTTCTTGCCTGATTCTGACTCCTGTGCTTGTGAGCTCAGTGAGACAAGTCAGGCACAGGTTTCGGTTTCTTTCTGAATGGGGCCAATGGGCAGGAATATTGGAAATCAGGTCCTCAGGGTCTATCCTCAATCTAGGACTCTTCCCAGGCTGCAGCACTCTGGCGGATCAAGTAGGCTGAAAAATACCCCAATTCTCCTTGAAAAGTCACAGTTTTGGGGTGGTTGCTACTGAGTGATTCCAGCAGAACAATGATAGTGGCAAATTCCCTTCGAGATTCACGGCTGTCACCTGCAGGGGGATGCTCTTCCCTCTCCTGGACTCAGTAGGAGGAGGAGCTGGAGGGCTGGTGGACTGCAAGGCCTCTGGTTGTTCCTCAGGTGTGCAGGATATTGGGATGGAGAGGCAATGGTATATCCCTATACAAGGAGTGAATCAGCACAGAGAGGGAAATGCCTCACTGTGCTTGACTCCAGACTGAGTGAATTTGATGTTATTTACCATTTAGCCTGAATGACCCCTCTGCAAAACCACCTGGCAGGTTACAGTGTTTTGGAAGAGGAGGAAAAAACTAAACAGGTGGGAAAAACTCCTCTGAAATCTGCCCTAATTCAGAGGAGCTGGGCATTTCCGTGATCCACAGTGGCAGCAAGCCTGTTATCCATGCACACAAGACTCTCCTCAGTCCTCAGCTTTCCTCCCACCCTCTCCTCTGCTTTTTTCTCCACCTGTGCATTTTCTTGCCAAGTGAACTTCCAGAGAAGACAATGGTCACGTCTGTTGCTTTGATCATATTGCTTTCCAATATTTTTGTCTTCCTCAAGACTGAGCCCATGTGTTTTTGCAGACTGGTTACAGGCAAGGAGGGACTAGGGGGAGGAAGAGTCTTGGTGATGAAACACCCACACACACATAAGGGGAAGCATATACACATGGAAATGCTGAATCCAGAGAAGTTCAGAGAAGAAGGATTTTCTCACTGGCTTTAGTCTCCTGGGGTTCCTCATTCTGGTCTGTGTTTGGAGAGCACCTAGCACAGCAAAGGGCCATGAAAGAGGCTCCTGCTTCTTTTTCTCAGTCAAATCAGGATTAGCATTAAGAATCCTTTTTTTAGGCTGGGAAATGTCAGTGAAGCTGTCTGTGCAGCACAGGCTACAGGGAGGCAGTGAACAAAGAAGTTTACATCAAGTGTGATTGATTTGCACACCGAAAGAGCGGCTGCATGTTCCGTGTTTCCCACTGACTCCAGTCTTTCCTGGGTGTATCATCAAGTGAAGTTCCTCTGGTCAGTGGTCAAAGACTCAAAAATGTTGGGAGATCGTGTTCTTCTGGGTAATTGCTTTGATTCCATATACTGAAATAGTGAAAATAGTCACTGAAAGCATTATTTGTGCATCTATTTCTACCTGTACAAGCCCTTGTCTCGTAAATGGAGGGGAGAATGAGACCCTTTGCAGAGAAAGGGCACTCAGGTATGGGAGCAATGAGAAGACATGGGGAATTTCCCATGGGAACAAACTGCCTTGCAGGGTTTCACTGCAAGAACATGAGGCTTTGTGCAGCCATGTGTCTCCCTTCAGCTATTTCAGAGCTTCCCAGGTTGAAACCTGCCTTTAAATCCCTATTTTCAAACACCTGTTTAATTTCATTATTACTTTTTAGCTCATATTAACAGTGTTTTTTTCCTTTAACCTTTTGCTGTTAGCTGCTGTGAGGAGCTTTTTGCCAAGAATATGGGATTTCCATGTATACAAACCGGCTTGTTTCCATCTGATTTCTTCTGAAAACCTTCTGACTAGCTTTTAAATGTAAAAATATTGGACCTGCCGTAAGTGACTCTCAGGCAAGCGAGAAGATCATCCGATGCATCCAGTGTTTTGCTTCACATGAGTTCTCAGTATTGACAAGGAGGAAGAAACCTGCAAAGGGAATAGATCAGACTTGCCCTTAAAGATCTCTTAAAGAAGAAAATAACCCAGCAGCCAATAATTAGATTGTTTTCTTCCAGCGCCCAAGCCCAGAGTTTATTTGCAAAGCAGTTTCTCAGAGAGTGGTTTAGCAATGAATTTCTGATTAGTTTGGGCGCTAGGAATGGGCTGAAGCACCTGCAGAGATGCAGTTGTTGGGAAGTGTCAGCACAAGGATGTGGATACAGCATGGGGATCGGATCCTCCCTTATTCCCTGCTCCAGCCAGTCTGTTTAACCTGGAGCAGACTGTGAACTTCACTGTAGAACCCCAGATCAGAGACTTTTAAAGTGCTGTAAGAACTCTCCACTGAAAATTCAGCTCTTGATCAAGGTACAGGGAGAGCACAGGCAGGCCTGAGCTGGGACCTGGACCCAAACGTTCTCAGACAAAGCCACCAGTGCCACCCAGTATGTCTGTCCTCCCTTCCCAGCCCTACTGTCTTTTCCCCTCCACATGGAATTTCAGACAGACTTTGGAGGCTGCTGGTAGAGGCTGCAGAGGAAACAGCCATGCAGGAAGGCAGCTTGCTGCCTCATGCTTTAATTTGGTGGTGTTTTCTCTTTCCTCCTCTCACTTGCCTTTATTGCCCAGCAAAGCTCAGCTATTGTTCAGGATATACTCCTTCCCATATATCCAAGCTTTTCAAGGGGAATTAGTCCATGTAACTGCCCTCTTTTCACCACTATTCCTTTCCTGCAAAACATGTGCCTTGCTTTAAATTTTTTTCCTTACATGAGACATCTTGTTTATTTTTCCCCCCTGTCTTTGCTCCCCCCTTGGTGCGGCTGCTTCTCCTGCTGGTGCTGCATTGCTGGTTGCCAGAGAAATGTTTTTCTTTCACATTTATTGTAATTTATTTGTCCCCCCCCCCCTTATGGGCTCAGAACCTTTTACTTCTACCAAATGAGGCACAAGGAGGCATTAACAACCTACTATATACAAACTTATAGTTAAATTAAAATAAGGCAAGCTCATGTCAAACACAGCCAGTTAGAACATGAGAAGACCTGAGCCACCAAACAGAAGCCAGCAGCATTTTCTGTCTAACTTCTCCCTCTCTTCCCACACACTGGGGACATTTTTTCTCAGTCTTCTGAGGGGTTTCTGCCTCTCCTGCTACCTGGTTCTGTAGCCAGTAGTCTTGCCTGCACCGCTGTCTGTGTGGAAATGGGTTGTGATTTGTTGGATTCAATCACTGCTTCCTCTCCAGAGGCTCTGGGCAAGAAAGCCATGAGCATTAGCTTCAAGGAGCTTGCACCATCTCGTCTGTTCCTGATGTAACTCCCTCTTGGCCAAGGCTCACAGTCCTGAGGGAGAACTGTAATTGTTATTTTCAGGGAATCTCTACAGAACTGCAGAGGTTTCCTTCCCCTCCATCCCTTTCTCGTTGTGCCATGGAGCCATACCATTCTTTCCCTGACCACTTTGGTTTCCACCCCCTGTTCCAAAGGGCAATCCCCCCACGTGCCAAGGTCTCCACACAGTGATGCAGGAGAGTACAGTCTTCTCCATCACAGTTATTTTGGTCCTGGTTATCTGAGATTATGTTCTCCCACAGATCCCACTGGCTTCAGAGTTGCATGGGTTGAGAGCTTACAAATCTAGATTTTTGGGGACTAACTTGTGCTAAATCTGCCCCCTGAGTGTCTCTTCTGAGCTTTCAGAGACCCCACTCCCAGGAGACGTGGCATGTGGACTGGACAGTAACTTATTATAATGTACGATATGTTTGGCATTAATTTAAATGAGAAATGCAAAGCTTACTCAAGGATTTCTGTGGATGGTATCACCTTTCTACCCAGCTGCCAACCTGCAGATCCCTTCTACCACTCTCCCTTCTCACCTCCAGTGTCTTGACACATCATCTATATGTGCAGCAAGAAAGAAATTTCATCTGTTAGTGCCCAATAATGTTCAGGGCAAAACTCTTCCATAAGTAGTTTTGGACTTTTTAAGCTAAGAAAAATCCCTGTGGAACAGAGCACCACTCTGAGGCTGGGTCTCCTCAGCACTGTCATAGTAACAATTATTTTTATGTTGTCTTTTCCAGATTATTTTTTTTCCCTAACTGCAGCAGGACTAAAAAATAAAAACAAAACCACAAGCCAACGTTTGAAGTATCAGCATCTTTTCTGCAGATTTATTTTTTTGTCTACACAAACCCTCAGAGACAGAAAGAAGCATTTGCCAGCTCATAAAGATATACATTAGTCTTCATAAGCATAGGTTCAAGAAGTTGGATCCTCCAAGTTTCTCTTACACCTACGACCATATTTCATCAATAAATTTGCTATCTAGACAGTACACAAACCTAAAATTGGACCAGCAGCTGACAGCCGGGGGACTGAGCTAGGGACTGTCAGAGCTGGCAATGTTTGCTAATTGAGTTAAAAGAAAGACATCCCTTTTCTCTAACTGGGAGAGTCTGACACATTTTCTGGGGTCAGGGGAAACGGGACCCCTCCCTTAGAAAAACCACTTGCCAAAGGGTCCCTTTGTAAGCAGCAAGACAGGCTTGGATGCAGGTATCCAAAAGCCTGCCTGGTTCAGACTGTGTTATTTGCTTTTTCACAGTCAATAGGCAATCGTACATGACAACAAAATATTGGATCTCGCCTGCAGCGCCGTATAGCCTTTTTCTTTAATGTGCCAGCACTGAGAAAGAAACTTCCACAAGTTGTGGAAATCGCTGCTGGTCGAACGAAAACTTCGCTGTAGCATGAAATGCGAAGTGGCACCTTGGATGCAGCTAATGGAGCTATCATGGTCCTAAAAGTAACTCTCAGGGCACCTCAGAGGGATTCGTTTCTTCCCTTTCAGCCTCCCTGTCTTGCGGGGATGTTTTTCATTGCTTGTCTCTCGGTCCCCAGTCGGGCTCGTTGTTAATCATCAGGCGCCGGGACTTCCAGGCATGTAGGAGTGTGCTTGGAGGAAGCTTGGACAATGCATCATTTCAGGTGAGGGTAATTCTGAGCTCATTACGACCTTGAAAATACTGCGGATAAAAGTACCGTGCGGGAGGGTTTGGGGATCTGTTTCTGGAAGAAGAGTTCAGCTCAGGCAAGACGTCGGGAGTGCTGGAGCAGGCACTGCAGGCTGGCTGGGCCGAGGTGAGGACACACAGGGGTCAGTCCAGCACAGGGCAGCCGCTGCCTCTGAACCCAGTGCAGGGGGTGGAGTCCAGCCACAGTCCCACATCCAGGTCCAAACTGGTCCAACAGCAGGGGATGTGGCGTGACTAGCTCACAAACCATCTTTAATACGCCAGAAGCCCTTTTGTAAAGAGAAGAACCTGATTGTGGAAATGGAAGCGGAAACATCATTACATTTTCAGAGTAATGAGCTTGGCCCCCACCCTGTAGCTAATTAAAATTGTGGAAGTCTTATTTCAGCTGTAATCAACCTAAATCTTAGCTACAAGCATAACAAATATTTTTTTTCTGTGTGTGTGGCTTTGGTTTTATGTTGATAAGTGGGTAGGGGAGGAGACTGTGTGTTTTCCTCCATGGCAGGAGCTGTTTTGAGTTTATTCCTTGACTGTGCAGGTGATGTAGTTCCTACAGGGGCAAACACAGCCCTTTTGTGCTTATTTAGGTACAGTTAACAAACACAGAGGTATTTCAGTACTCTGGGGTTTCAGCCTGATTTAGGATGAGCATATATGTTAAAAATAATAATCAAAAAGGTAGAAAAACAGGTAACTCATCCCTCTTGAGCTTCAAAAGCGAATTGGTTCAAATTTTAGGTACGTTGTTTCTTACTTCACTGGTGTTGCCTGCTCTCCCCAGACGAGCCGCATTAATGCAAAGACTGAGATCCCCTTCCTAGCATTTCTAAATGGATGGAGGAATCCTCCTGAGGGACATGCGAGGTGAAGACGTGTAAGAAAAACCTCAATTTAGTATTCTAATAAGAATTAAACATCCCTATTTCTTTAACAGCTTTGCAGTATCAGACGTGAAGCACAAAGGGATCTTCTCCCTAGCTCAGGGGCACGACACACTCTGGACCAGGCACAGCAGAAGTGCCGTGGTCTTCCCCCACTCTCAGCAAATTATGGTTTTCCTCTTCAAAAGCTCTAGATTTTATATATATCATGAAATACGGAGTTGTGGGAAAAAATCCCCATCTCTGAGAAAGCTGCAATACTGGCAGGGGGGCAGATGCTGCGTGTGCTAATAGGGAAAAGACAGAGAGACATTTTTCTCCTTGCTTATTTGGGGGGGGGGTGTGGAGGTGGAGGAAGAAAGGCACGTTCAAAGCACTGAGCACACAAATGTGTGCACACACAAACCCTCCAGCCTCTGCACATGTATTCACCAGGGGTTCAAATTAAACTCCAAATCGTGCAACCGTGATCTGTACAGATTAGAAGCGGACTTAGATTGCAATTAAGTCAAGGGAAGTCAAGAGCTTAGATAATGATTATCATTTTTTTCCTATTTGGAAGAACCAATTGAAAAAAAGAAAAAAAAAAAAAGAAGGGAAATAAAAAGAAGATTAAAATACAGTATATCTGTGCACATACACTAATAAATTGACATTAAACAGTTCCATCCTCATTGTACGAATGGAGATACTATGAAATATTTGTAATTAGCAACACAATTTATTAAAGCTGCCCTATCTTGGCTTGGTGCTGTTTCACAATCAAATGCAGTTTGGGATTTTGCAGCCAACCATTTTTTAATCACCGGAGCACTTCATTTTTAGTAAATCCAACCCTAATTTTTGTTATCCCCTGCTGGGCTTTACTTGAAAAAAAAAAAGTTTAATTTGGTTGAGATCCCCTCAAAATCATCTCTGCTTAATGCCTCACAGCCTTCTGCAGTCTGTCTGCCTGTTTTGTACAAAACACACACGCAAGCAGTAATCAGCAACTATACCCCAGCCTTGCATTAAATGTCAGATTTGTGCTTTGAGATTTTTCCTGGGCTTTTGAAAAGGGTGTAGCAGGATGCAGCCCACATAAAAAAAAAAAAAAAAAAAGAGAAAGAGAGATACAGCAGAAAAATAGTGTTCATTATCAGGGAGAAGTAAGTAAATGATAAGAGATGATTTAGAGATCCGGAAAATGTAAAATGCATGATGCAAATGTTCAGAAATGGACTGTTCCTAGACTATTAGGAGTTGAAGGTCATGCCACATGTCATTGGAAAGGTAATTTTCTCTAGATTTTGAAATAGGATCTCAGATTTGACCTATGCCCCCCGTGTCAAGAACATCTGGGTATCCTTAATACATCTATTCCTTTCCCTTTTTTTCCTTATCCCTTTGTTCCCAAAGCTGGAGGACAGTCTCCAGTTTGGAAGGAAGAGAAAAACAATGGCCAAATTTCGGTTTTAACCCTGTCATGGACTTGTCTGAGACCCTGGACAAGTCATTTCATGCCTTTTGGTTCCCCCTTGTCAGTAAGATGGATTTGGTATAGAAATGCTCAGATAGCTCATGCTTAGGTCTCAGTACTTGATTAATTAATGTTCATACGTTATTTTGTGATCCTTATATGAAATAAGCTATTCACAGCACATTCAGATGTGGTTTATCAGGTTTGAGAATGAGATTTGTTTTCCATAAATAAGATATTCTTTATCCATATAAATAGGCATCTAAGTGTGATCCCACAGGGCACAAAATTGTATGAATAATCTGAAATACTTTTATCAGGTACTTTTCATTACCTTTGGAAAGAGATTTAAAATGCCCTTCTCTTAAATCTTCTTCTCACAGTGAACTCAGCTAGAAATACAGGTGTTTAGTGCATCCAGAAGCCAAAATATCCAAAAACATAATTTCCTTTGGAAAATATAGGTGCCTATGTGCTTCCTTTTTTCTCATCTTTAGACTGGAAAAAGCGAGATTTAACTTTAGAGACCAAAGAGAGGAAGGAGAAAGAGAAGCAGAAAAGCTTCCAGACAGTTCCTGCAGACAATATTTTGAGACAATCTCTCCATGCAGGTCACAGTTTCTGTTCTGTGCAAAAATCCAAGTCTTCAGCATATTTGGCTTCCTGATTTCCAATGAAATTTTCAAAAACTAGAGACCAAAGTTGCTCCAAGGTACGAATAAAAATCCTTCACCTTCAAAAAAAAAGCTCAGTTCACACTATTAGCAATGCTGCAATGTAAGGAGGGAGAACATCCATAAAATAAATGTTTTCCCAAGGGCAACAGCAGTGTTTCAAGAGGGGGGAGCTCACTCTGCTGGTGCTGGGCATTTGCACTGTTATTGCTGAATGAAGTCAGAGACTAAAATCGGACCTAAAATCATCAGTGCTTCAAATCTGCTTTACCATCAGCCTGTTCAGGGTCCTGTCTGAAGAATCATAAGCCTGGAGAGTGGCAAAGCAGAGCCTCTGCTCCTCCAGGATGCTCTTCCCAACAGCCCTGTGGCAGCCACTGGGCTCCTCTGCTCAGCTGCTGCCCCTTCAGTTCTCCTTTCTGTTTATCTTCTCCTCGTGAATGGAGCCCAGATAATCAGCTAGATGGCCAGGATGCCTGTCAGAAAACATATAAAAGGATTTAAATCCCTTTCCCTCCTTCAGGAAAGCTTTTTCCCTGCAGTGGGAAAAGGTTTCATGATTCTGACTGTGGAAAAGAGCAGGGGGATCCACACTCAGGGGCAGAGCAACTCTTTGCAGACCTGGACTTGGGGTTCATGTCCCATTCCCAGCTAAACATCCTGTCTAAGGTGAACTTAAAAACAAAGTCATCTTGCAAACGGTTCCCCCAGCAGGTTGAGACACGCTGTTGAGGATAATGTGAACTCCCTGCAGTCTCAGAGAGACAGGGAGAAAGCAGCTTATTTCCATATCTTAATTAAAATTTCCATTAATCCCATCTGAGGCCTCATAACTTCAAAAACTTGAACAAAAAACCCCAACACTTATTTCTGATAAATATTTTAGACTAATTGTTCTGAGGTAGCAGACATCTCCGGCTGGTGAATATCAACGAGCCGTGGGTCCCACCGACTATTTAAAGGGAACCACGAGGGTTTTGTTTGTTTGTCCTCTGAAAATTACTGAACACCTCAAGTGCCAAAGATAGGAGACACTGAGAGCAAATGCATTGGGCTGAGCAGGGCAGCTGTAGATTATGCAGGATTGTTTGGAGGCTGCTTTTGTGTCTTGCAGGCACCTTCCTGCAGGCTCAGAGCCCCGGTGCTTCCAGAACCAGAGAGGCAAAGGAGCTGCTGGCTCAGGACAACATCTCTTAATGATGCTCTGAGCTATGTCTTTATGCCCTAACTCAGGAGGGCATTTGTGTAAAGACTGATGAGAATCAGGGGCTTAAAAGCAAAACACACGGTTTCCCCAGCCAAACACCGTGCCTAGAGGAACTGCTTTTTGAAGGGAGATGTGGATCTGTGGTATGAATCAAGGTGGATTGATTAGATACCCATGATACCCATGTCAGGGCAGAAGCTGAACATTTAGGATGTGATCTGTCACTGTCTTCCTCTTCTGCCCATCCCAGGGGCCATGGGCTGCTAGTTTTCCTCGGATGCAAAGACTCCATGAGGGATGAGAAAGCCACTGCTCTGCTGAGCATTTATCAGGAACCCAGATGAGATCATGACTTTTCCCTCCTAGGAGCATTTCTCCACTTCTAAACCAAGATCACAAGCAATGCTTAATCACCTTCTGCCTTACTTCCATCAGCCTTTCCATCTTCCCATAGCTCCTGCAGCTTTTCCAGCAGTGACCAAAAAAATTTTCCTGAAGAAACAGAAGAAAGAGCACAATTAATGGTAGTTTCAGCCACCTGCCTGGCCACTGGAGATGGCTGAGAAATAGCAGCAAGGTTTAGAATGGGTAAATGAAAAAACATGATAAAGGGTTTTCCTTTGCCATTTAAAATCATGCTTCTGCCCCATTAGAAGGCTTAGACTGGGTTGGAGGGGAAGGAGTGGTGGTGTTGGGGCTTTTCATCAAAATGAAATCTAACATTTTGAATATATTTTAATTATTATTCAGTGCCCCCAAGCAACGAATTGAAAGCACTGGCTGGGGATTGCCTTACAGCAGGACCCTGCAGCCACCACACTTAAGCCAGGCCTATAATTGGAGCCTAATGAGGTAAAGTGTCCCTTCACTTACCTTCAGGAATGCAGTCTCTGTGTGCTTGAGGGCCTCACCCAAGACCCAAGCCTGCAGCTGGGCTGTCACCTTCAAGGGTACCCATCTTTGAGGATGGGTATTTTTCTGGTCCCCTCTTTGCCAGGGGGTGGGAACAGAAGGAATGTATTTTCCTCTGGCAGTGGAAACTGGAAGGCTGCTAGTGAGGAGGAGACCGAAAGTCAGTGTTCCTGCACCTCTGCCACCACGGGCACTGCAGCAAATTGTCACTTCTGTGACAATCAGAGGGGATTCACAGAAAGGCATCCCAACCATTCCAGCAATGCAGAGATTTTTAATGTGAGTGAAGTGGGCAAGATGAGCAGGGGGCTTGGAGGCAGACCCAGCAGCAGCCTGAGGGATGATCACCAGGGTCTTGACTGTCCCTTTGCATAGTGCTAAGCCAAAGCCAAACCCCATCTCTTACATCCTCACTTCCCCCTCTGCTCACTTTTGTTCCTCCCCAAAAGTAGGACACTGGTTTGGGGTAAGAAAGTACTGATTTAGGCTTTGTGTGTTGGAAGATAGGTTTGGGGATTGCACAGAAGTCTTAATCAGCTGTACTGGGCTTGGACTCCTTCCCCCATACAATTCAGTCTTGCAGACAGCTTAACAAATGAATGTAATGATCCTTCAGTTAATTTTAAATGCTATTAATTTAGTCCATGGAAAGAAGCATTTATTACTGTTTGCATGCATACAGTAGTAAGCAAAATGCATTCAGGTTTCTGTTGGGCACCTGAGTGAATTTGGGGATGCACAGAGAGGGATCTGAATCCATGTTTGATGGCTTCTCAGGCACACGGGTGAGAAATGAATCAGGCAACAAAGATAAAGCTGAAAGCTGCAGGGGAAAGGATGGGGTGGAAAACAGAGCAGGTCATCCAGATCTCCTGGGGCAATGCTGGGGATTTGTGTGCAGCCTCCTGTACAGCATGGCTGTCAGGGTACAGAAATGGGAAAGGGAAGAGCTCCTCTCTGGCTTTGCACTTCCCATGTAAGTGGCAGCCAAGGAGAGGAGCAGCCATAATTAAACCATGATGCTGAGCCCTGGTGTCCCGGAGGTAACATCCTCGAAATGAACTGAACACTGAGAACGGCAAACTGCAAGGGACATAGTGACAGGTTCTCCGTGGTCGTAGATCACCTCTGAGTGACAGAAAATTGGACACGGATCACAAGGAAGGCAGGAGAGAGCACTGGGGAGGGGGGAGGAAGGGGAGAAAACAACCATTCCTAAAACGAGCCTGAAATCTGCCTGGTTGCTAGGGGAAGTGGGACTCCTAGTAAGTAATTTCAATTTGTACCTATATTTATAACAGTATGAAGATACGTTTTATAATCTGTGTAATAAAGAACCTCATCAGCAACTTCTCAAAGAAACTTGTTATTACGGAGAATGACACTCTAATTGCCTCCAGACATTTAGCTTGTCTAGTGAGTGAAGTAACCTGATAAGCTATTGAGCTATTAAGTGATGTAGAATCAATTAATGTAGTTAGATAAGAAAGTAATACCCTACCTGGGTTAACTAAGTAGTATGTGTCAAAGGAGTCACTATTAATTCAGGTCCTGAACAGCATAGCAGACTTGTATAATTCCCAGTAAACTTCATGAAATTAAGGAGGTTATGTCTTGACCAAAGGAAACTGGTTTTTCAAAGATCTTTTATGGGGGAAAAAATAGAGACAAATACAGAATGCATTACCAGGCTCATTTTTTTCCAACAATATTTTCCATACCTTTAAGGCATAAATTACTGAATAGCAGTGCTGCAGAGATGGTTAAATTGTAGGGACTGACTCTCCTGAGATTTGGAAAGAGAGAGAGACATGGGGAAAACTGTATGGGAATGCACACAGGACCCAGATAACGGGGCGTGCCGCTGCTTGTGTCACCTCGTGCACGTGCAGGCTCTCACCTGCAGCATTGGAGATCAGCACACACAGAACCTTTAGTGCCTCAGTGTCCTCTCAGTTCAGCAGCAGACCAGGCTTGCATGGCGTGGGGAAGCCAGGCTGTGAGTAGAGCTGACGTGGAGACAAGGTGACAGATGGGGAAGGGTCGTGGTGCCTTGTGTAGATACAAGCAAGAAATGTGTGAGGACCGAGTTCTACTTCCAGTTAATTTTGTCCCTGTCTGAGCTAGCTTCGGGTGTGATTATCTGGAGTGTGTTAGAGCAGAGGAGAATGGGTGAGAAATTATCATCCTGTCTGTCTCGCCACTGCTGCAGGTTTCCTCTCCTGATATATTGTCTCTGTAGTTGGGGAGTGCAGAGGGAGGTTAATGAATCTTAAAACATTTGTAAGTGGCACAGTGTAGCTCCAAGCAAGCTGGAGTATGTGGGAAAGCGAGTGTGAGTCCCCAGGTCTGCGTTGCTGTGCTAATGTGCTGCTCAACAAGAGCTAATTAGCCCTACCTGGGAGCACAGAGCACCAGGGGACACGGTGGCACTGCCAGCTCCAGGGCTGGCTGTGCTGCCTCCAGCACTGCTGGCTCCACAGCTCTGTTTTAGGGCTTTCGTTCCATCTCCTCAAGTTTTTGGAAAGGGATGTTTTCAGCTATAAAATTACAATCGTCTGGGTATTGCTGCAGGGGTTGTTCTCATCCATGTATCCAGCTGTCTGGTTATGTCCAGTATTTTATATATTCAAAACCATAGAATCATAGAATATCCTGAGTTGGAAGGGACCAACAGGGTTATATGTCTTGCTGCAGTATTTGGAACTCCCTGGAGTGTATAGGCCAGGGTTTAAGGCCGACTCCAGGAACATTTCGAGCTTTCTCCTAAGATTAGGTCCCTCATGGAAAGAGGGTTGTTGAAGGACTCAAAGTAATGTGTCAGAGGTGGGGGAACACCTCCAGGTCCTCATGGGTCAGCTGACAATTGTATAAGCTGCTGTGCTTCGGTAACAAACTTGCTTAAAACTCTTCAGAAATCCTTGGAATTGCTGTTTGCAACTTTTGGAAACTCACAGTCCTTTGGAAATCTGGGCTTGTAGGGGAAAATGGTAAAGCCCTGCTGGAAGCTTTATTTCGTATTACGTTGCGGATCATCTATGACAGAAGAATATTTAGGGAAAAAAAATATTAACACCCCTAAAATGTCTTTCTCCCAGACCATTAAATGCAGTGTAACCACATGGAAAACTTGATATTTCTTCTGTAAAGGACCACAGCAGTTCCCTATGGACAACAGGGCAGCAGTAAAAGACCAACCAGCTGAGTGAAATGCAGAAAAAGAAATATATCAAGAGTGAAGGTTTTAGTGCTTCATCTCGAGCATTTAGATGTGGTACAGGATTGGAAATTTTGTTTCTGATCTTCTTTAAACAAGAACAACTCAGAGCCATCTGAACTGATTTGCTTAATGTGCTGTTCAGCATTCACAGCGTAAATTGAATTGTTAGCCTCTCTCTCTGTGCATTTGAATGTTTTGATTCTAATATTACCAGCAGAGAAACCTTCCCTAACTGAATTGTTCTCACAAGTAATGTTGATGCTTTGCACTCCCACTCAATTGATGTCACTGGGGCTACTGACAAGAAGGTGCCTGTTAGACTGAACAGGTTGAGACCGTGTAAGAGTGGAAAATAAGAAAGATATCATTTTTGATCAGTGCCCTTCATTTCAGAAATTCCTGTTTTGCCTGTTTCTAGTTACTCACTTCCTGCATTTCTAACAGGGGTGGGCTTGCAGATGCTTTACCCAGAGCTAATGCTGCTGAGGGGCTGGTTGGGATATGTGGACCTTCCCACGTGTGTAGAATGTGCAGATGTGTAGAAAGGTCCATCAAGAAGCCTTCGCAGTTCATCATCAGCCCCATGACACTTGTGTGTCTGCACAATCTTTGTGCCCAGTACTGGGAGAAAACTCACATCACACTGTGCCAGCTGGTGCAGCTTGTCCACAGTGCTGGAAACGAGCAGATTGTGGGGTGGCTGAGCTTCTCCCAAGTCATCTCTGGGCCCACATGCAGTCACTGTAGATAGACAAATATCTATTTCAGTACAATGGACTCGAAATCACAGAGCAACGTGCAGCAGATTGACAGCTGGGGAGTTCTGGAGAGTAGTTGAAGGCAGGAGTTGTTTGGGAAGTCTGAAGCTGCAAAACCTTGTGGGGCTGGTGTTTTAGTGCTGCTGTGGGGAGAGACATTTCCAAGTGTGTCTCTGGTGCAAACATTAGCACACAGCTGGTGCCTGGGTCTCTGTAAGTTGGATTTTGGTAGCAAACCAGCAAGGCTGCAACAGAGACCATCAGGGACCAGCTGAGGTGGAGAAGTGACAGTGCAACCATGTCCACCAAAAGGAGGGGAATCTGCAAAAGGTGTAGAAAACAGAACAGAAGACTGGACATAGAATTTAGGATATAACAAGTGAATTTGTCACTACTAGATCTCAGCAGAGTCTCAGAGGTCCATGAATGGAGAGGCAAGACTCTGCTCTGGGATCCTTCGTGTATGAGTAACTGTTGTGACCTACGTGGTTTTCAGTCCTTGACAGGGTTTGATGGTTCATATATAGGCAGTTGCCAGGGGAAATTTTGCTTACACCACAATTTTCCATTTGCTGATGGGTTTCAGACAGATGAGTGCAAACTGTTCTCTCTGCAACTCAGGAGATAATTTTACAGTCAGTATGAACGCTGCAAACCTTCAAATTTTTTTATTTTTTTTCTCTTAATAACAGTTTGGCAAATCAAAGTGTCTGTTTAGTTAGGCAGGAAAAACACCTAGGAACCATAAAAAAAGTGCACAGGCATAGAGCTGGACTCCAAGCTGGCTGTGTCTCAGATTAGATATTCTCAGTGATTAGGGGTATTGACCATTTTCCATTTTATCTTGTCTGCTTTGAAACAGAAGTGTTGAAAATGATTTTAGAGGGAAGGGACTAACACACACACACATAGAGTTCCTAAGTGCCTCTATTTACACAGATTCCTTTGCCATATTTTTCAGCATGTGAAGGCAATGGTCATCAAGGTAAATTCAGAAATCTGGCCACTACTGAGAAGTCAAATTGGGGGAAAAAATGAGAAAGTGAATATTTGTTGTTTGTATGGTAGAAGTTAAGGAGACATGAGTGCATTTCTTGCCTTCCGAATAATTTCCATTTTAAGCCAAGAACCCTGACAGTGGGACAGCAAGTAAGAGGTAAGGATTTTCTCAGAGAATAAATTTTAATTAGTTCGAAAAAAAGGGTAATATTTAAGACATTCACTCAGATTGGTTTATCTACAATAAATAATAGCAATAAACTCTCCCCACCTACTTCTGTCTTGCACAAGCAAGCCCAGGTTAGCAAAACCACACTTTCTTTTGTTCTCTTTGTTCCCTTTGTTCACTGTGCAGTAATGAAAAATGACAGCCATATTTATTGCAACATTCCTCCAGGAATGCAGAGATAATTACCTGCCCTTAGCATGGGAGAGGAGAACGAGCATGAGCTCCATCTCCTTCCAGCTCCCTGGAATCCAACCGATGCGCTGGCATGGAGTGTGAAGCGGAGGATGTCGGGAGCAGAGGAGATCTGCTGCCTTGTATGGTCGTTTTTAGGGTTCATGTTTTTTGTCTGTTGCAAAACAGACAGCTGAGGAGAGCTCGAGCATCTCTGTTAAAAGGGGATTGGTTTGAATGCCACCTATATTTTCGCTCATTTCTAAAGGAAAGGCCTCTGTGTGTTCATTTAAAATAGGCTTGACTTTATTGATAATACCACTATTTTCATGAGGACTTTCTCAGGGTCTGCCTTCAGCCCTGGCAATTTTTGGAGTGTTTCTGCTCTGTATTAAAGAAAACCCAAACTTCATCCAGTGTGCTTCTAAGAGGATTTGTGTCATTTTTGAAAAGCGCTACCTTAACAGGCATTGAAACTGAAAACCTCTAATCTAAAAAAATAAAATAGTCATTTTGCTGCTGTAAGAGTATTTGTGAGCTGGTTCCTGTTCACCCTCCTGGTGTGTGTGTGTTGGTGGTGAGCTACAGCCTGGGCATAGGAATCAGAGAATAGTTTGGTTGGAAAGGACCTTAAAGTTCATCTCATTCCAATCCCACTGCCATGGGCAGGGACACCTTCCACTAGACCACGTTGCTCCAAGCCCTGTCCAACCTGGCCTTGAACACTTCCAGGTGTGGGGAAGCAAACGTGCTTCGCTTCTCACCCTGGGGGTGGACGAGCTCTTCCTGTGGTGGGAGCCCCGGGGTCAGGAGGGCTCCCGTTCCCTCCCTGCCTCTGCTTGTTTGGGAAACCCCCCCTGGATGAGCATGTCCCCATATCTAAGATCCAGTGCAGAAAATTGTGGGAAACTATCGCTTTTACTCTTTTGCTCAGTAAGAACAACCCACCTCAGTGAGATTGGTTCAGGTGCCTCCTGTGGCTTTTTATGATTATCTTCTTCTATTTGTTCATGTATAATGGAAATTCAAAATTTGGTGGATGAAGGATGAATTGGCTGGTGCCATCACGATGGGATAGTAATTGAAAAATAATAGAAAATATTATATAATGCTATGTTATATTATATTTTAGTATATTAATCAAAGTGTCCAAGTGTTTAAAGAACCTGATTCTCTTTATCCTTCCTCTCCCCTTTTTCTCTCTAGCCCCAGGAAGTACTTCTGTTCCTACAGCTCATATTTTCAAGTTTTTAAATAAGTGTTTAATGGGTTTTATAAAAACACCTGAGCAGGTTAGATAGGTTAGAATTCCCACTGATTTCACTGACCTCTCTGTAGATGGAATACAGGCTCCTATATCACACAAGCTTATTTGAAAATATTAAAGTGTGCTGGAAAATATTAGTCCTATTAGATTTGTGATTTAAATTCTGGGAGGTACCATCAGAGTTAGACTGGTGCATAGAAATATAAATAAAAATATATATGTGTGTTAGTACCTGCCTGTGTGTGTGTGTGTGTGTGTGTAGTCTTTATTGGTAACTAAAAACCCAGTGCCTGCTCTTTGGTTTTCCATTTTAGCTGGCCTATTATCAGAGATTTCTGGAGTGTGAGTTTCATAAGTAGAGGTTATCATACATTGCAGGCCATGTCTCCTGCTGGGGAGCAAAATGAAGGTTTGATAATGAGATCGCCCAAAGGCAGATAAGAGCTCCAGCTTGCTGAACAGTCCCTCAAGGTTTCCTGTGATGGCAAAAAGGAGGGAATGCAATTTATTATCCTTCTCTCCTTGTACCTTCCCATTGTTTGAGAAGTCAAAGCAACAAACTACACGGGTTCAAAATAAATAAATTAATAACCAGAGCAGTGGTGTGGTGTTGTTTTGCTCTGAGGAAGAAGGTCTGTGATTTGCTCTAACACCGTGAAGGAAGTCTCTGAACTCCAAATCCTGAAATTCCATTTAAAGGACAGGCTCTCTCCCCCTCTCCTCCCACCTTCTCCCCACTAGGATGGATATTCTGAAGTTGAGTCAAGGGCTTTATCTTGAAAGAGGGTGGAGGGTGGCCCTGTAACTGCTGCTGATAACCTCCCCATCTCCCATTCTGTTTGCTCTTCTTTCATGCTAAACGCTGCAAAGCGCGTTACAGTGAAGAGAAAGGTCAGATTTGAGCCGTAAAACACGAAGGATTCAGCGCCGAAGTTGCCACATCATTAAGTCACAGCATCTTCATGCTTATGTTTCCTAGCACATATGGTATATAAAATCACCTAGTGTTTCACAACCCTCTTAAATAATTAGGCACAACAGGGTTTGCTGGGTGACCACCTGGATAAAGTCAAAACAGTGGCATCTGCATCAACCAGATGGGAGTCTGCTCTTCGCTGCCATCAGGAAATGGACAGCCAACTTCCACTCGAGTGAACCAAAAGCTACCTTCTTCCAGATAAGAAAGGGAAAGGACAGTGTAGGAGAGAGCAATAAATGTGTCTTCTTTCAATTTTCAGGTTCCTGAGTCTCTACTGAAACCAAAAAGAGGAAATCCTGTTCCCCAGCTGGAGAAGCAGCAGGGAGAAGGTAAGTTGAATTTGTACATCATCAGCAAACCACATATCTAAGAATGATATTCTGAAGGTAGGTTGAACAAAGGTTTATATTTTTATTTGGTTTTGTCATTAAAAAAAAAAAAAACAAAGAAGAAGAAGTGGGAGAGGGAGAATATTAGCAGTTAAATGTGAGGCTCCATTAGATCAAATCAGTGCCAGTGATAGTCACTTATTTCCTCCATTTCATAATGATTTACTCTATAAATTAATGTCTGCCTATTTAAACACCCTCAGTGATTCAGCACTGGGTACCATGGCAATATGTGACAGGGACTAGGGCTGAACCCACCAGTCATATGGCTCTCAGTGCTGTCATTATGTGTGCTGGTAATGGGGGGCTATGTGGGAACACAGACAGATATTATGCAAACATATACTGACTTAAGTATCAATCTGTCACTGGAGTAACTCATGGTAATGGCTCCACCAAAGTCATTACAGAGGAATATGCATTACAGCATGTTAAACATCTATCATGGGTGGAGGTTCAGAGAAGCCATGAGGAAGATGTAAGAAAGTATCCACATCCAGATGTGGAAGATGCTCAGATGTAAGGTTTTCAGTTCAGCAAAGCCCTAAAAGAACATACATTTTTCTTGTCCTTTACACTCCAAAAAGATGAACCTGAAAAAAAAAAAAGTCTCACAGCTTAAAGAATAAAAAAAAAAAAATCCTCTTGATCTTATATGTGTGAAGCACAAGCAAGTTAACTGCAGCAGTTCAGTTCCAATCTCTCTTTCATAAACACAGGCACAAATAGGGTTTGATGGCTGTAAAACCTCAGCCTGGCTGTACTACACAGCAGTTTTAGGATGTGATCCCTTCTCTTGTTACCCTTAGAAGTCACTCAGACTAATTTTGTCATATAGAAGTGGAAGGAGGAGGTAACCTCTGCATCCCTCTCCCTAACACACCTGGGTTATGAATGTGATAACACATCCATAACCAGATCAGTCCTTTCTCCAATATAAATCAGCCTGGACACTCACCACCACGAGCATTCATTTCCCAGTTTTGCAGTGGTCTTTCTGATGAGCAAGATCCTGTTCAGGTCCAGAAAGGGTAAGGTACCTCTTGGATAATGCCAGTGACTTAGGATAAGCCCTTTCCCTACCCTGCATGCTTTGGTTGCTTTTCAAGGAGCGCTGCTGCAGCACTGGCTCAGCGATCGAAGGCGGGGAGAGCGTCTGGCATGGGCAGGGGGATATTTCATTGCTCACTGCAGACTTGGCTATTTTGCTAGCACAATATACATCCTTCAGCCAATCCAATGGATTAGAAAAGCGCTCTGTTTAAAGGTTAAATAGTTGATACTGCATCAACATGTATGGGAGGTGACACACAAATCCAAAGTGATCCGCAGCGGTTGGCTCGGTCTCCAGCCAGCTCGGTGGTGTAGCCAAGGGTAAATGCAAGTGCACAGATTTCTAAAGGGGGTTTACCCACCGCTTACTGCTCAGCTTGGGCACTCAGTGGTGCATTTACTCACTTTTTTGTGTGTGGCAAAGCAGTACTGATACAGCTCACAGCATCCTCAAGCAGTTGTATAGAGGGTCAGGGAAGTGGCTTAATAGACTGAAGGTGCCTGAATGCAGTGTTACAGTAAGTAACCGACTCTCATAAAAAGAGAGACTGGTAAAAGAAAAAGCCCAGGGAACAAACACTGGATCTGTTGTGCTGTTACCATTTAACCTGCATTCACTGCCAATTGAAATGCACTTTACATTACTTCAGTCAGATACTTCAAAGGAAATCCTGGAGATGGGAGCACTTAAGCAAGAGCACTTCTGGTGGTAATGTGTGTATTTGAAAGCCTGGCAATTGGGAAGGTTGTGAATGCCGCAGCGTATCCAAATATAGCTGTGGCTTGTTACATGTAAACGGCAAGACTCATTCTGATATTCCTGCTCCTATTCTGCCCTTCCTTCCCGCGAAACAGTGTGATTCCTCCATCTGTCAGCATCTCCAGTATTTGTGTTTGCACGTAACAATGTTTGCCTGGGCACGTTATTCCACACAGCGGCTCGGTGAGAAGAGTTGATGTAGTACCAGGTTATAAAAAGCCCAGAGGAGACATATGAGGGAATTGTTTCTGCTTCTGCATACTGCCTCATCCTTACAGGCCTGCAGGGGAAGGCAGCAGGGGCAGACAAAGCCATGCACAAAGCTGAGGGCAGGCAGAGTGGGTGCAGGGTGGGCACCAACTTTGGGCTTGTTGGGTTAAGTATAACCAAGATTATTGGGAAAAGCTGTAAAACTAAAGCAGGTGAAACCCTGGAGGCTCCTCAGCTCACTGTAGTTAAATCCCCCTGAACGAGAGCATCCACATGGAAGTGCGGTGTGTTTTGTGTGGGCTGGGTGTTGAGTCCGTACAGTTCCACCATGTCCTGCAATGTGATGTGTGGGGTGTTTCACACTCAGACCTCGTGCCCTGACACTTGCACCACGACTGAAGAGCAGCAATATCTGCACCTGCAACTAACAGGTTCTTGCACAGTTTGCTGGGACACAGCCTCTCCCAGTTCCCACTGCACACTGGTGCCTGGTGGGACTGGAGCATGTGTGAGGTGTGCAGGGAAAGGTGCAAGATGGTAACTTTTCTGATTAGCTTTCCTGGAGAATTGCTGTTGCTTCGTTGCCTTCTGCATCTGAGTGCAATCTAGTCTCTATCTTCATTGTCGTGGTGGATGAGTTTAAAAAACAAATTCCCTTTCAGTGCTTGGCAAGAAACATTTTTTTATGGTGTGGGTTCATAAAAAGCAGCTGAGAATACCTGGCTGCAGAATAAGGGAGTGTGACATCCTGGACCTGGGGAGAAGAGCCACAGCTGCTCTCTTTCCCTCAACACAAATGGCAAGACTGTGAGAACACACTGACCTTTATTCAGCACAATCAAATGCCATGCAAATAAATAGCTAATTCTGTTTAACAGCATTGCTGCTTTTATCTCCCTGTGGCCAAAGCCAGGTAAAATTCCCCTTTGCTGACCTGACTGTGTGTTGACACATTAAGGGCTGTGGCATGCAAAGGAAAGGTCCTGTTTGCTCCATCCCTTCTCTATCCCTGAGAAAGGATGTTTTTTCCTTCCTGCAGACTCATACATTGGACAGGCAGCTGAAGGGCTGGTGCTGGTGCCTTTCCAAAAGGCAAGGAGCAGGAAAGGTGGGATCATCCAAGTAAGGGATGTAATCAGGGAGCAACATCACTTGAAATTTGCTGCAAGCAGTCTGGCAGTTCCACCTCCTATGAATTTTTTCTTGACTTGCAAAGACAGTTGCAGAGACTCTGGTCTAGTATCCAGCAATACTGTCTGTGGGGTTTGAAAGTATAATGACATCTATTCTGTGCCATTCACATGCTCATCCATGGGGCTGAAATCTTCCTCTTCTGGGAGAAGCCCGCCCCATCCCACATTTCACGCTGATGTCCCAGGCTGGAGTATGATCAGCCTGTGGGTATGGCACAGCTCCAAGCTGCTCAGGTGGTTCTCTAGAGATTTTAGCTGCTAAAAATAAAATTAAAAAAGACTCTTCTGAGCATGTGCAAATAGTAATTTCACAAATGCATTTAGCACGGCCACATTTGAACAGATTTTTATGGGAACTTCAAAAGGCATATTCCCAGCATAAAATCCTTCCACATCCCCCTGTAATAGTCAAAAATTGAACAGAGCAGATTGCTGTTCATTCTTCCTCTTTTTTTTCCCCGCTCATAAACCTCTAATCTCTATTACTTGATTTTTTTCAAAATTCCCCATCAGTAAATTTCGGTCCAAACCACAAAGTCCCAATCAAAACAGCTATAAAGGCAGGTCTAGTTTTAAGACCATTGTCTCCGAAGACCTGGATAATGTCCCCACTTCTACTCCCCTCACAGAGTTCCTACACGAGGTTCTGGCATTTTTGGAGCCATTAATAGATGCCAGCTGCTCACTCTGGGGTGTTCCCCTGGTCTTAGAGGGGTGCTGAGCTCCAGGCAGTGTAACAGAACAAGCACCCCAGGGTGTGAGATACCCAGCTCTGCATCATCTCAAATCGGGCACTGCAATGAGTGCATTTTAGTGAACTTTCTGTTTGTGACTCAACACTTTCCTCTGCAAAGTGGCAGTAATGGCACCCTCCCCCTAAATTAATGCTAAATTGATGAATTCAGCAGACAAGCCTGAGAGGAAGTTAGTCATTGCCTCCAGAGCAGTGTTTGAGCAGCTTCCTGGAATTAAAATATAGAATAATTCCTCCTTAAAACAGCTCTGCACTTCGTGCATGTGGACATTTGGAAAATATATTTAAGAGCCCTTTGATGACATGTACAGTTCTTGTCTAGTCCTTTCATGTCCCAAAAAGTCTGGGATCCCAGTCTTCAAGGTCTGTACTGCTGAGCCCTTCCTGGCATCACCCAAGCCCATGTTTATCCTCTCTGCAATGGAAACCTGACTTGTTTCCTGCTCTCTGGGGTGGCATCCCACAGTCAGTCTGGTTTTCTCCCACTCCCACCTGCTTGTTGAGCCCTGAATACACTCTACTGATCCACCACAGCCAGCTGGATCCTGACCTGAAGTCCTACTCCTGATTTAAAGGTGAAAACAATGATGTAAAACATCTTTAGGGTGATCAGGGCTATGATGCAAGTTCATATTTTCAAGTTAATGAATAAAAATGCTGGTTCACCAGTCAAAGAGAACTCAGGAAACTAGATATTTCTGGAAATGACAATCTACTGGAAAAAAACAAATTCCCTTGTAGAGATTTATTCCTACCTCACAAGCAAAGTAGCTTTGTCACCACTTTATGTATCATTTCAACAGATAAACCTATTAATTATTTATAGAATGTTCAAGAGCAAACACAGACCGCAGGGAGGAAGCCAAGGCTTTTTAAAGTTCAGCTGGGACCCAAAAATCCTGGGAGCATCATAGAAAGGGCCACAATACAGACAAGAATTTGTGTTCATTTTCGGTTTTGTCACCAGTTTATAGGTAAAGGCACTTTTTCAGTCCACAGTCTGACATCCCATGCTCAAAGTAAAAGAAGCAGCAGCGTGTTTCTCCCCTGGCAGCGTCGTCTCTTGAGTTTGTTAGCAATCAGCAGGGACAAGTCTATGGGCAAAATACCTCCTTGTTCTCATTTCCAAACCCACAAAACTCTCGAATCGATTTTGTTTCTAATTTAATAAAATAAAATTAATGCTTCAAATAGGAAACGTCTGAGGGCAAGTTTCAGCTCAGAGTACTTTATTATGGCTGAGTTTTAATCCTCGGTGCATAAGAGGGATTATGCTCAGAACACTGACATCACCTTAAATATAGCAGCATGAATATGCCACTGTAATAAATCTTTTCAGCTTTTAATTTCAATTCAAGAAAAATGTTGGTCAAAAATATCTTCTTTCCCAGTAACCTTCCTCTGTCTCAGACATGCCCAAACTCCCAGGCACCATCTGACCCGGTCTTGTCAGTCAGGAGGTGCCATCTCCACCACAAAGTTCAAAAAAGTCTCCTGCAGATCCAGATAGAGCAGCAAAATGCTGGTTTTACCTGTTGCAATCAGCATTTGGGGAGGGGGTGATAAATCATCTTGTTAAGCTGTAACAAAACAAAAGGCTGACCAGCAAAATCTGAGCTCCCACCAGGAAAATTTGCCCTTTACAACTTTTTTTTGGGGGGCGAGACAGAGTGAAGGTGGAGGTGGACTCAGTGCTCCGCAGGAATTTGTTCCCACAGCTCAGGAGGAGCATTGGACACAGAAAAGTATCCGGGAAGGAGAAATTTGATTTATGAGTGAAGCATGAGGCAGATGTCTTAAAAGGTCCCCTGGGAGTTTGCAATACCCTGGAAGAGCTGAGAGTAATAAAATGGAATAAAATCGATGACAGAGCCAAGTTTCTATCCCGACCATCACACCAGCACCGCAGGCTCTGCCGCTGGCGGGCACAAGGGACTCTGCATCAGGGTCTGAGTGTTTTCTCCCCTCAAAGACAAGAAGCTGGGGATGGTCCAGCTCAAACTGAGGTCTGATGACCTTCACCAAGAGGACATGTGCTTCACTGGGTATCAGAAACATCCTCCTGAGAATTCCAGTATTCCCCATCACTCTCATGACTTCCCAGGGAATTTGTCTCTTTGTCTTTCAGATTATCGTGGGAGTGTAGATTTATTCAGGGGTTTGCATAGTGACTGCAGTAAAAATAATATCTCGTTTTCTTGCAGAAATATCAGATGTTGAAAAACTGAACTACAAGTAACACAATTTTGTGCTCAAGGAGTATTTGCTGGTTGTGTTTTATGAATTGGTGTTACAGTTGTCATCAAAGGAGAGCTAGAGAGCCAGTTACTGCAGCACAGAGAAATCACCAGTTTGGGCCTGCAAGTGATGTGCCAGTCGTATCCTCTCTGGCAGAAGAAGTGGAATGTTACAGCACTCATTTTACTGGGGGGGGCGGGGGGGAAATCCCAGCTATGGCATCATCCATCTTCTCCTGCATATGGAGTATTATCAAGAAGTGTCGATGGGAGCACCTGACACTTCCAGACTGGCCTGAAAACCCACCTCCCACCCCTGATGCGTGCAAGGCAAACACGTGGAGCAGCACCACCGATCACTGCTGTGGCAGCCAGCGTTAGTGGTACAGATCCATGGAAAAGCACAATCCACAGCATCTGAGGGTGAACTTTTGCAAAACAGCGCTTAAATCAGGCTGCTGGAGCTGCAGCAGCCACCACAAACCAAAAATAAGTGTGTCTTTATACTTTTGGCCAACACTAGCACTAGCTGGAGTAACAGCTGCAGCAGTCTGCTGGGAGCCGAGAATACCATTAGATTCTCTGTTTCAGAGCAGAATGGACTGAATGCAAAACCCCCTTTGCAAATATGTGGTCCTGCTAAGTTTTTTTGGGGGTGGGTTGATCAGCATTGTGCTGTTACATATGTTTTCTCAAAAGGGTCTACCCAGGGCTGTTACTTACACGTTGAGGGAAAAATGACTTTTTTGCGTTATAATTCCTAGTTTTAAATGAACATTGCAGTCATTTAAAACAGGCTTAGTTTAGAGCTGGTGAAATCTTTGGTTCAGCCTGATCTGTCTGCTTTAAGGCTGTCAAACTGAAAGGAATTATAATGCAGAGAAAATGATTTAGAAAAGAAAATGCAACTTTGCAATTTAACTTTGCTACAGGGATGAAGTTTTAAGAAATGATTAGCAATTTGGGTGTCTTTCGTCTTGGGAGCCCGAGGTTGGACTCATTAAAGAGAAACAATTTTCAGAAAATATTGAACACTCACCTTTGGAAAAGCCATTTTCCGCAGGTAGCTAAATATGGGCCCTAAACTCAGCAGTTTGTTTGAAATGCTCAGCTTAGCCTTAAATTTAAAAATAATAAAAATTGTAGACACAGAGCAGTGCTAAAACAGGACGTGGCCAATCTTCCTCAGTAATGAGGACAGAGACCATGAGGTCTCCAGGATCCTGGGACTTGTTGCTGCTAGTTGTGAAATAATGAAAATTGGAGGACCCCTGTTTGTATTTTTAAAGGGATCTGACTGGTTGACTTCATTTCAAAATGGTAATTTTGATGATAAAGTTGGGACTTTGCTGCTTTAAGAAAGATGAGTTAGGGAATTTAAGGCCTTAGATGTGCATCTCATATTTTAATTTAAATTTAAATAAATAAATAGTCAGGAATAGAAACAGAGTGATCTGATGTCATTTCCAGAGCTAAATAAAATGCTGAACCTAACTGAAACTCACTGATGGTGAAAAAGAAGTAAGGAGTTCAAAATTAATCCCATTATTGTGCTCTAAAACATTAATAAGTACAGAGGTTTGGGCAAATCCTGTTATTTTAATACTATCCTTCCTCCTGAATATTCCATAGCTGATTTTTATTTCTTCTATTAAATAGTCACTTTAGAAGAAAGATAAACTGCCTATTAGTGCCATTCAGAATCACACAACCTGCAAGGTCTGGCAATGGAGAATTTTTGAGGGATCTGGAGGAATTAGCAGCGGTAGCAAAGGAGGGAAGAGGAATCCCTGTGCATGAGTGGCCCTTCAGGCTGGGTCATCCCACGGCTGTGCAGCCCCAGCACAAGGCCACACAGTACTGCAGGAGGATAATATTACATTTGCAAGATGATAATATCATGCTGATCAATTCAGAGCCCCAGCAGACCACATCCTATAATCCCCGTGCAGGCAGAATAATAACAGCACTTCACGAGTAGTCCCATTCATTCCAGTGGGACTCTCTTGTAATCAATATATTTGTTTCCAAATTATAGTGTTATTGGTCCAACTTGATCTTTATTCCCGTGAACCAATTGCATGTGCAGAAGGCCTGGAAACGATGCCACAGCGAGGGCTGCTCTCGTCCCATTCCCATTGTTCCAGGACTCCAGTCCTCGGAGTTATTGTTCGAGCTGCCAGTTATCTCCGAGTGCTCCCAGCAGATGTTGGGGGGGAGGGAGCAATTTATTTTTATTTTTTTTTATGAAGTTTGCCTCTTTAAGGACCAGCCCTGACAAGAGATTAATTCTGTTTGCTCTCCCCTGAACTGTGTTGTGTCTCTTTAAGTTGGAAAATATTTAGAGAGGAAAAATGCGTATTCTTGCTGTTCAAAATTTGCCCGTGGAAATTCATTACTGACTTCAAAGGGAGCCCTAAATTTGCTGATAGTCAATAAGGGGCAATCCTGCTTTCACTACAGTCAGTGTAGCTGTTCTGGGGGGTGTTTTATGGGTGCTGAATTTGGATGCAGAGTTTTCCACAATGAGATGCTTCCATTCTGTGAGCATCCACCAAAGTTCAGCATTTATTTTTGTCTGTATTGGAACAAAACCAAAGAATTTGCGGCCAGTTTTCGAAGAGAAATGATTAGATCAAAATATAAATATATTTTTATATCAATATTTTTTAAGAGAAAAAATATGTGTTTGTTTTCAAATCAAAACCTGGTTATCATAAAAAGGTTTCCTAGATTTGGGGGCGTTGGATTATCTTAATAAATAGAAGAGACTTCTGGGCCATAACCTGGTCTCTGGGGTGGTTTTCCTAGTCATAAGAGAGGTAAGGTTTAAGCTCCTTGTGAAGAAGGATTTTTCACTCTACATCATGTGTTTGGTTATCCACTCAACCCCAAATCAAGTGACGGGGTATGACAGCTCTCCCTTTCCTGCTCTCTGTCATGTGCACATGAGAAATAAGCAGGGAAGCCCACAGGACAGCTGGTTGATGTGGATTTGTCTCCATGGTGCGTTTTACACTTAAATCATAGCATCATAGAATTACAGAATGGTTTGGGTTGGAAGAGACCTTAAATATTAACCTTTTCCAGCCGTCTTCCATGGGCAGAGACACCTTTCACTAGATCAGGTTGTTTAAATCCCTGTCCAACCTGGTCTTGAACACTTTCAGAGATGGGTTGTCCAATAAAGATTCCTCCTGTTTTGGTGGCATTTCATGAAGAAAATAACGTCCCAGCCAGTTGTACAGGTGAAAGTGTAGAGCACCTCAATGAACGAAGCCTAAGGGATCCATGTGGAGAGCTCATACCCTTGGAAGTTCACATCCCACCCAAAGTTGGCTTAGCTCCCCGCCTAGCCCTAACCTTATTGCTGGATATTTTACCAGCCAAGAGAACAAAATGAAAAATAATCCATGCCATGCCTTGATCAGGGATCAGAAATGTTAACTGGCCAGTGCCTTTTCCTGCAGGGGCACGTAGCCCCTACACCTTTAATTAGGGTAGCCCGTGGTACTTGCCATAAAGCTGATAAGTAATAAATAGCTGCCTTTGTCACAAGCAAGTTCAGCATTGTGAAACGGCACACGGACGGCTTTAAAAAGCCTTTGATTAAACCCAGCACTACAGTAAATCTACAAACACAGAGGAAAGAAAAGAAGCTATTTAGTCTGTGCCAGTTCCCGGCATTAAGTATGCAAATTTCTCGGTGTCTTCAGCTCCCAAGAACAGCAGGCGCTGAATGCAGCAGCAGCAGCAAGCGGCACGACATCATTCATTTCAATCATTAAAACAAAAGCGGGATAAATCGCTACCTAATTTGTAAAATATGCTTATCATATAGGCTCTTTGGTCTTTAAGAAAAGCACCAGCTGAATGAGAATCACTGAATTATTTTGGGGAAAAAAAAAAAATCATAGAATCAATTCCGGTTTTCCCCCTTCTCCCAGTGATTGTTCTTTTCTTTCTTTTTCTTTTCTTTCTCCTCTCCCTTTTCCAGCTTCAGGTGAACCCTATCTGTAGCCTTCCCTCAAGCTCTCACCCTAAGCTACAGGAACATCATGGCCTTTTTCCCTGAACATGCACAACTTGACATTCCCAGATCTGTCTTCTCTCTCCCTCTTTCCAAAACCAAAAGTAAGGCAGCACCAACTAAAGCCCAGTCTGGAGCTCTGTGCCGGGCATCACCCATCACTCCACTGCCACCATCCTGTCCAGCAGCCCCCACAGCCATCCTTGTGCAGTTGTTCAGCAATCTCCATTCTTTCCTGCATGGGAAAATGTATATCCAGACAGTTCATCCTGCAGCCTGCCTGGAGTCTCTTGCCCAGGGATTCCAGCTGAGTGGTTCATCACCCCTGCACAGAGCCACAAGCTGTATCTGCCCTCTCTCCCAAATCCCAGGTGTTCAGCTCAGACCCCATCACTCCTTACAAACAGAAGCAGTGAGGATTACTGGAACCAAGGGAACGTCACCACTGGATCCCTAGAAAGGTTAAATTCTACCCCATCTGAATGCATGGTGGCCTGCAGGTAACTTGTTTTCCCAATTAGATTGTTTCTTTTACATTAACCACTTCACCGGCTTCTCTTTGGCTCGTGGCTACTTGGGGTGCAGAGGATGCAGACTGAGGCTGCCCCTATAACTTGCCACTGCTTTTGTGGCTCCTCTGCCTACGCTCCACAACGTGCATGTGACGAGAAACGGGGCCAACAACCCTCCTCTTGTATGAAAAGTGTCCTTTGATGCTTTCCCAGCTGTTCAGCCATTCAGCTGTTCCAGGATAGTGCCTCTGGCAGTACAGCTCCCCGCTGTGGCTATGCTGGGGCGTCAGCAGATGGAGCATATCGTGGTTATTGAAGCTGGATACAGTGGCTGTCAGCAGCCTTGCATTGCCTGGCATATGCAAATAGATCCCAGGCATCTGGTTGTGTCTTGGGCTGGCCACATTGAAAAATGTTAAAAGAAACCTCTTGATTTGGGAGCTCCACTGGCTGTGGATGTTACCCTGCAATAGCCAGCACGCGAGTCGTGATGTGGTAGATAGGAAAGGGGGGAAGGAGGACTGGATGTAGAACTGGCTGTGCAAAATGCACTCCTGACAGGTGACCTGGGTGCTGCTGGGCCTGGATGGGTGTGACAGCACAGCCACAGGTGGGTGCAGCAGCAGCATGGTGCTGCAGTGCCCAGAGGCTGTTACGGGAACAGGGATTCAAATGAAGACCAGAGGCAGAAACTGATGCACAGGAAGTTCCACCTGAATATGAGGAAGAACTTCTTTACTGTGTCACCCAGTCAGTCAGCAGATGAACAGCTGAGTGCATGAAAAATCCAGCTCAAAGGGGTGCAGTTTTCATCTGAGACTAAATTCATGGAGCTCACAGTCCTGTGAGTTTCTACAACCACATTTAATGACTGTCCAGTTGAGTCTGAGAAAGGATTTTCAGCCCCATCTTTGCCTCTAGGATGGTGGCTCTTACCAGTGATGCGTTGAACAGCATTGAGATGTTCTTGGATTAAACAGCATCATTGTAAACCACCTAAAAAAAAACAGCTTGATGCCAAAGCATTGCACTCAGATACAGATAAGGGACCACTGAGGTTAAATGTGATGTACAGGTATTGCAGGTGTCAGTGCCACGACTGGGCAGATGCAGTCAAATATAACCCCACTCTTTATCCATGGGACAAGTTGAGAAAACAATGTTTTCTTTCCTCCCCAGCAGTAGATGGCATGGCAGAACAGCCACCCAGAGAGTTTTCTTTGCTTCTCCTCTGGAGATGGAACATGTTCTCCTCTCCTCCCGTCCGCTGTCCTTTGTCCTGACTCTGTGGGTGCTGTGAGAGGAACCTCAGCATCCCAACACACTGTGCAGCCGAGGGATGTCTCTGGCTCTGGTGTGGCACATCAGAACTCCCCTCCTCGGCCCTGCAGTCTCCTGGCTCTCTCTGCCATGCAAATGCCTTTCCCAGCTACTGCTTGCTCCTGTGCTTCATCCTTGGCTCCTTTTGCAACATCAGAGGCGCATAAAACGGGGAAAGGGAGAGAAATAACATCCTGAATACTGTGCCTTCTAATTAGGCTGGCAGTGATCAAACAGCTTCTCAGGAGCGCACAGTGTTAGGCTTTCTGGCACGGGGCTTTCCAGCCATGCCGGTTATTGCTGGAGGAAAAGCAAGTTCCATCCTTGTGGAAGCTCCTGTGGTCTCCTGGGGTCACAGAGCAGCTTTAACTGATCCAGAAAGACCTGGGGAAAAAAAGGTGAAATCCAGATTCCTTCCCTGCCTTTGGTTGCAGTGTCCTCACCGTAAAGGGACTTGTAGAAACTTCAGCAGCACAAGCTGTTCCTGCGATGTTGTATAAATATGTTTTATGTATAAATATGCATTTGAATCCGTGTTTGGACTCAAACCTGTCTGTTCATCCAGCTGTCGAGTAACCTCTGCAAACAGCAGGGTCCTTCGTGACAGATTGAAACCGAGAAAACCGCTGCCTGTTCTGCAAAACATATTTAATTTGTTAAAGAGATGGGAACTTTGTTGAATTAATAAGATGTGCTAGAGAAGGGAGCCGCTCTCCAAAGAGCTGAATCCCGGTTACAACTGCAGTTTGCAGCTTGCTGGTAATCCTGCAATTAAAGCTACAGTACCAGCGTATCACAAAAATGGGATTTGCATAATTTGAAATTTGAGGAAAATCTCTAAATACTTTAATTTTGATAGAAACTGTTTCCACTGCTGACATGTGTCTACACCTATAATTTCAGCTGATAAATTGCTGTAATTTCTCCTCCATTTCATGTTCTTTCTAACATTAATTGTCAGTTGTAGAGTAAAACAGGAGAAAGAGAAAGAGAGAGGGAATAATGTCATTGTGCTTTTGTGGTGTGAATAGCCTTCCGAGGAATGATTATCTTCCACACAGATGCAAACAAAAAAAAAAAAATGGAGAGAGAGAGACCTCTTGGTTTGCACAAAGCTACTGTGATGGGCATGAATGTCTTACTGTGAGATAGGGAAACCAGGAGTTAAAGCCAGGTAAATGTGCCTGGGAGTGGATGTGGCCATTTCCCAGGCTGCTGGAAGGAAAGAGGGACCTTCTGTGGATGTGGAGACACAGAAGGTGCCTGGTGATGCACAGCTGGGTAGGAGGAGGCCTGAGCTGCAGGATTCCAGGGATTGAATCTTCTGTGTCAGCAGTCTCTGGCCAAAAGCAAGACCCTCTCAGAGCCATCAGCTGCGAGGGCCTCACCTGGCTGGGTTTTCCAGAAGGAGGTTGCCCAGATCGGGAGGGATAAAGGCAAACAGTGAATCTCCGTGGGAAGGAGCCTTACAGCACCTCCTCCACCCAGGGTCTGCTCCCCATCCCACCTCCCCAAATGCCACTTTTCAAGCTACTTTTAAATAAAATACCCTTTCAAGCAGAGGGCTAGTGGTACTAAATTATTCTATTAATTTATTATTCATGATGAAAAATTATTCTAATAAACGGTGAAAAATTATTCTAATAACATTCTATCCTATTAATATTCTGCAGCCGAGCAGTTAAACTCACTTCCTGTGGCTGCTCCCCTCCTTAGCACTGATCTATTTCTTACAGAGTTTATTGAAATTAAAATCTGCTTCCTTGGAAATGTGCTGCATTTAACAAAACCAGTGGGGGGAGATGAGCTGTGAACTAGGAGAGAATCAGGCACTGATTTTTCCCTTGTGCTGACAGAGCAGGGGGATGCCTGTCGTGGCAGGAGCTGGACTAATCCGAACTGCAGTCAGGGGTGGCCCACCCTGGGTCATTTGGGTGCTGTCACCCCATAGACCATTAACTGAGCATTCGGTGTTGTTAATCCAGTGTCTCCCTACATTTTCCGGTGCAGGGAGGTGGCTCTGACTGTGCCTTCCCCTTGGCCAGAGCCCTTCAAACTCCACTCCTGCACCTACCTCAGAACCAGGAGATCATGTCTCTTCTCGCCAGTTCCTCGATGCAGAACTCCCCCAAAAGCCCAAGGAGCTGCACTGCCAGAACCTGGACATCACCTCCATGGGAAGAAGTGGAGCTTGTAGCCAAATCAAGGACAAGGCTGGGGACCCTGATGTCACCCAGACCCAGGGCTAGTCCAGGCAGCATCGTGCTGCCCCTCCTCCTGCAGCTCCCTGTGCACTGGCACCACGTGCCTGCCAGGCTTCCTGCCAGAGATATTTTCCTAATGGTTCCTCTGCCTGCTCTGCTCGCAGCCCTCCTTGCCTGCCAGCTGGCTGGTGTGGTCCTGGGCCCTTGCAGGCAGCTGGGGAGGTTTCATGGGTACGCAGGGCTCAGGAGCCCTGTGTACAGGTGGCAGAGTATCCCCAGTGCCCAGCACAAGGTCCCTGGGAGCTCACTGCTCCCCAGCAGGACTCAGGGCATTTCTGGGTTCCCACTCAGGGCAAACAGATGTGGAAGGCTGGGATGGGGGAGTTCCTGGTCCCCAGAACTTGCAAGTCCACAGAGCTGTCGGAGATGCACTGAGGAAGTGTCCTCCAGAGCCACTGCAAAGAGGTGTCCCAGGGTTTCTCTTGCAGCTCAACGCAGCATTTGAGTGATTCTGGAGAGCAGGCTTGCAGATGAGCCGGTGCCACTGAGCACTTCTGAACCTGCCTGTCCAGCCATTTAGGTCATGTATCATCCGGCTTTGCTTCCCCAGTCATCTATACAACTTAGAGAAAAAAAACATCTTAACTTTCAAAAGGAAAGTCTACGGGTCTGTTGACAATAGCCGTTGCTTTCCCCAAAACTTCCCTGCCCACCCTTGGTTTTGTCTGCACCTACCTGCTCCACGCCTGAGACAGATCATCTTCTGACCTTTCCTTTGTCCCTGCTTTTTTTCTGACTGTCTCCACAAGCCTAATGACTCCTTGCACAAAAATCAGCTCCTTCCTGCACCTCCCCACCTGGCACAGGTAGTTATGCCAATTGCACGGTGAATTAGATGCACAGGTGTGTGTTAAATGTTCAGGTGACTCTAAGTCCTAATCAAAAAGCTAACCTCCAGGTGACATTATCTCAGCTTTAACAAGTAGAGTGCCTCAGTAAAAGGACTTCATCTCAAAGGACTTTCACTGAAGCCATCTTCTTCTTTGTGTGTTCCTCCCTCTCAGCGTGGGTAATTAAAGGACGAGACACAGCTCAGAAGATTTCTTAGCTTTTGTGTTTGAGGATGTCTTTCACTCTATTTTTTCCCCTCTTCTCTGATGGCATATTAGATCAAGCCATTAAGCAACATCCTCTGTTTCTCCTGAGAATATTCATCAATAATAATGAATAGTACTCGCTCCAGGGCTGCCCCCTCCTTGCCCAGGAATATCACTGGTACATGATACAACCCTGCTGGAATAACTCTGGCATTTGTTTTTATTTCTGCAATTCATTTAATGTGTAATAGTTTTTTCTCTCTGGGATTGTGGAGGCCCTGCTTTGTTCTGGGTTTGGAAGCTGACAGTCAGCTGAAGCTGACAGTTTATCTGATCCAGTGGGGAAAGGGGTTTACATCAAAGTAATGCACAAGTGGAAACTCCTTAATCCCATTTGACTGCGGCGCTGTACGACTGCCTCACCTTAATTACACGTGGACTCAGCTCCGTCGATGCATTTCCCTTTTTGCCCCAGTATAAAATACTTATTTTGCATGTTTGCATGACAGCAGAACAAAATCAAAACATTTTAAACAAAAATTCTTGATACTGGGTTATCTTTCCCAGTCACAGAGGCAGGCACTGTGAAGCTGTAAAGGGGTTTCTCTGAGTACTTGTCCAGCTCCTGTTCAACAGATGATGGGTAAAACCTCAAAATAGTCACTCAGAGAGTAAGGGATTGGATTCAGGAGGTGTCAACATTGCTCTGGAATCAGAAATAGGAGCATACATCTAGAGCCTCTCTGAGCACCAGTGAAGTTTGTCCTGCTCTGACTCTGTGCACATCAATCTTCTTCGTCCTGGTTATTTTTTAGATCCAGTCAGACTCTGAGTGATGTAAATCTTGCTTTGCACCCTTCCTGCATCCTTGTTGCATAAGGGGTTTTCAAGGAAGCAAATCCATCAGTTACACAAAGCAAAATTGTTGCAGGCAGTACCTTAAGCTCCATTTTCCTCATACTGCTTATTTCGTCTTTCTCCAAAAAGGTAATCAGGAGGTTTAATTCAGTGATGTTGGTGAAGTCATTCAGCATGTGCAGCCTCCTCATCCTGTCCTGCTTCATCACCAGGATGATCCACATTACTGACAGGCTTGAAGGCACAAGGGGTGCAGCCACTGCCTCAAACCCAGCCCAAACCTGCTTGTGCGTTTAACTAATAAGCTCGTGTTTCCTGAGCTCTGTGCGATCCCAGTCCCTGTTTGCCCACAGTGTTCCCAGCACGAGCTGCTGCTTTGCAGTCACCTGTGCTTGCTGCGAACAAGCGACTCCACCGCCCCCGGTCTCGCTCAGTGACTGGGATCAGGCACTTTGGGCTCCCTGGGTTTTTCTTAGATCTCTGTTTTGGCACGATTCTCTTTTCTTTTAGGTTTGTGGTGTTTTGGTTTTTTTTTTTTGCAAGCATGATTTTTCAGCTTCTGCAAGGTGAACACTCGTCCCCGAGCCGATTATCGCAGCGGTGAAGGGCAGAACCCTGCTTTGTGCCAGAGACTCCCCGGCTGCTCTCGAGGGCCCCTGCGCGTCCCTCCTCGCTGCGGCGCTTTCATGGTGCTCTTGATGTGGGGATGTTTATCTTCGTACCCACTGGTGCATCTCTCAGCTCAAGTGCTTTTACTCAGACTGTGAAACCCACTGTAGTCTTGTCTTTGTTAAGAAGATAAGCTACAGCAGGAAAGCAGCAGCAGCAGCAGCAAGAAAAAAATTCCTCTGGTGTGTTCTATCTTTTTCTCCCAAGGAATATCACACAACTAGGACAGCCACTGTAATGCTAATAGACAAATCAAAACTCTGAGGAGCAAAATAGAAACATCCAACTATATTTAATAAGGGAGGGTTTGTGTGTGTTTGAAAGCTCACCAAAAAAAAAATCTAGATATTAAATTGATGTCCTGGCACTTGTGCAGTGTAATGGGCAGATTCAATTAACAGAAGAAAATATGTCCAGCCTGTAGTGTGGGCTAAGCAGCAATAAAAAAGCAAATCAATTTTTCAGGAGTTTCAAAGCCTGGTGCAGATTTCCAGAAGGCAGAAGCCAAAAATATATTTATTAAAAAAGACCCTAAGGGCTCAACAGTGTCATTTTAACCCAACTACTGCACCTTCAATATGATGAAGTGTCACGATACTTTGAGAAATACTTTGTAAATAATCCATTTACATGTATAGATATACCATGTTCTATGTGTATAAATAAATGCATGTGCTTCTGTTGCATTTATACAATGCCTTTGATTATTTGAAGGAGGTGCAATGGTAAAAAAGACACATATCAAGCTCAGTTGTATTCCTTTGCATTCTCAGATACCCAGTGTAACAGTAGGGTGGGGTTTTCCATATGGCATTAAATTAGGGAACTGAATATGTTTATACGCATATATATGTGTGAGTGTGTATATGTCTCTATATGCAGATGAATGTGTGCACACACATACATGTAAATATGCGTGTTGATGGTTTATTTGCAGAATATTCCAGATGTAACTCTACCAAAATTCCTGGTTTGAGGTTCTTAGGCTGAAATTAGAGTTTATCCAGCCATTCCAGTGCAGAACCAAGAATGGCAGCTCAGACTTCCACAGTTCCCTCCAGTCATACATAACAACCTTTAAAAATCCATGGGTGGGGAAGCTCCTACCCCCTCTTTATTTTTTAATCCTACCTAAAGCATAGTTATGACACATTGAAATCAACTACAGAACTCCTGGATGAATAGAATAAGGACTTCCATTTAAAAAAAAATAAAAATATTAAGGGATCCATTTGAGCTTTTGGTCACTCATTGGCTGGATCAAATCTAGAAATCAAGAGCAGCAAATCCTGCTGCCAGCCATGGACTCAACCTGCTTCAAGGCCTTCAAGGAAGCTGTCCAGGGTGGGAGGGTTGGAATGAGATGAGTTTCGTGGTCCTTTCCAGCCCAAACCATTCCAGGATTCTATGATTCTGTTGCATCAACAGGGAGGCTCTGACACTCAGCCAGCTTCTTACATTTGCAGGAGGGATTTTTACTGTCTCTTTTCTTCCCCTCTTTGTTTTTCCACCACCGTTGTTGACAAAAAAACAGGTGATCATAAAATGTTTCCCTGTGTTCAGGCAGCAAACCAAGAAAAAATAATTTTCTCTTGTTACACTGAGCCACAGATTTATTTCCCCAAAGAAACCCATGCGTGACTGCAAAGATAAAATAAATAAAAAAAGAGAAAAAAAAAAAAAAGAGGAGTGAGCAGCATGGTGGTGATGATTAAGGTGCCCTTCCAAGAAATAAATAAATAACCCCAAGCTCCCAGCACCTCCACGTAGGTCACACCACACCCTGTGTCATTACACGGCCTCTCTGTGTAATCAGGATGGGAAAGAGCTCGGCAGAGTGAGGACCTCCCATTTCAAACCCCCAGTGTTAGAGACAATATACACCCAGCTGGCAGGATGGATGTAGTTTTTATTTAAAACACAGACAAACACGCACACAGAGGGAAAGAAACCCTGCAAAGCCAAATTTGCTTCTAAATCTATTTACATTTGGCGAGGCTTAAGACACACCTTGAACCATCTTTGCTGTTTCCGTTCCTTTTTCCTTTGAAGTTGCAAGTTCTACATAAGCCCTTCAGAAGAAAAAAAAAAAAAAAAGAAAGAGAGAAAGGGAAAGAAGAAAAAAAAGAAGTGTGTAAAGACACCATTTGTGATATGTATTTTTTAATAATGACATTTTAAAAGGTTGAAATGTTGTGGCGTCTTTTGCAAAGTTATGCCATTTAAACAAGATAACATGGCATTTTACCATTAAAGACAAGACCCTCTTTTTCACTCGTACCTTTGAACAGCTTATCATTTTGCAATAATATCCTTCAGCTATGCAGTTCTGTTCTTTTTCAAATGGAGGACATCTCTTCTAATTGTGCTTATGATACCAATTAGCATTGGGATTTTCTGCTTTTATTAATAAACAGCCTTTCTTAAGAGCACCATAGCTGTCCCAAATATTTTCTTCTCCTATATGGGATTCGGGAAAAAATTGTAATTAATTCTTTTTTCAGTGAAAAAGCAAAGCTATTTTTAAATTGTATGCATGATAGAATTAACAAAGTGTTAGACAATTAACAGTCGTTCTTTTTAGTTGTTGTTGTTGTTGTTCTTTAAAATGCAGATCCAGTTTAATACTGTTTTCCCCTTCATCCTTTTCTTGTGTCCTAATTGTTAGCTAAGTACTGTCAGGGCTGTGTGTTATCGGCCAAGGCAGGTGTCAGGTTTAATACTATTAAAGATGCAATTACTCCTTTCTCAAGCACAGCTTGTCAGTTTAGCTCATCGATGTATATATCAATACAATTGTAAATGAAAAAAAAAATAAAATCTCTGTTTCCCATCCATAATTATCTTCTTGGTATCTTGCCCCTTATTTTGGAAATGTCCCTCTAACCTCAGTACATGGGAATCCTGGGAACATAATAAGCTGTGACAGTCTGAATGAGCTGCACAATCATATTCCTCAACTTAGAATCATAAAATCACTTAAGTTGCGAAAGACCCTTCAAATCACCCTAAAAAACAGCCAAGTGAGACCCTGAGGATGCTCTATGGGGCAACTTTGAACAAGGGCACCCATGAAAGCTTGAGGAGCTCACTGATTCCTTGGCATTAGGCCTGCATCAAGTAAGGGTGCTGGGAAAGTTGTAAGGGAAAATGTTGATTTATGGTGCCAGCACCCATAAAGGAGACGTGAATGCAGGGCTGGGAGTTCGTGTGCTGCCAAGCAGAGCTCCAAGTATCTGCTCTGGAAGCATCACAGGGGAAACCCTTTGAGTTATGTGGAGCCAATGGCTGAAATGCTCCTCTCCCGTCCTTGGAAAGCTGATGGGTTCAAAATACCGCTGTCCCCAATTGTACCTTTTGGATCTGGGTTTTTCTTCAGTCACCATTGCAGCTACTGTCCCAGAGAATGTGCTGGATGGATGGTTTAGTCACTAAAAATCGGACTCAACATTAATCAAAACTGTTCGCTAAATATGGCTTGAATTAATGAATCACTTTAACTAGCAAAGGTGGAAACACTGAAATAGGATTTTTTTGTTAATAACTCCTTAAATAACATACTTGCAAAGTTTCAAACTCATGTTTTCTTTTAAGCTCTGGATAAACCTTATTTTAAAGAAGCGTTTGGGAATCGGACATTTCATTTTGGACTGAGCATACTCTGTGTGACCCAGAATGAAGTACAGATGCACACAGACCTGCAATTTGGCCACCATTCAAAAAATCAATTATTCTCAAAGCTTACACTGTGCCCCTAGAAGGAAATTGTTCTCTGACCACTCCTGGTCAGATGAACCATGTCCTGAAGGGTATACAAACCATGAGCATGAGCAGGTAACAGTTTAACAGATCAAGTTATGGTATTTGCACATCTTCATCCAGCATCAGCACACCAAAGTTATTTTCACTCTGACACTTTCTTATTAGTCTACACTTTGTTCTTTTTCAAGATGAGTGCCCAGAATATCCACAGCCCATATTTATTACCATCCCAACTTCCGTCTTGCAGATTGGTCATTTCATCATGAGGATGATGCTCACTGCCAGGTCAGCTTCCATTTACTCTGGAAATGTGCAGATATTCTCTGCTGTGGGACCTAATCTCCAGCCCAAGAGCTTCTGAGCAAACACAGATGAGAGTTCAGAAAAAAATATAAAATGTAATGGGCTATTTTCATGGAATCCCAGAATGGTTTGGGTTGCAAGGGACCTTATTTCTCATCTCATTCCAACCCCCCTGTCATGGTCAGGGATATCTTCCACTAGACCAATTTGCTCAAAACCTCATCCAACCTGGCCCTGAACACTTCCAGGGATGGGATATTTATGGGAAATATGTGCTCCTTCACTGTTTTGTCTGAGAATTTCATGATCAAAAAGCATTTCCAGCAATGGAAACTTTGAAAATAATCCTCCAAATATGCGGGAAAAAAAGCTAATGTCCCTCCCCAAGCTCTTTCTGCTTCCTAGTGATAAAATTCAAGGCCAAAAACCTCCCCGAGCCCAACACTGCTCCAGCATGTTGTTCTCTCCACCCTGACATTGCCACGACAGGGGCCACGATTTCAGTGGCACGTCTGGAATTCAGCTCATCCTATGCACATCAGCCGGTTGCTTCCGTGCTGGGAGCAGAGTGGGAAGAGAAGGGCTCTGTTTTGGGATCATGACTCAGTTGTTTCCAGGCATCCTTGTTTAGTGACAGTGTTCCCCTGCTCGGGTGGGTCACATGTGTCCCCTCCATGCCGTGCCGGTGTCTGCACAGGTTCAGGTCTCTCCCGGAGGATGCTCCGGCTGCCGGTTCGGCAGTGCACGGCTGGAGACTGACAACTAATGGTTAGTTTGCAAATAGCTGCATGAGAGATCAGAGAATAACTTGTGAGGGGTGGGGAAAGAAGGGAGGAAGGGAAATGACTGGTAGTGCTTAATGGAAATTGATTCGTGTTTAATGTTTATTTAGTTTGATGTTCGTTCTCAGAAATGGGGTTCTTAGTGCAGCGTTTTGTTCATGGGGTGTCAGGATCAGGCAGGGTAGTAGAAACTGTGACTGTAATTAGAAGGGCCTTATAGTCATCTCAAACTTAACTTCTCCAAGCTTAATTCTCTTCTCAACCCAGGACAAATCAGAAATAGTTTCATTTCCATTAATACAGATGCAGAGATGCTGCAGGAAAAGCTCCTATAGGTACCACTGTCTGGCCACCAACATCTGCAGATGGCAGTGGGGAGTCTTCAGTGGAAAAGGCTGTAAAATGGGAGCTCTGGGAGAGCATAGGCGATTTTGGAAGACAAGGCCAGAGGAACTGTGTGTGTGTGGGCTAGTAACAGACTTTGTGTCCAGGAAGGGTAACAGAAAGGTTAAAAAAGGGGTCCTGCTGCCAGGAGACCCTCCAAGCTTCTCCACCAAGGGCTGAGAATGACAGCTCTGTGAGTGCAGCAGGGAGGAACCTGAAGGAGGAGGCGGCTACGAGACACTTTCCATTCTGTGGGAGCTACCTGGGAGCTACCTGGCTACATCTTTTCCTCACCTTTGAGATTTGCCACCTGTGAATTTTGGCTCTGAAATTTGCTGTCAGGATGCCGTTGTGCTTCTGCTCTGCTATAAAACCCTTTGCGTCATATTGGCAATAGCATTTGATTGTTGCACTTTGATATCACTGAATAGGTAATCAGACCACTCTTTATTTTAGCCTGAGGATATGTCTTTGATTTGTAGAGGTTGGCCATTTCTTATCTGAGTTTGAAAATGGGATTATTTAAATGTGTATTGATGTTTTTCATGTGGTCTAACTGTGCAGTTCAACATGGTAATTCAACTCGTAGCTATACCAGATTGTTATCTAATCTGATAAGATATGAACAGCACAAAGCCAAGATGATGAAACAATCGGGATTGTTGACTCACTGGGGTCCTGCTAAATCCAGTCTGCTTTCATACTTAATTATCCTGTCAAGTTCCTCGAATCTTAGCTCCTCCAGCACTGCGATGGAGAACGGTGGTAGTGACACCACTTGGTGAATACATAAGTTGATCAAAATAATTTCAGCAGATACAATGGCTATTTATGCCTCAACTGTGATATGAGAAGCTACTGATTCAAATACCCTAGACTGCAAAATTGTCCCTCTTAGCATTTCTAGGTTCACTGAAGGCTGTTATTAAAGGCCCCTGGAAGTTAATGTTTTTTCTAACATGAGCTGCTTCCTGACTGTCTCATACCAGAGGGGGAAAAGAGCAAGTGAAAATTAAGCCTTCCTAATTTTCTCCCTAAACTGGTCTTTACCAGCTCCCTACAGCAGGCACCGTACCTGACCCTTAAAACAGCTGGACATCTACAGCCCATTCCTCCTGATGCTGCTTACTTCATGTTTTATTCTTATTATGACTGCAACTTTTATTCAAAGATAATGAATCTGTATTAATTAGATATAAAAGATAAATTTTAAAGCCTACCACCACAACTTGAAAATAACTCATGTTTTCACTTATTTTTTTGACTGTCTATAGGAGTAATCATAAGAGTAAAAGTTGCATCACAAGAGGTAATGGCAGAGGTAATGATGTCTATAGCAGATTAAAATAGGTATTTCAGGTATTCAAGAAAAGTAACATTAAGGATCAAGCAGAAATAGCTGAAAGATTTTAATGGTCTGAATTGAAATCATACTCCTGTAAGTTTTACAAGGGTCTTGTCTTTGCTGTTAATTTGAGGTCTGCATTTTGCTCTTAGTCAGTATTAAGCTGTAGAGTAATCTGGGTATGAAGGACACCCACTGATGATGATGTTTTAAGTATTCAGAGAAGAAAAAAAAGGGCCCATAAGTGTTCAGAGAAATCCCAAAGATCAAAATATCACTGTGTCAAGCATCTTCAGCTGATTAACTCACTGGCAGATTCACCTGCGGATGTATCTGAAGCAATCGTTAAGAGCTTTGTTATGGTGTAGAGCAGCCAGTCAAGCATCCTTGTATTTAAAATCGACTCTAAAATATATCCAGATATTGAAAGATGCTGCTTTATCTACTCAGTGTGTTTTAAAAGGAGAGCCACTGCTCTGATTAAAACCGTTATCAACTGTGAGACTCAGTGATTTAGATCAAAGCCATTAATGTCCCCTTTGAGAGGCAGCACCAGGTAAAAATACCCAGTTTTCAGATCACTGAGCACCTCGCAGTGAAGGAAGGGCCATGGAAACTTCTGGCCATGAATAGTACAGGAGCCTCAATCCACCAGATTTTCATGTGGGTCCTCTTGAAAATTGTAGCTATTATGTTTAAATTAATTATGCTATTTTCTGTTGAAATTGCAGAGTGCTGTGTGGGAGAGCCTTGTCCAGCCCCAGTGCACACAGAGTGATGGGAGGTCCTGCCCTGGACTTTCAGAAAGGCTGTAATTAGCATGGAAAGGAAAGACCAACTGTTGTTTGAAAATGTTAGTGCTAAAGGTCTCCTTTAAGCTGGTGTCTGTAGTAGAAACCTGTATCTCTCGTATAAACTGAAGAAAAAAAAATTGTTGCTTTTCTGTTCTGTTTTATTCCTCCCCTGCTGTGGGGATCTGGGCCTTTTAGAGGCTCTTAGAGATGCGTTTGAGCCTGCCCTCCCACTCAGCCCACTCCCTGCCTCCATCCATACCATTTCTCCAGCTTTCCCATCCCATTTCCACGGAGCTGTGATGCCACGAGCCTTTCCCAACCCCTGCTGCTGACTATCTCTCTCCCACCCGCTCCCCAGTCCCACTTCATCCTTCCACTGAGGCACTCCACCAGCGAAGGATGCAACACAGATCCAAACCAGCCTCAGGGGGAAATCAATGGAGATTGATCAACAACTGCCCTGTGAAAGAATAAGGTGATGGGAAACCCCCCTGCCTGGGCACACACTGAAGCTGTGAGTGACCCCTCTGCTTGGGACTGCCACCACTGGTGGGACCCCAACCTTGTGTTTGTCCATAGAGCTATAACTGCCTTCAGCACCACAGACAGAGAGACAGATAGATAGCAGAGCAGATTGATGCAGCAGCTGCAAAGAGAGTGCTTTCTCCAGGGATTAGAGCCTGAGAAACCCAGTTCTGTTCACATACATGACAGGGTTTCAGAGCTGGGTAAGCAAAGGTGTGTGAGGGGATGGGGTTAGAGTTGTGTTTTTCTCTGCCTGTCCAGATTCTTTGCATTTCAAAACCAGGGGTTGATCAAGGCAGGAGCCACGTTCATAACTGATGTAGCAGAACTCTGTAAGCTCATACCCCTGGGGCATCCATCCCTTACACCTTCCCACTGGCAGACAGATGCAGAGCATCACACCTTGGGGTCCACTTTAGTGTTTGGGCTGAGCAACTTTTGCTCATTTGGGACAGCACTGAGTATTTATTTACTCTTTGTAGGTATAAACCCTCTCCTCATCGGATTCATCTTCCACTCCAAGAGCTCCTTTGTGTGGCTGCCACCTCCCCGGGGCTGCTGTCACATTTTCCCTGTGCACGTGGACCTGGTGGTGACCCTCATTCCCAGCCACACCTGGGCTTGCTGATGAGGTTCAGAATGCCTTAAAATAGGTTAATTTGTAGGAAAGTGACAGAAATAAATTGCTGGCACTTTCGTGTGCTGATAAGTTTAACCTTTTTTTTCCCTGAGCAGCTAAATTGCCAATCATCCGGAAACACACTGGAGTTCACCCGTTACATAAAGGAAGCTGTTAGTCTCATTTAAAACAATATTGACCTTTTTCCTGTCCTTTCCATTTTGACTAAATTACAGGGTACATTTTTTGAAATGTGGCTTTTGTCTGACTGTAACCAGGTGACCCTGATTTTTCCTCCTTTTTTTTTTTTTTTCCCTCACTTACAGCTTTCAATCTTTCCTTTCTAGTTCCAACACATTTCTTAGTTTAACCACTGGGATTTTCAAATCCAGAGACATTTAAAAAAGAGTTTGCATGATGCATATATTTTCCAGTTCACCTGGAAACTACAGAAAGCTGAGCTGGTGCACCCTGAAATACATGGTGTGGGAGTAGCAAGGGGTACTATGAAAATGATTGCAAAGTGTCTCTGTTCTTCCAAATTCAGATCAGTGAATGTGTATGAGCTTTCAGTTTCACTCAAAATTAATTGCAGATGCAACATTACCAATAGATTGTCTTCTGGGAGAGAAAACATTCCTGCCAGCAAAGAACTGGGGTTTTTCCTTGTTTTTCATTATTTCCTGCAGAAATACAAAGGGACAGAATCTCCCTGCTCCACCTTCCTTCCTTCCTGGTCAGTGCCCAGTGGCCACTTGACATCAACAGTATTTCCCCAGACAGATTTGAAGCCTCAGCTGGGGTAAATCCCTTCATCTCCATCAGCTGAGAATCTGAACAATCCCCCTGTACATTCATGAAAGTGCTTATGACATTTGTTTCTTGCATTAATTTTTCCTAGACAAAACCTAAAAATATTCCCATGTACGTTCTGCTGGCTCTTGGCTCATATAGAAATGTGTCTTCTAATGCCAAACCAAAATTAATACAGGCATTACAGGCATTTGTGTGATTCAGACGTATGGTGGTTCTTTATATTATTTTTTCTGAAGCACTGAAGTGTGGGTTTTTTCCCCAGTTGGTCCTATTTTAATAGTTCCAGGGGTTTTTTTGCAGGAATGCTGAGATGTAGGAATCTTTAGAAAGGTTTAGGATTCCCTGGCAAGGGAAGCATTGATGCTTCCATTAAACTTAGAAAATACAGGCCTCTTGTGTGTGAGCATTTATCCCACAGGTTTGATGCCACAATACTGAGAGGCCAAAGGGAACGTGTCTTCCAGCTTTAACCCCATCTCTTCAATATTTGATTAATCTGAATCAGTGACATTGAAAATGGCTTGAAATATTTAATCATCTAACAGATATTCAGAGACTAGAGTGCCTTTCAAATCACACTGCCAACAGAGAAAATAATTTTTTCAATTGCTTACTGGTACAATGTTCAACCCATCTGGGAAAATATTTGGGTTGCATTGCGGGGATTTGATTGACTCTCCTGCCAATACCAAAATTTTAATAAGCTACGAAGGGACAAATTATTCCAACCACCACCTCTATGTTTTGTGGCGAGGCTTTGGGAGGGGAGGGAGATGCTTTGCACTCGACTGCAGGTGCGGCTGTGGCTGCGGCGACTACGTGGGCTGCAGGCAAACAAGTTCCTGGGGTTAATCAGCACGTGCTCCTGCAGTGTATCCCTGCCTCTGCCTCTCCTCCTTGCCTTCCCGGGAGATGAGCAGCCCAAACCCTCCTCTGAGGGACAGAAGCATTGCATTTTCCCTTTGGGCTGGTGGACCTGCAAAGATGCTGCCTCGCCAAAGGTTTTGGGGCTTTTATTTGATTCTTGTAATGCTGGTAGAGCAATTTCTTATCTTTCAGTTCTTTCAGAGCATAGGATCCAAATATCCCTTTAGAAGCGCTCGGTGCACTGATGTGCACACTGGACTTTCACAGTGACAGGAATAAAATTGCCCTCCCTGCTCTCTGCAGCCTTGAGACTGCCTAGTTTTACTCAGCATTCGTATGTGCCTCCGTGTAAAATTGCCCCGCACAATTATTCAATCTCATGGCAACTATTCAGTTTGCAAAGCAAAAATAATCATGTGATTACCCTGCAATTAGCTGATAGTTACTAATCAATTACATCTGCAGAGTTTGCCTTCCACTGAGGAGGTGTGTGGTGGTGGTTTACGGGTGAAACTCGGTGCCTGCCCCGAGCAGTTTACAGACCTCCACCTGAGCAGGTGCTGTGTCTGGAGGAAGAAATATGGGACTAAACTATCTGAGTTTAGTGGCAGGAGTCAGACATCACGGTGTTGGAGCGGTGTGGGAAGGATGGGCCTCATCTTGTTATGGAGGGATTTATGGTGAACAGGTTGGCTGCAAAAACGGGTTTGAAAGAGGCCTGAGTAAAGAAAACAAATGCATTATTTCCAAAGGCTTTCCTGTGGTCACTTGTCTTCTCCAGGCTTAGCACAGCCAGGGCTGCTTCATTCACCGGAGTGGTTTGATGCCCTGCAGTAAAAGCAAGCACAAAGTTATGTGTGTTCTGCAGGTATTTATTTACCTTGATATTCCTGGAGAGATGAGCATTACAGTCCACAAAAAGTAAATATTCATGTGTATTGGCAGTGCAGGTTTACTTCTCTGGCATGTGGCTGTAAGTGAGGCACTGGGATACCTGTCCCCTCCCTGACAGTGTCCAGGCCTGGAATATTTGCAATTGGTGAGAAAAGAGAATTAGAAAATACCTTTGAATAACCACAAAAATCTGAGTCCTTCATCTCTGGACACACCCTCAAAAAACTCTCCTAGAACATCCGTGGCTGGAGCTGGAATGTTCATTCAGTGCACGGAGAAAGGGATGATTTTGCAATATAGGGAGCAGTGCTCGGAAAACTGAAGGGAGAAGTGAAGCTGTCGGCAGGTTTGAAGAACAGTTTGATAAATATTTCTGCTGTGAAAGAAGGAAGTAAGACATGACAAGAATAGAGATGTGTCCGTGAGAAGTTAGACAGGAATTCAAAGGGATTTGAGCATGATGCTGCAGGGCAGAAGCTTATTTTTGAGAGAGAAGGGGGGAGAGAGTGAAAATACTATGGAAGAGGGAGAGGGACAAACCCTGAGGTTATAAATCAGGAAGATCCATGCTCGAGGGAGAGAGAGGAGGGAGGTTTAAAGGCCTTTGGGCAGAAAAACCTGTAGTCGGGTGCAAAAACTTGTCAGCTGCCCAGCCAGTCGTGAAGCCTGGCAAGACCGGGCCGTGGTCCCTCTGCTCTGGTCCTGGGTGGCAGCTGCCAGCTCTGAGGACCACGGTCCAGCTGGGACGAGTCTCACTGCTGGGAAATGGGGCTGCATGCTCGCACCCCATCCCCTCACACCTGCACAGCGTGGGTGGAATCCGTCCTCTCACCAGCTCCTGCCTCCCTCCCTCCCTCTCCATCAGCCGAGCCTCCTGTTAAGAAAGATCCCGACGACACCATTAAAAACGCCGTGCGTCGATTGCGAATTCATTGTTCGCTAAAAGCTAATCCTGGCGCGGGTAAACACAATGGCCCCTTTTTTCCCCCAGCCTGACGTTTCATTTACACAAGAGCTGGAGCCGCCACACCGGCGCTGCCACGCAGCCGTCAAGCATTGATTGTGCTATTCAGCGGGATGGCTCAATAATTACAGCCCCGGATCTCCAAACCCCACCAAAGAGCAGGCTTACCACCGCCAGCCTTTGTCACTAATTGTCCTTCAGGATACTTGAGATGAATTAACGTGGCTTACATTTCCCTGGTTTTCCTTTCCCTTCTATTGGGTTAATATAAAGAGAAATCTTTCCACTTAGCGGAGCTGGACGGATCACACAAGTGTAGCATTGACTGTTGACAGCACTTCATAAGAAAACCCTCTGACTGCAAACTGTCTCATTGATATGTTCAACTTGACACATGGGATTGATTTTTGATTGTTTTACAAAGCTCGCCTGCGCATGTTTTCATTATCAAGGCTGGGCAGTTTTCATACCAACACTTAGAAAATGTTAGAGCTATTAATATAATTTGATATCATCTATACTGCATCTAATTGTAACAAGTAACCCAACAAATTAAGCCTCTTTCACCAAAGCTCTCCAAAATGGATTGCACTCCTAATTATTCTCTTAGTTTGTTTTGTTTGGGGATGCATGATAAAGCAGCAAAATTATTTTAGCTCAAACTTTTCAATCCTGCTTGTTGTGAAGACAGAATTAGGGCTGAAAGCTTTAAATTCAAGACAGGCAAACGCAATCAGTGTCGAATCCACGCTTATTCCAAACAACTTCATCAGGACCTGGATCAGCTCCCACGCAGACTGTGCCGGGCTGCAGCTCAGGAGGTGATGGCACTCACAGGGAAAGGACATTGTCAAACATTCCCTGCACACGTGGACCGGCTGGATTCATCCCTGTCTTTCATTTATTAACTCTGCAGTCCCTAACTGTCCCTGTAGTCACCCTGCAAATCCCATTCCCTCTGCCTCCAGGCCCTAATCCACCCTTCCCCTTGCTCTTTCCCATCTTTCTCTGCTACATCTGCCTCCCTGATCCTCCAGAAACCACAGAAAGGAGCTGTGATGTTCTTTCCCATACAATCATTGTGCCCCTGCTGATGGGAGTCTTTGCACAGCAGTGGCCTGGAGCCAATCCGAACTACCTCTGAAATTTAGGAACAACTTCCCTCCCTCCTAGGACAGATAGAAGCCATGGGTTATGGTTGAGTACCATGACTGCTGTGGGTAGCTGGCCCACGTAGGGAATAAGCTCCTTCTGCTGGTCCTGTTTAGCAGTTACCCTTCAGAAAAAACCTGCCTGCACTGCCTTTGCCTTTTTTTAAATGCCATATGTAAAAGGGAGGAACGAAACCATCTAAGCTGAATTTTAGAAGCAGGAGGCCCACAGTCCATATGTAGAACTGTTGCAGGTTTTGCTCCCTCGTTCGTGTTATCCACTTACGCAGCCGGCAGGATCACCCACTCGGGAGCCCAGCAGCACAAGCTGACCAGGCAGCTTAGATTTCACGAGACTGTCCTTTTCTTTTTTTCCCTCCAAACACAAAAAAAAAAAAAGATTTCCATCACTTCCCCCTCCCCCCAGCTTTTTTCCTCAATAATTAATATTTTTCAGTGCCTCGCATCATTTTTCTGAACCCAAGGTACAATTGCTTCAGTCACCATCAGCTCATCAGCTGGGCAGGGTCTGGGAATATCCACTCCTGAACAAATGCACAGCTTTGTTTTCTTTTCATAAGAAAGCATGGCCCTAAACAGTGTGTAAACACTCTCCTGTGACTGTGCACCCTCTTCATAACCCCTTCCACTCGAACAAAGTGATTGTCTGAACTGAAATCGCTTCACTGAGATGATTAAATTAGTTCCTACGTGCCAGAGATGTACAGAGGTCTTGACATTTATATTTGGGTATTAGAGTCTGACATTCAAATGTATTCCTGTTTGAAAACAGTGTAATTTAAAAAGGAGCATAAAATCCATTAGTGTAATAGGGAGAGAGGGCGATGCTTTAATTTGTGGGGGGCTGTGCAAAATGATCATTTCCAGGGGCTGCAGCAAGGGCAGAGCTGTGCTGGCTGGGCTGTTACAGGCAGGGATGTGCTCCCCCAGCGTCCCCAGACACACCAACACCCCAAATATCACACCCACAGAACCCAGGATAAAACCAGCCGTGGGCTGCACACGGCTGAGATGTCTCGAAACCACTGTGGGTTTGTTTTGACAGGATACAATCCGCTATTTCTTCCTGCAGCTTGAAGCACACCTGTGGCTGGGTTGTCAAACCAGTGTCTCCAAAAAGGCAAAACAAACAAATAATGCCATTCTCAGGGACCCCAGCAAGTGATAAGTTGCCATACGTGTGCAGGCAGGTTATCTCAAATTCACCCAGCACCCCTATAAAGAGAATCTGACCCAAAATTAACTTTTGTATTATGTGATATGGATGTATAGGATGTTGGTTGCCAATAGTTAGGATTCAAAATTATATGTTTTTTTAGTATCTTTGGCCCAATGCTACACTTATTTAACAAGTTTATTAGAGTCCTCTATCAGAATCCAAATCCCATCTTTTCATCATGGCTTGGGTACCCAAACAGAGTCTCTTTTGCCTGGAAATAGGATTTTTAACACAAGCAGTTCTGTCACTTTTCAATGTTATTTAGAACGAGTGAATGCAAATGACATTATTCAATTTGCAGAAGCGGTTTCATTCATGAGGTGACATTAACATCTGGTACCTAAAGGAAACATTGTTCACCAACTAAAATAAAAAGAAGTCTGATTGATAAATTCCTGAGAGCAAATTCCCCCGCTACCCCAACAGTGAAGCAGCCCAGTAGCTTCATTCTTTTTCATCAAAACACAACTCTCTGTTGGGATAAATGTGTTTTTCCCAGGACGTCCCTCAAATGTAGGGGGAGGAAAGAATTTTAAAGTCTGGGCTGGAGCACACGAGCATTGCATGGAAGAAGGAGCCTGTGAAAAACGTGTTTGCCCGTGTTTTGCTGGTGTGTGTCTGCACATATTTATTATTCTCATCTGCAATATTGATGACCAAGGACCGATCTCGCTGCACATGCGTCTTCCTCCCCTTCTCCTGACTTGCGCAGCTGAGAAACGCTGGCATTTTTTTATTGCTGTTTTCCCTTTGAGCAGTGAGCAAAACGCCCTGATGGCAATGCCAATTCATTTTCCCAGGTGAAAAGAAAAAAAAAAAATATAATAAAATAAAAACTGTAGAGGAATCAGGGCAGGCCACTGCAATCAGTAGCGACCAGAGCTGGAAGACATTGTTCTGGCTGTTTGGAGCGGGTCAGGAGAGGGGGATATATCCTGAATGTTAAATATGAGGATTTTGTTATGCAGGGGAACCCTCATTTTAAAGTAACGGGATAAAACCACGTTCAGGATCAAGATGAGCCTTCAAAATAGTGAAAATTGCTCACACAGCTCAGATCCAGGTATCTCTGCTTTGGAAAAACAACTCTTAATTAATTGGGAAAAAATTGGCACAAGAATAAGTGTGAATACACAAATGTATACACGGGTGTGAGTACGTATACATAATACACTTATTTATTATGCACATGCTGGGGGGTGTGTGTGAGTGTGTGTACGAATGATAAGAATAATGAGATATAACAAAAATGAGGGGAAAATTATTCTGATCTTTCGTAACCCATCTAGGCTGGGCAAATTATCATTCTGAGCAGTCTGAAAACAGAAAACTAAGCATAATAGACATTAGGGAGACATATTTAAAAAATGAATTAAGGAATAAAATGCACAGAGACGGAATGCCATGTTTTGTTATGTCATTCCCTGCCTGCCTTTCTTCAGGAGAGAGATTTCAAATAAAATTCAAAGACTGTACTCTTAAATAAACAATGAAAATTGAAAATAAGCTTCCTTGTTAAAATATATATATATATTTCCTCTCTCTTTTTTTTTCTTTTCTTTTTTCTTAAAGCAATGCAGTACTGTGCAACGCTACCAAAACCAAAAAAAGAAAAGGAGGGCATTAGGTATTAGGATTCCAAAAGGGATAGTACATCTTTAATGATACATATGATAATTAAAGAATACAATAAACACAATTAGCATATGTTTTAAACAGTTTATTAGTGAAGCTTACCATAAAATCAGAATATATAGAGCTCCAGGGTTTGTTGGGATAACAGCTTCTAATCCTTAGAGTCATAAAATCCCTGGCTTGGAAGAAATGGGCATCTTTAAAATGATTGAATCAGCAGGCCTCGAGTGAAAACACACAAATTAGCAAACTCCAGCAGTTGGGCACCGTGAGATGCTGCAGCGCACGGAGGTGAAGTCGTCGCTGCCACTGCCCCAGCAGCTCTGATGGAGCTCAGCAGGGATGTGGTGCTGCGGTGGACATCGAGGAGATAATGACTTTAACTCCTTCTAGGCCAGGGATATCCAAAAAAATAAAATAATAATAATAAATATTATTTTAAAATCCGCCTTTATTTTGCAAATAGTCGTCACGGGGAGAAACGAATGCCTGAATATGCGATGGGTATAAGGGAGGTCACGGGCTCGCAAAGCGCAGTGGGGGTGCAGGGTTTGGGCTGCCTTTCCTCCCTCCTTCCCAGCCCACAGCATTCCTGCAAGGCTCTGCAGGGCCATGGAGGGGGCAGAGGGTGGGTGGCCCCCACCCAGAGTGATGCAGGAAAGCTGGGACCCAGAGGACTCACTGCAGGAACAATTAGGAGTTTAAAACTTGAATAATCCCATTCCCCAGTCTGAACAGGGCTCTGGCCACTCTCACACAGCAGACAACACTCTTGGCAGTGGCACTTTGTATTTCCTGCCCTTGCCTTTTTTCTTTTTCCAGTGTCCATATTCCCCCTTTATCTCTTCTTTCTTTCTGACTTAAGTTGGCTTTTTTTTTTTCCTGCTAATGATTAACATATAAGCTCTTTACATTCATCTCCCTACTGTAGAGATAATTTCTCCTCTCTTTTGTTATTTGTTTGTTTGGAGGGGGCAAAGATGGGTTTAATCCTGCAGTTGGGAAATTTTACGTTTCTTTCGAGCAGCAGGGAAGGCTTCTGATGACAGTCAGTGTGGGCTGAAAGGAATGAAGCTCTGCAGAGTTTTTTTGAAGGGAAGGGGCAAATTGTCAACTTTATAATGATTCCTCATCAGCCATGATGACTTCCCAGCTCTGCAGCAAGGGAGAAGAATAGCAGTCGAGCGGTGTTTGAACACATTCTTATGGGGAAATTAGAGTGTTTGGATCCCGAAATTAAGTCTGGAGACAGCCAAACCTCTCCGTGAAAATGGGAGCTTCTCTTGAGTGAAGGCATTTCGCGTTTGCTCAGCTCCTGGTCTAATCTGAAGGAATTCAGTGCAGTGTGAGCATTTGGCTTTTCCTGCTGCATGGCAGAACTGGCGGGCACGGCGCTGCTCTGTCTTCAAGTGCTGCCTGCTAATTTGGGTGGCTGGGAACAAATTCTTCTGAGTCGTCTTAAACATGCAAGGAATACTGAAAACACCCTGTCTGTGTGCATGTG
>JAYRBT010000054.1:8661470-8731436 GCA_036023395.1 Myiotriccus ornatus
GAGCTGGAGGAGAAACGAAGGTCCAAAAAGATGAAGTGACTTCTCCAAGGTCAAACAGCAGGACGGTGGCAAAGGCAGGAATATAAACATGAATTATATTGTCAGTCTACTAGAGGAAAAGGTTGAAATGCAGCTCATTTTTTTCCTGTATTTAGACCCAGCTTGACGTATCTGACCTCTATTCAGCTGGCCAAGGTCCAGGGAAAGAAATATGAAAAATAGGATTCCCTGTCTGCTCTGGGGAAAGAGATGAAGGTAAAGTGACGTGTGTCATGGGTTAACTCCACAGCACTGGAGTTTAAGCAAACCAAGGAGTGAGCCAGGGCCTGGTTAACTGGTTTTTCTATTGACTTCACTGGGTTTGAGTTACGTTTAAAGGGATAAAGGAATTTGGCCCAGCAACCTGGGAGGAAGAGAGGGAATGTAGCAGCACCAATTTTTTTACTGTGGTGTTTCAGCACTGACATTCCCGCACTAGTTCCTTGCTGTCCGTGCTCTCCAGACACCAGACTCAGCACAGTACAATGAGGTCCAATCACAAGACCTGAATTTTAGCTCCATCTCCAGCTTTTAGTAGAGGAACTCAGCATCCAGTGGAGCATTCACAGCAAACTGACAGGGAGGGGCAGAGAAAAAGCCACTTGGCATTTCCTCAGCCTGCACAACCTTCACCCAGGGCTTGCCCTTAGCTGGAGGAAGGCCCTGCAGACCTCCAGCCCTGCCTTGGCTTTACACACTCCTTTTGGGAAGGAGTTTATCACCTGGGAGGTGTAACAATGGGTGCAACCATCTGATTATGGACTGGAAAGCTACTCTTTTTCATCCAGGTGTAAGCATTAATGCATTTTATTCTCCTTAACCAACCAAACACGTGGTACAAGAATCTTTGCATTATGAATTTAAGGTCAATTTAGCATATGCAGAATATTGTCCTGTTCATTTTCCATTAGAATTTTATATTTGTTACTGAGAAACTCAGAAATGCTGGGTACTGAATTCAGCTGAAAAACAATTCTACACTGAATATTTGACTAAGACTTGACTTTAAACTGTGTTAGTTATTTTTATAGGTATTCTAAAAATAATACCATAGTGTTTATTACCTAACCCATATCACACAGAATTTGACATTTGAATGTTGAGGGCTCATATGTATGTTAAAACAGTGAGAAAATATGCACAGAAAAATTTCAAGGCTTCTGTAAAATAAAAATAAAAACCCCAGAAATGTATTATGAGCCCCGACTACATTGCAAATTGAAAAATTGACAGTGGTGGGCAACCTGTACACCAGCATTTATCAGCTTGGGTCCTCTGCACAGGCTCTTAGGATGCTCTCTCAGAGATTAATGTCTCTCAGCTAAGAACGTGCTATAAAAAAAACAAGGGATGCAGCTGATAAAATTAATGAAACAAATCATTGTTGTAAACCATTTGGTGAGGTGTGAATTTGAAAACTGGTTTCCTAATATTTGTAAAATAAACAGAAATTAATATCCATTAATATTATCATAATTATCTTAACTGAGAATGTTGAACTGTTGCCTGTTTTGTTCTTTTCAACTGCAGCATCTCACTGCAACTGTTTTTGTGGCTGGGGAATAATCTGCTTGTGTTTGCTGTAATGACACAAGAAATAAAATGCAGTAAAAGGAGTAAAATCTGAATTCCCTCCTCGGCAAAGAATATTTCCACAATCCATATATTTTTGGTAGCTTTCCTATATAAGATGCATTATTTCCAAGACCCATTTTCACTGCCACCTTGAGTCAGGCTCACAGGAGGAAGTAATTCTGCTTGATACAAAAACTTTCCCCCCAAATCTTAAAATGGTGCTGAGTGATCCTAAAATTCCTAAAGCCTTGGGGGGTGATGAAGCTGCTGTGGTGGCCTCCCCATGGGATGGGCCCTTCTCACAGCCTTTTCCACCTACTCCAGGCACTCCAGAGGCAAACTCCAGAGCTTCACATCTCTGTGCTTATCTGCCTTTCAGAGCATCTAAAATATGAAAAATGCGACATTTCACACAAGAAATGGCTTATTTTTAGTTTGGGAGATACCACAGCAGCTGGCTAGTGAAAACAGGCACTATGTGGTCTGAAGTTGAAACACCAACACTTCACAAATTGAAACCACAGACAGAAAAAGAGGGAATTTACTCTTATAATCAGCAAAGCAACGTGACACATGTTCACATCCCGTTAGTTTGTAGGGTTGTCATTTGCCAAATGCAAAAAATGTGGTGCCAGATGGTGCTGATGGGTGAAGGGACAAGAGTGTTCAGGCATCCTGGAGGCAGGACAGGCCGAATCCATCCCTTGGAGTTCAGACATCTCGGTGCTAATATCAGGAAGCAGCAGCTTTATCACGAGGAAGCCTCAGCAGCAAGATGGGAGAGTTTAACTTTGGCTCCCACAAGACTTAAGCTCTAATTTGCAGTTTGTTCGGTCCCACGTTAGTGTTTGCAAGCCTGCCCACATAGGGAGGGAACATATGTTTTAGATGAGATCCTTTCTTTGAAGATGTTTTTTTGAAGCAAAAAGAAACATTAAAGATTTCCTTCGCAAATATGTCCTTTCAAAAGCCTTTCCTTGTCTATCTCCTGCAGACATGAGTTAGTGTCTGTCCACCACATCACCATTAATGGTTGTGTAAAGTGTCCATCAGATTTGCTCCAGAGGGACTGGAATTATGGGGATAACTGCCTTTTCAACCCATTGGCTCAGCACCTTCATTAATTTGGCTTTAATAAAAATATTTCATCCAACCTGGGGGAAAAAAAAATAAATTTATGTTTTACCTCAGTATTTCCTAACCACTTCTATTATTATTCTATTATAGAGATCTCAAATGTTGTTTGGACACAAAAAATCTCTGAAGCAGTTCGTTTTGGAAGTGTGGAAGTGAAACTTTTTTTAGCCCCTTTTCCAGCCTGCCACGTTGCCATATTTACCACGGCGCTAACAGTTGTCAGAGATTATCTGGCTGAGTCACAGCTTTTATGGGCTCCACTCTGGTCCTAGAGACGTGGAGCAGCTCCTCTGCAGCCCAAGGTTTATGTTGGCATAAGCCAGTTCAGAATTCACCCTTCTGTTTACCATTTAGCTGAATCACCCCATCACAGACCAACTGTCATCTGTCACTCCATACTTTTAATGGTACATTGCACTGATGTTGTCTATTTTTTTTTCCCCTTCCCAGCAGCCCTGTCACTCTGGTATGTGCTAATCTCTTCTTCCAGGCTTCTGTTGCATCTCTTAATGAAGATGCCACTGCGATTTAGTTTATTTTTTTTATAAAAAAAGAAATATGGCAAGAGAGACTTTGTGGAGCTGGAGGCAGAATCAGATTTGCCCTGTAACTCAGACTGCAGACTAAACAGATCTTGGTCTTTTGGAAGTGCATCCCTAGATATGTTTTATCCATCCAGACCCAGGCAGGGCGTTATCTGGGGAGCAGAGGAGGAACCCCCCCACTCTCCTCAGCCAGAGCTCTCCGACTAAGTGCGTTGCGGAGAATTAATTAATTTTAAAATTACATTCCGCTCTCAATGCCAGGGCCTCGCTGCAGCTCCAGTGGACCAGAAATCTTTTCCCAGTGCTTGGCTTCCTTGCTGATTAACCCTTCTGGTGACAAAGGACATGGGTGGCCCTGGCAGGAACACCCACTCTGGTCCTGCTGCCCATCCCCAGGTAGGGAGGTGCAAGATGAGCCATGTACCCTTTTTCGTGTTGTCATGAACAAAAAGGGGAGAGCAATGCCTTGCAAAAGGCAGTTTGGCTGTGGGAGGAACTGCCCACCCAGGGCAGTAAAAAGCATTTCAATATCTTAATGTTTTCTCCTGCCCTCCCAGAGGGCTATGTGGGTGTGGAGGGAATTAAAGATACAACAACTTTCAGTGGGTTTTTCTACCTGTTTGTATACAGTTAGAATGATCATCTAATAGTTTTATCCTTTTATTATTACTATTATTTTTGCAAAGTTTTACAAAAAATTCTGAGGCTTGCTTATGGCCTTTCCAAAATCACCCATATGTATGCTAAACAAGCATTAACACTGAGCAGTGAATTTAGTGTGAAGTAGCACTCAGCCATTGTGGGTAGCGCCTGTGAATATGAACCCATCTGAGGGTCCCCACATTTTTTTGTCCCTGCAAAATGCAAGTTGACAATTCACGGCTCTGATGACTCCAAGTTCAGGGTGAAAATTGTTTCACTGCTTTGATTGCTGTATATATGAGACATAGAGTGTACAGAACTTGTAGAGGTCCATCTGGTAAGAGAAATAATACTGTGTCATTGCATAATATGTGTCTGGGTGTGCATGTATTTCTCTGTGCTCCTTCTTTGTCATGATTCCTCAGTTTAATTTAAATATGTGTTTCACTTCTCTCCATATTTCAGGTTTATTACAGAGTATGAAAATCAGGAAGCTTTTTGTTCACTTCATACATCTCTTCCAACAAAGCCAGACATCCAAACCCGGCACAGACTCCAGAGTGATTATTGTTACACATGATCTATGGAGCAGATAAATTACAGCTTGATTTTTATAAGGTATATTGAGCCTGCAGGCTTTGGCAGAAACAAAAACAAAACAAAATACAAAACCTTGCTTTAACTAGTAATTTGAGGAAATATGACAAACCTGACATGGAAGTCACAGAGCAAATAAATATGCACATCCATCATTTTGTAAAATAATGCCTTTGCTAGAGAGACCTCTGCTTGCTGCAGTCTGCAGTGTAAAATTTCTTCGTGGTTTACTAGCCTCAAATCCTGCTACATGGAGAATCAAGTTAGTTATAGCTGAAAGAAACAATTTATGTGTTAGAAAAACAGTGTTGTACAGTAAAATATTGCAAATATCAATCTGTGTGAGTCAAAGCTGAGCTGGTTTTAGGACATATTATAATATTCCTGGAACATTTAGAGGTGTTTTTCTTTGTAATATGATTGCTAAAATACCAGAATCTTTGCTTTTATTGTAAAATAATCTTGTTCCTAGTAATAAAATCACCTGGTGCTTACTGCAGATAGAAAATTCAACTTCATACAAAATACAACAAAAGGCAGTTTCAGACTCATCTTGTGAGCACAATAGTTTTGTTGGTGCACTGGAAAGGAATTACGCACATAATTCTCACTTTAGGAATCAGCTTTCGGTGCCTACCCTTTTATTGTAGCTTGCCAATATTTGGAAGTTTTTGTGTGAAACTAAAAAAACACCATCAGTGCCCTTTTCATGGGATCTGCCTCTCAAACAGCCCCAGCCCTGCAGAGTCAGGGAACTGCAGTTATCACTGACAGTGAGTTCACAGCACAGCAAAATGTACCTGCTCAAAGAGGAGGCTGCAGGATGGACACCAGCAGGGATGTCACCTCTGACACTGGGAGGAGGTTTGTACTCAGAGCTTAAGGGTTAAATCTAACAATTCATGTCAAACTGCTTCTGGATAAGGCACCAAACAGAACCAAAATGCTCCACAAGTGTCTTCATCAAAGCCACAATCCTTTTCGTGCTCCATTCCTGATCCAGTGAGTCCTTAAGTTTTTCTTCATTTTCAGGGATGCTTCATGAAGACACAGGATGGACAGAAGCCAGGTCATCACCACACATGTCCAAAATACCCACAGCCTACAGAAGGTGCTACCCTATGCAGGGAGATGGGTCTGGGTCCTCCCAGGCAGAACAAGATGTGGATCTCCAGTGGCCCGTGCTTGGTCTCCACCACTCTCAGACAAGTCCCAGCAGACAGTGCCTGGAAGAGAGTGGAAGAGCCTCTGTGTGCAAGTCCCCAATGGGGGCTTGTACAAACCACAAATTGAGTGGCTCAGCCTCATCAAAAATGCTGCAAATCTGAGCATATACAGAATTACTGCTGCAGGTATCAGAGAGTTCTAACACCCAAAGCTGGAGTGCCAAAACCAAAAGGATTTCAGGTGAATGGATAAGGAAGAAGGACTGAAGTCCCTTTTGAGATGTTGTCTCCTTTATTGCATCTGATCCACACAGCCTGGTTGGGAGGTCTATTGGAAACTGTCTAAGCTGGGCCGTGAATCTCATGTGTTCCACTCTTAACCACAAGTTCATCCAACATACACAGCAAAGGCAGTGGTCATAAAAATGGGTCTAAGTTTGACCTCTAGTTTTGTAGGTTTTGGTTCATAAGTATCATCTTATGTTTTGGTCTGATCCTTCAGTTCTTGGTGAGGCAAACCTTACTTGAGCCACGTGCAATGCAGCTCATATGAAGGGCCCATCATCTACTCCGTCGTGTCTTCCCAGTTGCATCTTGCAATTTAAAAGCCAAACGCGTGTTCACTACTCTTAGCATTGCAAAGCCAAAATGGCTGGTTTGTGCTTCATCCATAAAATTGCCAGCTAAATATTCATTCTGGAATCATTACTCCAGGTGTTTGTCAAGGAAGATGTACAAAGCAGCCAGAATATGTTTAGCATTTCATATACCAGGCTGAGCTGCGGGAGTGACAGGTTGAAAAATCTTGTTTGGACTCATAGACAGAAACCATTTAATATAGAAGTCACTGGTGGACTATAAATATGGAAAGCCAATGTGCCATATTTTTATAGAATCCTCATTCTGCATGTCTTTTAAACATATTAAAACTTCAGAGGGGCTGTAGAAGTTAAACTCACTGATTTTTGGCTTTGAACATCTACAGTTCTTCAATGGGTGAACCTTCAGAAGCCGAAATGCCTGCACAATATACAATTTATTTGAATGTGCATTTATATTAACTGACCCCACAAAAGCCAACTGTGTTCCTTTAGGTTAGGAATTATTCAATTTGTTCACATAATCTCAGCAATTACATGTTCATCTCTTTGAAATATCAGATCTATGCTGTGATTTAAGTAGTATCTGATTTTTTTACTTAACCTCAAAGATATTAATCTTTATTAAAAGGGATGAGAGGCAAAGAGGGGGAAGAGATGCTGGTGACAGATACTCTGACAGCTTGGAAAAGTCATTTATAAAGTGAACATCAGTAAACATTAAGAGTGACATATTGATATCAGCAGCAAGTAAACGGATGGCCGAGCCAGGATGAGGTATTACACCTTAAATTCGGGCAACTTTTTTTTTTTTCCCAAGGTTGATCTTTTATATTTTTTAAAGAGAAATTTACTACTATGCCTCCTGCTTCCCCCATGGTAAAATGCCAGAGACTTGACTGAGATTTACTTAAAGTGACAGCAATGCCCCATTTTGTCCAAGAAAGATGATTACTAAATGTCACGTCTATCTACTCTCATGTGGATCACCTATTTGACATGTTCATGTCTAAGCTTCATAGCAGTTTGCAACATGTTTTCTGGTGCTCTGAGGCAACTGGAAATCTTTTATGGTGAAAGGGTGAGCTGGCTAAATAATGCGGTTGGGATTCATTGCTCTCCATCCCAAGGGCAACAGGCCAGAAGAAGGCATAAAAAGCCCTTACAAAACCAGACCAAGAGCTTATGCTTCTGGTCAGGCCATTGCTGGTGGGGTACCCTTGCCATCTCAGCTGAAATAGAAACACACCAAAAAGAAAACATTGGTGTTTAAATAGAGAAAATGACCTCGTACCGTTTAGTCTTTTTAGAAATCTATGAAATGGCACAATCTGAACCAGGGAAGAGAGTGGATTCTCCCACTTGGCTGCAGGACCCCACTTCGCTGAGTTCCTGGAGGGGGAGATGTGAAAGCCAGCAGGGTGCAAAGGAATCATCAGAGTCATGAGCATGAGCTCCTGAGGTGGGGAGACCATTTAAATCTCCTTCGCTGAGCCTCGGAAGTGACCCAAGGAGAGCAAAATGGAAAGCAAGGTAGAAAGGCTTTTTGCACAAAATGGAACAGTAGTCATGAATAATTAATGGGTTTTTACCTTCTTTGCCACTTTAACTCGTCTTTCTTAGTAGTTATTGCCTTCCAGCCCAGAAATATGTCTGTAGATTAATTCATGCATGTTTTGGAGACCATAATGTAGCAGCCAGAAGAGTCAAGAATTAAGATGTCTGCTGGACAGACTCTGCTTTCTTCAGCATTCCCCACCCTCTGGAGTGAGGGAATGCTCTCACACAGAGCCAGGCTCTGGCACCCCATTAGCAAAGCAAAGAGCTCTTTTTCCCATCCTCTTTTAAAAATTTTTACCAGTCCTGTTCAAATACGAAAGTCAATAATAACAGAAAGGGCTTCAGTTCTGAATGAAAGGAGATAAACACATGTAATGAGAATGATCCACCTTTGGTCTGTTCCAGCAGCAGAAATTCAGCCATCGTGTGCAGGTCACCATATATTTATAAATTTTGAGGTGAAAATACTGCAGTCGTGAAATACAGCGACAATATTGAGTCATGGCTTATCCTGTTGCCTTCCCTGTGCCATCAGTGTAGTCATAACCCCAGTCACGTTTGTGTGATCAGCCAATCCAAGGGCAGCTCTATAAAATTTCAAGTTTTTTCTTGCAGGTATTCCCTTCCATGCCCAGTTTCCATCTCTCACATGAGCACTCACCTCCGTCACAGTTTAACTCCCGAGAAACCTGCAGGAGCAACAAAACCAGCTCTAAATACACCCCATATAATAAGAAAAGAGGGGCTTTTTTTTTTTAAGCATATGGTGGAAGATTAAAGCCATTCTAAATGAAAGTGGAGTGTGTTACTGGGTACAAGATTTCTAAATAGGTGGCACATGTCAGCAGGCATTACAAGACTGTCTTTAGGTGAGCCTTTGATATGGGCTGCTGAATAGTTCAGTCAGATAGATGCAACCTCGCGAGAGTTTCACAGCCTTGATTTGTTTTGCAGCTGAAATAAATCTGAATAGAATAGACTTAAATTACCTGTGATTTTTCTGTCTTTAAAAGGACACATAAAAGCTCACAAATCACTGTGCTCCCTGGGAAAAAAAGGAAAGTTGGGGGGGGGGGAAGGCAACCAGGAAAACTATGAAAGATTCATTTTAATGGAATCCAGGTTTAGCTGTTTCATATTTAATAATGTTTAATATTTCATTTACTACTGGGGACTCACCTTTTTCAGAAGAATGTAAGATTCAAGGCACTATTGTGCATTAAGATTTTATGTCTGACTGTAGCAATATTGTAAGGGTTGGCGCTGGAGCTGCCTGAGCCTGATGCAGAAAGCCTGGAAGCAACAAGGTTTCTTTCTTTTTTTCCTACAGCCAAAATAGGAGCTGAAGCCCCAGAAAGCAGTGGGGTATAGCTGTGAATCCTAGCAACAGGAGGAGAGAGAACTGTACATTTCTTCACGTCCTCCAAGTGTTGGTGCCTTCTGGTACATCATTTACAGGAAGCAACAGAGACCCTGGAAAGGCCCTTCTTGCCGATGCATCAAAAAAGGGCAGGTTTTTTTCCAGTTGGACAGGTAAGTTATTACGGTTTTGGTGGGGGGAAAACAAAGCAACACCCCAGAGTTCATTTGTTGTTGCTGTTGCACTTCCCTTCATCACACAGCCCTGCCCATTGGTGTGGGGTGTTTTCAATTTTCTGTGCTTTTAATCTTTTCTAAACCCATCTCAGAGATAACGTGGGCTTTTCTTTTTAAGGGAATGATGAAAACTTGCACTCCAAAGTGTGAGCATAGGGTTCTGCCAGAAAAATCCATAATTCTGTGGCCTGCAATGAAATCATGGGCGCTAAAAGCTATCACCCGTGTTCTTCAGAAAGGGAACTGAAATTGGAGCACATATTTCCTGGAAGAGGAGGCTCCTTTTAAATATACAGCAGGTCTTGTCTTCCCAATACTAAACCAGCTTTTCTTCCTAGAGAGCCTGCCAATAGAGTTTGACCTCTCTCGTGGATATTCTTCAGAGCCTGAAGCACTCACATAGCCTAATACTGTTCCACAGCACCATCCTAGGAAGGTGGTTTTCAGACAACTGATTTCCATGAGCCTGGGATAAAGAGCAAGATGGGTTTTCAGGCTCCTTGGTCCCATCACCCTGCTCAGAAATGTGCCATTTCCCATTTTGTTAGTTTTTGCCACTGGTTTTCCTGCTGGGAGAAGCTTACAGACTCTTAGGAGCTTTGTCTGGATGCAAACTGTGGGAAGAGGGGCATGGAGAAGATCTGGAATGGAGGGCATTTCATTGTGTAACAGAGCCTACTGCTTCTGTTAAAAGATTAATTTTTTGGTAGGTAGCACCAGTGGGTTGTTGCCCAGGCCTGGACCAGCTGCTGCAAAGATGAAGCACAGCCCCAGACAGAAAGTTGCAACAGAAGAGAAGGATTTGGCTCCCAGCTCACAGCAAAGGGTCCTATGAGACCTTCTGTCTTGGGGGACCTGTTCAAAATGCACCCCCTTCCTGGAGCAGCCACCTTCAAGATTTTATAAAAAGAATTCTTGCTAAGAGAGGGCAAGTTTTGGTGGGGTTTTTTGCTTTTTTTTTTGTTTCCCCCCTAACAATTTCAGTTTCAGATCTCATTGAAGGGCTCTGGCATTTGCATAACTTCCCACGGAAACTGAATCAATGTTTGACATCATGGAACAGAATCTCAGGCGTGATTTAGCATTAGTAAGCCACTAGTCATCAGCATTCTGTCATTCCCCTATAGCTGACATCTTAATAGAGTCAGCCCCATGCACACACATGTTCACCAGCAGAAAATTGTTATGCTCTGGCCATGCACGAGATTTTTAAAGTGGGCTTGCACAAAAGAACATCCAAAAGACTCTGGTCCAATATGTTCAATTTTCAGGGCTCAAAATGCATTTTCCTTCTAGGTAAGAAGGGAATTTTAAGTCCTCTTAAATAATTGAAGATACTACTGATACAATCAGAAGTCAAGCTCCCCAAGATGAAAATGTCTAGATGATGAATAAGTTAATGGAACTAAAATCCCAGTCGTGGCTGATTAGGGGACCAAGAGAGTTTATCAGAGATGGGAATGTACAAGCCCAGTCACAGCCTGACCTTGTAACAAATGAGAGCTGAAAAGCAATTAATTGAGAAATTATCAGGGAAAAGCGAAGTTGTATGGTTGGTTAGGTAAAGCAATATGTCAATGGGCCAGGGATTGATTTGGCTGGAATACCTCAAGGTCTCTGTTCTGATGATTCAGGACTTGAAGGAACTGGTCCGAGCCAAGCAATAAAAATAAAGCAGGGTCAGGAGAGGGAATCATCAGTCAGCACAGTGGATCAGTGTTCATGTATTATTTAGCTGGTAGTTAAGGGAAGTTATCAAACAAGAGCAGTCTTTAAACTCAAGTTTTTTTCTCTAGTGGAGGGGAAATGAAGGGAATGAAAAGAAAATGTTCTGTTGTGCCAGTACTCACTGTCCTCAGCTCAAACACTGATCTTGGGAGCTGAGCCTTGGGAGCAAGAGCTGCCAGGGCTGCGTGTTCCTGGTGAGGGATGGTCAGTCAGTCTTGCCGGTGGGCATATTTTTTGCTGAGATATTTTCTTCCCTCCTGCCGCCAACAGGCTGCACAGGACTTCTGCTCCCATCTCCAGCAGATACCAGTACCACTCTCAGACCACAAAATTAACAGTGAACTTCTGTCCCCTTCCACCTTGATTATATCAACTCATCCACATATCAGCTTCCCTCGTCCAACACATTTGGGAAGCTCTTGGTGAGACCAAGACTTGAGCACGTTGATCTGAACTGCAAAAACACGTCTGGAAACACAGTTCTCCTTCACAGGGGGCTTTAGGATCTGAATATGGAACAACCTAAATGAGAACGTAGTAACCTGTAGCTCAGGAGAACAGCAAAGCAAAGGCAAACAGGAAAACAAAGTAAATTTAAAGTCTTCTAGAAAGATCAGTGGGTTGGGTGAGAGTAGCTGTGTCTTTGCTTGTCTTGTGATAGTTCACTAAACAACACTAAACTATGTCTCTCTCTTGCTGAAGACAGGAGAAAACCCCCGCAGAACCAGACAGCACATGTTTCGTGGCAGGATCAGGGTCTCAGACACCACAAACTGTTCCTTTTTGGGATCAGAATCCTGAGATGTTGCAGAAAATTTAGGCTGGAGGTTTGTTGGAAAACTACAGCTAGCTTTCCCACAGGACAATACTTTAAGTTCTGGGGTTTTTTTGAGAAAGGGTTTCTAAATATTTCAGATTTCATGCAGTGTCTTTTTGTCATTTCCTTGACAAACCCTAAATGACAGCCACCCATGTGGCTGAAAACAGGGACGTCAACAACATCACAGCTACAGTGGGGCAAGAGACACAGCTCTGGCAGATAAATATAAAATCTCCAGTGATGCAGATATAGGGTGGGTGATTTAATGTTAAGGCTGAAGAGTGCTGTATGGAGGTAATAAAATAAAGATTATAGCTCAGAGAGAAACTTGTGTGTCCCATCACAGCAGAGATGAGTTGTGCTGGGCTCTGCTCTTTGTGCTGTGAGGAATGGGGAGTTCCATGTGGAAGTGGTTTGGTTGTGAGTGTCTTGTGAAGGGGGACCCCAGATGGGGAGTTGAAGGAATGGAAAGAAACTAAACTGTTCCCCAGTTTCCTTGCTGAGACAGATCTCTGATTTCACGAAACAATCAGAATCCAAGAATGCCAAAGACAGGGAGCTAAAAATCCCACTGATCAAAATTAGAACAAAGTTGTGACTTTAGCTTGTTATTTTTCAATACGTAGTAAATACAAGAAACTCCAGTATTTCACTGCAAATAGCCATTGCTGATGCAAACAGAGATTTTTAGAAGGAAATTCCAGCAGCAACCTGAAGATAAAGGAACAACTTTATCCCACTGCCTATGGACATATCTTGACACGTTTCTGGGACTCACAGCATGTCACGCTCCATGTAATGCATTTTCTATTTGTCCTGACCTGAGAGCTTTGCATTCAAGAATCAGATCCCCCAGGTGAATTCATCAGGAGGAATAATAACCAATGCACGGGCTTGGAGCTGCAGGGCCAGCAGATCCATCCTGCAGTTGTCACTGTGCTGAATTTCAGGGTAACACAAATGCAGCCTCCTTTGCTTAAGGACCAGAAGGACACAGCGAAATTTTTCCAGCCTATTTTATTGAAATGAAAGGGAAAGGGTCCCTTTTTTGAGATTGTATCATTCCTCTCCCCTGAGGCTGAGCTGCTGCACAGTCTCAGCACAGCATCTGAGAGTTTAGGAGGTGGTGGTGGAGGTGCTGGCACGTCCCGGCACTAATCCCGGATAATCACCTTATGACAATTATCAAAGCTGATTCCGAATGAATCCTCTTTGGAGCAGGTCCTTGGCTGGCCCTCAGCTCTGCAAGGTGCACCAGGTACCACTTATGCAAACACAGCCATCCCCAGTAAAATCAGTGAAATCCAGAATGTTACCTTGCATTTCACAAAACAGTTAGCTGGATATTGCCACTGAGACATAATGAAGTTTTATTGTGCTGTCAGGAATCAGGAGACATTTTTTTGAAGCACCTCACTCCACAAGGGGTGTGCTGGGCTGCTCTCTGATCTAACATATATTGGGGAAATTCATAGATTTGGCCTCTTTAATTTCTTTACTGTTTTCAGTGACAGTAAAAGTCTTTGATTAGAAAGGCTGCCATGAGTTAGATTGTCATGATGTGGAAGGGCAGGAAAGTGCTCAGCCTGGAGTCTGCCATAGTTTCCATTATAAATTAAATAAGAAAGACCATCAAAGGTTCACACCAGTAGTAGACTGGCATGTACTTTCATTTTCATGATGTGACCCAGGGAAGGAGGCACGTTCAGGTACTACTGATCCATATCTGGGACTCAGAAGAAGTGTGATGTGTTCCCAGCTCTCCTATACATTTCTTAAATAGCTTCAGACAAGCCACTCAGCATCTCTTTTTCCTTCAAGCCTTGTGGAACCATTGTATTTTCATTCCTGGCATCTGCCAAAGCCCTGATGAGGGGTGGAATGACAGTCCCGGGCACCACTGGAGTGGGGTGTCTAGGACCACTGGTGTATTTCCCCTCCTTATTTACAACAGAAAATCAATTTGTATTTGTGATTCTCTGAGGAGAAGGAAATCACTCAAGCAGGTAGGCTCTAGGTGTCTGAGTTTCAAAACATTGTGTACTAGCCTCAAACAGAGCTTTGTATGAGATACAGGCTTAGTTACATCTCCACATCTCCCATTTGGGCTGCTTGCTGTTGTTGCAAAGGGTTAACAGCCACTGCAAAACATTTCTAGGATGAAGTGCTAAGATTTAGTGTAGTGAATTAATTCTTAAATTAGAACAGGGGATTTGCACATGATTTCTAAGGGAAATTATCTTCTGGGTAAAATTAATACAGGAGATGTTTCAACATCTGGGATGGCATTATTATGAGCAATGATTACCCAGACATTGCCAAAAGAAAGAGATCACAGTAAAGTCTTTCTTTTCCTAACCAAAATAAGCTCCTCACCCTGAAGGAAAGAGACTGTTTGCTGAGCACTGGTTTACTTAGACATCCACAAGGAGAATTCTACAGAAAAAAAAAAGAAAGAAAAAGAAAAAGCTGCATGTTTTGCTAATGGACAGTTGGAAAACAGAACTGCAGACAGGGAAGGTTCCCTTTCAGGTGGGCTCTGGGCGTCTGGCTGCTTCCCTGGCCTCTGAGCTCCTCATCAAAAATAGGTGCCTAATGTGGTGCTACAGCTGTCCAGGTGTTTAATGTTCGGAGGTTAAAGAGGAAACACACTGGCAGATGTGACCTGGAAAACCTCCAAGAGGGATGCTGGTCCATCCACCCCCCACTCAGAGACCACAAAACTCATCCAAATGCCTCATCCTTCCTCCAGCCTTTAGAGGGACGGCTTTTCCCTGCCGAAATTTTAAATAGGTCAGGGAGTAAAGGCAAAGCAAGACCTGCGTCAAAGCAATCACACCCCAGGAGGAGCTTATAAATATTTATTTTCCTTTGGAGTATTTCATTTTGTCAGGAAAAGAGGAGGACGCTTGAGTGGGAAAAGAAGACCAGTGGCACGCCGGTCCCTGCTCCTTTCCATAGGGAAAAACGAGGATGTTTAATTTAAAAGGGCATAAATATAAGAGAAATGCCTCTTTACTTTCATGTTAGTGACTGGATATTAAATTACATCACAAGTGCTACGTGTGGGACCGGGCAAGTGCACGGTTATTTCTGTCTTCTAAACCGGAGTGCAAGTCTCAGCGTAATTACTTTGGATCCAAGTGTAATTACCAACTGATCTGCAGGAACATACACAGCAGTGACATCCATTCGAGCCAGCATTAGAGCCTGATGATAACACGGCATCATTAACACAGCTTAGCACTTCCCTTCGTGGCTACAGGCCATGGTTTTCCTCGGGAAAGGGCTCAGGGTTTGTCGACCGAGGCCGGGGGTCTCCTCGGGAGTCACCTGAGATCCTGCCCCCGGCCATCGTGGCTGCGTGTGCAGGACGTGTGAGCAAATCAGTGCAGACAATAGCAGACTGATATCCTAATCAGGGGAAATTAAGCTGGAGCAGACTTTTTTCCAAGATGTGCCTCATTGTTTCGGTATTTCTGCAACCTGTTCCTTTTTTTTTTTTTTTCCCCCAAAGTACTGAAAGCCATGAGAAGGAGGGTGTTGAGTCCCTCTGTCACTCCCGAGGTCAATATTTTTTGTTTAGCTTTCTCTGTTTTACTCTGCTTTACTGTGACAGCATCATGCTCAGATTTTGGAATATTTTCTCTTGAGTTCACACCTCATCTGTCTCCTTTCAGAAGACAGCGGGTATAGGGATTTTCTTTTCTTTATTCTTTTATCTTTTTTTTTTTCCAAGGCTGCAAGCATCACAGTAAACAACCCATTTATTCTGATGGTCTTGAAAGCTTTCTCTACACCTCCAAAAAGGTCAGAGAAATGCTTCAGAAAGAGAAAAGGAGAAAAAAAGAATCCTCCTTTCTTTTGAAAATTGCCTGGTTTGTTACCACACATTCCTAATGCTGTGGTGCTCCAAAGACAATGCAACAGACCAGTGCACGAATGAAGACGCTTTAAAGAAAAATAAAATGGATTAATTTTGAAAGTTGGTGTTTTCAGGTATCTTCCTCATAAATACAAACAAATGAAAAGATGACAAAACACAACTTGACATGATTTCTCCTAAGAAGTAAGGGACCTAAGATTATACAAATAAGCAAGAAAATATCTCCCAGCTCCTGTGAGTAACAATATATTCGCTCACAGCTCAGGGTCAATGATGGTGGAGTGAGATTGACAGGGTAACTAACCCCTGGAGGAGTTTTTCCATTTTGGGCAGTCCTGCTAAGCCATGTTTGCTGCTTTGAATGAGCTCAGTTGCACACAGATATCTTCCCCCCCGCCCCCCCCGATTTTGCTTATGTGCTGGTTTTATCCGAGCAGCTCCGCAGATGTCAGCGAGACACATTTTGTTTTCAGTTCCATCAGTGTAAATCACAACTGATCCAGTGAACTCAGAGACACCCACTTTGCAGGGAGATCTGTGACACTTTGAGTTTGGTGCCACGGTATTGTGACAGCTTAAAGCCCCTCCATGAAGAAACAAAGTCAGGCTCAGCACTGTCCTGAAACACATTACAAAGCATGTTTGTTATTGCACAGAAGACAGCATTTGCCTTGGCTGTGAAAAAGAAACCCAGATCTGTAACAGCTAAGATTTCATCTCTACCATTTATCCAATGAGCTTCCCAATCCTCTTGCACAGATACCCTGCTGCTAACATAGCAGTCAAGATCAGAGCACTTAATCAATCATTCACTGAGGACAAATATGCGTAATCTAAATTAGAACAAACCGAGGCATATTTTATATGACAGTCGTGCAGATTTTTAAGAAAAAGCATTGGCAAGAAAATTGCCTGAAAACAAAATTGTCTTGTGTTTATGCTTAAAGTGGTAGATTTCCTAAAAGCTTCTGTGGCACTGGGTAGCCTTAAATATACAGGGGCAAATTCTACTCTCACTTCCACACTTTCATCAATGAACAGGGAATTCATTTGGCCCCTCTGGCTCTAAAGCAAAAAGCCTGCTGCAAACCTCAATATGATGTAGAGTCCTTCTTAAAAACCTTTCGTATTTTATGATCACTGTCGATTCTCTTATGATCAGTGTTGGTTCAGGCTCTCATGAATCAAAAATCAGCTCGTAGCATGCATCTTAGAGCAACCTATTTGTCTGCAGGTAGCAAAGGGAAGTGGTACTTTGAAGAATAAACCCCTCTGCCTTCAGAACAAAGCACAGGCTGCATGGGAGGCTGGAGCAACTTAGACCTTCTATTCAGGCCCCGCTCTGGGCATGCTGGGTGACCTTGTGTTCTCCCATTTTCCTCTGGGTGAGATATTATTTATCCATGATAATAAAATACAGGATTCTTCGACTACAACTCATGGTTTAATCTATTGTGTCAACTTGCACAAGCTCCCTTGGGAAAAAAAAAATAAAATCAGAGGCAATAAAAGGAGTAAAAAATGAAGCATCTTTAACTGAAGCCATACAACTTTCATCCTAGGTCAGACCCATGTTGCCCTGACTCTGCAGGTGGGATCTCCAGAGAGGAGCATCCCAGAGATGGCCTTTGAGAGTAGACAACGGCTCCTGCGTAATCCACAGTGCCCATCAGGCTTGGACACCCTTCAGCTTTGAGTACAAACCCAACAACCAGCAGGAAGGCTTGAGCCCAGCCAAGCCACTTGCAGGGCAGGCAGCACTGACTCCTGAAAGGAGGAATTCTGAGAAAAAAACGGAAGTATCTGTGCAAACATCCCTTTCCCACATCCCTCTGCACATCGGGCTCTAAAGAGCTGCTCTATTCTAGTTCTGCCTCTGCTTCTCCAGAACGAGAAAATTCTCCCACAGAAGTTCACACATCACCAAACCCCCCATGGGGACTGGATTTCAGTTTGTTGACACATCACAGAACTTTTAAACATGCATTTCAGCCCCTGCATGAAAGCAGCTCTGATCCAGAGTGCAGCAGGGCTCATTTGCTCCCCTCTGGCTTGGTTTTGGAGGGACCTGTGAGGTTTTCTGGGGACAACTGTCAGGAAGTTGATTTCTTCTCCCAAGCGGCTTGCTGAGGTGAGGCATCGCCATCAGGGCTGTTGGCATGGGCAGGTTTGATCAAAGTCTTCAGGTAGATGTTGGTAGAATCAATGACCTGATATTGCAAGTAACGGTGAATACCCCAGAAAGGTCTGCGAAAAGCAAAGTCAGGGCGATAGCAAGGACCTTGGAAAACTTTACCTTGGATGTCCAAGCAGGAATTTGTATGCCTGCTTGCTCATTTTTGAAGCCAGAGGTCATATATGGATCTTACTAGGATCTCTAAGTAGGAGGAATTAGTCTCAGCATCAAAGATCGGAGCTGAACATGAAGCTTCTTTATGCTTAAGGACAAGACAGAGCCTTCATTTTGGACTAAGTCCACTATGCTGAGAGAAGGCCTTGCTTCTCAGAAAGGGGCAGTTAACCCCAAAGTGCAGACACTCTCCTGGTAGCACAGCCACACTCTGTGAAGTGCCAAAATCCTGTCTCGGGTTGTCTCCAATAAATGAAAGAACGTCTGCCCCTTCCCATCCAAACCCAGATATGTTTTCAAGTGCTGACTTCTTCATTGTTTGCATCAGTTTCGGGCTGCCAGCCCCTGACAGCTCCAATCTGCCCAAACCTGGATGGCCCAAGCAACTGCCACAGCTGAGTCACGATTTGGAGCAGTTGGAGTGATATGGTTGACATCACTTCTTGGATTCACCAGCCGTATTATTTGGTAGATTTATTGGGTACCACCAGTACCACGAGGCCAAACTGACACCATCTCCTCGGAAAAAGAAATCCCCACGTCCTTGTCAGCGTTGGGGCTTTGCCTTTTTTATCTCCCTCAGTTTTGTAGAGCATTTATGCAGGCTGGACATAATCACCCAAAGCAGAGTGAAAAAAAGGGCCCTGCAGGTACCAGAGACCTGGGAGCAGGGCTCCCACTTTTCATCACCCATACAGTTTCCAAGAAACACTTTGAATTACATTTTAAACATAGATGTTTAGTTAATTCCCCCACAAATCCCTGCTAAAGTGCATCGATGCGTGGCCTGGCTGATTTTTTTAACTTGGCTTTTTTGTTTTTAACTTCTTGTGTTTTGATTCAGTCACTTGACTGGGAGGCTGCTGTGTGAAGGTGCATGAGGATGGACTGGAGCATCTAAATGGAGGCTCCCCAAACATGAGCATTTTCCCCTTAACCTTCCAGCACCATTGGGAATAATAATTCCTCGCAGGGCTGTTGCACAGCTTGATTCATTAAGGCTTATGAAGTGCTTTTAGCTCCAGCACTGGAAGGCTCTGTGCAAGTTATTTTGGACTGCTCAGGTGTTAGGAGAAGAGGCACTGCAGAAAGAATACAAATAAATCAAGAGAAACTGCCCCTTCCCTCCATCCAGCCCCTGCCCCCCACTGTTCTCCATCACTGTTGGTGTCAAACAGTTAATTTACAAGCCCAGCACTTTACAAAGCCCCTGGAGCACCAATTGTCCCTCTCTCATGCAACATCAGCTCCTCCAAACAGCCAGCTGAGTCCCTGGGGGTCAGCCCTCCTGCCCTTCCCAAGGCAACTTCAGCCCCTGTCCAAAACAGCCTGGGTACTTACTTTGGAACAAGTCAGATCCGGCATCATCCCCTTGCAGCCGGATGCACTGGAATAAGCCCGGGGTTCCAAAACGGGCCATGTGCCTGGCCCAGGAGACAATATTCAATTGGGAAAGGTGACCCAGATATCCCACCCAACCCACCACCCACGAGGGCAGCATCCCCACAAGCAGGAGCGGGGAGTGCTCAGCCTGGCAGGACAAACCAGGAGAGCGATAGGTAAAGGAACAGGCTCTCGGCTGGGGAAGGTAAAAGGCGGTGGATCTTTCACATGGCTTTTTTTTTTTTTCTTTTCCCTCCCTCGCTCCATCTCCCTCCCCTCCTCCAGTCTGTTGCACAGGAGCTGTCGGCCATGCTGTTCCAGTTCAGGGGCTCCTGCAACAGAAAAGATCAGCTGTTGGAGAACCCATGGAAAGCCCTGGGGGAGAGCCATGGCCGCAAGGTAATCAGCAGGCAAAGTTATTACCATTATGCTGCTAATTAATTCCCAGCTCATTACGTTTCCTGTGGCTAATTTGTACTCGCCGCTGATTTGATTAAACTCATCTCTATGCTAATAAATGTGTTTTCCATTTGTTTTAGCGACTGTAGGAAGAGAGCCCGGTATTTACATATTTTGACGTTTATCAAATAAAACGCGGCGCCTGAATTAATTCTGCTCTGATTTATAAGTGGAGGGGGGAGGAAGGGGAGAAAGGGGATGTGAGGGTCAGGCATGCATGGCGTGTGCGTGGCGGCGTTTGGTGGTGGGGGCTGCGCCGACGGGAGATGCTCCCCGGGCATTCCATCCTCACCTGCCCCATCCTGCCCAGGGATGGCTCCTGCAACCCGGCTGCCACCTCCTTGGCTGCTCCCCTTCCGTTTGTTTCCCCTTCCCAACTAAGTTTTGAGGTACACGGGGCTTTGATTTGTAGGAACATCGCACGGTTCACCGACACCTCATCAGGTGGATTTTTCTTTGTCTCTCAGAAATTGCTCTAAATGAAGATTAGATTTACACTGCAGCGCCTCATTATAAGCAGTGACTGTGTTTCCCAGTTCTGTTTGTCAGGATTCGCTACAGTGATATCAGAGGGCTTGAATTTCTAATGAGACAGGGAGGAACAGACACCTTGCCATGCACACGGTTATATTTTAGGGACGTAGATGTAAGGTAGAGGTAAAATTCACCTCTCTACCCCTGGTAAATGGCAGGGCAGAAAACTCTGTCTGGCCCTCAAGCATCTGCCTTTAAACCCAAGACTAACTCCTCAGGGCAGACCTTCAGCAAGTGAAACTCCATTCAAAACAGTCCTGGTTTTCTGCAATTAACTGCTGCAGTATCAGTCTCCTCTTCATTTGGGGAAATCCTAACAGAAAAAATACTCTGAGAGTGTAAGTCAGTGGGATTTGTGCTTTTCATCACTAAGGGCTTGTGAAATCCAGCCTTTCCTTTTCCTAAGATAACTGGTAATTGTCACCAAGCACATCCCCTGTCTCTTCATGTGTGTTCACGTGTGCAATGTTCAGTTGGTTCACACAGGCCAGACCCTTGCATGGCTTGGGGAGGGCTGGGATGGGGGCAAGGCAGGGAAATGCTCCTCTTCTGGGGCTGGAAAAGGCACACCGGCTCAGCAGGGATGCCTGGGAGCCCAGGACATGTCTGACACCTCCCAGTCCTGCTTCCTGGTTTTGTCTGGAAGTTTGGCTCAACCCAAGAGGATTTGTTTTCCCTCTGCATGCTCATTTTGGGCTGGATTTTCTGGTTTCTCTCCCAGGTGCTTCTTGCTCGCAGTCACACCAGCGGCCCCGGGGCAGCCCGCAGTTTTCATTCACACTCCCAGTAAGTTTCTCAGCAAAGAGGGGCCCCAACGATGCCACTTCTCACTCTGGCAGTGAGACACCTTCCACTGCTGCTGCTTCACCCCAGGCAATCTGAAACAGCTTCGTTGCTTAAGTAACAATTAACAGCCCTGTCTTTTGGGAGCGCTTCTGGTGCGCAGCACATCCCTTGCTCCGGAGCCTGCGTGTTCCTGCCGTGTTACCCAAACCGGCATCCCCTGGCTCCTGCCTACCCCTCATCCTTCTGTGTGGAAGGGTCATGGTGGGCTGCACCGTGCTGCCAGCCCACCTCAGGCTCGGCCACAGCCATGCCTGATGTTTTCTCTCCTCTTGCCACAGCCACACCTGGATGTGGGGGATGAAAGTGTCCCACTGGCAATGCAGCACAGGTCCCCCAGCAGGGCCGCTCCAGCTGTGCTGCCAGAGCGTGGCAGGAAGTCCCTGGGCTGTTTTTAAGATCAGGTCCTCTCCAGAAGAGAGCTGGAGAAGCCCTGTCTGGCCCGATGCTGTGCTCAGGCCCGGGTGATGGGGCGATGCCTGACCCTGAGCACCACCTTGGCTGCACACCCAGAGTCCTAGTGCTGCAGCGTTGCTCCAGTACCACTACAACAACCAGCTGAGCCGTGCAGTGGTGGATTGCTGGACTTTTCTCTTCCTGTAAAACCTTTTAAGCCTTTGCAAAAGCGGGAAGTATTACCGACAAAAAAACCCGCCTTGTTTCGCGTTAGCAGCCTTTGCTTTCTCAGGCGAAGGTGGGACAATGGCCACACGCTGCATGGTATCAGTGTCACAAAGACGGGAACCAAAAGGCTTCAGCTCAGGACAAATAAAAGTAACATTGATTCCTTTTTATTTTTCCTCTTTTTTTTTTTCTTTTTTTTTTTCTTTTCCAGCTGGTATCAATACATTAAACAACCACGCTGGAAAAGTGAAATTGATTCAAGGCCTTCAGTGCTCCCTGCCAAAAAAGCCTCCTGCAAGGATCTATTCTGTATTGAATTACAGTCTGGAAAAGTTCAATAGGTTATTGTACAAACAGAGAGCAAAAGCCCGTCAACAATGGAGCCAAAGTGATTGTGCAGCTCCTTTGTGCTTGCCAGCCCCGTGCCCCTCACAAGCTCGGATGTTAAATCAGTTTAATTAAAATGGTGGGCTTCCAATGCCTCGCATTTTTTTAATGCATCTCCCTGCGTAAAGACATGTAGGCTGAGGTTTAAAGCCGCCTGCCTGCACTGACAGCCCCTCCATCCCTTTCCTGGGCCCTAAATCGCAGCAGATTTTTACAGCTGCTGAGCACTTTGGGCAGATGCTGGGTCTGAGCAGCACTAGCAGCCTCAGCCCATCTGAGCTCCCTGCAGCCTGTCCTGCCAGCAGAGGCAGCCCCAGGGATCATCACATCTCCCTTCAGCAGAAGGTGGTGGTGGTACCTCTGAGCTGGAGACACGCATTGAGTGAGCCCCTGTGGTTACCCTTTGGCCAGTCCCTGTCCTTGCAGGCTGGAGCTGTGCTTTGTGCTCTATAAATGTACAGGACTTGGCTGTGGGACCCTCCAGCTCCGGTGTCCTCCCTGGAGGGACTGGGTGCCCCCCAGGAAAGCAGCAGGGTGAGGTCCCCGATGCTGCAGCAGGTTTGTCACAGGTCTCACTGCAGGGTCTCCTCCAAGCAGGAGGGAGACACTCCTGAGCTACATCAGGGTTTCTAAATCCCCCTCTCCATCTCTAATTAAGATTCAAATTGAGTGTAGAAATCATGTGTAAGTAAGATGCTAATTATTAAAGTCATTGATCTCCCAGACAATAAAGGAGCCTCACGTTTCTGGCCTGCCCATGTTTTGAGGCAGCTCTGAGTCCTCACAGTCATAAACACCTGGGATATCTGGAATCCACACTGGAGAAGCGTGAAATGATTGATTTTGTGGAGAGGTAAAACCTCCATCTTGCTCTGAACAAAACCTCTTTACCCCAGCCCCAGCTGACCGCAGCCACATGTCTGTCTCTCTTGATAGCTCAGCTCCCTGTAATGACATACATCAAATTTTGGTCCCCCCACCTCACTGGACACCTGGGGATGCCCTTGTCCGTCCTGCACCAGTGCATTTATTTTCTCACTGGAGTAAGCAGGATTTACTACTCGGTGCATTTACTGGCTTCTTCTCACCTGGTGTCCTTGCCATGATGTCTGTCCATCTGCACTCCATGGCTGTCCCAGTGAGTGAAGGCAGCAGAGCTGGCCAGCTGCAGCAGCAGGGTTGAGCAGGTTTGTTCATGAGCCACATAGCAAACCCACTGGGCAGGATGCATCAAATATCTTTCCCTTGTCCTTGAAGTGGACAGCCTTCACAGCTGAATATTCTACATAGGAGTCCTGGGGCTTGGGGGAAAGGTGCTCTTCATTTGCAAAAAAATGTGAAAGAATGGCTGCAAAATTACAGGGAGAGAAAATTACATGGAAAGCGGAGTGGAAAACCAGTGTGGGGCCAGGCTGGAAGGTGGGGGCAAACCCTCACTGTGGGAGGATGAAGGTGGCTGGTGCTTTAGTGGCTGCAGCAAAGGCAGACTCACGGGAAAGAAAAGGCTTGGGCTGCAGAAGAGAGGGATGCTAGCCTGGAAACACAGAGTGCAGTACCACACTGCACCAAAACGCTGGAATTAACATCAAAGCAATCCCGGAGCAAATGAGATTACGGCATGCATGTTAATGAGGCAGCAGCGCTAATCAGCCAGGATGCCTCGCTGGGAGGGCTGCAGTGCCAACTTGTGATTCTTGTTGTCAGGCTGGACCCAGTTTCCATTTGGAGTGAAGATTTTGTTTGGTTTTAAAAGCATCAGTATTTTTGTGGGGTTTCGGGCAATCTCACATTTGATTTGATTTCTTCAAGTAGATGTCTGGCCCTCCAGGGTACACAGAAGAACTTGGAAATGGGATTGAAGTGGTCCCCAGGGCCAAACTGAGAACCACTCCAAAGCCAAGAAGCAGCTGAAAGTTGCCCAAAATGTATTTTACTCTGTTTTAAAACGCCATTATTTTTAAGCCAATCTCACCAGTCTGCACAGCTGAGTGCACGGCTTTGCACACAAAAGGCACTGTATTTGTGTGCCAAGGTTTCCTAAGGAATATGAAGCTACTCAAGATGTGAGGGGTTCAGCTCTGCTCACACTTGCAGCAGGTTTTTTCCCAGTGCCACAATGCTGATGTCACAGTTACACTTCTCCACTGAGCTCCAAAATTGGAGCTTTCTAAAGTCAAGGGCCCTCAAAAAAGCACTTGGTTGGGAGATGTGCAGCTTCAGGCAAAAAGCTGTAAAAGGGGCAGCCCCTCCCCAGGGAGGTTTAGCTGGGCTGGGGAAAAGGATGGCAGGAAGGTAAGGGTAAGAAGGGAATCTTGAAGAAGGAAGGAACTGAGATAAGGAAAGGCAGATAAGCTGCTCACAAGAATTAAAAGGGCAGGACCCACAGCAGAGGACGGGCTGTGGTGAGCCCTATCTCTGCCTGAAACCTGAGGTGCTCCCAGAGGCCAGGGAACAGATTCATCTTGGTCAGAGAAGCTTTCAAGCAGGGTCAGGAAAATGGAAACCTTTCTGGGGCTTTTCATTTGTCTCTGTAGCAAAACGACCCCATGGGAGACAGAGGAAGGTGGAGAAACAGCCACAGCAGGGTATGGGAATGCTGCAGCACGTGCTGTGAGGGTTCAAACCACTCCAGGGATCAGCCCAAGCCTTTTCAAAGTCCTTCTTGAGCCCTTTTTATGGAAAATGCCGTTCTGATCAACTCCTTCTGCAAGGAAACTAGACTCGTTTTGATCTGTTTTTCAAACAGCCTTTCTTCTTGATTGGAGAAATTGGCTTAAATGAGTCTCTCTCCTTTTTCCTAAGCAAGGCTGCAATTTATTTCTGCTTCCTTCTCCTTTCACCAATAATCTCATTTGCTGAAATTGTGAATAAAACAGAATTTGAGACATTTGAGTGTTTACAGAGCAGAACAACATGTTTTATGTTTGGGTTTGCCAGGCAAACCATGTCTCTTCTGCAGGTGGCTCTGAGCAAGGTGCAACAGTGGCTGCCAGGAGAGCTGATACTCAGTTCCCAGCTCTTACCCAGCTCCAAGAAAACATCTTCTCTCTTTTTGCTTCACGGAAAGCAAGGATGTGGCTCAGCCCATGGAAACCTTTCTTGCCTTACTGCAGAGGAGCTGCAGACACCAAGTGCATGGATCTGATCGGAGCAGTGGAGCAGTGGAGGAATGGGGGAGTAACCAGACAGGCCTGAGAAGGTGCAGATGTACCTCCCTTCTGCCACAGATTTCCATGGCTGGGAAAAGAAGCTGTTCAGCAGCGCTTTCCATGCCAGGGAAATCATTAACAAATTAATCATTTACTAATTAAACGGCATGATACCAGTGCAAAGGGAGTGTGATTATCCTCTTTTATAAGTCAGGAAACCAAATGGCCTTCCTGATTTTAGACCAAATCTGCCCTTCTTACAACCCCACAGCTTTGCTCTGTGGCCAGAGAAGGTTCTTTAAAGCACCCACCTCTGCTCACCAGGGAGAGAAACCACCCTGATATGCACCATGTCAGGCACCACTGCTGCCTGATGGCTGTTCCCAGGCTCCTGATGGAAAGTGCTGGAGGTTGGGCTGCGGTTTTTTTGCGTGACCTTTCCATATATGGAAATATATGGATGCTGGAGGGTTGGAAGACCTGGCAAGGAGGTGTGGCTGCATCCTTGCTGGGCATCCCAAAGGCTTGCTGGGTGCACTCACACCCTGCACCAACCTTCCAGACGAGCCTCGGCCTGCAAAAATTATCCAGAGTCAGGAGAAGTGAGCATAATAAGACCCAAAGCCTGATCTTCTTTTCACTCTTCTGATTTTATTTGGATCACGTACATGAAATTAAACCCCTGCTTTATCCCAAATGACAGCCTCTGGCAGCAGGCTTCATCTGCGGCGTATGAGAATACATTTATTTAAACAGTGAGAAGGAGTGAAATTGGGAAGGCAGAGAGGTGGCAGCACTGTTCATGAAGCCCATGGAATCACCTTCCTCATTGCAGGTTGGAATCAAGTCTCCGGGATGCAGCGAAAGAAAATTTATAGTTAAAATGCCAAATTATTGTTTTGCAGGAATGTTTGTCCTTGCTGAGACCTCTCATACCATCCCTACCAAAGGGCCTTCCACTGAAGTGCTCAGATACAGCAGAAACTCCCTGGAAATAAAGCCAAGGGGGTGCAGCTCACAATGCTGACACAGCACCTCAGCCCGAGCCCTGTGCACCTCCCTGGGGCTGTCACAGGTATTTACTTTTGCTAAGTGCAGCTCATTATTATTGCCTCCTCTGGAGTGGTAGAGCAACGAAAACTAATTCCCCGCGGCCTTGCCCAATAACTTTTGGAACAACATATTTTCCAGTTTTCTTTGCTTTGTGTTCTGGTTTCATACACTCAATCAATTGCCGGTGTCACACGGCGAAGTGGCCCAGCCTGCCGCAGAGAGAAAAGCCTGCTGGACTTTGCTGGGCGGTTGTTTGCTTTGTGTTGTATACACAGAACAAAAATTAATTCAGGAGCAGCCAGGAAAAAAACCCCATTGAGATTAGGAGCACAGAGATATAATGGTCTGGAAACTAAAGCCTTGCTGACTCCAGGAAAGTAAGCAACATCTAAGACGGCTCATTTCCCCATCATAACTCAATACAAATAAAGGGAAGAAGGTGGATGGAAATGGAGTAAATTATTTCGCTGCCTAAAGCGACAGATGAGCAAAAACAACTGGGCTGGCTTCTCCAGGCTTTCAACACTTTTGCATGCCTTAAAAGATACCACGTTCAACCACCTGCTACTGAACTTCGTGGTGGCTGTCCATCCAAAGGTTACAACAACCAGGCAGCCCAGTATGGTTTCCCAGCTTGATTTCCTCAGCAGGATTTTGTAGGGATAAGGTGGCACAGGGGTGATGTCAAAGAGCCTTCTCACCCATTCACTGCTCCTGGGAAAATAAGGAAGCTTTTACCCTTTGGACACAGCGGCAGAACACAGTTTGAGTTGCTCATTAGGGATCACATTTGTCTGTCGCTCCTTTCAGAGGCTCCTGCCTGCTGCCCAGCGCCTGTGCACACCCAAGACAAGCCCCATTTTTCTAAGTCATAGCACATCTCTAATTCAAACACAAAGTGAAAGGATGCTGGAAAGCCACTGGCCTTTATGGTTTATTAAGCATCTTATGGAGGCATAATTTTAGACCGGGTTTTTTTAGACTTGACCATTTCACCCTTATGTTGCACCTCACAAAGCCCACCAAGCCACTGCTTCTCCTGCAAAGAGATGAAAGAACTGTGGGGGACATCCTACCTCCATTACTGAGACATTCCATGATTCTATTTTTTTAAATAACAGTCATATTTATAAACAGCTCTTTATTAAACCGTCCAAACATATCATCTGCACTGGAGGATGTAAGGGCTGACACCAGACAAAACCATCATATTGCTCTGAGAAAATGCACTGGCTTGTCTTGACAATTTAGGACTCTGTGGAATACCCTGTTCATATTTGCTGTTGATTTTAAGACTGAAATTTGCAGTATGAAAACAGACATGTCCAAGAAAGCATTGCTCAGCTTAAACTTAAAAGGACAGAGATGCAAGATTACAGCAGAGAGATGCAGCTCCTGGCTCACAGCCCTTTCTTAGGAACCAGCTTTCACTTTGCCTTGGGCTTTTGGTCTATCAGCATCTAATGAAAGATGACAGTGCAGGGTCCCTTAGGGGCTAACGTGGGCAATTTCAGTTCTGGCATTTTAATTTATCTGTAACCAGCAGTTTTCAAAAGGGTAGAGCTAAAAAAGAACTTGGCTTGGTCATACACACACACAGACAAAAAGGGGGGAGTTGTGGCATAAAATGCATGAGAAGGTTTGCTTGGGTTTAACTCCTTGGGCTCCTGCAACGCCACACTGGAGCCTGGAGCGATGGCTGTGTCTCTTGGCATGATGGTTGGACACTGTTAACCCTATGCAGCTGGTTTCTCTTTAGGTGAAGTGGATTCCTCCATGGTTTATGGCTGTTGGTTTTAGTGCCGGGCACATCTACAATATTCCTGACAGTTAAGGTCTCGACTTTTCCCATTTATTAATCCCCAAAGTTTCATTCAGACACTGTAATGGCAGGAGGTTAGCTTAGGATCAGTAGCAGCCATAAATCCAGAGTTAAAGGCTGTGGGTTTGTCTCCAAGTCGCCCCAGGGTGCCTGGGTGCTGCGGGGGGTCAGACCCTGCTGCGGGCAGACACGAGCACTCACACACTCGCCACTCGTGTGCAGCTGCCCCTGCGGCACCCTGGGCTGCCATGGATGCCCTGCCCGCGCCCCAGGGAGATGGGAGCAGCTCAGTCCTCACTCTGGACTTCCCATGGCATTTTTCTAGCTGTGTTTCCTGAGATCCCATGTGCCTGGGTGTGCAGAACTGAGGGTTATCGTGGCAAGCTCGTTGCTGACACAGCCGGGGCTGCAGAGCCGCTGCTGAGAGCGCCTGGCACCGGCTCACATCCGAACCTCATCAGGAGCTTTTGACTCCATTTATTTGTTCCCTGGCTTGTTCCATCACACCCTCCAGGCACCTGGGGAACCTCCAGGAACCCAGTACCACCAGTGAGTTCCTGAAGGACGGATCCAACCCAGGCCCTGCCTGACCAGTGTTGGGGTTGCAAAAAAAACTTCATTCGGGATCGAATGGGTTAAACCTTTTAAAATTTATTTATTTAATTATTTATTTTACTTCTTTCCAGGGAAGAATTTCACTTTGCTTTTTTTCTTTTCTATTTTTTTTTCTCCCTGCTGCCTCCAGAGGACCAGGCAATTCCAGGCACAACTCTAGCAGATGGTTTTGGTGATGGAAAGCGCAAGGGGATCACTCCCAGGAGCTGCTCAGGCAGTTAAGTCAAAAATGAACTGATGCATGTAGCGAGCCACAGCCCTGCCCCAGCCGACTCCAGACACTTCCCTCTGTACAAGCAGCCTGTGCTGCCCCCATTTCTACACCCAGCTTTCTCTGCCTCTAGTTAGGAAATCTTCTGGAAGGGGGGATTGGCCCTTTTCTGAGTTCCCTGAGCCAACTTGTGTAAGAGAAAACAGAATCTGAATCCCAGTTCAGCCATACCTCTGCTGATCCTGCCCACCACAGCATCGCCTTGACACCCCACACCGATGAAAACCTGATCATGTTGGAGACCAGGAGATTATTTTTTTTAATGTTTACACATTGTAATGTAAAATCTTCACCTTTTGTCCACAGCAAATATTACCAAAGTTGTAAAGTAAGAAAAGCAAATCCATATTTTGTCAATATTAACCCGATAAACAAAATTTAAGAATTAAATGCATTCTGTGCTTAGCAAATGAAAATTAATTTCTGATACGTGAGAACTAACTTTCTTAACAACATTTCCCTTGCTTTAGTGAAATAATCTAGAGGTATATTAGGAACTACAAACATTTTTCAGGAGAACTATACATAATTTATAGAGAAGCAGATCTGAATTAGCTATAGCATTGCCCTGAGCTTTCCTGCAGTCCATAGGTCTGGATCTCAGCTGTGCACATGGATCTGCTCCCTCTCTCTGATGAAAATCTCTCCCAGAAACAGTTAAACAGAAGAAACCAGAAATGATCCATAAATTAGGCCTGGCTATAGGTTCAAAATCATAAGTTATGGCCTATTGACCTCATACTCTGAGGGGAAATCAGAAGCATTTTTCTAAAGAGCCACCGCTGGAGGAAGGGAGGTTTAATATATGGCACAGCAGAGCCCTGCTGCAAATAAATACAGCGCTGCATAATTGCAGGGAAAATCAATATATAGCACGGTGGTTAAAATAAGGATATGCACATTCAGGGTTCGGGTTTATACGTGGGAATTGTTGCTGTCCCAAAAGCAGAGGAAGATTTTTTTCCTGCATTAAAGCCCCTAAATACAACAGAGGCAAAGGCTCCTCCACTGCCCCTTTTGCAAGGAGCAAGTTTCAGCTATTGTCTTCCTCGGAGCAGTTATCTGGAGTGGTCGTTATTAGCACAATTAATAAGTGCAGTTTGCTCATTTGAAAAATCCCGGCGACATTTGCCGCTCAGGCGTCGTGTCAGAGCAAGACACAAAAAATCGCTGTGACAACTGTTTTGCAAGTTCAGGTTTTACTGACGAGCACCACAAAGAGATGAAGCCCAGAGCACTTTAATATTTAAACCTCTTTTAAGAGGACATCAATATTAACTCCCGTAATTGATGCTGACAGGTGACTGTCTGACCATAAAAAAGACAAGTGGTAGGATTTAAAAAAAAAAAAAATGTAATAATAACAACCCTGACATGCTGATCAGTGCACCCCTGATCCCTTGAAGTGGACCTGGTGGTGCACCCAGGAATGGATGGGATCCTTTGGCCTCGGCTGATTTCATTCCCCCAGGTTCTGATTCTCCTGGATGAGAAACCCATCCTTGCTCAGCCTCAAGACCAGCCAATGCTTTTAATAAACAAATACCAATTGTAGCTAGTTAACCTCAGGATTTCCAGCATTAAAGAGATTTCCCACAGGAACCAGGGAGCACTAGAGGAATGGATAAATGCAAAGTTCATGGGAAAGAGCACACGGCCCTTTGCAAATCCCGACGTGAGGGAAAAATACCCTGACTGTGAGACAGGTTCCAAAAATAGCGATTTATTGGACAGAGCTTTCTGATTTTCATTGATCCTGTTCTGAGAGAAGGATACATTGTTTCTGTTAAAATCTGGGCTCAAAGTACTCAAAATGTGGAACAATGTGAAACCAAGTTTTAATGTAAAGCGTTACATGACCTGAGTATGGTTATTACTGTTGCTCCATCTGTAATCCAACCAGAAGGAATTGCTATGTAGATCCTCTCCATTTATTTTAATGGAGATATATAGTTTCGCTGCATTTGAGTTCTATGCAGAATATGTCATTAAACCAAAACTAGAGTGATAATGTGGTTATTAAAGCTGATAAAAGTGTTTTGAATTGTGACTTCTTTTTTCTTGACTTTTTGAAATTGAAGGCAGGCAAACAGCTAAAATATCTTATACACATTAAAAAACAGAACAGCGTTCACTACAGGGGAAAATATTTCATGAATAGAAAATTGGGATACCTAAAAGGAGAGGTTTAATGGAAAAATTATCAGTGACAATACTTCATTTTTTCTCCCAATCAGTTGAATGGCTGCACTGATAGAAATTTTTCTGAATAAACCCACAGTATTCCAGTTAATCCGTTTCAGGTACTTCCATTCTTGCACTCATCCTTCAATGAAAACCAGCAAAATTCCTTTTCAGTACCCCTCTCCCAGCAAACAGCTCCTGCTCTGCGGGTGTTTAACCAGGATGTCCCATCCAGTCCTTTATTTATATCCTTTGTGGTTTTCCTCTGTGCTCTGGGCAGTTTTTCCTCCTTCCAGAGAAAGATGCACAACAGAAGAACTGGGATTAAAGAGACAATAAAATGTCCTAACCGCTGCCGTGCAGCGGGGAGCAGGATACAGATTTAATGCTAACAACAGAAAACAGGAGAGCTTTGTAGCAATTAAAACTGAACAAAACACACCAAATGCTGGAGAAAATAAAGGGGGGGGGGATTGTTGTGGTATTATGAGTCTTAAAAAAAAAATAAAATCAATATTCTTATTGTTCCCTGCAACAGTCTCACAAGGAGGGAAGAGCTGTGCCCAAGACTCTGACTGGCTGCAAAATAAAAGATTAGCAGTTAGATCCTTATCAAAAATGGCACTGGGAAACCTTTGTTTAAAAGGCCTACTTGAACCAAAGCTATCTTGACTGATTACCACTGTTAGGATTTGGAACTGCTAGTATTTATATATACATATATATATACACACTGTTAGTATTTAAAAGAAAGATGACCACTTGCCATGAGCTAGTTGACAGCAAATGAGTGTGCTTTAAATAATCATATTAGTTTCTACAACAAATAATACTAAGTTAAAACTGTATTTGTGTGCACGTGTCTGTGTGTGTGTCTGCACACGAGTGTGCACAGGTTTCACACCAAGGAAAAAGGCCGCTGGTGAAAATTTGATGATAAATGCATCAGCTTCCTCTTGGAGTTTTGCTTTCCCATCCTGGTATCACAAATAAACTAGCCTGTGTACTGCACGCTGCTGCTCTGTACAGTAATGCCTTTGTTACCACTATGGCTCTTACTTAAACATCTGACTACAGTAATTGTTTTATACATTAACTATACTCCCTGATGGTTGCTCTATTATCTTCTTTTCCAAAATGGTGCTTGCAGATATTAGCAGCTTGATTACTCGTTTTATTAACAGTTTCAAGACTGTGTCAGGGTTGATTTGGGAAGCAGGGTGGTACTGTGGGCGACGTGGATGTGATGGTGGGCTTGAGTTTCTGTGATGCTTTGGTACTTCACAGCAGCTCTGAAGCCTCAAGGAGACTTGGTTTTGGTCCGAGTGGCAGGTCGACAATCCACATGATGGAGACACTTGGCTGCAGAGAAGCATTTGCATTCAGCTGCCATCAGGTCCAAAGCTGGGCAAAAGTGATTTGTGAAAAACAGGCGTGGAAATGATGGATTAGCAAGGGGAGAAGGATGCACCAAATCGCTGCAAGGCAACGACACGGCTCTTGTATGCACTGTGTGCGCAAGTGTGTGCGTGTGTGTGTGTGTGTGCACATCTCTGGGAGGGAGCTCAGGAGGGCAGGACCAAATCTTATGTGTCTGTGCACTAATGCCTTTTAGACACGAGCCATTTCCAGTGGGAAGTGGAAGGGATCAGGCCCTGGAAGGGGCAGGCAAGGTTTCTGCAGTGCAGAGCGTTCCCTTGCGTTTGCTCACGCGTCAATTCTGTCACCGAAAGGAAAACCAGAGGCTGATGCCAGTTATTAAATATCTTCATTATAAGGGCATTCCTTCCAGCTGACTTTCAATTTTGTTGTATCTAGAGGCCCTGTGTTAATAACTGCGTGCTAAGGACAAGTGTTCTCAAAAAACACTGACTATTGAAATCCTTATAAATAATATGCAGCTTCCTGCTCCTGATTGATAGATATATTGTACAGCTGAGCCGCCATAAAGGCAATAAATACCCGTACTGTTATGGGTCATGAGTCTCAAAATTAAATCGAATGCAGAAATTGAGTCTTGACAGAATCTGAAGGGATAATGTCTTAGCTTCTCCAATTACGCAGTTCAACATTTGGATAAATCATATGAAAGTAAGTATTTAGCCCCATTTTTCATAATCACTATTAATGAGAACAAAATGGGAGCTGAGGGCAGAGGGAGAGAGTTCTGACAAGATAAATAGCATATGGGGTGTGTTGTCAGCTACAGAAAATCAAGGCTGTTTAAACCCCCCTAAACAGCAGGAAGGAAAAAATACAGTTAAAAAAAAAAAAAAAAAAAAAAAAGAAGTAGGAAGAATATTGGTCATGTGTTGTTATCAGCGACAGTCTCTGTGTCAGGGCTTTTGAGATCTGCCTCCCAAACAACACTTAGGGCACAGAAGTATCACCTAGAGCTCCCCAGGAAGGTGTGAATGACTGATACCCAGAGCGCACAATTTAAATATTACCTGTTTGCACTCTGTAAGCAGCACTTAAAATATTGCTAAAAAAACCCCTTCATTTTAAAAACCACAGATTTTACCCCCCAGACTGGTCCCTGTGGGTCCAGTACAGGTGGCTGTATACACCTTCAGTAGCCACCTATTTGTGTCAGGGCAATAAAACCAGCAGAAATAGCTTCCCTTGCACAGGGTTTTCTCCAGCTTTCATGCCAGGACACGCGTGGGATGTTCAGGGCTTAAAGCAAGGAAGGGAAGGTATAAATTCCGTAGTCATTTTCTATCATCTTCTCTGTCTTTCCTGCTTTTCAAGTTGAAATCACTTTAAGCATCTGCGGCAGAATTATTCTTAGAGAGTCTCTCATGAAATTAGATGTCCCTGAATTGAATTCATTTCCACTCCATTTTGTCAGCTGCTAACGCAGCGAGAGCCAGATCCTGCTCGAATTGGCTTTGAGACCTGGTCCCTCTTTCCTGGGGTGGAAGGAAGTTGAGGTTTCACACCGAGTTTTCCCCCCGTCCTGAGTTCCTGCCCTGCATTTTGGATTCTTGGGGAGCATCCGTTGCTCTTGCTGGGATGCAGCCAGCAGCTGAGCCCTGATGTTAGAAATTCTAATGACTCACTAGGAACCAAATTATATCAGAATATGCCTACGATATAAAGTACAGGGCCACCTTTTGGCACTGAATTCGAGCTCCAGTATCCCCACTAAAGTCCACAGCAGTCTGTGCTGGGAGCCACACGTGTGTATTCTCTGCTGCTCCAAAAATGAGCCCTGTGCTGTAAACCTCTGCATTAAGCCGTAAATATCCCAGCAATCCAGGGGCAAAGGGACCATTTTGATATCTCATGCAACATTAGCAGCTCACAGATTAAGCACGTGGGGCCTGGGAGATTATCTCCTTGAATCAATATAAAGCAGGGAAGCAAACAAACAGCTGGCCGGGTTCCCCAAAATAAAAGCGTTTGATTGTGGCAAGCTTCAAAGCAACTGGTTGACACGAAATAGGTTGGGTGCCCACCCCTGCTGTGCCTGAGGAGCAGAGGGTAGCAGGGAAATAAATAAACATATAAAAATTACCGCTTACTCCTCCCCCCGCTGACAAACCACCTCCCAGAGAAAACCAGGGAAGCAAGGAAAACCGCCCCAGAACATATGGCGGAATCAAGCACAGGATCCCCCGTAGGTTTGGGTTGTACAAGTAAATATTAATCTGGGGGGGATACTGGGGGCTGAGATCAAAAGAGCTGCTCCCGTTTCTATAGGGAAAAGGAGCACTTTGATGTCACGGCGCCTTTGCTGCGCCACCTAATGAACTGAAATTGTGACACAGTGACATCCTGCAAGGTTTGAAAGCACTTAGCACAATGACACATCTTTGGGGCTCGCTGCTCTCTTTTTCCAGCAGCCTCCTTTGCCAGGTGAAAGGGTTCTGCTGGCACGGGGGGAATAGTGGTGGAGGAGGAACAGGGGCCTTTGGGGAGCCAGACCTGAGGTTCTCCCTGGATTACACACAGGGACAGCTAAAGGGGACTCACCCCATCTCATGCCAGACCAGGAAGGATCCGGTAGGGATGCAAACAGAGCATTCCTACAGGGAAGCAGCTTGGCAGGGTATGCACCAGGCAGGGGGTAAGAGAGACCATGGCCCCCCACCATCCAAAGCTGGCAGGACCAGAGTCATCCTCGTGCTGCACTTTATGCCCTCCATCCTACAGCACCCACCTGGAGTCACAGCATCCTCGAGGGATAATGGACCTGAAAAGGTTTTCAGGAAGATACAGAGTTAGGGGCAGTACGAGCTTCTTGCCTGGGTCCCACAGAGGCAGAACCTCCTCTTGTTCACTTCAGGCCCAGGGAATAACCAGCAGGTAGAAAAAAACACCTCACACAGGCTTTCAACATGGTCTTGGCCAAAAAAAGTGCCTGAATATTTCACCCAGGCTCCCAGGAGAAAACCACTGAATCAAAACCCTGTGCCCCCCGCCCAGGGACAGCAGGGAAGAGCAGGGAATACCCTGCATGGGATGGGCACAGCTGCCCAAGCCCCCATCCTGGATGGCGTGGGCTCTGGGGAGGAAACCAGAGGGAATGAAAATAAAGTGAAATAAACTCTAATAAATTGTGCAGTGAAACCCTCAAGGCAGCCAAGCAGGGGAGAAAGAGGTGAAAGTGGAAAGAAGAGATGGTTTTGTTAAGAAGGGTGACTTAATGGAGGGGACAGGGGTTGGTCTTTGGCTTTCAGGTTGACTTGCTGTTGCCTAGAGGGTGTGAGGCGGTTTATTGGTCTTTGCTGGGAGAATCTCCTTATCCAGCCCACAGCTCCTAGCAAGGCAAAAAGAGCCCAGTAGGTCCCAGGCAACACCACCAGTCAGGGCTGCACACAGAGCTCTGCCAGCACAGGGTTAAACCCAGTTAATCCCAGGGATTTAGTCTGGATTAACCCAGGGAATTGAGAGCAGAGTTTGGCCCTACATAAAAGGGTCGGGTCAGGATTTCAGTGACAGAGGAAACCCAACAGCATCCCCCACTCAGGGGTTCACAAAGCTGGGGAAGAGAGTTGCTGAGGCAAGGTAGGAAACGTAATAGAGAAAGAGAGAGCTGCTGAACCAGGCAGGGAAATGAAACTTTATTCAGTTATCTGCTTTACTTATTTCATAGAGAGGAAATCTATCTATTCCATGGACTTGTTTGTGCTGTGAAAGCTCTGTGTTATCACGAGGCAAAGAAGCTCTTAGACAGAATAAAAAGCGTGAGGCTGAGCTTCAACCTGCCTTAAAATGCTGCACCCGAGCAGGGAGAATAAAACCAGGAATTAGGGAAAAGGCCCCCGTGGCTTTTCCAAGGAGAAAGTGTGGTCTGATGGCTCTTCACCAAGACACTGGAATTAGGAAGGCATTTATGGGAATGACAACTTGATGGGTTTTAGCAAAGCATCATACACTGTGACATCCCCTTTCCCAAAAATACCATATTTGGGTGTGCGCACACAGCAATAGATGTACGTAGGCACAGCGGGAAAGCCTGTGAGGACTTGAAGTGTCACTGGAAAAGCATGAAGGGGGGACTGAGCTGTCCCAGGGAGGGTGACAGAAATGCACCTGCATGACTTCATCAACTCCAAGGTGCAAGGAGGAGTTTGCAATAGGGCTCAGGCATCCCAAGACCCCTCTGCCCCCTGAATCAAGGGAAGAAGGGCAGGATGATTCTCAGCACTCGTCCACCCCTATGGGGCACAGCTGTTGCAGCAAGGGAAGGGATCAGTCACATCACTTCTTTTACAGGAAAAACTGCACAGAACAGACCAGGCCTGGATGCAGCTTTCAGATGCTGAATGTAGAAATATTCAATAATAATACTGATGATAATAATGATAATAATAACAATAATAATAATAATGCAGTGGGAAAAAGCTCTTCTTGGGATCGTGGAGGCAAATTAATGCAACTTTGGTGTAGCCCTGGGGTGGGTGGCTCCACACAAAGTCCTGCTGTGGTGCTGTGGTGGCCAGGACAGGGTATCAGCACCCGTGGGCAGCCCCAAGGACCACCCATCACCCTCCTGCGCCCCTGTGGAGGGAAAACACTGAGATGAGAAGTGATAAATAACCTGTGTCTCCTGGAGGGATGTTTCTGGGTGTGAATTAAAGGTCTCACCAGCTTCCAGTGAGATGCCCCTTCCACAGCACTGCGGCTCCAATCTAGGGCAGGTTTCCCTTCAGAGATGCCATTCCCCAAATCCCACTCAGACTCAGCTAAGCTGCATTTCATTATTTTTTCCCCCAAATCAGCCTTATGCAGATTCCACCCTCTCCGCTGCTTAACCCCTGCAGCGCCAGCACCCCAAAAATGTCTTTAAGGGCTTCGGGAGGTTTTTGGTTGTGGAAATCCTAAAACTTTGAGACATGACACAGCTCCTTAGTGAGACTGTAGGGAAATTTGCTTCAAAAACCTGGCACAGAGGTCTGGGTGCCTTGTCAGCCATTTTCCCTATCTTTTTCTTCTCACAAAGCCTATGTGGGTTGCATTAAAGAAGTGCTGTTTGTAGAGGGTTAAGGATGTTGTACCAGTCTGCATTAAGAATGTAGATGTTTACTCCATTGTTTACACTTAGCTCATTGCTGTATTTCACTAATAAAGTGTGAATAAACCCACATCCAGTTTATCCAGGAACACCTTTAAGTAACTCAGTTATTTCATGTTTGATTTGGGCTGGCAGCAGATGTGTCTGTTCCCTGAGCTGGGTAGAGGGACAGAGCAGGGGGACACTTACCTTTCTGTGAGCTTGCCTGGCTGTTACATGATGAATACCTCCATGCCTAAATTAAGGCAGGGATGGTTGAGCTAAAAGTTCAAAATCAGCAAGCAAGGGGAAGTTCAGAAATGCTGAAGAGCAGATTACATCATCAGATCCTGCTGAGCCAATGACGCAAGGTTGTTTCAGAAATCCTGAACGTGATTTAGGCTTCCCCCTGGGGATAGGAGTCCTGAATGGGAATCCTGTCCATAACCCCTGCATGGATAACATGGGGAAATGCAGTCAGCCAACCCTGAATGACAGTCCTTCCACTGCTCTGACCATGACATCCAGACACTTGGGGCTGCTCCTGGTGTGGGACAGAACAACCCACTGCTTTCAGGTGACACAAGTGGGATGTGGGTGCAAATGCAACTCTGTGCAGCTCCAGGCCCTGGCACTGTGATTCACTGTGCAGGGCAGCCAGGAAGGGATGCTGGGTGCTGGCAGGGAACTCAGCTCTGGAAAAGGGTGTGCTGCACACTGACTGCACCCTGCCTGTACCCATCCTGTACCCATCCTGCATCCCTCCTATACCCATCCTGCACCTATCCTGCATCCATCCTACACCAGTCCTGCACCCATCCTGCACCCATATCTCACCCTGCCCTCATCCTCCTTGCCCTTCCTGGATCCTTCCTGCATCCTGACTGCACCGATCTGGCACTCATCGTATACCCATCCTGCATGTATCCTGCATCCGTCCTGTACCCTGCCCGCACCCATCTCACACCCTCCGTCTCCCATCCTGCACCCATCCTTCACCCTACCTGCACCCGTCCCGTCCCCATCCCACACTAATCCCGTATCGATCCCATCCCATCCCATCCCATCCCATCCCATCCCATCCCATCCCATCCCATCCCATCCCTCCCCGTCCCTCCCGGGCGGGTGCTGCCCCCTGCCGGCGCCGCCCGCCCCTGCACCCTCCCGGCCGCGGTTGCCGCGGTAACGGCGGGAGGGGGGACAGAGGGGACCGATCCCGGCTCCAGCGGGGACATCCCGCTGCCGGGACCCCTCTGGAGCTGGAGCAGCCGCCGGGGGTCCCGGGGCAACCCCAAAGCGAGCAGAGTCGGGACGGCGAGAGGCGCAGCCCGGGGAGCGGGCGGGCAGAGCCCTCCCCGCAGCCGGCTCTGCTGAGCGCGTTATTCGGGAAGCAGATTCCAGGTTTCCATTCTGTACTGGGTACATTACCTTAACAACGGGCCGGGACAGCGGCAGTGCCTGCAGGCATGGAAATATCCCCTCTTCCAAACCTCCCCGCTTCCAAATATCCCCGCTTCCAATTATTCCCTCTTTCGAACATCCTGCCCTCTTCCAAATATCCTCGCTTCCAATATCCCCGTTTCCAAATATCCCCGTTTCCAAATACCATCACCGCTCCCACGTGCTCTATCCGCAGCTGCTGCTCCCCCCGTGCGGTTTTTCCAAGCTCCCCATCCCCCCCGCCCCCCCAAATGACCGGCCTGGGATTTCCCCTCCTGGCTCCTCCGCAGTGTCCTGCTTCCCGGTGGGAAGTGGTCCGTGTGCTCCCGTCCCCTCGCCCAAAGCGGGGGTACCTGCCACCAGCATCCCCCCCTTCCCGCTGTCTGATTAGGATTCTCCTCGCATCCCGGAGGAGGAGGGCTGGGCATCCCGGCATGCACCCGCCCAAAATCGCAGCCCATTGCTGTGCTGCAGCGGCCATCTGGTTGGGAAACAACAGGCCAAGCGGTTCCAGCATCACGTCCGCCAGCAGAGAAGGGGGATGCAGAAATGCCGGGGAGAAGGAACGTGGTGGGATGCGCGGGATGGGAGCGGTGGTTCCAGCGAGGCCACAGCCCTGCCCCGCGGCTCCCGACCCCCCCCTCCCCGACGGCAGGTTTCTGCCGGGAGAAGATTCCCTGCTCCCATCTCTCACTGCACAGAAGCGTTACGGTTTGCAAGGATTTCCCCCTCATAAATTAGTATCTTCCAGCTGTTTCCTTCCACATAAAATCTCTTCTATTTCTTCTCTTATTGCTTTATATAAACAAACATGAGAGCGGCTCCTTCTAAATAAAGTTATTTGTCTATGTAAATTAATATATCATATTCTCTCCTGAAATATAGAGAGCTATTTGTCTCCAGAGAAATCATGTTGAGTGACATAGTATAACCCTATTCATTTGCATATGCAGATATGTCTAATTATTCAACTTGCAATTAAAGGCTTGTGTGTCAGCAAATGAGACTAATTAGAATCATAGAATCATGGAATCGTTTAGGTTGGAAAAGCCCTCCAAGATCATCAAGTCCAACTGTTCCCCCAGCACTGCCAAGCTCACCACTAAACCATGTCCCCAAGTGTCAAATCTTTTAAATTCCCCCAGGGATAGTGATTCCACCACTGCCCTGGGCAGCCTGTGCCAGGGCTGGATACCCCTTTCAGTGAAGTAATTTTCCTTAATTTCCAATCTAAACCTTCCCCTGGTGAATTTGAGGCTGTTTCCTCTTGTCCTGTTGCTTGTTACCTGGGAGAAGAGACCGTCCCAACCCAGCTACGACCTCCTTCGGGGTGGTTGTAGAGACCAGTAAGGTCTGACATTATAAGCAAGAGTAACATGAGAGAGATGCTTAAATGATGATCCCCAAAATTTTTAATAGCCCTTTTTCCCAGTTACCTGAAGGAAGGCAGTGGGACACCTTCCATGAGCATCAGACCCACTTTGACACTGTAAAGGTTGAAAAAGAAGAGTTCAAGCTCTGCTCTCACTGCTGACATCCTCAAAAGCCACTTCATGTGCCACATCTCCACGGTGTGACACGTGGCCATCACCACACCAACCCAGGTGCCTGCAGGGCCTGTGTTCCTCCCTCCTGTAATTGCCTCAGGTTACTCATCCAGCTCAAAATCAGAAGCAAATCCTGGAACTGACTGAATTAGAGACAAAACTATTTGGATTTGGGAATTGCTAAAACAATACTTTTGGGGTTTTTCTTCAAGAATTCTGGCTAGATTTGTTCGATTGTGTTGGGAAACAATCCTCAGGTTGTTCATCGGATTGTTATTCACAGAGTGATATGAATAACATTTATCATGGTCACTCAGGACAATGTTTTCACAGCGTGCACATTGCAAATCAAAATAAATGCATTTTCAGGTAACAAGTTTATTTTCAAAACTGTATCAGTTCTGGTGGAGCCACAGGCAATTTTTCATTGGTATAATGCAGAGTTAAAAGGGGGAGTTATACTTAAGAAAAGTCAAAGTTATCTCATTTTTTTAATTTTCAAAACAACACCTCAGGTAGACACTTGAGCCACAATACAGGAACACAAACTACTTCCCATTTCTGATGACAACCTTACAATGAGAGAAATTATTCTCTGGATGTGCCTTGATTAAATTTGAAAATAAAATGGGATTTAAAATTAAAGTAAGGGAAATGAAACAGTATCATCAGTACAAAACAATGGCTTGTTCTGTTGGTTTTCTTTCCATGAGAGGAAAATAAGAAGAAAGAAAATTGATTTCTAATTAATCCAAATATGTGTGAAATTTTTTTTGTTTATCTGTTGGATGGAGGGAGAAACACTGAGGGTAAAAAAAATCTCTCTCCAGAAGCAGCTTTCTGAAAACACGTTTTATAATCATCATTCTTCGTTTTCTATCTGTTCTGTTAAGTCAAGGTGAAAAAGCACCAGTACAAAATCATAGGAGCACTTTAGAGGTCCACAAACCTGGGTGCAAGAATTCAGAATCTGCAGCTTTTCAAGAGACTCAAGATCTCTCTTAGGACCCCAGAAAAGAGCTACATTTTCACAGGAACTCAAAGTTATTTGCTCTAACCATGATACTTAAAGGCATCTTTCAAACTCCAGCAGCTCTGGGCACTCAGGGGCTTGAAATGTCCTTTCTGTTCTGTTTCTTTATTATCCAGTTTAGTGGGATCTCATCCATCACTTGGGCTTTTAATGCTTTTACAGTAATAGCTGGCCTTTTCCCTCTTTAACACATCTACTGTAAATTGAAATGATCAGGCCACAAACAGGGCTGTTGGTCCTGGCCTGGCTCCTGTTGCCTCCTGCATCAGGCATCTGGCTGAAACACACAGGGGTTAAATCATTTTTAGCATCCAGGGATCACTGACAGGAGTAAATAAGTATTATATAACCTCCCCCAAAAAGCATAACAAAATAATAAAGGGAAAATGAGGTTAAGTGAAACCATTTCAATAATGTTATAGGCCTGCTTTCAATCAATGAACGCTGGGAAATTCAATGTCTTCAGAGGCTGTGATTTCATTTGAGCTCCCTCCACTGCTGAACTTCTCTTCACAAAGCAATGAGTTAAAGACTTAGCAGCATATTCCTAATACATCTAAAATGTACTTTTTGTGTTTAATATTCGGTGGAATGGTTGACTTTGCTGGGTTTGGTTATCCAGAGGAATAATAGTTTTCAGTTTCATTGAAGCATAAGATATAATTCCATTATCTCTTCTTTTTTTTTTTTTTTGATAAAATAATCTTGAAGAAGTGGAGCAAAATGGGACAAGAAATGATTCTATAGACCCTGTTAATTATGTATCCATCATATAAAATAGCAATAATAGCATAATAATTTTTCATTAAATAGGGACACGGGAATATTTGCAATCTCATACTGTCAAGTAAGAAATGGCTTTGAAAAAACCCACTTACTCTATTTCCATAATGCTAACTAATTTTGGAGCAATTAACACTAAATTTAGGTGCCTACTAAGTAGGAATTTGACAATTTTGCAGTTCTGAATAGATCTGTGCTTTGCTCTACACACATTAAGCCCAAATTCAGCCTTTGTAAGTTGAGGGACCTAAAAGTTAAGACACCTGCTCTAAATTAGGCACCTGAACTAGCAGTATAGTTCAGGGACAGGGACCTCAGACTTGTACTTTGCCACCAAGCTGCTCTGTTTTCCAGCCCATATCTGGCTGCAGAACAATTGCATCACCATATTTTAAATGAATATCATTGAAAGAGGTGCCATCCTATTCCGCTGCAGGGAACAGCCTTTGAGCACTGATCTTAATTTCAGGTGGGTCAGGGTGGAAATGAACTAACTCCAGGAAACTACCAATATTTCATCTGAAATGCAAAGCTCCTGATGCCCAGGAAAGTATTCAGAGCTCAGGTTCAGAGAGCAGCAGGACTCTACAGTGAGGTGGAGCTTTTCTCTCAGCCTGCTTTCCTGTGAAATACACCACTTTTGAGGGTGGTCTCAATTATCACCAGTGTACTGGTAACTCAGAGATACCTCAGCTTTTTCATGTGTGAGTTTATCCCACGTGTCTGTCAAGGAATGCTGTGCCTCATGTAATGGGAAAATCCCCTTGCAGACACAGAGAGTTGTTTTCTCATTCAGACAAAACCCAGCAGTGTGTTGGGTTTCAGCAAAGCAGACCCATCCTGCAAATTGCAGGACAAGAAGGTTTGGTCCTTGCAGAGGTCCAGCATTAGGAAGGGAAAGGGTTGCATATGGAAAACACAGACCATTTGATAAAGAGCACGAGAAGAAGGAAAGAAGCTGCTGCTGCTGCTGCAGCTTTAAATTAAAATGCTGCATCAGCCAGTCCCTCAGGACGTGATAGAAATCTAATTAGTCAGACAATCTGGCACCAAATGTCCTAATTTCCCCAATCCATGTGGGATTTGTGTATTCTCTTATTCACTGCAGTTCTAAATTTCAACCTGAGCCTTTCTAACCCCTCTCTTTTTTCAGCGCAGACATGGGACTCCAGAGAAGGTGATCCCTATCAAAACCTAATTGTTTTTCATAAACCTTTAATTAATTAGACTCGGGCTCATGAAAGACACTTAAAATATTAACAATTTGTTTGGAGACAAGTGCTGGGTGAGGATTGCTGCAGCGTGGTATTTTCATAAGAAACCCAAATGTAATTAATGTGGGTGGGCTCGCTGTGGGGTCCGGAGGTGGCTGAGCTGGGAGTCCTCCCCAAAAGGCACTGGGAGCAGCACAAGGAGCATGACTGGGCTGGGCCATGGCCACAAGGATGGATGCAGTGTGGGCCCTCTGCTTCCAAGGGTTAAGGGCAGGAGCAGCCTCGGAGTGGTGGGTTTTAAGAAAAGCTCCCAAAGGGCACCAAAGTCCCCCCAGGGTGGCTGTAGAGGGCACACTGAGGACAGTAGACTTGTGAGGCAATTAAACCTGTCCTAGAGGACCACGAGCTCCTGGAGCAAGGTGCTGAATTCCCCTGGCACCCTTGGAGAGTGAGGATGCTGGCTCACACAGGATTAAGCCATTTGGGAGTAACAGATTTGAATTTTTATCTTTTTTTTTTTTTTCGGAGCGGCTATGACCTGCCATGTCAAAGCTTTTTATTAAAGTCTCTTAATCCCCAGATTATCACCACAATAGTTCCACAGGCCCATTCCAGATAAGGCAAGGCCCATTGTGGAGATGCACATTGGTGGAGTTTTAATCTGCAAATTGCTGGCGTGCAGGACCATGAGGGGCTGCTTTGCTGTGTTGCCCGTTGCGTCAAGGGGAATTGAATATTTATAAAGACGACTTCAAATGGGCCATGCACTGTATTCCTCCCACATATGTGCAATCCCCATGTGGCAGAGGGGCCCTGCTGAAAGAAGAAAAACCTGCCGTGCCACCACGACACACACGTGGAAGCCACACAGCCTGCATGGAAAGAAGGTGAGCAGGGATAGGGGAAGGGGCTGTCCCCTCCTCCAAACACCCCATCTCAGCCACACAGAATACATGATTTGATTTTTTTAACAGAGAAATGATGAAAGTGGAAAGGCAGAGTTGATGATGGAAACTCCATTTCTTTCTTGAATACCGGGGGAGGACAGCAAACAGATAAAGTCCCTGACAGGGATCCTTCGCTGACACAAAATATGCCATGTGGAGCGAAGGCTTATGCTGTATACAAAACTAATTAGCAGTTACCTTCTAGATTCAAGAACAACTCAAGCATCTGTTTCCCTGAAGAGTTTTTAAAAAAAGACATGGGCCTCTTTAAAATAGCCTGACAGATTTTAAAATGTCACCTCTTGGGTCTGGGGGCTCCCAAAGGAGGTGCTGGCGAGCCCAGGAGAGACCATCCCCTCTGCAAGGCGTTCCCAGGCTCCCAGTGAGCTGCAGGGTGAAGCAGGAGGTCCCCTTTGTTTCCCCGGAGGTGTTTGTACAAATACCTCGTTCCATCTCGCAGCAAAAGGCATCAAACAAAAATTAACATGGAAATGCTGCATAAACAGGTATCATTAAGGGAGCACTGCAAGTTTGAGTGGGTTGGGCTCAGCAACAGGGGGAGCAAAGCCCATGGCACTGAGCTGAACCTCTCCAGCTGCATGAGGGAGCCAGGGTGTGCATATGTGTACATATATATATATATACACACACATATATATGTGTATATTCTGCAGATGACCAGCTCCTTCAGGTCTCCCAGCACAGATGCTGCTGCACAAGCACTCGAAGAGTGCCACGACCACTCATAAAGATCCCCCTCCTGAGATCCCAGCTCTGGGTCAGGCTGCAGCATCTGTCAGGGCAGATCAGTCTCAGCCCTCAGCAGCAACCTGAGACCTTCTCTGTCAGCAGATAAGGCCGAGGATAGCCCGGGACATGGCTTGGCTCTCAGCATGTTATCTCCCAGTGCTCGCCAGGCGAGGATGTCGCTCAGTCGCTGGGGATCTGGCTCAGGATCTGCAGACTTGGACTCAGCTCCAGCTCTGCCACAGCCTTCCCATATGACCTTGGGCCAGCTGCTTAGGTTTCCTCCATACCTGTTTCCCATCTGTCAGAAAATGACTGGGTATATTAAAGGGTTCCTGTGAAGATAAGTAAACTGTGAGGCCATTATTAGCTATTACACTGATAGGGCCCAAATGTTCCTATTTTCTGTAACAGCTCAAGAACTTAAGCAGGCACTGAAAGGCTTCGGGAAAATAAAGCTTTGCCTTTCTGGGGTCCTCTCTCAAAGGAGGTTGGTGTGGCTTCCTCTAGAGCCAGCTCTCCATGCATTTTATGAAATTGCAATGCCCTTATTTTCCCTAACAGCCTCCGTTCCAGCCTGTGAAATGACCCCCAATAGCCTTTGGCTCATGGAAACCTTCCAGTGTGCTTAATACTACCTGCAATGCCCGTATTAATCATAATGCACAGGTGCCAGAGCCTCTGGAGGGAAGGAGAAGGGAAAGAGGCCGAGTAATTTATCGCTATACAGCCCCAGCATGAGCGGTTGCATTAGTCCAAAAATTACTTTGCTTTCTGGTTCCCAAAGTTCTTGGGAGTATAAAACAGGAGAGAGGGTTATCTGTGAATCATCTGTCATCTCTGAAGCTTTTGGCTACAACCTTTTGGTGACTTGCGGAAAAAAAATTATAAATATAGTGTGGGGGTGGGGGAAGTGACTAATTGAGTGCAATAATTAAACACGGCTCCCAAAAAAAGCCGAGCATGTTTCTTCAGCCATCAGCACCCTGAGTGAGGGGTGGGAACGTCACCAGGATTTGCCAGGGATCAGTTACTGCGGAGAAACAGTGTAAGGGGCGTCAGTACCTGGCAGGATGAAAGAGAGCATTTTCACATGATGCATTCAATGCACAGGCAAAATGCTGGGTCTGGGTATGTTCAGACCTGGGCAGTGGAGCTGACACAGGCTCTTGTTGTTGCCCTGTTTGGAGAAAGCCAAAATAAAGGAGGGTTTAGTGCTGTGAGGAAACGTAAGGCAAGGACTAACACCAGCAAGCAAAGTCAGAGCATCAAGTGTTCACCTGGGCCACCAGATTTGCAGGCAAGGCCACCAGCTTCCCCCAGACATGCAAGTGCACTAAATAAAACTGGTACCCAGCCTGGAAAACTTCTGCTCCAGCCAGTAATATTTGCAGGATAAAATACCCGCATCAATATATCCTGTGTGCCAAACAGAACCGTTTGTCTCCACTTGTTCCCCCTCCGGTTCCATTAATAAAGGCAGCCCAAGATACGCTGAGCACATTTCCCTCCAGAAATCTCCCCAAACTTGGTGACATTTGGAATCACACAAGGCAGCTGCACCGTGAGATAAAGTTAAATGATGTATTTGGGAACGACTCAGTTCGGAAGGTTGCATCTTTCACAGGAGCCTGGCGCCAAAATCCGCGTTGTGTTCCTTAAAGGTGGAATAACTCTTCCTCCCGGATTACACGTATTGATGAACACACTTGAAAGATGGCAGGATTTCTGTATAGCGCAGTGCTTTCTTTTCCTGACACATGGATCCATCTGCCAACATCACGGACCTAATTAGTGCTCTCTTATTTCCATTCACTGGCGAGCAAGCATGTGGCATCTTTCCACGAGCCCATAAATCCTCTCTCGACGCAGACATGCACCATATTGTGATGGGTGGGATAGAACCCCGGCGAAACTGGCAGTTGCAGTTGCTTTTCCATTGAAGATTAGTGTCATGATAGCCAAAACAAGAGAGACCATCACCCAAAACACAGCCTGGCACAGCAAGGCTGGGGATGTGGTTCTGAGTTTCCCAGCCCTCTGCTACCGTGTCCCCATCCCCTAAGAATCACTCCTGGGTCAGTACAGTTGTTTACAGGGCCATTGCTGAGACTGAATTTGTGTAATGGTTAAGAAAATCCAGAATAGAGACTTAAGTCGTAAAGACAGATGAGATTTGTGCTATATTAATATAATATAGCAAATGCGAGAGCCAGGAGAAAGAAATGGTAAGGACAGGATGAACCCTGGAGATCCAGCTCTGAGAAGGGAGAGTTAAGAAGACCCTTAAGTAAAACAGAAAGGGAGCAGAGGCCCATCTGCCTTCAGTTCTCCTCCAAAGAGAACAACACACATCCCCTCCCATACCTGGCCAGCCCTGCAGGTCAGAAATATTGTGTGAATATGCACTCGAGATTATTGTTCTTCCCATGCTGGGGAGAGTTATTTGGAGTCTCCTGCTGGTGTTAAATTAAATTACCCATATAAATAGCACCGGAGGTGATGGACAATAAATCCCACTGCTTTGAAAGCAGGCTGCTACAATGGGCTGAAAAGTAGAGCTAATGCAACATGCCCTAAAAGGCTCCTATTTAAGTTACATCTCATCAGACTTCCTCCTGGTGTAAGTTACTTTAGAGTCCTTCCCTCTACAATGATATCCAACTTCTGCTGAGTAAGAACCAAACCTACCAAATACATAACGACTTAGTAGCAAAGGGCCTTAATTATTCTTACAGTATTATTTTTGGGTTTCCACCACTTTTCCTAAAAATCCATTTGAGTGTCTCTCTATTCAAATTTCTAACATTTTCAAATATTGCTTCTTAGATATATAAAAAAGTGCCTGCTCAAGAATTACTTTTTCTTTTTCCTTAAATATCCACCTTACTTTGCACGGTTACTCCCTACTGCTCCTTTTTGACATTAAAACAAGAAGTTAAAACAAGAGAGAGAATGAATTTTCCCTCAGGGAAGCTAACAAAATTCACATCCCAGCAAGCAGCATCTCAGGGACCAGTGATGCCAGACACGTACATATGATGTAAAATGCTTGAAATTAGGAATATATATAGTATAGCAACAGCAAAAAGCTTGGCAGTTTTGTGTTTAACAGGGGTATGGGTGTCATTACTGGATTAGTACCAACAAAATAAAAGCACAGATAGGATGAAAGTTAAAATTGGAGGCTTATATTTTTTAAAACTGGAATCTCTCTAAGCCAAATTAACCCCTGATGTAAGCCCACTAAAATTGGTGGTGCTACCAGGCAACCAAAGATAACCTGGCTCTTTTGCTTTGTTTTCTACTTATTTTAGAGAAGAAAATAAGTATTAGAGGAGGCTGGTTTTATGCTGCTGGCCAAGAGAGAGAGAGTGTGGACTAATAGTCAAGTCAAGGCTGTAAAGTGCTGCATTGCTGAAGTATTTAATTCAGATCCCTTTTTGTGTTTCTGGGGATGTCGCCTGAGCTGGCTACAAGAAAAAAGGTAAAGTGCAGCCCAGAGCTTGCAGTGATGTAAAAAATTATGGGGAAAAAAACAAAAGCAAAAACAAAACAAAACAAAACAAAAAAAAAAGACAAGAAATGAAACAACAAAAACCTATCAGAGAGTGTGAAATTCACTTGGACCCCTCCTAAGGGTTTGCACATTTGTGTGATTAGAGTCATATTTATAGGAAAATCTTGTCACTGCTCCTCACACTCGGTGGGGCTGTAAAACACGTCACTGCTGCTCTCAGTCTTTGGGAGAGCTGCTGAAAACAGGAGAACGTGGGCAGGAGGGACAGAGCCTGTGGTGCAAGGGGGTCCCCCAGCCGAGGTCCTGCCTCTGCACAGGCACAGGCTGTGGGGTTTGATCACAGGGACACCACAATGTCCACGTGCCAAGGGGTTGCTCAAGGGGCGCTTTGCTGGAACAACACAAGCCAAAACCCTTTTGGATGCCACTCCAGGGGCTTTGCTCACCATCAGGGGAGGGAGCTGGTAAAGGGGAACACTCATTTCGCCTCTGGCCATGATGTGCAGTGCCAAAGCACCACAAGGGCCCAGGGAAGCATCCCCTTTCTCACCTAAAGGGTCCTGAATAATGTACAAGAGCAGGATTTCCTCCTGGCTTCATCCTGTAAGAAAACAGCTGGCATTAAAAGTAACAAACAAACAAGCAAACAAAGGCTCCATTAAAACCTGACATCCTCAGTGGCAGGACCTTGCTCAGTTGTCAACTTAAAAATCCCAGTGTTCTCCAAAAGATCTATAAAATACAGTAACTGTAATTGCTGGAACCAGTGACAGCCCAAGCACTTTGTGTGCTGCTCAAGGAACAAGTGGTCACCTGAGTAAAGAGGTGAGGGAGAGAGAACCACAGGGAGTGGGAGAAGAGGTAAAGAGGCAAAACAAAAGAGAAGAACCCAAGTCTGTTCTGTCAGTCTTTTTCTGCTCATCTAAATTGATATTTGATTTTAGAGCATATCATAACACACCATTGACAGATCTATTTTTCTTGCAGGGCTGTCCAGTTTTATAGATTTCAGGTTGCCAGTGCTGCACTGTGAAACCTCACCCAACCCATTTTCCCCACAAGGAGCTCCTCAGGCAAAAATGGGGATATTTCTTTTTCCAGTTGTCATAGGAATGTGTTAGGCAGCTAATATATATATATATATACATTAAAAAAAAAAAAAAGACATTCTGAAAACAGCCAGAGTCCCGAACCAAAGATAAAAGCCTAAACAAGTGCAGAGAGAGAGAGGGAAAAGCCATTAGGGACAGCAGAGCTTTGGAAAAGAGTAGGAGTAATTCTTAAGGAGAAAGGGGTGGTGAGGTATATCTAAAAGACAAAGAAACAGAAATCAGAAAAACATGGAAAGCTATTGCTGGAGCTCAAGACAATACCAATTACTTTGCTCAGTCAAAATTGACTCTGTCAGAGATGTCTGGTCTGAAGCAGGATGGCATTTCTGACTGTATTCTCCTTTCAAGCCCTGGCTGCCTGAACACAAACAGAAGCAACGTTGTCACCACAAAAATAATAAAACAGCAATCGTTCTGTTGGCTTGTCACATATTACAGCTAATTATTTAATTACTCCAATTTAAAATTTTACTAGATTCAGCATCAAAGCATAAAAATCTAGTGATTGCAGCGTCAGAAAGGAATAATATAATTAACGTATTTAGTAGTAACATATTAAACTGTTGATTGCACTGCATTAATCAGCAGAGATGATGTGATACATGGAAGCTATATGAAATACATGCCTGTATGGGACTGGGCTGTCTTCCTCCCCATCCCACCACTTACACATCTGTGGGGTGGGAGGCGCTGATGGAGGAGGGGAAGAGGAGAGAGGTAGACCCAGTTTTCCTCCAAGTGTCTGTGGAGGCAATCTGGAGATGAGCTGATGGCATCACCACAGAGGTACACGCTCAGCACAAGGCTCTGCACCGTCTCCACAACCAGGCCCAAAGCACAGATGACAAACTTGGGGACCCACCTGACATTGTCCCAGGGATGACCCAAAGAGCCCCTGAAGCTGCTCAGGTTTACACAGACCTGAGCCCACAGACCTCAGCTTCACACTGTTTCTCCCACAGAGACACATACTCCAGACTGAAGCATTTAAACTAATCAAGTTTTAATTTCCAGCATTACTCGCAGCACACCAAATTCAGGAGCAGCTGGGGAGTTGAATTCTTGAGGCCCTTTATTTTTATAGTGCTCTCCAAAATAGGCTAGCTGGTCACCAGGCAATTAGAAGTAGAGAAATTGTTTCTGCCTGACATAACCAAATACCATCTATTTTTCCCTCCATGGTTCCAGAGCCAGGCAGCCAACAGAGGGAGCAGGAATTCCCGAGCAGTGCAACATGCCTGGGCTCTGCCATCCCCTCAGCTGTTTGATTGCTGATCGTGCTGGCACACAAACCAGCAGGCAGCAAAAGGTGCCAGCCTTGGAGGAATAATGTGCTCTGAACTCCCTTCTCCTGCAACAGGACACAGCTCAGCTCTTCTTTGAAGGACTCTACTCCAAATGTGAGCCGTGACCTGAAAATATGAAAATGAAGCAAGACACCAGTGAAGACAAGGCCAGTCTGGAAAGAAGGATGTGAAACAGCAAGAGAGGACAAGGGTTTATATTTTTGATCTGAAGCCCTTCTACAAAATAATTCCCTGGTCAAAAAGGGAAAAGATATTAGGTGAAAAAATATTCTGTGAGACATACAGACAAAACCAGACATACATGCCTAATAATTACAAATTGCACCAGTTCATTTTTTCTGGATTAGTTTCTGCCTGAAAGAAAACACTGTATATTCCCTTTTCTCTCTCTGAAAGCACAGGGTCTGTTTCCCTTTCTTGTGGGACAAGTCACGTTCTCCAGCATCCTACAAACCCACCCCCACAGCAGAAATGCTCCCTGCACCCATCCAATTTCCAGACCCACATCTATCCACGTGCACTTTGCTCTCCAGCCACATCTGGGATAGCTATGTAAGTGTTTTTTTATGGTAGACCTGTTTCTTTATCCCACCTGAAAATGCCAATTTGTTATAGCTTTATCTAAAAGCTGTAGATTTTCGTTAGTGTTCACATCACAGCAAGGTCTGAGCTTCCCGGTGTGCTGTTTTTTTAGGGACGAGCTGAGATGCCGAACAAACTTTGCAGGGTTACACAACAGCAAGTGAGAGATGCACGTGGACAGCAGAGGGGCACATCCAGCTGATCCCAGCTGCTACATTCCACACTGTCCCAGCTGCCTGTGGCTTCTCATCCACACATAAATGAGGCATTGTTGCAAGACCAGTGCAAACTGTATTCTTCAAATTAAAAGAAATAATTTACTTAGGTTTTTTTTTTCTCTCACCAAATAACAGAATTCAAATATATTATTTGAAAAATTACATTTTCTTTTTCCACCTCACTGCGTCCAATGATTGTGGTGTGATTATTAAACACTTCATAAATAATAATGTGACATTTTTAGATTGTGTGTCTGATTAAGCAGCCATTCTTCTCTCCCTGACTGCAGCCGTGGACAGATGAGATTGCTGCAGACACAGCAATCTTTGTGGCTCCTTCCCTGGGGATCAGGGATCAGAAGTCACCCCATAACCAATTAAATCCGAGCAGATATGAGCTGATCGCTTCAGACCAGCTCCAAAATTCACATCCATGGATGGGGCATCTTGGCATGAACTCCTCTGAACGGCAGCTCTGACCCATGAGCAGAGCTCAGTGCATTTTCTAGGGAGGATATTTTATATAATGAGTCACTTTCTCTGCAGTGGGTAATGATTTTACTCAATTATGGTTCGGTATTAAGAAGCCTGCTCTAAGAGCAAGCAAGCAGTTCCAGATGAAGACAGAACTAAATCCAGGGAACTGAAATATAAGAGAAGACAGGTTTCATCCAAACGCAAATAAGTGAACCTGAGAGATAAATACTCTCTCGATGAGGGCTCAGAGTCCTTTGAGGATCAGAGTGTCACAGAGACCCTCCTCAATAAGTTTACTACCCCTTTTCACAGGAAAAAAAAAATTAGTAAATAAATTTAATAAATAAAGAGCCAAAATCCAATGTCTTTTATCCCTTGGTTATTCCAGTGCCTGAGATGCAGCTGTGCCTCTCAGAGCTGTCACACAGAGCAGTGCAGATGTCAGTGAAAGGGACCATCTCCTAACCCAAATTTTCTCTTTTTTTTCCTGAGCACAGTCACCATTTCAGGAAAAAAATGACCAAAGAAAGCAGCCCCTCTCTGTAAACCCTCCCAACCATCTGTCTGGATATTACTGACCTTTAATATTATGCAGGCGGGAGGTGGAAAGGACGGGATAAGGAGTTGGGGGGAGAGGGGGGTTGGGAAGAGGTGTGGAAAAATGTCATCGCCGTAACAATGACTTATTGCTTTTGGATAATGCCTCTTCTTGTCCCGCTGCTAACATGGTAATCTCTCTCCACCTACTGCATGTCAATAATGCAATAACCTGCTCCCCGCCTGCACCAATAACACAACAGCCGCTCTCCGCTTTCAGCGGCACTGATGAATTCTAGAATTGCAACAGCTCAGATGGTCCATGCTAGCTCGTCCCTGCCTCCCACCCTCATTACATTTTAATTTCACTTTAAAGACAGTTGCTTTCAGCATTGTTTGGCTACAACTCCTGTAAAATAAGCTCAGGCTGTGTTTGAACTCAGGAGGCTCCTCGGCTCAGCGCAGGTGTCGTTGTGTTTACTATCGGTGTGTTTGTGTATTCTCAATTGAAAAATTAAGGCAAGATTTGCCAAAGGTTTAACTGGCCAACAGCTCAATGTATTCTCCAAAGAAGCTGCCCTGAGCTCAGCACTTCTGAAAAACTGTTACTTATGCTTCAGAGTATGGATGGCAGGTCAGATGCTCAGCTCGCTGTCCCCCCTGCAGCCTTCAGATCTGTGCCAGTTACACCAATCCATCAGTTATTGATTAATCAGTGTTGGTTTAAAGCATAAGCACACACAAGTGCTCTCCATAGACATGTTAAGTAAAAATGATATAATAACAACAGCTAAAAAATAGTTAAAGCTAATGTGACAGGATGGAAAAAAAAATCTGAAAGCATAATCGAGTATGGTTAATATCAGAGAGCATATGGCAAAAAGATCTTGTAAGAGAATCCTTAATACTGCACTAGGCCTCACACACTGATTAATATCACCTACTCTGTATAGTCTAGCATGGATGGATTCAAGAAGAAGCTGATAATTTTCAGAAATGCTGCTCCCCGTAATGATAGAAGATGAGGTTTTGTGAGTTATGTTGAGAATTATTGGCAAAGGTTAGGTGATTTCCCACTGGTGCTGGAAGGAAAACATTGCTTGCAAATTACCAGCATTTGTCAGTACTAATATCACATCCCCCAGCAACCTCAACTGTCAACATTAATAGGTGTCTTTACAGCAAAAAGGGGTGACAATAGTCAGGCTTGATCAGACCTTGAAATGAGAAGAGGAGTATGATACAGAGAATAAAGACATGGAAATGTGCTTGCAGTGGCTCTTGCCTTAGCTCCCAGCATCCCACCCGTAGCTGTGTGGGTGGCACTACTTACCACGCTCTGCCAGTTATCACATTTGCTCCCCTGTTCACTCTCTTCCCATCTCTCTCATTCTCTGGTTAGGTTTTGTTAAGCCTCTTCCATCCTCGCTCTTTCCAGTGACTGCTCTGCTTTCACCTCTGTATCATTAGCCCGGTGTTTCTTTTTCCTAGAAGCAAATGCAAGATGCTTTTCCAAGAAATAGACGCAAGATGCAAGGCAGGAAAGGTTTTCTGGTGCCTGGGTACTGTCAGGCCTTGGTTATTCTCCTGCCAGTCTCTTGTACAGCCCTTGGGCTGGGAGTGTCCTGGATCCCTGGGCTCCCACTGCTCCCCAGGAGGGGAGGTTAGTGATATGGGCCCTAGCCAATCTTCTAGCAACTTCTCTCCCACCTGGGTACAGCAGCAACTCTATCTCTACCTTTCAGTATCTTACCGTCTATTTAAACCTTGAAAGCTTTCAGTATTCCTTAAATGGCAGGGTTTGGATGACTCTGGGAGGCAGCCCAACACATAGCCATGCTCACCTGGTCTGGGAATGCAGAGCCTCAGCAGCCTCCTCAGAGAAAACCAACACAGACAGAGGTCTGTGCCCCTGGCAGGACAGGAATCATCGCTGGCACTCAGCAATTAATTAGTGTTTTGTTGAAGAGTTGCTGAGGTATTTTCCCTCCTTGCTTTCCCTCTGTACATGTCATGGGAAAGGACCTGACAGCACTTGAAATTCATCTCTGGTGACCTGTCTGTGTCTCAAGCAGGCAAAATAAACCATGACTTCACACTCTACATCTTCATCCTCCAGGCTGCACAGCCCATGCAACTGGGGACATGGATCAGCTTTGTCCCTAAGTTAATGCACAGGCTGATGTGTGGTTTGGTACCCCAACCCAGGAGAGCATGTTAAACACAGACATCTGCTCTCCTGAGCCTTTCAGCACCAGAGGTAGCGTTAATTTAGGTCGGCCACAACCAGAGATAAATATCATTTCCATTCGGCCCCTCCTTCTGTCAAACTGAATACAATATAGTTCACTTCTTCACCTCGCCTGGCCCCCGGGTGATTAACGCCAGCAAATGCAATCAGCCCATGGCCATGTCGCTGCTCTCCATTAATGCAAAACTGGGGGAGGGCCTTGTGTGCTATCAGCACAAAAAGAGAGCTTCACCTTTTAATATGGTCATTCCTCACAGGGCTGCTGGTGATAAAAGAAGCCATCAAAGTAGATGGACAGCCCAGCCTAGACAGAGATAGGAGATTTCTGCTGATTTCTCAGGGAAAGAGGAAGAAAAGCACTCAGTAAGCACTGCACACATCCTCAGAGGTGACCACTCGGGGAGTAACGAGGCTCTGGCAGCGTCACAGCCTTTCCCATCCTAACTCTACTCTGTGCAATGTCTCCTGCTGCCTCCCCGCTGCAACACGGCTGCTCCCTCTGGAGCACCGGCTGAGTTTCCCAAGCAGGTCCCACTGCAGACCCTGCTGAGGGGTATAGCCCTTGGAAAAGGCAAAGAAAAGGGTTGTTGCTGGCATATAGTGCCCAGGAATGCTGCTAAATTTTGCAGTCTGGCTCATTTGAACATCCTACTTTTCCTGGAGGCAGAGCTATTAGTACTTCAGACATATTTTGAAGCAGGTTTTCCCGCCTGTGCCAGTCTCTGCTCAGACAACTTCAAATGCAGATGCAAATACTGATTCTGCCACAATCCTGCATCTGAAGGCCCAAACCACCATCAATGACAAAAAGCTTCTATCTGAGGAGTGTTTGGTTCCTGGGTTGTGAAAACCCCTGATGTTGTCACTGAGCTAGGAAAATTAGAGAAAGTGCCAGGTTTAATGCTAAATATCTCAAACTAACCCTGTTTGTGATACTACAGCTCTGTGACACAAACCACCTACACAAGCACACATCCAGATAATCTAAGAACTGATGATTGTGTCTTTAACAACCTCATTCACCCTCTACAAAACGGGATACAAGTTTGGTTGCCCTTGGGACTGGACTGTGGGTGTCTCTGTGCAGCAGTATGGCTTGAAAAACTGTGCACAGTTTGAAGACTTTTTTCCTTTAAACTATTTTCTATGATCCAAAGAGTTGTTGTTTTAAGGCAGAAGAATTCATTATTCTCCTCAGATAACATTAAATGCTCAAATACAATTTTTTTTTCCTTCTCCTTTCTTTCCCTACACCCTCCTCTTCAGCAAACAGGACTCCCAAGTCCCTTCTGATCACTGATAAGATGGGCTTTCATACCCTCCCAGAACAAGTGAAATTTCTTTGACATCTTAACTTTGCACAAATAGATTTTAATGAGGGAATATCACCTTGCCTTGAGCTAACTCTCTGCCTTTGCTCTTCCAAGGCTTTTGTAGTCATTTCCTCACAACTTACAGAACATTAAAGTTCAGCAAAGTGTTTGAACACCGCACACCATTTCCCCAGGAACTTTGTTTATTCACTGCAGACTGTCACAGGAGGGACACACTTTCAAAGATATAATGTAAATCAGGCAAAGGAAGAACATCTTCTGCAACCCTCCATTGTCCTGGCATGGTCTCTTCTGTCCTCCTGGGGGGCTGCATGCAAAAACACCTCCCACTGCGTGACAAACGGGGTGATGCTACTAATGTAAATAAGGTTCTGATGTCATGGTGGTCACAAGGGCTGTGAAAAGCCTGAAGTTTAACTTGTGTAACAGGCACTTGTCAAAGGTATTGGGAGAACACAATAAATGTGGAAGAGAATATGTAGGTACTTGCCAGAGGATGTATCAGTTCATGTTCAAACTTCACAGACTTAATGAAAACAACAGCCAGAGAGGACATCAGCCTCTAAGTTCTGAAATTAGAAGAGGACATTAATCTGGAGTTAGGAAATATTGATCCCATTGTCAAATTCCTCTCCATGTTCTTCCCAAAGCAGAGACAACACTCTGAGAAGCCAGACATTTCCCATGCTGTCATTTCAAGAAATGTTCCCAGCCCAGAGAGACACCAAGGGATGGACCTTACCCAGAACAGTTGTCCTCTGGGGTGGAGAAAGTGTCACTGTGAAATGTGGCACAGCACTGAGATCCTGGGCAGACGTTCACTGAACCCATGAGTGGGATTCAGCTGTGCCCCTGCAAACTCTTCCCTTTGCTGATAATTTACTGTAATTAAACCATATGTAAGACTCTTTCACTCTGTCAGAAGCAGAGACCTTCTGCTGCCCATATGCCAGAAAGACAAATGAAGGGCAAAGCTCCCATGAAGAAGGCAAACTTTAACTTCTTGACTAAAGAACAGTAAATACATCTTCCAAAAGTGTGTCTGCTAATGCTCAGATGTTTTGACATACAAGATCCACAGTGAGGCACAAGGAGTCCCCAAGAACAGTGAAGAAACAGCGGGTGACCACAGGCTCTACATTTCCAGCTCCCCTACAGTAGGAATGGGGTGTTATCAGCATCAGGCTTTATCCCTGGCACTGGTTAGTTTGCTCAGGGCCTGTACTGTGCTAGGGCTGGCTCTAGGGCAGCCTTTCACCTGTGAGGAAAGGGGACAGCAGCTGTGGGAATCTGGGAAACAGCCAGACCCTTCTCAGCGGTGCCCACTGAAGGACGAGAGGCAGTGGGGACAAACTGGAGCACAGGAAATTCTGTTGTGTGGCAAAAACAATTGCTGTGAGGGTGAAGTACAGGAACCAGTTGCTCAGAAGGGTTGTGAGGACAAAGTGGCCCAAGGAGGGCTGGACCAGATGATCTCCAAAAGTCTCTGGCACCTCAACCATTCTGTGAGTCTGGGAGGTGAATTCATGGTGCTACAAAGTACGAAGGAAGGAGCCTGAATTCTGACCAATTCAAACTGTCAAAACCGAGATTATTCCAATTTCTTAAAATATCAGAGAAAGGGGAGTTCTCATTTTACAGGCAATTTTTTTTCTGCAGACTTGCCAGACAGGAGAGGCGAATGTCTGCTGTTGTTGATCTAACTACACTTCAACAAGTGCAACAACAAAAGTCTAAATAAGCTCAAACCTTTCATGGAAGCTATGGTAAATTGTTAGTTGATGTGTTTTTTAAAATTGTATATATATAAATAAGGACAAGAACCTAGAGTTTAGTGCAATAGAAAAAGAAAGCTGATTCAGCAGAACAAGGCATAGTCATAAAAGATTTATTACGCTTTATCAGCAATATCCACAGTCTTTCTGTGATTAGAGTTGCATTGTGTGTAATTATCTTATAGAAATTCTGCTCTTTGATGTGCTTTATCCACCATGCTGAAATACACTTCAATTCTAGTGGGTTGTCATGGTTGACTGAAATTTACATTAATTCCTTTGGGTCTGCGGGGCCAGCCTGGTCTGTCACCAGCAAACTCTTCATAAATATTCATTTTTATATACTATATACACATATAAAATTTTGTAACGTGACAGTCCTAGACCCTGTGGCACCCCAAAAAATAAGGGAAAACAGAGAGTCTTGACTTCCCAAGAGTGATCCTGCATTGGTATTTCATAGTCCAGCCTTTCCTCCCTTTTAGCAAGAATTCGAGAATGACTGAAATATTTACAGCAATTTACAAGCAGAGGTTCCACTCCACTTTTAATTTAAAAAGTCCAAGCAAATTGAGGAAATTATTTCATCTCAGTTCATTAAGCCTGATTTTTCTCAATCAGAAAAATGTTCTTTTTTGTTTTGCTTTTTAAAGTTCACTGATTTCTTCCTTGCCCCCTCTGCCCATCAATGGCTGCTATCAGCCAGAAGAACTACAGGTGTTCGCAGGCCAACCTGTGTAAGATGCAAATGCTTAAAACTACCTTGGTTGTGTACCTGATTGTGCTTTTGTGGATTTCAGCATGGGGGCAGCAATCACCTTCAATGGGAGCAGAATCAATTTTCCTAATAATGCTCAGCACCATGCAGGAAAGGAAAAAAAAAACTGGAGAGCAATGGGGGACAGAGGTTTACAGGGTTTGTGGGGTTTCTATAAGCAGAGCTTATTTTTCTCCAATATTTGATAACTAAATGGAGGCTCCTCTCATTAGTTATGTCCAAGTAATGTTCAGAATTGTAGATCTGTGCCATTTCAAGCAGCAAATACAGTTAAAGTGGATATAGAAGGTATAATTCTGTCTCTTTCGCATGAGTCTCACCTCTGTCAGCTCTCTACAGATGTTGTGCCGTGGATACAATCTGCTTTGCAATTCAGTATCTGATATCAGAAGAGATAGAACTTTAAAACTTTTTCTTTTAAATTCAGAGGTAGAAAAGGGCACTGACCTAATGAGCAGAATGCATCACTACAAACTGAAAGGCCAGGCCACCAGTGGGTCTGGTCACTTCCCAGACCTAGAGAAGTCATAAGAAATCAGCAAGTGTTGCCCACAGAAATCAAACTGTGCCGTCAAAGGCCAGTCCTTGTTTCCGCAGGAGCCTCACTCATTCCCTTCAGCAGGACCAGAGGTGGACGCCCGTTTACACCACTTGGCCAGGCTTCTTGTCCTAGGGTGTGATTCTCCATCACCAGTGGAACTCCAGCACCTTCCAGTTATGCAGCTTTGGAGCTTATTCCACAGTCAAACCTCACCATCTGGACCATTTCCCAACCTTTTCCTCTCAACTGCAGGGAACACTTCATCATCTACCCATTGATTTCTAAGGTGTACATTGAATTAGATTGGAATTCAGTCACTTCAAGGAGGAAATAACATCCTCCATTATCAACTTGACCTGATCCTCACCTCTTTCCAGCCAGCCCTTCTGTGTTCATTATGTTCTTCTTTTCAGCTCTTCCTTTGACAAGTTTCCTGAACAACACAAAATCCTCAGCACCCAGTTAATTAGTTGGTGGCGATGGTGGTGTTGCTCACAAGATCTTGACTTGCTTGTGGGAGGGAGGATTTATAAATCCCATTTCCTAACCATTCGTCCTTGCTGCTTGTCAAGAGGTGAGGGCTGAGGGATGGAAAAGCCATGAATGGGAGTGGGTTTGAGGAGGATGGACATAACTGTGCAGGCAGGTTTAGGGAGAGCAGACTCCAGCAAAACCCTCTGTGCCGTGAGAGGAGAGATGAAATCAATCCATTTGAGTGAGAATTGAAACAAGTTAAGAGCTGTATGCTTATTAGCTCCTCACAGCCAAATAATCTGCCATTGAAAGCGGGCAGGGAAGAATATCAGAATGACTGTAAATAAACACAGATTGGTTTAATAGTATCAGAAACTCTTTTGAAGGCAGCTGTGTAGCTTAGAGCAGGTGGGTGCAACTCAACAGGGAGGCCTGTCTCTAGGTAGGGACTTTGTCAAAGAGAAAAAAAAGGAGAGGAGGGAGAAATTGAAATTCTGTTGTCAAGTAACATCACGCTTTAATTTCATGCCACATTATGACAATCTGGTCTGTGAGGCACTCCCAGTGTGTGGCTGCAGAGCTGCTGTGTTACTGCTTGGGCTTGCAAAGCTGATAGGCCTGAGAGACCTGCAGCCCTCAGCTAATTGTAAACCCGATTAAGCAGCAGTGTGAAGAAGTTTGATTAATTCAATCTATCTCCATGCATCAAGACCAGAACCAGACGTGGCACAAGCCCCAAATCTTTGGAGTATCAAGGTCTTTGTTCTTCATGTTTAAAATGGAAATAATAATAAAAAAAGAATTAAAATGAAGTATAAGAAAGTAATGAAATTATAACATTATGACACGATGAAACATAAGTGACAATTCTACTTTCCTTACTAGAAAATCTCCAACCTTTCTGCCTTTAAAAAATAATGCATAAAAAACATTTCAATTAGCATCTTTATGTGCTTACCCAGATAAATTACCATACTAATAAACTTCTGATAGACTTTCAGGGGCTGCTTAACCAAGGGCTTCTGATCCTGCTGAATTCATGGTCTCTTGGACAGGATGGATTTGGACTTGATTAATTTTAGTTTTTTCAGTTGCAAAGAGACTGGCAATTGCTCTCTTCTGAGTGCGTGTGAGACAGGGAAAGAGGATGAGAGATGGACTATTCCTGCTAACTTGGCTGTCCTGGCTGAGCTTTGGGACACCACAGCATTGCACTCTGCACAGAGCAGTGCAATTTTGTGCCATTCCCCAGCAAGACATTCAATTCAATTCGTGTACATGACTGATAAATACTCATGATACTGCCTTCCACTTCCTGAAATACTGTGAGACTGGTGAACAATATATCCAACTTATGAAGTCATGTGTTTGAAGAGCAATTTTGCCCAAGAAAAGTGTGCATATTCTTAAGGGACATTTTTTATTTTGCATGTTTCTAGTTGGAGACAACTGCAGCAGCACACGTTGGAATTATTTGGGCCTTTTCCCCACTAGGCAGGGTCTTCAGATTTCATATGTTTCCAAGGAACTGAGAGATTTTTCCATGCTCAATTTGCAGAGAGAAGAGATATAGCTAGCCAAGTTGCTCTTAGCTGTTTCTTTTAGTCTCTTGCTACACACAGAAGCTAATGGAGGAAATTGTTTAAGAGAGAATGAGACCCATTTCTGTGTCTCATAAGGGATCTGCACGTGTGCCTAAAGCTCCCTTTCCCTCTGTTACAGCCCACTGCATGTGCATTCACTTAGCCCCTACTGCACTGTGTGTTAATGGTGTGACTTGTAATGACACCGGTAACAGAGCCACACAAAGAGTAATATTAGATTATTTCTGTTATTCATCAGTATCACGGTTGGACAGAAGCCTCTTAAATCTACCTAAAGTGGCTCCCCATGGATGATAGTGCCACCACCAAAAAATAATATATTATGCATACATGTACAGCTTCTCTGCTACCCACCAGCTGCTCTTTGTGTACCATTATAAAATACCTGCATGACCCTCCTAAACTGAATGAGATTTGATGGCAGAAGCTGAGCAACTGCAGTACTCAGAAGCCTGAAATATTTCAGAAGCCTTCTCCCTCCTCTTCCTTTTCTCCCCCCACCAGCAAACGTAGAGGACTTCCCAGGCCCCACCACACTCCTGGAATGCATTCTCTCAAAAAAAAACCCACTGAACCTCAAATTATTATTCCATGGTGAGAAAAGCAGTGAACAGTGGAAAATGACAGTTTACCCAAATGGAGGTGAAAATGCACTTTCTGCTGTACTTAAAAGAAATAACAGCTTTCAGCAAAGATCTAAATCCTAGCAACAAGCACTATATAAATGTAAAAAGGTCATCTCTTTGTTAGAGAAAGGTTACTTTGCTGAACACATGCTTTTAAAAAAATAATCTACTAAAGGAAGTTAATCTTGGTAACATTTCTGTTGTATTTGCACATGGAGAGAGCAGACCTGTGCACTTCCTTTCAGGGCAAGAATGTGAAGGACGGTTGGTTATAATGAACAATTTTATTCTTTGAGAGATTCAAGGAAGAGAATCTAAGATGTGTTTCAAAAAAATGGCCATTTAAAAACAGAATTTGGGCTCTGCTGAGCAAAGCCCTCCATGTCAGCTATGAATTCACCTGGATGGCAGTAGAGAGGGACCTTACCTGCCCTACTAGGAATGGCCAGAACGGTGAGTGCTCCTGCACCCCTGATGCAATCACGCAACTTGTTGCTTTTCCCTTCTTCTCCTCGGCTACGAAAATGCTTGGGGTAAAAGTCTGGTTCCTGTAAAGAACACAGCAAAGCCCCCTTTGCTTTCAAAAGAGAGAGGGGATCCCAAAGTTTAGGAGATGGCAGGATCCAAGCCAAGAACTTCCTGTTTGAACAGACAATCAGGCAAGGAGTATGGAGAGAAACAAAGGCACAGAGGGTTGATCTGCATAAATCCTTATTAAGCAGGAAAGTACATAAGAATATGTTTAATTTTACTCCTAGTCAATAAAGTAAGAGGCTCTGCAAGCCAGATTGGGTAAGCTGCTGTTCAGAAAGAATCATAACAAGAAACAGAGAGGAATAAGATGATGAAGCCAAATGTTGAGGGGAGAAAGGAGGGAATACGTAGCAGAACGTCTGTCAGAAATGCCCAGAAAGTCTCAGTCCTGAAAAGGGCACAAAAGAGAATACAAGAAGTTATGGGCTGAATGAAACAAGGACTCCAAAACACTTGAGTCTGATGCAGAAGGAGGCTGGTGGGGAAAAAATACCCACAAGGTTTATTATCCTGGTCTAAATCCATTAATTCTTATGTGATTCAGTACAACACCATCTTCCCTTGACCAAGGTCCACCTCCAAGAGAGCGTTTAGAAATGACCATGTCTAAACACACATACAAGAATGGCCTGGGCTTTTTCTCCAGGTCTCCTGTTGCCTTTGGGTACCCTGCTGAAATCCTGTTGATTTTTCTAAGAGCAAGGATTAGATTGTCTTCTGTGGAAATACAAAGAGTTACCTTCAGAGCCATTAAAAGAAAGAGGAGAGAAATCTCTGGTCAATAAGAAGCTAAGCTTAGGAAAATAAAAATGCAATTCTTTGTCACCTTGGAAAGATCAACATCATTTGTCATGTGGTGTTTATTCAGCAGAACAACAACTGCATTTGCGCTTTTAAAGGGAATTGAAAGGGGAAAGTAGCAGGAGGGGGGTATGAGGGAGATCTGAGCACAGGAATGTACTGCCACTCCAGCCTGCTATCATTAAACCACATCAGAACTTCATAATCATGGTGTTTAATTAAACAACAGAGGCATGGGTTTATGCATTAATAATGAGGCCTAGCACTTTAGCATGTCAGGCTAAATACAGTTTTAAATTAATAATGTAGCACCGCAGCATTAGTGAGAAAATGAAATCTTATTAACAACTTAATAAAGTCCCTTATTTGCTAAAGTTCCAGCTCTCAGGGAACAGCATTATAGCAAAGCATTTGAGTCCCTTAAGGGGGCAGATGGGAGGAGGTGCTGCTTTCTCACACCCTCCATAATTCCATTATATATAGATCACATAGTCACTAAATACTGGCTGGTGTCTGCCAAATGATGCCATATGTTGCTTCTAAACCTGGGTGTGACATGCTGGGTAATCTGCACACACTTTTTTTATACACCATGGGAGGACATCGACTCCCTTTTTCCTGGTACTGTCCCATCTTACCAGGGAGCACTGGAGAGGAAGCATGGGAGAAAGCACTATCCACCGTATCAGAGCTTTGCAATCCTTTGTGTACGATCCTCTCATGGCCCAGGACTGCAAACACTGCTATTTTGAAGACGAGGAACCGAAGCACAGGCAGCAGCTGAGAGCATGAGGAATAGCAGAAAGCAATTGATTTACTGTGGCTTCCAGGGTTACCAGCCATCAGCTGATCCCTTATAACTGTCTCTATAACATTCTTGGACCACTCTTCAATTCAGGGTGTTTTATTTTCGGAACAGACTGAGAGTGCACATGATGAGGTACTCCAGCTCTGCTGAGAGGAGCCACTCGTTAAGCCACAGAAGCTTTAGCACTTTAAAACCAGGGTTTCACAAGCTTTTACCTTCTTGATTCCCACTGATTTCATGGACCTGGATCACCTCAGGCACAAAGTGAATCAGTAAAAGACTGAAGACCAGAGCCTCATCTGCTCAGGCCTACAGCAAAACCTGAAGCTCAGAGCCAGGTTTCCACTTGTCTAGGTATTTGACACAAATTTATCTACCAAATTTACTTAAATCCAGAGAAACTGTTCTTTCCCCCCTCCTCTGCTTGAGGTCAGTATCTCTGTCACCCAAGTGAGGGGTCTGTCTCCACAGGCTTGAAAGTTCCATCTGGACTCATTTGCAGAGGAAACAAAGAACAGGCTGCAGGACCATAATGAAATGAGTAATGGGGGACAAGATCCAAAGTCAATGAGCTGACTTGAAATAGCTGAGCACCAAGGCCGTGGAGAACTGACAGCAGCAAAGCCACAACCAGCCACGGCCACGAAATTCGAGAGATCATTAAAAAAGATGAATGAAGACAGGAGGAGACAACAGTAGTTGGACGTGAGATTCTCACTGTGCCCTTTTTAAACTCAGTGTCCAGCTCTCTGGAACGAGGAGGCAGATGGGGCAGAATGATCCCTGCAGCTCTCACGGGAGAGCTCAAAGTGGGGAGCAGATCTCCTCACAAAGCCTGTGTGCACTGGGAGCCCTGATCTTCAAGCAAACTTGCCTGCCCATTCACCTCCTTCAGAGACCCAGGGATGTGGGTTTTGCTTGGAAACCACAGAGTTCATGGGAAGTAGCAGCTTGTGCACTCTGTGCAAATGAAAAGTCTAGGACATAAAAATCACCTTGGTGTGCCTTGTCTTCCATCTCCTCTGTTAAATAATAAATAGAAACCTAATGGAACTGAGTATGACTGCAGGATGCAGTGTAAGTGAAGCCAGAGTAGACCTGCATGTTGCCCCTTACTTCATCATCAGTGAGTAAATGGGTCACTGGTGAATGAGACATAAGTAAATCTCCATCCTTTTTATTCTGTCTTTATACTCAACCTACTGCAAGGGGATGTGGCTCAAACTCACATACCCCTGCTACAAAACGCTAAACAGAAATATTACAAATGATCTTATCAAAACCCCTTATGTTTCTACTCTGATCTCAAGAAAACTTCAGGAAATGAAGTTTTTCATTCCAGAAATCCTTCATTTGGTTTTTAATTGTGCAATGGGTTGTCTGGGTTGTCTTGGGATCTGGTCTTTTTCTCCCACTTTTTTTTTTTAATTTTCTATTTATTAATATTTAATCTCTGCACAGTGCAGAAGAAAATCATTTCTGCAATAACATCAGAATGGGAGGGTTAGAAATCAATAGCCAAGCTCTCACAAGACACATTCAATCCCTTCTTAATCCATTTTCGACTGCTCCCTTGCCTTATTAGAACAGCCAAGTTTTCCCTCACTTGGGATGGGATATTCACATTGCAGGAGAGAACCGAAAGTTCCCAGAGAATCAGAAACCTCCTGAAAAGCAGGAAAGAGAACAAAGCCTTTGTGTTTGGGGCAGAAGCCTAGACATCATCCTGTACCCAGATCCCTATTCTAAAAACCTTCTGATAGAAAGCCTGGCCCCATTTCTGTGACTCGTGACACATCCTGCATCCACTGGCAGACCTGACCCACTGCAACATCTTTCCCTTTTAGTTTTTCTTCAAGGCCATCTATCACATTCAGATCTCTCAAGCTTCTCAAGCATCACCTCCTCTTCTCATGGGTCAGTTCTGCAGAGGTGTAAGAGCCAAACAGAGCACTCGATGGGAGAAGCCACTGCCTGAGAAAGTCAGTGAGCAGAAGAATCCCCTGCACCTCTTTGATGCCTCTAAGGATGTGACAACATCGACTAGTTATTATGCTTGAGCACAGAAACCAAAGCCAGCCTGACCATGCACATCCCACCAGCCACTATATGACTATACAGTCCTTCAGCTCTTAACAGTCAACCCCTGCTCCCGCATCCCACAGCTTCCATCAACACTTTCTTCTTGGCAAACCAGGCAGCTGCGTGCCGGTGTTGTGCAGCCCCCATGCCAGCAGAGGACCACAGCCCAGCTGACTCCTTTGCTTTGGCTGGGAAAGGGATCCCAGCTGCTCCTTGCTCCCAGCTGCAGAGTGACCACGATTAACACTGATTTCATAAGAGAGCTGGGAAGAGCATTCAACCTTTTTTCTGTGTTACGAAAGGACTATGCCTGGCACTTTGTTTTGTTTCATTAAAGGAAGGCAACATCTTTGTACTCTAAGGGAGAAGCTGTGGTACCTGTTGCTGCCCCCTCTTCAGTAGTTGCATGTTTTGGGATATAGCCCCACATAAGAGTATCCAAATTCTCCCTGAAAATGCCTGCTTGCTTTCTCCTCTCTGTGCACCCTTTCCCTCAGAAGAAGCAATGGTGAGGGCTGTTCAGGTAGCAGAGGGTGCAGTCAAAGCTAAGGGTCCTCCACACATTTCTGGCTGCCATAGAGAACTTTGTCCTAGTGCCAAAGGGCTGGCAGTCTCAGGGGACTGGGAGGGAAGAACAGGAGAAGAAGACTGGGATTTGAGAGAAGCAAGAACTGTACATCCAGTTTCAACATCCAGCATCCCATCTGCAAGCTCGAGGTGGAGCTAGATGGGAAGGAGAGGATGATGCTCCCTTGTTCCTGTACGGGGCAGGGGTTCCTGCGGCCCTGTGCCCAGGCAGCACATCCGAGGCTGCTGGAGGTTCACTCCTCCCCACCCCGAGAGCTGTGCCAACCCCTCCCCTGTTGTACCTGCGGGCAGGAGCTGCTTCCCCGGCTCCATCGGAGTTACCGCCTGTCTCCGAGCCCGGCTGATGCAAGAAGAGACTTTGCCAGCAGAGGGAACTGCAGACCAGACAATCGCTCCTTCCCTGCTGAAACACTCACCGAATCCCGTAGCTACTCTGGGTCTCTTCTCTCCTGCCCGGAATAGGGATGCTTCAGACACCTCTGCCAGTGCTTTCCACCACCTTGCTGCTGGTTGATTTGATTGTTGAGGGCTGTGTGTGTACAGGGACTGCTAAAGAAATCAATTCAAATGAGAAACCAATTGAAAACTCTCTGTTTACTGGATTAAAAAAAAAAAAAAAATCTGCCAATTCCTATACCTATCTTCTTGCTGCCATCTAGTGAAGGGGAAAAAGTATGACTGAGTGACATCAGAAGAGCAAAACTTATCCTAGAGGCTCATATTTGTTTAACAAACCCTTACTTCGAATAAGCTGCTTAAAAATAACCTTCAAAGTTGCAGGAAGGTCTTTTCCTTCCCTTTTGGAAGTCTCCTTCGTAAAGTGTGCTCCTAGGTCTGTGAGTGGACAGCTGCTGGTGCAGGCTTTTCTTCGTCATCACTTGTCTGAATAACAGCCCAATACTGACCATTCTTTGTGCTGAAACTCTTCAGGCTGCTCTTAAAAGCTGTAGGAGCTGTGGCAGAATCAGACAGTTGTAGAAGCCTTTTATATTACCATAAATACACAATTAGTATAGAGAATCATAAGCGTAGACTCCAAACACCCACCTAACCTCTCAGGCAGGTCTTGTAATCAGAATCAAACTCCTTGTTAGAACCCGAGTGAGCTTCAGGAAGGACTGAGAACAGAAGTCTTATATCCAGAGTCCTGTACCTTGGTCCTAAGATAAAATAAAAATGGTGTGTTCCTGCATCACTGAGGGATTTTTGGGAGGAAAGTCTCAGCTGTGTGATAAACAAATGATGGACAAGAAGTCAGCAGTTAGTCACTAACACTTCAGCAGCTCCAGTTCTTCTTGCACTCCTGTCATGCTTCCAGGTGACAGCCATGACCTCTGGCTAGTCCAGACCTGGGTGTTTGGCCACACACCTGCCAGACTGAGCTCTGTCTGCTTTCCCTGCTTTGAGTTTCTGCTTCTACCTACCAACCATTTCCAAATAGCCAGAACCAGCACAGCACTGCCACAGCTTGTGGGTTTCTTTTCTACCTGTTTTTTCGTGCTGATTTACTATTATTACGCCTCAGGGAAGAAGCATTCACTCTCCACTTCCAGCAGTTCCCGTGAACTTCCAGTAGAGTAACTCTGCTCATCCCATCATCCTTTTTACTCAGCGGAACATGATCCATTCACACATTTGGCTGCTTTAGCGCCTCTCCACTTTCCTCTCTCCTTGTGTTTGCCTGAATAAAAGATCCAAAGCCTGCCGAGCCTGCAGCAGTGAGAGCTGCCATCTGAGCAGGGCTGTATTTACGGGCAGGCATCCAAAGCACGGGTGTGGGATTGCAACCTGAGACCCGCAAGCGCTCACGGGTCTCATTGTGCCCGTCAGCCTGGTGCGTTACTTCTGAATTTGTAGCGCTTTGCCCACCTCTGCCTCGATGCCGAGGAGGCGGGGGGTGCCGGGGGGTGCCCGCTGCCCTGCGCTGGTCGCTAGATGTCAGCACGGGACCGCCAGCCCGGCCCCGGGGAGGACCAGACCCCCTCCGAACAAACCCGCACCGAACCCTGCTCCCTCTCAATCCTCCTTCCTCCTGTTCTGTCCAAGAGGTTTGGTTTGGTTCTACTTTTAATGTCCAAATGTGGCTGATAGGCACGGAGACGTGTTTCTCTCGGTTGCCCCCTCGGCTTTTCTGATGGAACCAGCTGAGTTGGTCCCTCGGTCAAAAATGGTGTTATCCAGCAAACTAACTGAAGTTTTTAAATGAACCTGACAGTCTTTGCAACTATTTTCCTTAC
>JAYRBT010000054.1:8731536-8761552 GCA_036023395.1 Myiotriccus ornatus
ATTTTTTTGTTCTAGTCCAGCACATCAAAATCTAAATTCCTGTTTCTCAGTTTTCAGTGAGAAAACGGGTTTTCAAACATATTTTCAAATATGCCTATGCACAGCTGAAATGAAAGGACGAAGTTCAAAGCGAATTCTTCCATGTGCATTTTTTGGTAGCACATTAAACCTGCCTTGATTTAAGATTCATTCAGGCTGCAAATGATTTTTCTCAGCTGTGCACTTTGGAATTACACATAAAGCAGCAAATCCTTCTGCTCTGTTCTCCTGTAGCTGATATACCTCCCAAGCTGCCCTTCAGTGTTGAAATCACCATTGAGGAACTCATCTGTTTAATAAACCACAGGAGTGCCTGTGTGAAAAGTGTTTACTTCTAATTTTCAGCCCACTTACACTCACATGACATTTTTAGAAAGCTGGCAATACTTGCAGCATGTGATTATAACAACCAGGATTTCTGAAAGTTTGTAACACCACTAGTCCTCTTTGCAAGATGTTAGCACATTACAAAAGGAGTAAATCATTTCTAGCAGGGGATAATCCTGCTTTTAACAGTTCCTCTGTGTCTTTCTCACGGGAATGATTTATGCCAGTGATAATATTCTGGTACTTCCCCCCATTTGTCTGTTATTACTTGGAGTGTGGGACTGACTCCAGAGATGAGAAGAAGTCATGCTCTGCTCACCTGTATTTGAAAGTCACAAGGAAGATATAGAGTGTCACCATGAATATATAGAGTGATCTGTCCCAGGAGTAGTTAAGTGCTTCAATTGTCATAAAACAATTAAGTGACTAAAACCAGTAATTGGTCTTCATGGTCTGATAAGCCCGATAAGAGCAGCAAAAGAGAGACATGACCATATTGTAACTTTCAAACACTTCAGGTGAGATAAGAGAAGAGCAGTGAAAAGTATGATGGACAAATGTCATGCACACTCTGATGCCAGGCTCGGACAGAGCTACAGGAACCCAACCTTCCAGATGTACATTCACAGAGCAGGGGAACAGCCTCATTGCAGGCAGCAGCTCTACAAGCACAGAGGGTGAATGTGTCACTGCACATCTCAGAGCTCTTGGCTCTGATGTGAAGAAGGAAGAGAGACAAGCTCGTCATTTCACGTTAGCGCACGGCACAGAGGGAGGTGACGGGAAGAGGACAAGATAACCATGCTCATAGAGGGCCTGAGAAAAACAGAACACGTTCTGGAAAAAGCCTCCTGTCACCTTAACACCCAAGCTATTCACTACAGCAAATATCCTACCAGGTGCATCTGCATCAACTGGTTGCATCTGCCTGTAGGCAATATCCACCTTCCTGCATCCATGTGTCACTACACAGGATTCATCCCATCCTTTCTGAACAGACGGTTGAGGGGCTTGGACCAGGCACATGTCATGCTTGTGGACAGCCTGGAATGCCCTTGTACTATTTGTAAAACATATCTCAGTAACATGCTGCAGTCTGCAAAGTGTAGAGGGAAAAAAAGAAACTGGGACCTCTTTCTGTTGCAATTAAAGATTAAGCCCTTGTTGTCGTCTCAGTCCAGGAATATGGGACAAAGCATCCTGATTATCCTTCTCCATGCAGGTCTCACCTTTGCCAGTGGCTGCCTCAGATGCTCCTTGAGGTTCCTCTGTGGACCAGACACCACTAGACACAGTGATGATTCCTCAGACTCCGCAGGCCCTGCTGTGGTTTCTTATCCAAGTGTCGCACTCAGTTATTGGTACCCACAGCTGGGCAGAGAGAGTCCCTCCAGAGCTGGGCTGGACCATCACAGATGAAACCTTTTCCTGGCACATGGAAGGGAGGAACAATGTGAGCCTCTGAAGGAAATGGGAATAGATAGGGGCTCTGCCTTGGAAATCTCCCTGCACAACAGGTGCCTCCTCTGTCATCCCACCTAAACCACGACGACCAGGTCACAAGTCGTGCCCACAGCTGCCAACACCGTGCGTGCCCCTGGTACTTCCACCATCCAGGGGAAGGGGAAGGGGAAGGGGAAGGGGAAGGGAAAGGGGAAGGGGAAGGGAAGGGAAGGGAAAGGCGCGCTGTCCTCCGATTGGCGGCGGGGTGTCCCCGCGGCCCCTCTCGGAGATATAAGTGCGGCGGGGCCGTTCGGCGCTCACTGCCCGCCCCCAGCCCGGGCGCAGCGCCGAGCGGAGCGGCGGGGCCGCCTCCTCCTCCTCCTCCTCCTGCTCAGCGCCCAGACAGCGGAGCGCGGTTCCCCGGCGATGGCCGAGCTCAAGTCGCTGGGCAGCGAGGCGTACCTGGCGCTGGCCCCGGGCTACGGCCCCTCGGCGTTCGCCTACGGGGCGGTGCGCGGTGGCTCCGAGGGCCCGCGGGGCGCGTACCCGGGGGGCGGCGGAGCGGACTTCCATCCCGGGGCGCTGGGCAAGTCGGCGGAGAGCAGCGGCGAGCAGAGCGGCGACGAGGAGGACGGCTTCGAGCCGGGGGTGAAGGGCGGCGCGGGCTTCGAGCGAGAGGGGAAGCTGAAGGGGGGAGCCCTGGGCAAGAAGCCCAAGGAGCAGCGCTCGCTGCGGCTCAGCATCAACGCGCGGGAGCGGCGGCGGATGCACGACCTGAACGACGCCCTGGACGGGCTGCGCTCCGTCATCCCCTACGCGCACAGCCCCTCGGTGCGGAAACTCTCCAAAATCGCCACGCTGCTCCTGGCCAAGAACTACATCCTCATGCAGGCGCAGGCCCTGGAGGAGATGCGGCGGCTGGTGGCCTACCTGAACCAGGGCCAGGCGCTGAGCGCCCCGCTGCCCGCCACCCTCAACCCCTTCGGACAGTCGCCCGTCTACCCCTTCGGCGGCGCGGCCGTGCCCGGCTGCCCCGAGAAATGCACTGCCTTCACAGGAGCCGCCTCCGCCCTCTGCAAACACTGTAACGACAAGCCTTGACTTCTGCCTTCTTCGGGCTTTTCCTTTATTTTGTTCTTTTTTAATTTTATTTTATTTTATTTTTTTTAGTTCTGTGCACTTTTCTTTCCACTACCATCATCCTTGGCTTCCTTCCATCAGTTAAGTCTGGGTTTTCTTTTTGTTTTCTTCTCTTAAATACCCCTCTCCCCATTTGGAAATATTTGGCAGTTCACGTGGACTCCCAAAACACCCACTTTCTACTTTGTTTAGTTCTCCCCTACATGCAGCTCTTCATCTGTAGAGTTATTTCCTTCCCAGCCTGTCAGTGGACTGTGAGCATAATGTTGTTTTCCACTTGCTCTGAGCCACGAAGTTTCTGAGCAGTTTTGAAACAAAACTATAGAAAAACAGAGAGGGAGAGAGATCTGGAAATGAAAACCTCAGTGAGTCTGTTTTGGCATGATCAACCTGTGTTAAAAATACATCAGAAGGAGGGAGGGGAAGCAAAGTCCAGGTGCAAACTATGCAATGTTTCAGATTCCTGAGCGTGTGGGGGTCCTGTGTAGCCAGCTGGGGTTGGACTGCACCTGCAAATCCAAATGAAAATCATTTGGTCAGCGCATGGGAGGGGGGAAGTTCAGTGCTCTTGATAAAACTATCGATGCTTCAAAGTAAGATGCTTTACTTTTTCTTTTTTTTTTTTTTCACTTGAAAAATTAACCCGTTCTTGGACTGAGAGGAACCTGTGATTGTATGCTAATGCTTGCTGTTTGCCTGTTTCTCAGCTTGGTTAAGTTTTCCAGATGATTTTCCAAAGTCGTTGCTCATCATGATAAACAAAGCAAAAGGTCACTTAACATATTTATATGTATTTATAATAAATAAAAGACATGAATAACCACTTTCTCTGTCCTACATGTCTCTAAAACCAGCTGGCAGTCAAAGCAAAACTCCTGCTGAAGTCAGGTAAAGTGGAGATGGATGCAGCAGGAGCAGCTATGTGAAGTTTAGGGGAATGGTAGGAATACTTGGAAAATACTTGTGGATATTCAGCTCTTTATCGGCGGGGGTTTGGGTCTTTTTCTCATGAATTGTGAGCACACAAAAAAATGTTGCTGATGTCTGACATATAGAGTTAAGTAGGTAGAGATTTTGCTTGTGTATTTTGACACTTGCTGGGGGATGCTGAAAGTGGTGTTTAACCAGGGTTATCGTAGCAGTGAGCTTCGCTCTGAGGACACCCATGGAAAACCTGGCAGGGAAGGAAATCACTTTAAGACTCTTCTTATCCCTTTGGCTTGGTTTTCTTTTAAGTTTTCAGCTTGACCCTAAACCCACTTGTGGGGTTTGGGCCACTTAATGTCATAACTAAACTAATAATCTCTTGCCAATATTGACCGTGTTCGTACAAGTTACACTTGCTGGCTGAGTTTTTGGTGTTGCTTGTGTTGGGTTTATTTTGGTTTTCTGGTTGATGGTGTTCAATGCTTTGGTGCCTTGTATGCTTCACTAGTCATTATACTATAATAATAATAATAATTGAGGTGCATCCAGTGCTTTCTGTTCGGGTGGGAATACCCACCCAATGTCAGAGCAACCACGTAAACTGGTACAGTCGCAGCCTCAGGGGCTCGAGCTGTCCGTGGCCATTTGTGTTAGGAGTGGGGTGTAACTATTTAGGGTTATTAAACCAATTTCCATGCCTGTCGCTAGTGTTATGCTAATTTGAAAAGGACTGCCATCCCTCTAAAGCTGCTTGTCCATGGCACTTAATTTTAATTAATACATTTCCAAAAGACTTTTTGTGTTTGGAGAACGAAGTGTGTGATTAAGCCTCATTCATAAAGACATATGTTTAAAACTGGTCCCTGCTCGTTTCCATTTTTATGTCTTTACTTCTTCCTCTTTTTTTGTCTTTAATTACAGAATAGTTTTACAGAACAGTTTATCTCTTGTACCTTTTTTCCATAAAACAAAATCTCGAACGTGCTCTTAAAAGGCGTCTGATGAAGCAAAAGCTGAACAAAACCACTACTGAAGCAAAAATGACTGGAAACTGCAAATCAGCAAAGGTCATTTGAAATTTTGCAGACTGAGTTGTTGCTAGATAACATTTTGGAAAAAAAAAAATCTGTCAACTAAACAGAGAATCATGATTTTTAAGTAGATGTATGTTGTTACTGGTTCAAATTAGAGAAGATTGAGCAGTTGAGAATATTTAAATGGAGATTAATTAAAGTGTTCATTTTTCACCAAAACTAAAATAGTTGGAGAATAAAGTATTTAACAGCTTAATATTTAATCGGAGTTTGGTTTGGTTAAAGATTTAACACTAATAATAATGGAATTTATAATTGCTTCTTTCTCAAATAATTATCGCCAAAAAAAAAGCAGCTCACTAATTTCAGAGCCTAAAAATGTCTTTATAGTCTTAGAGATGAGCTATTTTTGGAATGATGGGGTTTAGTACAGTGATTGTTTTAAATCTCTTAATTTACATCAGTAAGAACTTGCTCATCCTACCATACCTACTCAGAATACTAAAAAATCCACCTTCTGAAAGTCCTTGAAATATTCAGAAGGTTCTTCAAGAACCCACTTGGAATCAATCTCAGGAGACTAAATATGGAATTTCAAATACAAAAGATAAAACCTGCATTAAAAAAAAAAAAATAACAGGAAAAATAGCAAGCTTGAGTATTTAAGAGCTATGAAAAAGCCAGGTATTAAAAAAAAAAAAAAAAAAAAGGTAGAATTTGTCAAAACAATACTAGAAGAACTTGTAAATCATTATTAAAACTGACCTTAAAGTACGGCGGTTTTAATTCAAAAGGAAAAAGATCAGTTATAACTTTTCCTGCAACAAGCAATATTAAGCTAAAACGAAGCTGACTAACTTCTCAGCTAATCTGAAAGTTTGGTACTGTGAGTTGCTTCTCTCCGCCATGGACTTGCAGGATTTGAACTCACACAGAGGTGAAGCCCAGAGCGAGCCCTTCGCATTTCCTGTGACAGGAAGGCATCTATTCCGAGGTGATTTACACTGAGCTGCTGCTAAAACTGCTTCCAAGTGAATGCCTAATACCACTGAAAAGATGATTTTGTGGGGATAAGCGAGCTATTGCATTTGTGTGTGAAGCGCCGGTGCTAACCTTGCAGATGTGCGTGGTTATCCTGAGGATGAGGTCCTGTTACTTGTCATCTGTTTTTCCCCTTCTCCCACATACAAGAAACAAATCAACTTATTTTGTGTACCATGTAAGGTTTTAGGCGTCTGCTTCCATTTGGTGTTTCAGAGAATCTAAAGGGAGGACTTCAAAAAAGCTGAAGATTTAATTTTTTTTTCCTGCTCAGATGTTCTTGTCATGATGCCTGCTTCTTTTTTCCCCAAGAAGGATTTGTTGTGTATGCTCAGATGGAACTGAAACAGAGATCGTGTGTTCTAATGTGCTTATTATCCTGATATATTCTGATAATTTGAAGAAAACATAATGCCAAATTTAATTAAATGTAATATATTGTTTTCTAACCTCACGTAGTTTTTCTTTGAACTTCAAGACTGATCAGCACGAGATGTCACAAAGAGGAAATGCTGCCCTGCTGTCTGTTGGTTTTTTTTTAAGTTGAGTAATTCTGGTCACTAACCAGAGCAAAGGTTTTTCTTAACCAATGTGTATAACCTTGTTGATAGGGAATTTTGGAAAGTGCTGTCAACTTGCACAGCATCAGTCCAGATTTAACATTAGCAGTCTTGAGCCTGCAAGGTAAAACGTTGTTTAACCAAATACAGGGGAGCAACAGGTTTGAAGATGGAGGGCTCAGAAGGCAGCTGTCTGCTTCAGATACCAGCAAAAAGTTAAATCAGTTGGAGTTCCTGGAAGGAAGCCGTGAGAATCATGCAGCTTTCCTTGTCCTTTGATCCGTTTTTCTGATTTTCTGATGTACTGTCACAGTATCTGAATATTGCTGCATGCTGAGCTTGTTTCTGAGACTTTCGGAAGTGATTGCTCATTGTTCTCAGATCACTTCTTGGTATTGTTCTTTACATATCCATTTCTGCAATTTCCATTTCAAAAGAGCAGTTGGCACTTTACAAGAGGGAAGTGAAGGAAGGGTCCAATCCTGATGCTGTTTTACTAATTGGCAGCGTTCCTCGTGATGTTGGAGACAGGGAGATGAGGCCTGATGCTGCAGAGCACAGTGGTGGTTTCTAAACCCAACATAATTCTGCCTTTAAGAGGTCCCCGAGGCTCAGAAAAACGTGTACAAGCTTTATCCCTTTACTGTCTTAGCCTCGTAGCACGTGTAAAGCACTGGGCACCGTGGACAAAGACCTCACTAAAAAGCTTTCATGGTCCTTCAGCCCAAACCTGCTCGTTTCCAGCTCAGCAGCGCAAGGTTGAGTCCTCGCACACGGCAGGTTTCCAGCCCAGTTTGCAACAGCTGGAATTATGTAGCTCACGGGTTAGGTGAGCAAAACCAGGTGTTCCACGTTGCGTTCTATAGTGTGTGTTCAACTGCGTTGCTTGGGTGGACTCTTGAAAATGAGAGTCAGACTGCAGCGTTAATGACATTTATTTTACCTGTGGTCGTTGCCTGCCATGTGAATTGTCAGCAGAGAAATCATTGCTCTAATCTGAACAGGTGAAAGTGCTTCTAAAGAATATTAGAACACACCATCCAGTATTTTCAATTTTCAAAACTGCTTCTATTTTGTTATCTGTCATTTGATAGAATTTTGATTAGTATTGCACAGAGGAAAAGTTGGGGTTGTTTTTTTTTTTTTGTTTTCACTAATCCTGATTAAGGCTAGAAAAGACTCTTGATTACAGTAATTTTAATAATGTAAATTTGTTTGTGATATGTCTTTAGTCTTTAATCCCCTTTGGCATTCCATTCAAAAGGAGATGAAAAATTCAAGGATTTATAATATTTAAATCATTCATTCCATGAGTGTTTCTCAGATGGCTTTTATTTTACGTGAAATAAAGAATATCTAATGAATATGTAACATATTTTATGATCAAATTTGAAATACGTCTGCATGGGTTTTTTTTGAAAACTATTTTTTTGGTGGAAAAATAGCTTAATATCAATCATTTTCTCTTTACAATAAAGTATACGTACTTAAGAGAAAATGGAACCAATTAGCAAAACAAATAATATGTCTGAAGTCTTTCCCATTCATTCATATGTTCTGAAGTATGATTTTCACCGTGAATTTTATATAATCTTTCCGTAGTCTAAACTCACATTAAATCTTTTAGCCATGGCCTGAAATTTTTGTTTCTATTTGTTTTTATAAATATAGACAGATTTAAAATGATGCAGTTATTTTTTTTTTAATTAGCTTTACCTTCACTTAACAATAGTAAAATTTGAGTTAATATTTATTCCTGAAATACTAAACAGCTTTGACCGTCACCCTCATACTTCTTTAAGGCCAGATAGATTAATCTTAAGTATTAGCATTAAAATAAACTTATTTATAGACATATTTAGCCAAGTTGTTTCAGGGGAAGAATAAAGCAGTTCTTTTTTTACTATATTGAAGCAGTGAAATTTGTAGAACAAAGACTTGCAGAAGACAGACCACAAGTACTTAAGGTCTTACATGAGGGAGAAGGAGAGCAGGCTGGTTTTCAAACTCCTTGCCCTAGTGAAACAGTTAATATATATATATATATACATACATATATATATTTAATTATTTAACAGCTTATTTTATTTTTTAAGTCTTTCATGTCATCAGTGATTCATGTTCATTAAAATCTGCTTTTTTTAATGCCATTTGTATTCATTTAATTTATCTCTTCCCATGCTAACCCTAATGTTGTTTCTGTTTATGTGAATCAATATGGAATTGTACTACGAATATAACCCAACCTTCCTCAGCTACCAGTGGTGGGGGGGGCGGGGAAAAACACAAAACACTATCTGCTCTTTTGCCTTAAGTATTTCAAAGGGAAAAACATGGCTGAGCAAAAAAAAAATCACCCCAGTTTTTCCTCCAAGCCCACTTTTGTCTAAAGTAATGAGGCCATAGTCAGTTGGCTCCGAAGAGCGTCGTGATTTAGTGTGACGTACAGTGAATCATTGCAGATCCATTCGGACTGCATTCGTTATTTTAATGAGACGGAGGCAAATCTGTTTTTTGGCCGCAAACCTTAAGATGCAAGCATAATGTGAAATGGTTGTTGATTGCCACAAGGCAACTGACATTATAGATTTTTATCGCCATCATTATGCGCGTTAAAACTCGCCACATCCCAAGATATTTAGCCCCTTCCCTCTCCTCCTGCAGATGACAGGGAAGCTACAATGCTGACATTTAAAAGCAAAGAGCTCATCTCTTTAATTTCTGTGCTTGTTAAAACCTTACGTTGCATCCTCTGGTCTGCACTTTTTTTTTTCTTTTTTTCTTTTTTTTTAATTCACGCTTTCCCAGAGGAGGAGGAAAACCCCCACTGCAGCGCGGTCACCCAAAAAAGGTCACATTCAGTTGGGCGACAGCAGTACTAGGTCCCCACCAGCCTTTGCTTGATGCAGTATAAGAAATGACAATGAGGCGGGCAAATCTGTGCCCAAACAGTAATCACAGTAATGGTGTTCATCAGAATTTACTAGTGCTGAACTTTTCCGTGGTCTGGAGTAATGTTTCCTCTTCCGTGCTACCAGTAAGGGATTTATCGTGCTTGTATTTGCCTTCAAGCAAAGGGCACCCAGTTGATTACTGAAGGAAAAAAAGCTTTCAAAATTGGGTTATACTGCTAAATGTGGTTCTGTGTGTGGGCACGTTTATCCGTGTAAAATGCACATCCACTTGCATATGTTGATGCTTTGTGTGTAGTGTCTTCACATATATTGCACCTGTGCCCATGAATGAATGGGTGATCCTATAATTTATTTACCCTATGTGACTTTTTTCCATCATTTTTTGGTGGCTTTACCGGCCTGGTTTTGTCATGTTTTCATGAAACTTTGTACAACGTTGTTCGACTGTGGCACAGAAAGTGTCATTGCATGAAAACCGCCGGCCTCCTGAAAAATTGCGTTGACCTGTTCAAGCCAACAAACCCATGAATAATATTTTTCATCGTTTTATTTTACCCTTAATAAAAAGAAGTGATGTTTTGGGACAGGGCATGGTGCTGGTTTCCCGTTCTGCCATCGGCAGCTTTGCGGTAAGGACGACAGAGACCCGGCATATCTTTGCTTTTCCCAGTTTCCCAAATGTATCCACCTGACTTTTATTGATTTGCTAAAAGTAAATCTCGTGTCTTGTGCTCTTCACACGGATGTCATGAAGAAATCCTTATGCCTTCCATTTGAGAATTACATTAAGTATTTTTTTATCTCCTGGCAGCTTCAGTGTAAAGCAAACTCTGCAGCTGACAGCCATAGTGGGTGCACTCAGTGTTTACAGCAGAACCGAGGCTGTAGGGGAAAAAGATGAAAATCTCTTGCAAAATGTTAAAATGGCTGCTGACTTGGAGGCCTCTGGCTCAGTTTTACATTCTTTCCGATGTCCAAGAAAATACAATTTTATTTCTAACAAGTTTTCTCCCCTTGGCTTTTTCCCTCTTGTGCCTCAGTCAGTTTCCTGGAAGATTTGAGGACAGAAAACACTTTAGTTACAGGAGCTCTGTTACTCCTAACAATCCTTCTTGCAATTGGATGTGGCACTGTATAGAATAATCTTGATCCTGGGAGATGGCACAACATAGATGAGCTTATTCCTCTCTGACTTGACTCCTCTTTCCAGTGTTTGCTTGTAGCAGTTCACAAAGACCCTTTCTTGGGGGGTAAGCAATGCACAAAGAGCACCTCTTCCCAAATGTTCCTCTCTATTTGGGAACCATCTTTCATTTTAGTTCATCAAAAGCAAAACCAAAATCCCTTGTCAGGCAAGGGCTTTTCCTTTTCTTTTTGCTTTCAACTGCTTGCTGGAGTTCTCATCCTTGCAAATTCTCTCCCCTCTGAATGCTTCTGCCCTCGGTCAGACCCTGACCCAGCTTCCAAACAGACTTGTTCCTATACAAATATGTAAGAAATTAATTCTTGACCATTTTGAGTGTGCATGTCTGAAGACATTTACTTTGTTGTAGTTTTAGAGTTAAATCAAATTTGGAAGCGGCATCTGATCATTTCAGTGAAATTCTGTTGCTTTTGACTTCCTTCTCCAGTTGCCTTGCCCTGAGGCACAGAGAAGATCAAGGCATTTGCCCATGGACACACACTGACTGGAGTGGCTCATCGGATTTGAATTCAGATGATCTTAGTTTCCTGCTTTCTTAAATAAGATGCACATTACTCTGCCTCCCCAGTAGCATCTGCACTGACATTTTCTATCTCTCTCCTCATGCTTGGGGTCCCTGGAAAGATCGAACCTCTATTGTGGCAGTGGTGTCACCCAAGTCACCTCCTGGTTCCTTCTGGAGCAGTGACAGCCAATGGAAAAGGAGGTGTAGCTACATCTTGGCTATTTTCTAAGTCTCCTGCTGCTACAATAGCCTGAGGCTACTTGAACCTACCCTGGGGACCAGCCAGTCCCCAGCTGCTCCGGAGTGGAGGAGCATGAAGGTGGCTTCAAGCCATCTTTGTTCTCCAATCCTCGTCTTATGCTGAGCGCGGTCAAGACACAGGGGAGAATCTGGGCCAGAGTTTATGAAATGCTTTGCTACAGCGACATGCCCTCGCTGCCAAACGCAGCTTTCTGGTTCTCTGAGCTCCTGTCTCCTGCCCTTCGCTTCTGCCCTGCAACAGGGGAGGCGGCAGAGGCTCCAGCCAGGATCGTGGCTCTGTGAAAGCACCACTCTGTAACATGAATTGTCATCCCAGGGCTGTCCTTTGCTGCTTTCTCTGTGTCCCTGTCACCGTTTGAGCCACGGGCTCCTGCCTCAGAGTCCTGCACAAAGCTCGTAACCCCAGGAAGGAAGTGGGACTGATATGCAGTGGGAGGAGGAGGAGGTGCTATCGCTGGATGAACAACTCCTGTTCTTCTTTTTGTAAGGAAAACGGGCACTTCTAATGGGGATTTTTTTTTATCTGTATAGTCACATCCCTACTTGGCCTCAGGTTTTGAACCAGCCCCAGTGTGCTCTCACTCAGCCTGAGGTGGTTATACTTACACACCTGTAATTCCCTTCCCAGTCTGACACCCAGCTTTTGGTTTTCATGCCATGGAGTTAATCCACTTCTGACACTAATTTCTCACCAGTATCACTTTCCTAACTTCAGAGACTATTCTCATTTTCAAATCAAACAAATGCCAGCCACATTAGATTCATGTTTTGTGATCAGCATTACTTGGGCAGTCGAATTCTGGCATTTCATTTCTGTTCCCTGTCCCTTCCCTTGATTTCCTGTGTAACACCCAACACACACATATTTCTGCTGGCTGAAACACTCTTAATGGCTGGTTTTAGTTGTCTGGAATCAAAAAAGTATTTTCACCTACCCAGTGGCGTTAGTGGAACTGACGTGAGGAGCGCAGTGCTTAAAAGGACACAACCCAAGCGACAGGTTAAGGCATTAAAAAGATATTTTATTCAACCCAGATGAAAAGGTGTGTCTCTGCTCATTTGCACACCAGTGTAATACCCATCAGGTCCTCCAGTAATAGTAACACTTATATTTTTCACTTTAATTTAATCTAAAACCTTCTAGAAGCTCCTCCAAGGGTCTGCAGGTTGGAGGTTTTGTTGGGACTTGGCCAGCACGAAGTGGCTCATCCTGGTAGTGATGTGAGGGGTATCTGCTTGGACAGGAATGCCCCAGAACCACTCCCATCATGGCCAAGGCTGATATTTTTTCGTCACAAGTCTTCTGATGACTCTCTAGTGACTTTCAATCGGTTTGCTACATTGACCTATGATTCATTCACCACATTATTCCAGCTGCTGGCCTGAAATGCTCTCTTTGAGTCAGAAGTAAAGTTTATTCTGATCTTGATTTCCATTCAGACATGGTTTTACACAGAGATTGGGGTTTCATTTGGTCCAGCTGTTAAAATTCAGGATACCCCAAATTTGGAGACATGGGATGGTGGAGCTTAACCAAAATATGAAAAACAAAAACCCACTGTGGCCATTAATTTTGAGATAAAATAATTAATAACTTGGGATGGACTGAAGAAGCTCAGTTCACATAAACTTGGTCATCACAATTCAGCAATTTTGATTTCTAGTATCTGCCTAAATAGCCATGGATGGAGCAGACAGAGTGTCTTAATTCATTCAGCAGTTGAGGAGTGGAAATTACATGTCTTTCCTCTTCATTTTCTCTGTGAAAATCTTTTAACTAATTTATGGAGTAGTTAATCTGGTCTCGCACGTGTGTGGGTAAATGAGCATGTCATGTGTCTTCGTGTGCAGGAGAAAAAATTATTTCCTGATGGCAAGATAATGGAAACATATTGGGGGTGAGAGAAGGGTTTCATTAGAAAAGCACAGCTTCACGACTACGATCCTTGCATACGAATCATGACTCATCTGCTCCAGAGTGAAAAAAAGAAAATCACTGGGAGTCAGATTATTGTACCTAACTCAACATCTAAAAGTCAGACAACTAATTAAGCTTGGGCTGTCTCCATCCTGAGGAATAATAGATAACAGCTTCCCAAGGGTAATTCATGTCACTGTAGAATAGGTGGACAAGTCGCCTTCTGGGGATGCTTATCTCTTGACATTGACTGCAGAAGCTGCACAGATAGCTCAGGATAGATGCCTGGTTTTCAGGCACAGGAACACAGTGAGAGAAACCCCTCCCTTACAGTCCAGTGCTAGAATTAGGATTTAAAATGAGAGCTTAAAAGGTTGCTGTTTCCTAGCTGATAGAATAACCTGGCCCAAATAAGAAGCAGCCCGTCAGCAGCCAGAATAACCCAAGGCAATGTGAAATTAAAAGCAGCTTTCATTAAAGCTGCCAAGGGAAAGTGTTTATAACTGTGGGAAGCATGTCTGGTCACTAAATAATATGGGATGATAACAATGAAACAGAGAAAATGAAAAGGGGCACAAGGAGTAAATTATGCCGACAAGTCTTAGAGTGAGGGTCGGAAAGCTGAAGGTTGTGGACAGTGTCTGCTTTCAGGACATGTAATGTTACTCCAGATCAGAGCCTCTCTCAGAGGCCCACTGGAAAGACCTTTTGAGCCACGGAATCCTAGAATAGTTTAGGTTGGAAGAGCCCTCCAAGACCATCAAGTCCAGCCGTTAACCCAGCACTGCCAAACCCATCACTAAACTGTGTACCCAAGTGCCACATCCACGTGTCTTTTAAATCCCTCCAAGGATGGGAACTCCACCACTGCCCTGAGCAGCCTGTTCCAGCACTGGACAACCCTTTCAGTGAGGAAATTTTTTGCAATATCCACTCTAAACCTCTCCTGGCACAACTTGAGGCTGACCCCCAGGCACACTGCGTTTATCAGAAGATCTTTGAATGAGGTAAAATTTGGACTTCTTTGTTGCTCAGGAGCTGTGAGTTGAACATGGTGATGTTACTTGCTGTAAGAAGACAGTGCTCAGACACACTGCAAAAATCAGCCAGGATGAACCTATTGAAAAGTCCCAATTCCACAGTTATAAACTGGGAAAAAAAAGCACTGCACGTACAAGGTGGCATTTTGCACCTGGGAACACGGTAAATAGTAATGCACTTCTGAAATGCATGGTATGGCACTGCATTGTACACTTCCATCAGATAAATGCCCTGTGGAAGTGGCCTGATGCACTGTGTTATTTGTCCTGATATATTCTGGAGCTTCAGTGGACAAATATTAACGAGGCTGTGAAGTTGTCACTCTTTGCAAAGGCTACTCAAAGGTTGTGGATTTAATAGCTACAACTCTAAAATGCAGTAGTGCTTTTAAAGCCTTTCTTTTCCCTGGGTGGAGCCTTCACAGACACCCAGAAGGTTTTTTAATTGACGTCCATAACTCTTCCGTGGTTAAAGTAGGGCAGCAGGGAGGGCACCGGACCACAGTTGCACCATGATTTACTATCATGGTTTGACAACAGTGTTCCATACATATCTACTGGAAAATACTCTTAATTTGCCCTCAAACACAGCAAGTCTGCCATCCAGAATATCCACAAATTGTGAAATTCAGTGATGGAGCAAAGGCGGGGAGAGTCACCACATTTAACCCGTGACTGCCACATTTTTCATCCCTACAAGGACATTAGATGCAATAAAATGAGTCCTGGTGGAAGTGTGTGTCTCCCTGAAGTGGGCAAACGACAGGTTAAGAGAAAGCAAATGAAAGGTAAGATTAATAGCATTTATCATGGCAGATAGACTAGCAGTTTGCTAATTAAAGATGTTAGAACATAGAAGCAGCCAAGGATCAGTGGCTTTTAATGAGGATGTTGTAGGGTGATTTAGGTCTAATTTTCTGCTTAATAAGGCTGGTTTAAAAAGTAATTTTGTTGGGATGTGACTCTCCTAAACCTGTTCATTATCAGTGATGGGACTTCACTTCAACACTCCAGGAAATGTTGTGTTTAATTAATATTGTGTCGGCAAGTGGATATGCTGACAGATGAGAAAAAAATTGATGAAGAACTTTCAAGGACATTGACTTCATTACACAGCTTCATTATAGCCTGAATAACTGGCTAAATATGTCGTTGGAAAGATAATGTGCCACTTTTAACCATTTTCTGCGTGTTGTTCATGCAAGTAAGCAGAGTGTTTTTTCAAAATAGCCACTATTGGGGAAAAAAGGAACATCAAGGGATCAGTTCTACAATATTTTCTTGTTGATCCATTCCCTTTATGATATTTCTAACTGATGGTGGTATATGTAAAGCAAAATACTGTAGATTATTTACATTAACTTATCAACCTTTTTACTTAGGCAGAATAAGACATTCTTCACCATTGGGTAATTTTGCAGAGAGCTCCCGAGACAAGAGCAGAAATTAATTTAAAAGAGTTATATTTCTCTGAATAGAACAACATCCTGAAGTATAGCGATGGATTGACCAGTGCAGCAGGATGATACAGATATAGATGTAGATATATAGATATTTTGTATACACACATACACTTAACTTTATTCGTTTGGGCTTACTGAAGCAAAATTTAATGCCCCCTAAAGTCCTAAATATTGTGCTTCTACACAGAGAGGGATCAATTTTAGCAGAATGAATCACAACTGGGTTGCATATAGGCAGGGATCACTTCCTGCTGTGAGAGCTGAGGAGGCAGGTCCTTACTGGCACATGAGCCAGGAATGTTTTCAGTATCTGCCATGCAAAAAACTGGGTGCCTGGGAGGGATCTCAAACTTATCTTTTCCTCTCAGCTCAGAAGAGCTACACAGGAATCCTTATTCCCTATCAACACCAATTTTAGATCTGACTTAGTGGGTAGTGTATTTGGATCCTGAACTGTCAGCTGCTGCTTCTGCAGCATCCTTTAACCCTTTGATGATTTTCTCTGCAAACAGACTCACCTTTCCCCTGGCTAAGGTTAAGCCATGAGATAACCACCCTATGAAACAACTGAAAAAAAATGATACTCTACCAATTCAACTAATTTTTGGCCACTGTAGTAGTTCTCAGTTGTTTGAGACCACCCTCTGCCACCTCACCAAACCTTCAACTAGAAAACTAAGCAAGGATAATCTGCTTCAGACTAGATGATGTGACTCAAGTGTGACCTCAGAGACTTTGGGTTGGGGTCCTCTGATCCGTCTTATAAAGCATCCAAAAGGTCTCTTACAAGCTGCTAGAGAAAAACAGGTTGAGCAGCAAACCATTGGCTTTCCCTGGGTTTCAGTTGCCTTTTCTTTGAGAAATATGGCTGTTTAAAAAATGAAAGGAAGAAAAACAGAGATCAACCTGGGAGGCTGAAAGCAGAAGAGGGAAAAAAAATGTTTTCAATCTTAATCATTAGGGCTATTAGCCAAGAGAAGAGGCCCAGGCAGGGGAAAGAGAAGAGGCACTGACTGGAGGCGACAGCTGGAGTTTATCTGATGCGTCAGTTCTCTTTAACACCTCCATTCTGTGGCTGCTGTCACCTTCAGATGAGGGTTTTACAGGATGGGATTCAGGAGAGCATTCTGCCATATCAGCCCCGTTACACACCAGAGATCTTTGTCCCCATCATGGTGTTTTCATTCACATTCCCCTTTTTCACAGCTACAGGGAGACCCACCCACCGGAGCGTGTCCGTGTGGCCGGGGGCAGCTGTGTAACTGGACACTCACCCAACTCCTCTGAGCTTTGCCCATGTGCCAGCACCCATTAATAATGACTCATTTTTTTTTTTTTTATCCTTGGTAATATGAAGGTAACACTGAGCCCAACTGTTCAATGAAAGAGGAGCAGGCAGCTCCCTGTCATCACCACGAAGCTGAACCCACTCCAGCACCTTATGCCTACAGAAACTCGGTGGGATATCCTGGGTTTGGAAAAGAGCAAGGGACTAACCCAAGCTGTCGATCTCTCCCCGGGTTGGCTGTGTTGGCACAATCTCCCTAATGGGCAATTGCAGGATTAGAACCTCAGAGTTGAAATATCACAGGGGGACATCTGTCAGTGGAGCAAACCACCGCCCGGCAGTGGAACGATGCTCTGAGACACTCGCATGGATCAGCCCGTGGGAGAGGAGGTGCCTGGGGCATGTAACGCTGGCTGAGCCTGTTCAACATGCAGATCCCAAGAAAGTGACGGTGCCTGTCCACTTACAGGCTCAGCTGGCCTGTCTTGTATGTGAGTGTGGGGAGATGGTGTGCAGAGCCCACGCGTGTGGTGTACATATCACCCATGACATGCGTGCAACCACTCCTAGATGAGCACTGGAGTCATATCCGACTTGCCTCCTTCGGATACCCACCTCAAACACCACAGCTGCCTCTCTCTCCTGAGTCAGGGCACGGTCAGGGTCATGCACCTTCGGTAACAGATTTTCTGAATTGCTCATCTTTCAGCATTTTAGGTGACACAACAAGGGTTACATGTCCAGTGTGGAGTGCCAGCCTTTTCCCAGGTGAAACCTTCACCTGCACAGTGTTCAGCTTTCTTCTACCTCCCACTTCATTGCTGATGAAAAATCTGCCTCCTTCCACTTCTGGGTGCCTGATGCCTGTTGCAGTCAAAGAAGAGACCAGATTTACTTGGAAACAAATGATTTATGGCAGGGAATGTTATTCCTGGGCCAGCTAAGAAGTAAATGCAAAAGCTTTTTTAGATCCTGTTAAACTCAACATGGGTTGAGATCTACTGGAAACTTTAGCTCTCTCCAGGTGGGCATGTATGAGGATAAAGATGTTTAAAATTGGGATAAATGTGGTGTGGGCAGCTGATCCAAAGCTTTGCTTGGGACAGGAAGACCCAGCTGTCTGGATGCCCCACCATGGGCACCACGCTCCAGCTCAGATGTGAGATTCTTGTGTTAGGGACTGCTGTCCTCTGTCTGACAGGCAGGAAACTCAGGGTTTTATTCTTCTTTGGCTTTTCTTATTCCTGAGCTCGGTGCCTAATTGTTCCCTGGCAAAGGGGCTAATTAATTCCTGTGCAGGGCAATTAAAACACATCGGTTGTGATCAGTTCTGCAGCACTGACAATGAGATGCTACAGAAAGCAACCTGGACAGGGAAAAAGCACTTTTCCACTTGTCTTCTGATCTTGCTGCAAATGGAGCTGAATCCCCAGGGTGTGGGACATGTTCAAACTGAGCTCAGAGAACTCTGAGGAGGAGGCAGCCACATCTTTGGAGATGAGCTGCTCAGTTCATCCTCACTCCTGCCCTGGGATTGACAGGGGAAGCTTAATTTAGTTACTGAAATCGATATCTTCTCTGTGGGGCCAGAAAGTGAGGGACCCCAGCCTCTCTGCTGGGTACTTACTGTCGCACTGACAGTGTCTTGGGTCATCTCTGATATCCTGGTACACTGGTGTCACTGTGCCATCCCACAGGGAGGAGCTGACACGCCCAGGGACAGGGAGGAGTTCAGTGACGGGGTAGGGCATCATCTCCCAGCTGGCTGGATCACACAGGGATGAAAAGTTGGAAGCAAAGCGTGGTGACAACGCAGGTGTGTCAGCAGCACATGTATGTTGGCAGCACATACAGTGGTTCACAAGAGGAGCCTGTTGCTCACTCCTATGGTTTCTGGAGTATCTCAACTGAGCATTCACCTTCAGGGCTGAAGCAGAGAGTCCCTCAGCACGCCCTTTATAAATATTCAGGTTAAATTTTGAAACAAAAATGCCATTAGAAATTTGGCTCTTTGTAGGCTGTTGTATAATCCATTACAAAGCATAATTATGTAATTGTCGCATATCCAAGAGTTTAGTCTTTTGCAACATGCCAAAATCAAAAGTGTGCTCTTATTAACATCTCAAATGTACTAAGTGTTTGGTAAATACTGGAAGATACATTTCTTGTCCCAGAGAACATGCAGTCTGAAAAATTAATATTGATTCTAGACAAATCAATGTTTGCTTACTAAAATCATGTGCTGAATACTTTATAAGCAGCCACCCAGCTGCAGGGATGTTGCAGTCTCTGTCTTCCTGCAATGCCATGAAACACAGTGTGAGTCTGTATGCAAGGCTTCACCTTCCCCTGCAGCTTTAAAATTGTGGCAATAATGTTATTTAACAACATCTCCCGTCAGAAGGAGTGAAGGCAAAGAAAAATCAGACTTTTTTCTGCAGATCCCCAGTGGGTTTCTCTTAGGCAAGGCCCATGTACATTAATACAAATCATATTTTATGTTACTCACAGGACATAGAGATAATCAGAAAGCTATCTTCATAAACAGAGGGTTATTCATAATCCCTCACATGGCATTTCAATTATCAGTCTGATGACGATGTGACATTATGGATGAGGTTGTGATTAAATTTTCTTGTGTAATGACCCTAAGTAAATCTTTGCAATTTTCATTTTGCAGAGATTTAATATAGATTGGTGGCCTGTTGTTTGGCCCCTGTTTAATCCAAAATCGCTCATTAAATTGGGACCAGTAAACATCTGATGATTGCATTTCATGGACTGAGCTATGAATTTAACATATTAAATCTACATTCCAGATGGATATAAGCATCTGTTCTCATTATGGTTATTGGTGTTAATCTGAAACCCTGACCTGTTTTTCCTAACATTACTCATATTAAATTCCATCCCAAATTCTAACATATATTGGCATGAGGGCAGAAGATAGCTAAAATACCTTCACGTGCACGTAATCTGGTGAAAGATTAACAGCAGAAATTAGGGGAAAAATGACATGAACTTCTTGTTCTCAGAAGATGGCTTTCATTGCTGCAGCATGTGAAACAACTGCTTTTGTTTTCAAGCATTAAAAAAAAAGCCCTTGAAAAACCCCGGTAGTCAATTCTATTTGACCACGTACTTGCTAATCACCAGGCTTGGGCTGTATCCTTTACAGAGCAGCACAGCCCTGATTTGTAAATCTGATTTGTCACTAAATCTCGTCAGAGTTGGACCCAGCATCTTACAAGCACTTGCCTGGCAGCAGCCGGGCTCCTCTGCTCCAGAAACACTCCGCTCAAAGTCAAATTAATCGGTGACTTCCAAAGACCATTAGGAAAAAGATATGTGTTCCAGGGCTGCTGAGAGCTTCTCCACACTGAATGATTCATGTTTATTGCAGCCAGGGCATTTATTTATTAGATTGCTCAGTGTAATGGGAAATTTAAAATGACACACATTGTATTACAGCGAGCCTTAGCAAAATATTATCTCCCTGTTATTGTAAATCAAACAATTCTCAATGTCAGTTCAGATCACCTTTGCTCAGCAAAAGTTTTTTCCAGAGGGTTTGTATAGTTCCTTAGATACATTTTGCTTTACTTTCAGCAAGCGTGCCCTCTCCAAGGCTGATGTCTGAGACAGCAGAGCTCGGTGCTGCAGACTGGGTTAGGATCCTGACTGCAATCCTGAGCTTACCTGGGCCTTCACACCCAGGTCCTGTAAGGGTGGGTATAGGTATTGCCTTGAAAAGGAGGAAAGCAGTCAATATTTTGAGAGAGAAAATTAAATCTGTTCTATGTACCTTGTACTAAGAGGCACAAACCCTTCTCGACACTTCTTTAGAGGAGGCCCAACAGTTTTCCTGACTTGCTGAGCTGGGGGGCAGGAAAGATCCAACCTCTGGAGTGGTGAGAGAGGGAAAAACAGACAGGAGAACTGTAATTAAAGGAAAAGTCAGGGTGAATACTAGTCAAGCTGGGCTGAAGTAAAAAATGTGAGCTAAGCCCATCAATGGGGTTTGCCCTCCTGTAGCACCTTCGCTTGGTCAAGGCTCTCTGCATGCAGACCATGAGTGACTGCAGAAGGAAAGAGCTTTGTGGAGGGTCTAAGCATCAGATATTCACCTGCCACATATAAACACTGTCCCTGCAGGACAAAGTGCTGGAAAATGCACGAGAGGTCTGGTTATTGGTAAAGAAGTGAGGCACAGCATTTCCCGATGTCTGTGCTGGGCAGTCACTCACCTGTCAAATTTCCCCGTGATTTTAACAGGCTGAAAAGTGCAGAAACACAAATGTATTATTTCTAATATGAATGGAAGTTTGTGCATGAAATAAGGAGAAGGAGACTTAAACATATACTAGAGTGCATCATCCACACACAGAAAACTCTAGTGCAGCCTCCCATACCCATTTTGTAAAGGGGAAAAAAATCTGATCTCTGAAATATCACCTCAAAGACCACAGAAAGGAACTGGAGGAAAGAACTGCAGGGTCCAGTGGGGGAAAATGCCTACTAAGGTGTGTGTTCACCACCACTAGTGTTGTAACAGAAGGACAAAAAAAAACCTCCATCCCTGTCATTGGTAATTAAGGCTGCATCACTCAGGGCAGAGCGCTCTGTGTGTGTGTGTGTGCAATGAGGCTAATTAGCACCAGAGCACTGTCTGACTGAAAGAGTTTGGTGCAGGAGAGCACACAGAGGGGCTCACCAGCGAGGCTGGATGCACTCCAGTCCAAGCAGTGTGACCTGGGCTCCCTGCCCCGGTTCAGAGGTGGCCGAAGGGGTCGGTACCACTCAGCAGCAGCTGCTGGTGTTGGGAAGATGGCAGTGGGTGCACAAGTGCGGCAGGAGGAGGTGCTGCCTGAAATGATCAACCCAAATTCATTTTTTTCTCCAGAATGTTTATATTTATATCCAGGTGTCACTGCACCAGGTTTTTTGTCAGGTTGGTCTCAGGATGAGTGGGCAGTTTGGGTGTGTGGGCATCACGAGTCACCAGCTCAGCAGCTTGGGGGAGTGGGAAGCAACCAGGGAAGGGGGTCATGGAGGAGCTTTTCTGGCAGAGGGGATCACAGTGAGCGTTTGTGCACAGACTGCCTGGGCTCCGCCACAAGATGAGGTGATGCTTGTTTGGGTTATTCTAGTGGAAGGTGTTTCTGCCCACAGCAGGGAGTTGGAACTAGATGAGCTTTGAGGTCCCTTCTGACCTAAACCATCCTGTGATTCTTACAATTCCATGATACAGTTCTATCTACCGGTGCCCCCACTGGCTACAGCCCATGGCCACAGCACTGTGTGCATGCAGGAGCAGACACACAGCAACAGATCTCTCTCATCATCAAGAGACTGCCACAGCCCAACTGCAGAACAAGTGGACCTAGAGATCTAGTGGACCCAGAGAAAACCAGAGTTAAAAATACCCTCCACAAGAATAGATTCACACCATTTTAAGCAGAGGAAGAAACTCTCTGTGACAAGGATAACAATTTCTTCCAGTCTCCAAAATAAGGATTTTTTGGGAGCAGACAATGCTGAAAGCTGATTCCAGGGGAACTATCCTGTAGCTTCCAGCACAACGGCCCAAAGATTTTAATTGCTTGTTAACTACCATTGTTGCACGGAAGTTAGCCAAGCTGAAGCCATCTGACATAAATCACATGTATCAGCCCAATAAATCTCCTCTCCAAGTGACAGCTTTGCAGACAGCAGTGAATTAGAGCGGCCGATGCACAGACCTGTACGTACAACTGCCGCCTGCAAACCGGTGACAGATCTGTTGAGACCAAAACACTTGGCATTCTGCTAATGTCTGTCATTATCATGATTGATACAGCCCCTCTATCACACTCTGCAGTTGTCTACATTTGCAAAGCTTTATTAAATTACCGCGTCTCCCAACTGTTATCCGGCATCAGTACAAGGAAATGACCAAGAGCAGTCAGGGACAACTCGAGGTTTTTCGGCTCTGAAGACCTGGGGAGGTGAAATGGATGAGAGCTGAGAGTTTGCTGACTCTTCTCTAGATAAAAAACTGAGGACAGGGTTATCTCTGTGTTTGAGGACAGGAGCTGACACTGTCCCCATGCTGAGGAGTGGCGGGGTTGCTCCTGATAAAAGAAACAGGTTATTCTGCCACTCAGTGCTTGGCAGGAGCAGGGGACTTTCTGCTTCCCTCAATGTATCATAATTATCAAAGCTGAAGGATTTATTTTGTGAGCCCTGGTGCTCTCGGGGCCGGGGTTATCTTAATGACTCTCCTGCAAGTGTTCCCCTTGACCTACCTTCAGTGCAAGCCCCAGGAACAGGTGCCATTACAATATATTCCGCCCCACTGAAAGTCCTGCCTTCGTGGAGACTTTAGGAGGAAGAATATACAGATATATTGTTTCTATAAATCCCCTGATATTATCTTTTATCGGTAGTAATAAATGTCCATATTAATTAACTTAATGGTTTTAACTGCAGTAATGACTTTGTATTAAACGAGTGCGCTTTCATGTCCCACATAAAAGCTGCAATAATAAAACTCATCTAACAGTATTTTTTTCAACTTCTATTATGCTGAAACAAAGCAAACCCTTTGCTGGAATATTCCAGCCACCAAAGGCAGCAGATGAATCAACCTTGATGTAAATCATACCCATTTTAAAATGGAAGTATATTCAAATTTGGAAAGTTTTGAGCTTTTAGAATAAAAACCAAATGAGACAATCACTTTTTTTTTCCTCCTATATTTTGCTAATAAACAAGTGAATCTGGTTTTCAGTGTCTCATCTGTTGCTGTGAACGTTCTGGGTGTTCCCACAAATATTTGAGAAAAATTCATGGCTTTTTGCAATCATTTTGAAATACATGTCAGTCCCAGAGGAGGTGTTGGCTACCAGTAAGGGAGTAGGGAATACTGTGTACTTGTGAGAGCAGGAAGAGAATATCAAAGACATACCCTCAAATTTTCATTTGCATCCTCCAGGTTGAAGTTTCTTTACATTAGATGTGAACTACTATAACTAGAAGGGTGGAAAATGGTGATTATCAGTAACCAGGGCAGTGATGGAGGGAAAAAAAAGCTTATGTCCATAAATTGCCATCTGTGAATAGTTGTTCTTGGTTCTACCAGGGCTATGTCTGAGCCAATTTAGCCATTGTTTTTGTTGTGGATTTAAACCAGCATGACTGTCTTCACCATCTGTGTGAACTGGCCCCATTTTATAACTGACTACCAGTGCTTTTACCAGCTCTAAAACACGTGGGCAGATGTGTTTGTTTAGGGCTCCTAAACCCATCTGAGAAAGCCCCTGACCTCTCCTGACATCCCAGCACCGCCTACATGATGCCTTTCAAGCAATCCTTTACCTGCTTCTGAAATTGCAGATAAAACCTCTAAATTAGAGCATCTTAGCACATCAAAAGTGCTGCTTTCCAGAGATAGTTTATCTCTTCTCTGGGAGATAAAAAGGGGGTGCACCACGGGAAGAAGTCCACTAACGGAACCCAACATCCATCCACAAGGACTTCCTTCACATCTGAGTTGCACTGGAGGATGATTGAGACTGTGGGCAGGATTGAATTTGCACCATAACAGCAATGGATCTTTGCGAATTAATTTTTTTCCCCTAAGCTGCTTCACCCTTTCTAACAAAAGCCCATTGCTGGCACAAGCTGGTTAAAACAGAAGTGGAAGCCAAGCTCTCAGCCAGGGCACAGTGAAATCTTTCTAGTCTGGTCCACAATCCCAGGTCTTCAAAAGTGCAAATTAATCCCTGAAGTCTTTTCCAAGAAGAAATTGCTAGATTGAATTTGCCCTTACAAGTGACAAAGTGAGCTGAGAGGCAGCTGCCAGCCCTTTGCATGGCCACCAAAAATCAGATCCCATCCTCCTGCTCTCACCAGTGAGTCGAGCTGGTCTCCATGTCATGGACTTCCTCCTGGAATTTCAGCTTAGAAAGTCCTAATCACTGTGTGTAGGGAGGATACTTGCCAATGTTTATGGTGCAGAAATTAGCAAGGAATTCTTGGCTGGTTAAGATAGTTCCGAGGTTTTCTGGGCAGCTTCAAGCAGATTCATACTGACTCCAGAGTATCTTCCTGAGAAAAAGGTCGGGAAACATTCAGGCTCTTGATAACTTCTTCAGGTCTTCACACTTTCTGACCCCAAGAGCTGTAGCTGTGGTTGCAGCTGTTTGCAGATCTAAGCCGTGGTTGGGCTCTGCAGATGGGGGCAGTGGAGCTGTGCTGGGGGACATCCCCCCAGAGCCAGATCCACAGCCAGGCTGTGCTGGCATGCCAGAGCCCTGCATGATGGCTCCCTCTGGGAGTGCTGGTTATCCTGCAAGCTTTATGTAAATATTTGTAAGTGGCACATCTGTCTGAATTACCGCCGTGCCCTCCTGGATTGCTAATTGTAGGTTTTAATTCAGCTCTCATGACCAGTTTACATAAATTAGGGAGCTAGCAGTAAGCAAGCTTTGAGGAGGTGGGATATGGGCTCAGTGAGGGCTGATTTTTTCTCTCTGAAATGCTTCTCCCAAGCTAGTGCCTCCTCCCTTAGTTTGAATCATTCTGTGGGGAAAACAGAGAGTAATTCATCTCTGCTTGTGGAAGGGACACAGCACTGTTCTGTCTTCACCCTAGTGCTGGTGTGCCCATATCACATCATTACTCTAATTGACTTTAATTGCCTATATAAAAAGAAGAATACTTGGCATTTAATTTCTGTGCCATACCCATTTGGCAGGAGTCAGGGACAGGGCATCTTAGCATGGCTCTGCTGGCTCACCAAGAGGAGGCTCTGGCTGACACAGGTGCAATGTGCATGCAGGCAATCCAGACTTCACCAGGTAAGATTTGGATGCTGCCAGCACCTGTGAGGTACCACACCCCTGGGACGGATGCAAAGTGTGCTTCATCGTAGCCTGGTGCTCGAGGAAAATATCTAAGCCCTTTTATTAGATGACAGCTGAGCTCTCATACCTGAGTGGGAGAATGGCCTTTTAGTATAAAGTAGTGCCCAAAATCAAGCAAAGATTGGAACACCAGGTTCAGAACAAGCCATCTGATCACGTGCCCTACTACCAGCAGCAGAGCACACAGAAAGCCCGTGAGCTGCAATGGGACAGTGAGTTCCCAGTTTGCATCTGCTGTAGTTTAAACTTCAAGCACAGATTAATCAAGCAGGTCAGCCTTCACTTTCTCCAAACTCTGGCCTAAGGACTGGAATGTCTTCAGCTGATATGCTTATCCATGTAATCCCCTGTCTTCTGTCTGAAATTAATCTGGTCAAGAGCCATTTTCCCTCTGTCACATCGTCCTGTTCACCCAAGCAATCATGCATTTAACACCACACAACCACTGACACAACTGATGAAGCCCCTTAACCATCAAAACACGCAGAATTTGTCCCAAAGGCTATCAAAGGTCCCTTGCTTGGATAGAAACTGTCCTACAACTGTAGACAGGAAAGCCAGTTCCCTTTGGCAACACATGCTTGCAAACAAAGTATTTCTGCCTTCAAGCAGCAGTAAATACGTATTGTCTGCTGGGGGAATAAAATCAGTGCCTTTCCAATAAATATGTGTACTCTGCAAGTGAATAAGAGACAGTTTTTTATTATTGTCTGCCTCTTGCTTTCTTGAATCTCTCCTTTCCTGGGATGTTTAACAGCTTAAACACAAGGCTTACAGAAATAACCCCAAAGACATCCCAGTAGAAATTCCTCTGTGTCAGCCAAGATGGATGTGCAGTCACCCAACCATAAACTGTGCAAGACCATCGTGCTGCACCTACGAATAAATCCATCTGCCATCTGGCATCTCCCACCATCAACACTGCAATAGTTACTGCCCCATTAGAACCAGCTTTGCAAGAAAAACAGAGGAATAAATGATTAAACCCCAACTATTTTATGTGTGGCTCTTTAAAAATGTTAGTGATCAGGCAGGAAAAGCTCAGAAATGGATTCAGATTGAAAGGAGGAAAAAATACAGGAAGAAATGGCTGGAAATCTGTTGAGATAGTCAATCTGTTGAGATACACACACGCTTAAACTGAAATTATCTAATTAACTAAAATAGTTGCTGCAAGTGTATTTTGCTCTGTGACTTTGTTTTGTAACAATTAGACACTTCAGATCTTCTAGATGATTGAAGAATAAGAGGAATATGGTACCTCCTTAAAAAATAACAACCCAGACAAGCAAAGCTAAATAAAAATGTGGAATTTGGAGTGTCATTCCCTCTGTCCTGTCTGAGATGAGACTGCAGCTCCTCAGGGCACCAAGCGGTGCCTATGTGCTTGCTTTTCCCATCTGTAAAATGCCTCCCACGTTTTGGACCTTCTGGTTTAGTGAGAACATCCTGATCCCTATCCTTGCTGCCACTCTGTGTTTTCTCACAACTCAGACTGAGCCTTAAAACCCAATATTGTCTTAAATCCCAGGAGCCAAACCCAGCTCTGATGTGATGGATCTGAACATGACCGCAGCCAGGTGAATTTTTTACCCTTTCTTCCCAACATGGACACTGAGAAAGATGAATTTCATCCACTTTGGTGACAATTCAGATGCATCCAGCCTGGTCCAGAGCTCATTAAAGCTGGAAGGAGTCTTTCCATCACTCCAGCAGATGCTGGAGCCACCCTGCCATGTGTGTTGCAAGCGGGTGCCACTGATGCTGAAGCACGACTGTGGTACATCACTGCATCCAGGCTTTCCAGAACAAAAGCTTGAGGATTTTTTTTCCTCTGGCGGGCTGATACTTTTTATGGAATCACCCAAGGGCCAGGTTGTAGTTCTGTAATTGTACAGGGCTGTCATCCTCATAAATATTTAACACCGCTTCCAAGTGAAACTGCAGTTCCTTTTATTGCACAAAGCGATGGATATCCCAGCTGAAACCATTCTGCTTCCTTGCTGGTGCCTGCTGAAAAGTGACTGTGGTTCAAAATATTTATCAATGCTTTGTTGTATTGGGAGAATGCTCAGTGACAGATGGACACTCTCTTTAAAACCTCAACGTATGCAAATCTCCATACAAAAGAGCCCAGGATGTTTTTAATATCGCACACTTTGCCTCAGGACATGTTTTTAAATCCCCACTTACCAAGGGGCCTGGCTTTTTATCAGTCAAACGCCTTAAGCACTATGTCAATGTGGACATCTGGCCGCGTGTTTAAAAAATTTTTTATTTGCTAAAATATTTAGTGATGTGACAGGGGTTTTAACTGGGGACATCGGGTCTAATGGCATATGTTTCAACCCAACTGCTCAGAGAGAGGAAAAATTAACGAGGTAGTTGTTCGGGGCAGTTTAGCATTGGGTGTATAGTGAGCCAAAAAAAAAGGGAAGGTACAAGACCAGAACCAGGCATTATTCTTGACCAGTTCAGGGGTGTAAGGAATTGGGGTTAAACACACTGAAATAGCTCACTGGGATTATTCCGATTCCTCTCCATCACTTGATGTGGAAGAGAAATTCTCCTAGGGATGTGTGCAGGTTTTAAGAGCTTCTTCCTCCTTTTCAGGTAGAGGTTGGCCAAGGAGATCGGCTTGAACTGTTCCTATGTGGGAGCCTGAGCAGCAGTGACAAGGGGTTTGGAACTGGTGGGAATGGGTGGGAGATGATTACCAACGAGTAAATGAATGAAAAATAACAGACAGAAAGGTGTCATGAGTCTTTCAGTTTTCTTACAAACCTTTTGCACTTAACACTGAGCCACTCAGTAGCGGCAATTCCCACCCAACACCATCTGGAGAGCGAGTCTCCAAGCTTCTCGTGGGTTTTGGTGCTCCATCAGCACCCAGACCCTGAAAAGCAACTGTGATCCCAGCAGCACCAGCCATCAACCTTGCTTTCATCCCATCTATTCCTGGCAAGTGTTTCTTGAGGGACATTGTCAAGCAGGGAATGGAACAGAAGGTGCTGAACAGAACGAGCCCCGTGCGGTCGGCGATGCCACGGCCGCTCTTCTGGAGCAGGGCGTGCCAATGCAACGCCCCAGCCCAGTGCCAGAAGCCCTTTTGCTTCCAGAGCAGCCATCTCTTAGCTCTAAAAATTAGATATGCCAAAGTGATTCCCAGCCTATTGTGCATGGATGTGCCACGGTACGTTTTTTAAAAGCAGGAGCCTCAGCTAATTGTTACTCTCCCGCTCGAGCTGTTCTGCTCTCAATTAACACCCCTATCATTAGGAAGTTACCACATGTGAATTGAAACATGAGGCATGTTTGCCTTCTGCATGGGCAACCAGGCAGCCTGAATTGCTTAGAGAAGTCCAGGCTTCTTCACCTCAGTGCTGATGGTAAGTGCAAGGATGATCATTTAACGCTGCCCTTAACCATTTTGCTGCTGTCACCTCAGAAGGAGCTGGTGTGACACTGCTGCTCGTGAAGGAGGAAAGCACTGTGGGTCATGTCACTGCTGTCCTGTTTTGTGGTGGGGATTGAGGAATCGCTTCGTTGGAAGGCAAAAGTTTCCTTTAACTTCATTCAAGGAGAAAAATCAACCAGAAGAACCAACCCAGTGTCTGACCCTTTGTCTTGTGTGTCTGTGGTACCTGTATTTCATGTCACTGCAATATTCATGTTTGCATTTGATTAACAAAGACCCCCTGGGGTTTACTGGTGTAGCTGCAGGTATGCCAGTGTGTACAGAGTTCCAGGTCAGTATGTTCAAATAAACTTTCTCTTGAAACAGACTCTGGCTTCTATGCTGGCTGGTGAATGTTGCATCACTCCGTTTTCTCTGGGAAAATGAATGAGAAAATAAATTTGGTGGGACAGCCGTGGGTTACAATGGAGTGTGATGGTGTAGGGCTAATGAACAGTGAAATCTGCAAATTTCAGCTCATTTATGCAGAAAAGGCCAAACTGTGCAGAAGCCAATGACACCAGCGTTGGTGTCCTGTCTCCAGC
>JAYRBT010000054.1:8761652-8804019 GCA_036023395.1 Myiotriccus ornatus
AATGCTGATATGATGAAGTCAGGTAGTAGGAAATGGCTGTGCAGCCTGAAGACAGCACAGCCAGAAATAGGTTTGAATCCTGAAGCACAAGGTTCTTCTCTCTTCTGAAGTGCCCCTTATTGAGATCACTAAGGGGAAAAATCTGATTTAAATGGAGTTTATTACAACTGCTTTTACCTGGGAGGTGCACAGATGTTACAGTAAAGCCCAAAAGGTCTGACAGGAGATACCTGGATCCTTCCCTGACACTTGTGAGGGTAGGAGAGGGAGGGTTTCTGCAGCGATGAACCAGCAGATGACAATTGTCTGGGGATCTGGCCCTGCTCCATGTGGCCGCTGTGGTGCTCCAGTCACCTCCTGGCTTTCGTGCCTACCACTGAGGACTTCCCAGTTCTGCATCTGCTCTTCTCTTGGAGGGAGAGATTTTGACTTTACGCCTTTTCACTTCTGGAAGGAGACAAAATGTCATGGCAAGATCCAAGGCGTATCAAAGGAGTGAGACCAAGTGCACCAAGATTTGCAACTTATTTTCCAAATGAGAAGGTGATATAGTTCTCCTAGAGGTAAAGCTTTTCAGCAAACCCCTAAATTACTTCTTTTTTTTTTGATAAAAAGTTCTTTTTCTCCAGCATACATTACTTACTTTGTGTCATGTGCTTGTCTTTGCTGCATTCCTCCTGAGAGCAGTTGGTCACTCCAGTTCTATGAAGTATTAATACCCCACCAGTGATATTTATGTACCCAGATCTTTTTCTTTTTTTTTTTTTTTTTTACCTTTAGATGTTCAACAGCATGAATATTCTTATTTTTTATTTAAAACTAATTTGGAGTTCTCGCTCTCTAAGGGGTTTCTAATCACCAAAAAGTGCCTGAGGCTAAAACTGATTGACAGGAAAACGTTGTGGCTTCTGAAAAGTAAATTGGCTATTGACAGAGCAGTATACAAAGGAAAATGCTAAATGCTTATTATTTATGAGCTGTTAGGGAAAATGTTATTAGCATCTGTTTCCCACATGGGCAAAAACACCTGTCAGACATCAGGAAACTATAAAACGATGCACAGTTAATAGTTACTTTGTTTAAAAAGTCATTAAAATTGAATGTCATCTAAAACTTAGGAAAACATTATTCTTCAAAAGACTTTTAATCTTGCTGTTCAAAAACAAAACAAAAAAAAATAGAAAAGACCTTGCCACATTTTAATTTCTGGGAGCAGAAAGGAAGAAGGCGTTTGATTTAAAAGTGATGAGGCGACTTGTGGTACACAACAAACAAGGCATGAAAAAAAAAAGCAGAGGAAGAAAGGCCCAGGTTGGGTCCCTCCTGGATCTGCGAGGCAGAGGGAGGGCAGAGCAAGGTCAGGCATTTACAAGGTGTTTCAGGGTGTTTGGGGCTGTTAGGATTTCTCTTAAACCTGTAAATAGGGGAGGTCTGTCTTTCTTAGAAGCAGAGAATCACAGAACTAGACCAGGTTGCTCCAAGAATTTCACAATAATGGAGAATAGGTTTAGATTAGCTATTAAGAAGAAATTCTGCCCTCTGAGGGTGGTGAGGAGCTGGCACAGGTTGCCCAGAGAAGCTGTGGCTGCCCCATCCTTGGAACTGTCAAAGGCCAGGTTGGACAGGGCTTGGAGCAACCTGGGCTAGTGGAAGGTGTCCCTGCCAATGGCAGGGGGGTGGAAGTGGATGAGCTTTAAGGTCCTTTCCAACCCAAACCATCCTATGATTTCTCTGATCACCAGCCCCAAATCACACTTGCCTTGAGTCAGACCCAAACTCTGCACAGGGTGTGTCACATCCAGGTTGGACTTCCTTGCTGTGTCTGCAAATAAAAAGGAAAATTGTGGCCAAGATGTCTCAGCTCCCTTCCCCCCTGTCTGCAGGCCATCTAAACAGGGATCTGACTGGATTTTTATGAGTTGCAATTTGTTTACGTAGGGAGCCATTTTCCTTCTAAAAATTCGTGTATGAGTTTTCAAGCAGCCGTATTCAGGAGGCAAACCTGCTCTGCATGTTTATACAGAGGTGAGCACAGCACAGCATTTTAGCAGCAATCCTGGTAAAAAACAAAGGCTTTTTTTAGCCCACAGTATGATGGCACCTTCCCTTCCAGATTGGTCAGAATATTAGCATAGGTTGTGAAACCAAACCCAGGGGGTCTTGAATGGATGTAGGGCCTAAAGGTGAAAACAGCCTAAAATGTGCTGTTCTAAGTGTCTGAGCAGGTGTAACAGCAAAATGTACCCACAGAAGCCTTAGTGGTGAGCAGAAACATGGTCCATCTTCCCATCATTGCACAAACACCCTGCTGTTTCCAAGGAAGTAAATAATTTCTGTCTGTACAATTTATACTCCCTTCTAGACAGGAATTTCATACCTGGAATTTTACTTTGGTAAATAGCAGAAAAAAACAGATGATTTTTGGAATAACCCCTCACCCCAAAATCACCCTTGTTTTTCCTCACAGTGAATGAAATTTTACTAATCCAGGACACAAGGACAAACCCAGTATGACACCAGTAAAAGTGCCAAAGAAATATAATATAAAATATTGCTTGTCCATTTAAATTATTTAATGTTATTAACATTAATTACCATACTTGGATACCCTGAGTGATTCACACGTTTTCCCTCCCCCAACTTCTCCTCCGAAGCTGAACTCTGATTTTCGACATCCGCTTGTTTTCTCCATGGATTTCCTCAGAGCAGCAGAAGGGATTTGGCAGATGGTATCTCACCATCCCAGTCCACTCTGCTCCAAACAGTATTTCCTCTGCATCTCCTTCTTTTTGCTCCACAGACACCAAGGCTCAGTTTGGTGCCTCTGTGTGTGTGTCCCAGTTTCCAGCTATCACATTCATGGGGGGGCTGGAAGGGTTTGGTCTGTGCCAAGACCCAGGATGGCCTCAGTTACTGCTGCTGGGTATCAGGGACTGACAGATCTCTGCATCCACTCTGATGAGGCTAAAGAGGTGCTGGAGGAGTTCAGTGCCGTGGTGCAAGAAGAGGGTCATATTTTAGTATGAATAGCAGCATAAATTATCTTCACCTGGTGACGCTATTGGCTTTTATGACTCAGTTTTATCACAATTTCTTCTGCAGCCCATAAATTGAGACAACGTTTGGTCTTCCCACGGGAAAAAGAGTCGGCACCACGTGACAGATGGAGGGACCAGCTCCTGGTGGGGTTGGCCATCCCCAGGACAGGCTGGGAATGTAACAAGGTAAAGGATACCTCACTCAAGACCTTCTGGAAATGACCAGCTGGGGAGGCAGAAGATGCTCTTAGTTCGCTATTAAATTCATTTCTGATATAGGTAGAAGTCATTATTGCTCTGTTGACATTTCAGCAGTGCAGGGCAAAGCAGGGACTTTCCAGTCATCATCATTAGCCAGGAGAGGCAGATGTGCTTCCCAGAAACTGTGTTGGCCTGATCCACACCCCAGGTGCCTTCGTGAAAATGTGGGGCTGTCTCTTGCCCTTCCCACCTTCTCTTCAAGCACTCCCAGCAGCAGAGACCACCTCCACCTTGCCCAGTCCCCCAGGAAAGAGCCCTCCTGGTGGGGACTTCAATATCAGGCTGGAGCTGCCTTTGATGTGCCATTTTCTCTTTGAAATGCAATGTCTCACTCATCTAATCCTCATCACATTTGGGAAGCTTCTCTTCAGTCTTTCAGATCGGGATGTCAGGGGAGTCGAGTTTATTTTTGAAAGGGGCCAGTTTGAAGTGTCTTGTTTTGAATACATGAATGTTTTTTAGATCAAAATGTAAAGTAACCCTTTTGGTGGGTGATTCTGGTTTTATTGTTTTGTGGGGTTTGAAGTTTTTTTCACTTGGGACTGTAAGTAGCTCTCAGGCACCTTGGATTTGTTTTCCTAAACTTTCCCCTGATGCTCATTGTGCAGTCCACATTTTTCAAACCTCCCAGTTACCTTTCCCAGCATATGCATGGGATCATTCCAGAAAGAGCTGTGCTTAGAGCCAGCAGAAACCAACACCGTGCCCATCCAGTCCCAGGGAGGAAATCCTAATCAGTGGAACATGCAAAAAACAGAATCTAACATAAGTTATTCCATTTGGTTCATGGAAATTATCCTCTTGAGCTCCTGTGCATGTCTCAGGAGTAACAGGGACTTTCTTCCTGAGGATGGGAGCTGTGCTTGAGCTGCTCCAAAATCCCCCATACCTGCATTTTCCCTCAGTCAGACGCAAACGCAGCTGCTGAGTAAAGCACTGTGCAGGGCAGCTTCCACTGACAGCCTGGGTGCCAAAATGGGGCTTTCTTGGACCCAGCTTTACACACAGATCCTGCAAACCCAGTGGCTGCTCCTCACCCAGCCTTGATCCAGGACTCACGCTCCAGGCAGGGCAGTGCCAGGAATTTAACTTTGAAACGACTTGCACTCAGCCTGGTTTTCCCCACACTAACCTTTCCTCCTCCCAGTCTTGAAAGTTAGAAACATCTTTTGTATTCCAGAGGCCAAAGGGCCAAACTTGCCTTTAATTAAAATGCATATTCTTTAATTAAAAGCCCCATAACACATGAAGGGCATTCATTGAAATACGACGTGTGACATAGTCATTACCCTGCTGTTAATTACTAATTAATGAAGCTATTTCAATTAATAGCTTCCCCACTGTCACTCTGGCTTTGACAGGGCTCCGTGCTGAGAAGCCGTAGTGGAATCACAGGCGATCGTAACTCCTGGAACGGCACCAAAAGGCATCAGCTGAATATTCATGTCGGACGACGTTAACACTTTTCAATTAAACATAATAAAGTAAAAGCTCCATCAAAAGTGTATATCAAACATGCATCAGCCTTTCCCTCTCCCCCTCTTCTCTTCCAGCTTGTCAAAAATAACTAGAGAGAAGTAGGAGGGGGGGAAAAAAAAAAAGTGGTTTTTTTTCTTTCCTTTTGACACTTCAGGCTGGGGCATCGTTTATCAAGCAAGTGGTGCTGTTGTGCAGGGGGAGGATTTACGATGAGCCCAGGTGAGCACTTGTGCTCACAGGCATCTCTTTTCTCTCCTAGGGCTGAGTATGGCATTGCTCTCCTGTTTTCTCTCCCTTTCCTACAGCAAAACTCCAGCGGGGACAGCCCTGTGCAAATATCTGGGAGCTGAGGAGCAACGTGTTTCACTTCCATGGTTAAAGGAATCACTTCCCAAGTGCAGGTTTTCATCACAGAGCTGTGTCTCCAAGGAGGCTGCTGGTAGGGGCTGGTGTAAGGAGCAGAGTGGGAAAAAAAGCTGTTTTGCAGTTGAGAAGTTATATCAGACCCAAAAACTGCGGAGCGGAGCTGCGCTCTCTCGGGCGCCATCTGGTTGAAGTTTTTCCATTCAAAACACTTGGAAAACGCATCTAAGAGAAATTCCCGTGGAATATACCCATACTGAACCTCAAGCGCTTTGTTTTGAGAGCTGTTCTTTTGAGGCAGAACTTGGGGAGGGGGAGCAATCTTTTCTAGAGAAAACATTATTTACAGAAAGGTAGAAATTGGGAGAAAAGGAAGATGTTGTCCAACTCTCCCTATTGTTTAGGTACTCAGAGATACAGAGAAATCTCATATGACACGTTACAGAAAGCAGTAAAAGGCAGTGACTTGGTGTGGGGAAGGGAGACTCCTGTGATTCCTGAAGGATAAAAGAAGAAAATGAGAAGGGTTGCAAGGAGATGTTTCAATCCATGTCTCAACTTGAAGTTTCTGTCTGAAGCCAAGCAAGATAATGCTCATTGCATTGCCTGTTGGCAATGCGCTGCTGAGGCATGAGCTAACACTCATCATGTGATGGGACTAATAAATAAATCATGTGGTTTGTGCTTATTCTTTGTGTCAGATCATGTTTCTGCATTTCAGTGTCCCAAATAGAGCAGTGGCACACGGGGCAATGTCCTTACCGCCCAGTGCTGAGCATCAGCTGGAAAAATTATTCTTCCACTTTCCTGGTGGCTCTAAGAAAATGCAAATCTATTTGGTATGTTTGTGGTTTGTTTCAAATTCTTGCTCTGCTCTCTCTGGGCTATCTACCAAGGATAGTGTCACCTGGACCCCCTGGGTAGACAAACATCATTCCTGGGAGCCAGATGAACGCAGGGAGATAAGGAGGGGTAAAATGTACTCACCACTGGGACTTTCCCATACTGACCACCTTCCCACCCACAGCACAGTCCCAGCCTGCTGGCCAGCTCTGTGCTTCTTCAGAGTTAAAATCCCCCATTCCCAGCTCCTGCTCTGAATGTTGGTATCCATCTTAGGCAAGTGAAGTTCCATCCTTCCTTCTCTGCTGACCCTTCAGCCACTGCCAGCTCGTCCTGCCCCTCTGTACCAAGCCAGGCAGTGTCCCTGTTCCCTTCCCCAAGCTTAAGACACGTAGATGATTTCTTTTGAGGCTTCATGGTTTCCTGCTCTGCTCTTAAACTGAAGCTGGAAACAAAAATCCAGTTCTAGAAACTAAGAATTTCAGACTCAGGAAAGTGTGACTACAACACTCAGTGCCTTCCTGGGTTTTGGGGGGCAGTACGAAAACGAAGACCCTTTCCTTCACTGCTTTCTTTTACCCTCCCTGATAACACCTGATTTTTTGATTCCTTTCTTCTTTTCTTTTGACCATCACCAGACTGAGCCCTGCTAAAGCCGAGTGCAAGGGCAGCCCAGCTGATCTGTCCGAGCACCACCGAGGACTCATCATTGTTTGTTCAGCTGGTTGACTTCTAAAGGCTGGTCTCCAAGGTCTCAATTAGGGTTCAGGGCTGACTCGCCTCCACCTCTCCTGGGAAGAGGTTTTGCCTCTTCTGCTCAATTATACACAGTGTCTCCTCCAAGTGCAAGAGAGACAAGGAAGGTGGGAGCTTTAGCTCTGCTTTAGTTGTTACCTCTGAAGCATAATTCAGAGATGTGCACTGCTAGAAAGGCTTCACTTTTATAATGTGATAGGGCCTTGATCTGCTGGGTTTGTGCAGGGCATGGAAGCCAAATTAATTAATTGGACAGGCCCTCGTTTTGTTTGGATGCTGTGCCCCTGTCTCAGAGGGTGCTGCTGGTGGCAAATGGAGCTGCACAGAGATTTGTCCCTGATTCCCCAGTGCTGGAGTGACTTCTGTGTCTGCCTGGCATGTATCTAGTTTTATTCTTCATTAATGGCAGAATGAAGAAAAGGAATCTATATGGGGGATGGTGGTAATACAAAAGATATCAAAGCTCAAACACCAGTGCTGAGAACTTCTTCTGTATGCCCCCTGATGTTCATGAGGCTCCTTTTTGCCTGCAAAAGAAAAAAAATGTTTCAGAGTATGTTGAGAAAAGTATTGGTTGAGATCGGAGCTGCCCTTCCCTGGAAATATTAATCCACCAAACACGGATGAATCTCCTGGAATAATCCTCTCTAATGCACGTTCAGGAAATCAATTCAGTGCTTTATTCTTTAATCCAGAAATCTCCAAGGAGGAGGAGGAGGAGGAGGAGGAGGGAGAGGATGAACAGACACCATCAGAAGAGGATAAAAAATTGGCACTGGGTTTAAGGAAAAGAGAGAAAACTGTTTCTTTGCTGAGAGCAGTGAGACATTCTGGCAGCCCAGCGGTAAAGGTTCACCTGCAACCACCAAAGCCCTGAGCAATGCCAAAATATGTCATTTCTTACTCGTGCTCTCAATTTTGGCTCTGCAAAACCCACCAGTAATACTCCAAATTGCACTGCCTTGGTTGTTACACTCACAAGCCAGATTTTCGTGTGCCTGCTCCATGTGTGCTTTGACCGCAACACACAGACACCCACAGAGGCAGGTCTCAGCCAGAACTACCTCGGCAAATTTGGCATGCAATTGCCTGTGTGACAGCATATCTGCTTTTGGAACAGCAGTGAATGGTTCAGTTTCCCTCCTGAACAGCTTTAGCCACATCATTTAAACCTGTGGGTAATGCATCTTAATGATGCTATTTCAGGGGTGTTCTCCCTCCTAAACCCTCCAAAATACAGCTGTTTCCAGGCATGCTTATCTTTTAGCTCTTGAAAACAGTTCCCATTTTTCAGCCTCAATTTAATAGGAAATGTTTCCAAAACCTGCCAGTAAGAGTTTACGCATCTCAAGGCTCTGTCTCTGTTTTTGGATTTAAGTAATTTTTACCCTAACTTGAATGGAAATTACACAGTGCATTTCTGAACATATTGGAGTGATCTGAGGGTGCTGAGAGAAAGCACTTGGTATCTAAGAGGGCTCAAAGGACAAAGAATTGCATCCAGAGTTGCAAAAAGCTAAAGCTTTTTACTTAGCTCGTCAGAGACTCATGAGCCAGGGAAAAAAATCTGATTTGGAGGTGAATCAAAATTTCTCCATAGTTTTAATACCTCAATATATACCATTTTTGTAAGAAATTAGCTAAATTTGAATTTTGTACTCCCAGCTGTCCCCAGGCACCAAATCCCCAGAGAACAAGTACCACTCTGAAAGTGTTTATCGTGATCCCTGGGTTCAAACCTTGTGTCCAGGTGCAGAACGGCCCATCTCCTGCCAGCACTGGCTCTCCTGGAAGGACAGCCCAGGGCTGTGCAAACATTTCTCGGGTCACCACTTTGTTGCTGTGAGTGTCCTACTTAGAGGTTGCTGTAAAATGAGATTGCAAGGATGGAGGTTTACGCTGAGCCCTCCTGGCGCAGGTGGCTCCTGCAGTGAGAACTGCAGCCTCCAGACCTTTACAAAGCACAGTTGTGCCCCAGATGGGCTGAAATAAAATGGAATAAGGGGTCATGATAAATTACTCGTCTGAAGACCTCCACTCTGATACCTGTTTATGCTTTTGTTGGTAATACTTCTTGTTCAAGGGGTTTATTTTGCTAAAGAACCGGTGTCTGGAGTGCAGAATTAGAGAGCACATCCTCCCTCCCCCGTGAGCATGGGGACATGTGGGGGCCTTGGATGCTCCCCTGAACCTGCTAAATGAGCTTTTGGAGAGTGTCTGGGACAGGGTTGAAGCTGGAGGAGCTGGAGGGAAGATGCTGGAGGAGGCAGAGCAGATCTGGGGGCACTGAGGAACAGCTTGGTCACAGCAGCAAAACCACACCAAGGTGACCGTGACCAGGAAATTTGTGACACCGGGTTTATGGGCACAGGCCATCCCTTGTTTCATGTGGGGCAAAATTAGACCAAAACACAGAAAGGCTCCTGTGACCAGCCAGGGTTCACACCAGCTCTGGGCGTCTGAGGGGCCGAGGATGGGACTCATGAAAGCATCCACCTCACCTGTAACTCACACAGGAGAGTTTGTAAATGAGTGGGTTTGTCTGAAACTTGGTAGGGGAAAAAAAAACCAACATGAAAGGAATTTAACAGCTGCAATGAGCCTCAGTGGTTGCACAGGAAAATCCCCTGTCACCCACAAACAGTTTGCCTTTAATGAGAATGCAGGACATGCACGAGTGGGTTGCTAATTCTTTGTGTTAAGTCCTCCTGATAATTGCTACATGTGTACCTTTCCATTGTCTTCCATAGAAGTGGGATTGAAATTTTTTTTCCTTTGCAGCTGAAATTAAACACAATTTATTAGAGAATAATGAATGTCAAAGTTGCAGGAGATCATGCCCAGCACTGTGTTGGGAGGAACAGGAGCAAGTCACCAGTAAATTGGGAGTTGTACAGAGCAGGGGAAAGCAATTTGGGAAGGGATTCAAGGGATCAGCCAAAGCTTTTCTGGCAGCTACTTCCTCAGTCAAATCATTAATTTTTGCTAATCCTTTGCAAAAATCTGGTGATTTGGGAACAAAATTTTACAGTGTTTCAGTCCTGCTTTAAGAGGCCAATCCAATTACTGGATAATGGGACTTTGGCCTCTCAGGAGCAGAGACACTTACGAAGATGTGGGTTTATATATGGGGGTTTCTTCTTATTTCATTATCGGCTTAAAACCTACCCCACCCTTAATTCTGCACCAGGAACTGTGTAAGCAGAAGCTACACCAGTCTGGAAAACAAACGGAGCATAAAACCCCTGTCACCATCCCTGCAGCTGATGGTCAATACTTTGGGGCTATTCCTGTGACTCTGTGCCCATGTTGTTGCTGCAGGGCCGTTGGATGGGCAGGCTGGCCCAAGGTGAAGGCTGCAGAGCCCCAGGGATCCCCCTGCTCAGAGACACCCCCAAAAACTGCACTGCAGGAGGATCAGCAATTTTTGGAGTTGTTTTGGTAGAGGGGAAAACCTCTTTTTTAAACCCAAGTTATGTAAGACTGTTTTTCATGTGGTTTTCAGACTACCTGCTCTGAGGACAGTTACAAACAAACCAGGAAAATTATTTTGAAGAAACAAACCAAGTAAGGAAGAAGGAAGTGGAGAGCACTTAGAGCTGCTGGTGGGAGCCAGATGCCCTGGGCTGAAACTCCCTGCCACTTCCCCCCCCCCACTCCCTTTTCTAATTACAAGCAGCCAAACTGTAAAGACCTTAATGGACATCTTAATCATTGCATTAAAGTTTGAAATGGAAAATTCCTCATTACATGCCACGCCGTAGGTCACGGCTGCAATAAACGCTGATATTTTGCTTGTTACAGGACTGGGTGCCCTTTGCAGAACTGGTGTCTTTGGGGCATGTCCCGGCGCTGGGGAGCTGCCAGGTGGATGTTAGATCAGGTCTCTGCTGTGAGAGCATCTGCTTGTGTTCTCCAGGCAAAACTAGCAGCGAGGAGTGCTCTTGGCTATTCCTTTTCTCCTCCAAATAGTGGTATTTTTCTCCTGTGCTTTGCTTTCCATCTGCTTGAATGTGTTTGTTGATTTAGTGTTATGCAAACTGCAATAAAACAGTATCCTTCTAATGGTCTCCAGCCAGCTATGGAATGTGTCCCAAACAATTTAAGTACAAACCCACCCCCAGCAGCAACACAGTGTACCTGTCATTGGTCAGCCTTTAAGCCCAGTCACAGATTCCCAGATCCTTCTGCACTGTGCCTGTCCCTGCTTGCTCTGGGCAGGCTGGAAAAGCTCAGGTCCAACCTGTGACACAGACAATTTAAGGAATGTGGCAGAAAGAAAAGCTCCAACTAACCTAAAGAACCTAAAAGGTCAAAACAACTCAGGTGTGTATGTCAGAGGTTGTTTATACCTTTATAAGAGGAGCAAAAGGACCTGAAAGTTTGAGGATAACACCCAAACTCTAAATCATCTTCAGCATCATTTTCATACCACCAAGTTTCACGTTGTTTTTTTTTCTGAGCACACTGAGGAGAAAATTAGGGGACTCTGCAGTACTTAGAGATATTCTCTTGATTACATGACCCTACAGATAAGGTGTCAAAATTCCTTTTGGTGGCTTTTTCTCATTTTGAACTGTCTCCCCACCACCACCTGTACAATTGCCATGTGAGGGGTGAAGGCGAACGCTCGGACAGCAGATCCTGGGACTCCCCAGGGCAGCTCTGGTGGTGAGAGCCACCAGCCAGGGCTGCTCCTTGGCAGGGCCAGGCTTTGCCAGCTGTGCCCATCGTTCCAGCTGTGCCAGCCAAACCATCCACATCAGCCACACTACCCGCGCCAGCTGTGCCAGGGCCAGGCGCGGCAGCTCTCGCCGGCCAGGAGCTGCCACATCCCAAATCTCACAGCTCCCTCTGTTGGCATCTGTTCGAACCTATCAGCGTGGATGTAAAAAAAAAGAAAAAAAAAATTGGCAATTTTTTTTTTTAAGCACGGTCTTCACGTGGAAGGTGATCTGCCTGCGGGGTGCATCCCACCTAACCCAAGACTCACTTCGTTTGTATTGTTACTCTTAAGTGATATTGGATCACGGGTGCTGTACTGACCACAGCTCTGCTGAAGGCACCTTTTCAGTCATTTCTCCAAAAGCAGTGAGATGTGCTCAGGGTCTGATGTAGAGGGGAGGATGCTGTGAGAACCTGCCAGCCCAGAAACTCTCCCAGCACAGCCCCCGCTAAGGAGTTAATCACAGCAAATATAATTCTCTGTCCCTTACTGATCACACAAATCAACACCTCTGCAGTCAAAGGAAAACCACAGCTTGCAAATGATTCTCTGCCTTTATTTTTTTTTTTTAGGTCCTTCTGTAACAAAAACTCAGACCACGAGCTTTGGCGAGGTGGCTTAAACAAACAACACTACAGGTCTGCAAAATGGTTTCAGCACTTCACCAATGAGGTACGAGGATAATGAAATGTAAGCTCAAGTCAAATATTTAACCTGTTAGCCAGTTACAGAGACAGACGACCAGGACAGCCCACTGGAGTGTTAGCTGAATTTACAGAGAGGGTACAGCCAGCCACGCTGATTTTCCTTTTGAAGATCTTAATTCCAAACTTCCCAGCTGGCAGAGCCAAGGGGTGGCCGAGCCGCCTGGTTTGGATGAGAGTGATTTAAACTCATCAGCTCTTTTACAAGAAATGGTGCAATCAGCAAAGAGAACTAGGATTGACTCCTTGTGCTCCTGACCTGCAACACTGAACAACCAGGGAAAACATTAAAAAAACCCACAAAAACCGTTTTTTTTTTTCTGTGTCACTACAGAAAAGGCCATGCAAGCAATCTGCTCAGACTGGACAAAGGACAAGCTGGCAGAGATGGCTGCTCAGCCTCGGGCCTCTTTGGCAAGCCTGGCTGTGTTTGCTCCGAGTGTTACCCACTGATTTTAAGACTTCCCACGAGCCTTCCTGGTCCTGGCTCTGCAGCACAGCAACAGCCCAGATACAGGATGGTACCTATGGTAGCAAACAGCCTTCTAGAGGAAAAAAAAGCACAGAAGGAGAAAAAATTACTTTCTTATCTCTCTGTCCCCAATCAGGTCACATTGATTTTTTTATTCTCTTGAGAAGACATCAAGCAGTTGCATCTTTATATCTTAATATGACCAGCAAGTGGCTCAGCTCAGTTTAACGACACCCATTGGTGTCTCTGCAATCAAAAGGCTGTCACTATTTGCACTACAAATGCACCTATTCAGAAATTTAACCTGGCTCCAACAGGTCTTCCAAGAAGAAATCTGGCCAAAACAAAAGGTGAAGAAGGAGATAATTGGGATTTTTCTATGGACAAGGCACCTGAACCTACAGCTTTCCTGCACTGCAAAGTCCTTGGGAAATCTGCTCCCTGGTCTGAGATGAAGTTTTCTGGTAAACACTGGAGAAATCAAAGAGAACCTTTCAGCCTCAAGCAAGGGGCAAGAGGAACAGCAATGAATTGCTTCAATATGAAATGTCACATTTAAAATTGATCCTAACAAAACTAAATACTGGAGGCTGGTAGATATTCCCTTAGAGAAACAGGGTGGGATGTGGTGGGAGTACCACTCGAAATCAGCATGCAGAATCAGGCCTCAAGTACATAAAATATAGAATTTGGCGCTTACATTTTAAAATATTTATAAATAACTTAAGACATTCAGGCTCAGAGGTGTCTACAGCTGAGTATTTCCCTCTGGCACGGGGAACCACAGGGATCCACATCCCTATGGATCCCCAGTGCAGAAGTTTGGTTTATGCTCAACATAGGAACAAAACCTGCCCGTGTGAGGCTCTTTGGAAAGTCTCCCTTGGCCCTTTGAGAGAGCACGTGGAGGACACATCTAACCCAGCAGAACACATCTGGGGGTGCAGATCTACAGCACAGAATGGGACTGGCTCTTCCTATACATTCACAGCATCTTGCAAAACAGCTCCTGGGGGACTCCTCGGTTGTTCCTGCAGCACGAGGTGAGCCCAGCTAAGCCTGATCCTGGGGGATGGCAGATCAGCTCTGCTCTCATGGTGAAGCTGGTCAGCCAGGGCTCAGGGCTGGGGTAAAGCCACCCAGCAGAGGAGGGACACCTTGAGCTCTGTCCTGGAGCAACGCCAGGCTTGCCTTGGAGTGCTCTGCTCTGCAGCCTCCCATCAGGACTGACACAGCCCCTGGATCCACTGCAGACATCCAGCCAGAATGGGAAGCCTGGAATTCGTCTCACAACCCTTGTGCACCTGGCTGGTACCCGCCGAGCAGGCTGCAAAACGAAGGCACGGGAGGGGGGTTAAGGTCGGAGGTACATTCGTTGGGATGATCCCTGTCAGGCAGTTCAGAGGACACGTGTGGCACAGCAGCCCAGAGACGGATGGACAGAGGACAGCAGAGCAGGGCGGGACCTGCTCCTGCACGGAGAAGCAGCTCCCCCTCAGCAGGGCATGAAACCACAGCAGCCTTGGGAGACAGGTCGGGTAACCTCCTTTGGCCACATGGATATTTGTCCACCAGACACAAACTGGAACAAACTGGTCCCACAGACCATATCCTCACTGGAGATGTTGAGCTGGACGGCTCTGCAAGCCACCAGCTATGCCCTGAGCAAAAAATGAACTCTAAATTTCTTTTCTGTCGTGGGTTCCATCCAGACCCGCTATGTACTTGGTTTCAGCATATTTTTTCCGGTTAAAACACCTAAAATAAAAAAAAAAAAAAGTAAAGTGTTCTTTGGCACTTGTGCAACACAGACATGACACTCTCCTGTCCTCTGGCTGCTTGCTGGGCTCATCTCTAGAGATCCACGTACGCAGAGTCTGTGTCCACCCTCTGGGCCTCTCCAAACAGGAGGAATACACAGAGCCCAACGCTGTTAACAGCAGCCACCAGGTTGAAAACAGAAATCCAGGAGCCAGTCGTTTCAATCAGGTAACCAGCCAGGTACACACAAATGACACCTGTGACAGAAGAGAAGAGAAAGACATGCAAAGGCTCTGGGGCTGGATCCTGCCCTCTGCAGGGAGAGGGGCTCTCTGGGAAAGGATGAGCTGCAGGAAGGTACTTTACCTAGGAGGGCTCCACCTGTATTTGCAACCCCTGGAAGGAAAAGAAAGAAGTGGTGTGTTCAAAACCCATGGATATGAGCAGCTTCATCCCAGCTCCCACCAAACCACAGTTTGCTGATCTCAGAATCACAGGATGGTTTGGGCTGGGAGGGATCTTAAAGCTCATCTCATTCCAAATCCCTGCCATGGGCAGGGACACCTTCCACTAGACCAGATTGCTCCAAGCCCCGTCCAACCTGGTCTTGGACACTTCCAGGGATGGGGCAGCCACAGCTTCTCTGGGCAACTGACACAGACCACTGACATGCAGCATCATCCCACCCCTGGGTGCAGGTTGAAAGGCACGGTGGTGCCATTTTACCTGCCCCCAGCACTGGCAGGTTTATTGCAGAAGGAAGCTGAAGCTGCACACATGGAGTAGCCATTGCCCAGAGCCTCTCTTGCTTAAACCTTGACCATGTCCCACCCATAGATGCCACCTCTCCAGCATGGAAAGCCCACAGAATCCTTACCAAACAGCAAGCCAGCACACGAGGGGGCCAGGTCCTGCACATTTACTGAAATGCCACTGGGGAGAAACAGAGAGGGGTTAAAAAAATGGCTGTTTGAATGGAACACGCCTATTTCTTCATCATTTACATAAAGAAACACAAGGAAAGGTCCCGGACAAGAAATGGCACAAGGAGTAGAAGCTGAGAATGAAGCAGTACAGGTGAGTATAAGAAAGAAAACAATTCAACTCAAAGCTTTCAGAAGGGCCAAAATGCTTCATCTTTCTAATACTGGCTGGTCCGAGCCCTTTCCCACACTAGAGGTTTGCTGGATCATTTCCACCCCAGCAGGCACTAAACTCCACCAGCTCCACACACGATGCTCAGGCCAAGTGCCAGTTCTTGCTCTGACGGTCGGGATGGAGGCAGCCTCCTTCAAGACCCCAAAATGCCAAGTGTGAGATGAGAGCAAAGGGCCACAGCTACTGTCCCCATGGCTCTCCTTACCTGTGGTTGAAGGTCTGGAGTCCAACAGAGGCAGAGGCAAACACTATTGCTTTGCAAAAACTGGAGGTCTGGCCCAGACACAGAGCAAAAACGCTTGAGATGCCAGAGCCAATGACCTGGAAAAAAGGCAGAATTAAACACCACAGCACATTTTCTGTAAGGAAGAAAGCAAATCCTGTCACGAACAAACTGTTCCCTTTTCCAGTGCAAAAGCTCATGTGCACCAGGTGCTTCTCAAGCCTTTTTCTTCCCCCCAGTGTCCTGCCCTTCTGTGTCAGATGTCTGTCCAGACGGATGTGATGCTGCAGAGCAAAGGATGCACTGTGTTCTCACCCAGAATTACTATTTTTGTTCACACTGGAATTACTACTTCCTTGGTATCTAAGGGGTCATTCACAGTGATAGTGTGACAACTGGGACAGATTGGCCTTTGCCTGTGAAAGAAAACCCCTTCAGAGCACTCACTGTGCTCAGTGTTACCACTGGTCCATTGTTAACAGAGATCCACACTCTGTTCCTCAGCCAGGGTTTTCCTCTGGATTTCCTTTCCCACTCACACTGATCACCAATCAATCTCCAAAGCCAGAAAACCTTCCCTCTTTCCACCTATGACCCCCAGCCCAGCTCCACACGAGCAGATGTAAGCAGAGCTCAGAAGGTAACTCAGGTGTCTCTCCTGTGGCTTCAGCTCTCCTACCTGCATGAACTTACGAATGGTGATGGTTCTGTACCCTGAAAGACAAAGGGAGAGTTGGAGTTAAGCACAGCTCACCAGGTCCTCCTTGTTCTCCAGCCAGGAGACCATAGGGTAAGTGGATTTCAGATGCCCAGATTTCATCTCCATGTGGATATTATGACTGAGATCAAAGGGAGCCCCAAACACAAGGATGGGATTTTGACACTAGAGTATCTATTCTGCTGTTGTACCAGAACCTCACATTCCCTATTTGCTGGGTCTCCTCCCACCCACATCCTCTCTCCAAATCCCATAAGAGCTCATGAGAAGTCAGAAGGGCTCTTACCTTGACTGATTAAATGATCAGACAGAAATCCACTGAACAAGCTTGCTGGAATTGCAACCAGCCAGGGGACTACATTAAACACCCAACCCTGAAACGGAGCGAAAATCGAGAGGTTTGTCAGAGCTGAGTTTGTTTGAAAATATTTTATTTGATAGTCCACAATATCTGTAGAAAGGGGGGGAAATGAAGCACTTGGGACTAGTTGCAGCATCTGCACCCCATTTGCAGAGCCAGCTCTCAGCTGCACCCTGCCCCTCTCCAAGTTCTGCAAGGGGGCAGATGCATCACTAGGGCAGTAGCATTTGTAGGTTTGTTGTCTTTCCTTCTGCCCCAGTGACTCTTCATCCAGGGGAGAGGCAGAAAGCTCTGAGAAAGAGGGGTTAAATGTGGCAAAGTTTACTGCTCAGCACGATGATGTGGCAGAGAGCCAGAGAGCCTGGGAAGCTCGCTGTGGGCTTCCTGTGGGTCACCAGCAAAGCAGAATTTCCAACAGCTCCAACCTCATTAGCAGCGTTACTGTGAGGCTGAGGGAGTGTAGCTGGATTTTCTAATGGCAGGATTAGGTAACATTATGGGTAGTAACATACTTTGGCCTATTTTCAATTGAGCTTGCTACAGCTGTAATCACAGCCGATTACTGGTCAGATGGATTACAGCTGCTCAGGGGCACTTCGGTGCCCAGATCCCTCAAGGAGCTGAAATCACTATCGGTTGGGCTGGGCTTCACCTCAGCTCCTTTGAACCTACTCATCCATGCATCCATCCATCATCCCCTGCATGTCCCCCTTTGCTCAGAGTCCATCACCCCGTGGGGGCATCTCCCCTTCCTGCCTGGCTTTGGAATATGTGGGAGGGCTGAATAATCTCGAGTTTGAATAATATTGTTTCAGCTGCTCCTGCAAGTCATACCAGGGTCCATTTGCATCTTTCCGTGCCTTCGAAATCTGGGTCTTGGTCGCTTTTGAGAATGTTACCCCACGAGGTGTGTGGGGCAATGCCTCTGGTGTCAGCTAACACCAAATGGGGTTGCTCAACAGGACAATCCCAATGCACCTCGTCCCATCCCTCAGCCCATCACCCTGATCCAAACCCTGCATCACCTCCACCCAGGTGGGCTGGAGGCAGCTGCCCAGACAGAGGTGAGGCAGCTCACCTGCAGAAAGGGACTTTGGCCAGCAGGTGACACAGGTTTCCCACATTAGGGATTATTGTCCATCCTTTAAAACCAGCCATCCTCAAATCGTGTTTTAAAACACACTAAGTGATTATCAGCTGCAGACACACTATATAGAGCATCTTACATAAGGGCACCATGATATAATGCTTAACAGATGGTAAATTACTGCTGCACAAGCACATTACTCGAGGTGCACAGATCTTGTCACAACAATATGTTTTCCGGTTTAATACACGATTTTAATATAAATATCAAGTATGCCATAAAGAGCTTTACATGTGTAATAGGAAAAGGCATCTGTAAGCAGCTCTGGAAATTGTAAAAACCTAACAGAGCCACTGTGGAAAAGAGTCTGTGACTTTCTGAGAACAAGATGAAAATACCAGCTCTCAGATCAGATAAAGTATTGCCTGCCTTTCTGAAAAAATGGGAACATCATTTGTGCTAAGGAGAGAGAAGCTTTTGTAATATTTTCAAAGCACACAGTATTAATGGTAATGTTAATTTTAGCAGGCAGGTCTGAGCTGTACAATGTCAGTCCACTTAAAGACCCTGTGAAAAATCAGGAGTGAATGGTGGTTATTTGCAACAGCAGAATGTCATGAGCTCTGTGCCATTTGAAAACCGTACTTTTCTCAGAAGAAAAGCAGTTTAAAACCTAAATATAACCTGCATTTCCCTGCCCCAGCTCTGCCTCCCCTCAGCATCCCTAAACAAACAACTAGAAACCAGCCTCTGCAACCTGGAGGGAGGATGCTGGCATCTCCAAATAAAAGTGCAAGGGTGCCACGGCTCCTAATCCAGCATGGAAACCTCCCACCCCCTCCTGACTCCCGGCCTGCTCTCACCAAATCCCTCTGTCATCATCTTCCCCCTAACCACCCCACTTTGGCAGGTACCCAGCACAACCCCCTTTGAACAGAGAGCAGCAATGCCTGTGCCTCGGAGCCAACCTACCTTTGACTCGGGAAAAGTTTCCTTAAAGAAAGTTGGCAGCCAGGAGAGGAGAGTGAAGAACGTGCTGGCCGTGGAGAGCTGAGCGATGATGACAGCCCTGAAAACACACAGCAGAGAGGAAACAATCAGGAGTGACAGGTCACACTGGGTGGGAAACGGGCACTCGAGCAACCCAATATTTCAGTTCCTGGTTTATAAAGAAATCTCTCACAGCACTGCAATTGCTTCCTGAGATTTTTCTCACAGACGGCAACTCCTTTTGGATTTCTCCCCTTTGCAGCACCGCTGGTTCCCTCGCTGTCCCACTGCACTGGGCTCAGGCAAGGCTAACTGCAGTGGTAATTATGCCAGTGCATTTCCCACCTGTCCCTTCCAGTGCTGCTGGAGTCCTCCTGCTCCAAGAGGTGTTGTTTAGGGTTTTCTAGGGCTTTGTTATCAGCTCTATTGTTATTCAAGGCAGGAACGGGCCTACTGCCCTGCCTCTTAAAACAGCACTTGGGAACATGCTTGGAGGGGCTTCAATACCCATTGCAGTATCCCAGAGGAAAAATGGCCATTAAAAAGATGTTTGCCAGCAATGAGAACACAGCCCGAGCCACACACTGCCCCAGAGCAGCACTTCTTAGGAGCTCATTACAAGCAGCATTTCTAACAAGAAGAGAATATCAGTCTGGAGGAGCACATGGCTCATTCAGGGGGAACAGCCTGGGAAGGAGAAAGATTTGCCAGTAACATGCAAGCCTGCCAGTCCTCTGGACAGAAAATAAACCACCTTTTGCCAAGCTTACCTTTTCAGTTCTCTATTGATACGGAAGGAATTAGAAAAAACGGTTATTTCCCAAATATATAAATAAGTGGACAAAAAATACAGAGGCAGAAGAAATAAGCCCAGACAGGACAAGAAGGAGGGTGCTCCCCAGCCCAGCTGACGCTCAAGGCCACTGCAGCTCCCTACCATATCGGTGCCTTCCTAAACAGCTGCTTCCAGGGAACTTTGGTCTGCTTGGGTATCGAGAGGCCTCTCGTTAAATAGTCTATGGGGATGATGAGTTCTGCAGGGGAAGAAAACAGCCAAAGGAAAGCTCTGATCAGTAACTGTCTGTGCAGCTGGAGGCAGCCCAGGGACACTGCTATACAACTACCTTTAATCTCCTTGTTTTCTGGTCTTGTTGTTTGGCGCTGCCACCATTGAATGTTCAAGAAAACACCTTGTTACACTGACCAAAATTTTTCTGTTGCGTTCACACATTTTCCCACTCAGTCACTTTCACCCATTTGCATCCATTGTAATAATTAAATGAAAATCCCAGGGGCAGAGACCACATTTGAATTCTGAGCAGCACCAGACACACACCCAGCTCCTGATGAGCTCGGCTTCTACACGCCATGCTCACACTAATAACGCTGTAGCGAGGTGTCATGGTTTGTCCATATGCAGAATTACTCCCAGACAGTTATTTCGGAAGAGATATTCTGGATTAACTGGTTTTTAAAAGCTCTATATGTAGATGCTCTTAGTTGTGAATAAGTATCTTGTCCTGCTTTAGCTTAATCCACTTTGAAGATCATGCTCTGTTTTGTGTTTTCACTGGTGCTTAAGAGTACTGAGGAGCCAGATCAGGGATGTAATCCAACGTGGAATTTGAAACAGGAAATCAGCGTTGAAAGAGCTCAAAATCTCATTTCTGGGTGGGGGGTCTTGGGTGAGACACAGCGTGAGTTACAGAAGGCCTGAGCAAAAGGTCTTTGTGCAAAACCAGGCATGATCTTGGAAACACAGAGGATTTGCAGAAAATAACAGAAAGGAATCACTCAGTTCCCAAAGCCTTGGGAGCTCTGGCCACCACAGGGATGCCTGGGATTTACCTTTCTCACTCAGAAGATACTTGCAGGTGCAGTAAACCCAGAGCAAGGTGAGCAAACCGGAGAAGTAGAAAACGCTTTCCCAGCCATACCAGTCCAGGAGGAGGGATCCTGCACCACCAATCACCAGTGTCCTGCAAGGAAAACCACTTGGATTTACTGGTCTGGCCAAGAGTGTCCAGACTGTGCACAGTGATGGGAGATGCTCCCTGGGGTCAATGCTGAGTGTCACCAAGCCACAGAATCACAGGATGGTTTGGGTCGGGAGGGACCTTAAAGATCATCTCATTGCACCTCCCTGCAATAGGCAGGGACACCTTCAACTAGACTAGGTTACTCCAAGCCTTTGGACACTTGCAGGGATGGGGCAGCCACAGCTTCTCTGGGCAACCTGTGCCAGGGCCTCACCACCCTCACAGGGAAGAATTTCTCACTCGCTGCATGTGGAGATGCTGCCCACCTGCCCACTCCCCCTGTGACTCCGAAACCCGCCCTGTTCCCTGAGTGGCATCTCGGGCCAGATCCTCACTGGGCAGGAGAAACCCCAAGGGGGCCTCACCCTCACTTGCCCTACCCTGAAACGTGGACATCGAGGAAAGGGAAGGAGGTTGCTGATGTGCAGTATCTCAGAGAACGCACAAAACAGCAAAAGAAATTAGCACACTGGAAAACTAAGTGATTAAACACGGTAATATTTCTATTTGGCTTTTAAGAAATCCTCCTATTTAGAAAGGAAATTCTGATGGAGACCAGGAGAGAAGGGGCAGTTCTATTCTCCCCTCCTATCAGAGTGGACAGGTGACCAGTCTCAGGCTGACCCTTTGCTCTTCCTACTGAATCGGGCTGTTTCCCATAGCAATTAAATGTTGCAAACACTCTTCAAAGTCTGGTTTGAAAAGAAAGAGAAAACAATACATAAATCCTTGACAGGCACGACAGCAACTGCCTGAGGCTTCCTCAGCTGCAGCCAATGTCCTTGAGGACCCAGGAATCCACATGTACTTTGGGCTGTGAGTTTTGCCTCCAACTATTTAATGGCATTTCATCACATATGATGCCCAGAGACTGTCACTCGCTGCTCAAAGGCCTTTGAACTTACCCAAACTGTGAGCCAGTCCCCACTGTGCTGTAGGTGAAGGCTCGCTCGCTCTCCCGGACCCTCTGGGACAGCAGGCTGGCCAAGGATGGGAAATACACCCCTGAAAGCAACGGGAGCAAGGCAGGGAGCAGTCAGGATTGTCAGCAAACAAAAGCGAATTTAAAAGATCCAGAAGGAGAACACCGAGATAAAGCAGCAAAACCTTCGGTGCATTCTAAACAGGGATATAAAATAAACTAAATGCACCCATTGCCATGAAAGGTTTGTTTGTGCCTTCTCTGTAATCCCCCACTCCACCATCACTGCAATTGCTACTGTAAACCCATCAGTGTCAAGGCACCTCCTCAGCGCTGTAGCTTGACAACAGGGAAGGAAAATCATCCCAAATTATCCAAAGGTTTTGGCAAGGGCCAATTTTCCCCAAGTACTTTGAAGGAGTTTGAAAATGTGGAAAATCAAAAAGCACCAGCAATGATTTCCAAAGCCGGCAGCCCCTGTCTGTCAGAGAGATTTCTGCAGGGGAATGACTTGTCAGTGACTTTCTCTAGAAATGTCACTGTTTTTTCCCGTGGAAGTTCTGGATGTGGAGGCAGCTTTGAGGCATAGAATTGCTCAGGCACACGGGGGAAGGGTTCATTCACTGCAAACCACAGGATTTGAATCTGAATGTACTGCACACGAATCCCCGTGCAAGGAAGCCCCCGGGCACACAGAGAGACACAGGACAGGGGTCTCACCTTGCAGCAACCCCATGAGGAACCGGGAGGAGGTCATAAAAACGAGATGGGCAGAAGTGATGTGGGTAAGCACCGGGGTGAGGACTGTGAGGAACCCCCACGCTGATGCTGAGAGGAGAAGGACTTTCTCACCTCCTATTCTGGAAGACAGAAAACACGTTATCAAAGGTGGGAGGGCAAAAGGGCAAAGTACTCCAGTTAAGACTCAAGTGCCCTTCCCAGTTTAGCCAGTTTTTACAAACAACTGTTGGGTCAAACCTGTTCTTCTCTTACATGTCTTTAGCTCTTGGCAAAGAGCTCTGATCTCCTACCTTCTCTCCTCCTGCCAGCGCTGCCTGTACAACTCCAGCACACACTGATCCCAGAGACCCAAGAGCACTGACACACTCGAGTCTGATGGCGATAGAGGAGAAGTCCAAGTGCTGACACTATTCTGCTTCTCTTAACCAGTGACAGTGTTTTACATCTGCCCTTCTGCATCATCTCTGCCTCTCAACATTCAGGTTTTTGCTTGGAAACTATTCAGGACTATAACTAAACAGCACAGTGCACTGCACAGGTAATGTACATAGACAGACTGTGCAGATCAAATGAAAAAAAAGCTGCATTCACAGAATCCTAGAATCAGAGGATGGTTTCAGTTGGAAGGAACCTTAAAGACCATCTCATCTCAACCCCTCTGCCATGGGCAGGTACACCTTCCACTAGACCAGGTTGCTCCAAGCCCCATCCAACCTGGCCTTGAACTCTTCCAGGGATGAGGCATCCATGGCTTCTAATTGGACAGTCTAAACTACCTATGTCCCCTCTCAATCAGTGCTATAGACCCTGAGTGAGGCCGTCAGAGAAACCTCAACCCCTTTCAGAGCAACCTGCACTGCCCCACAAAGCTTCTCCCCATGGACACGCTTCACTTTTCCACCCCACCACTGGCCCAGGGTGAAACTTGGCACAGCCATTGCTGAGACTGGAACTGAGGCACCAACACCGAGCTAAGCGCCTTCAAAAAACAGAGGAAAACATGAGAATAATTTCCAGTACTGATCACTGATGTGCCCTCCGATGATCTGTGTCAAGCAGTAGCCCCAGAAGAAGCTGCTGAGCACGACGCCGGACTCTTTCTTGTCCCAGTCGAAGTAGGAGCTGAGGGCGACGGCGCAGATGGGCACGGTGACACGGGCACAGTACAGCAGGCACGTCCCCAGCAGCAGCATCACCGTCCACACACGGGACTCGGGCCTGTGAGGGTGGAGAGGAGGATGAGGAAAGGGCAGCTGGGATGCTGTGTCTGGTAGGGCCACGCACAGAGAGGACTTGTGGGTCGGGCAGGTCTGCTTGCAAGCCACGACTGTCTTGGTAAAGTGAAGGTCATTGCAACCCACGCTGTGGCACAAGGGCTCTGACACAGGGAGTATCCCACCTGGTGGCTTTTGGGAATGATGCTAACTTCAGCCCAAACAATATTTGACACCAGTAGCAAAATGTCTGTCCGTAGGCTGCAAGGTGGAAGGGGCTGCCTGGACACCACTGGCTGTGGATGGAGGGAAAGGTGGGGAGGAACCTGATTTGTTTGCTTTTTTTCCTCAAACAAGAAATTGGCCTTTAAAAGATAAGGGTAACAAAGGAAAGGTCAGGGCCTGAGTTTGGAAGCATTTGCATGAGATACACCACCTTGGTAGCAAATATTTGTTATTTGGAATTCCTACCCAATTCCCAAGGGCGGTGGAGTGTGTGTTACCCTTCCTAAATAGGAAAGAAATGGAGGAATTCTTTAGAGAGACAACACATGATGGGGCTGAAGAGCTCATAGAGAGGCGCAAAATAACTCAGCCTGGTCTGATAAGAAGTTTTAGGTAATATGAGCCATAATAGTTAATAGAATATGTTACTTGGTGTATGAGTACTCAGCCCCAAGAAAAGTGCTCCTACAGGAGATATAGGCTGGAAATAAGTGGGAAGGCAATTTCCTCCTGCTCCAAGTCAGTGATGTGCTTCTGGAGTAAAGAAACACATTTTGCTGCAAACATCAGGCCCAGGTATAGGTGAATCCCTCTGACTTCCCTCAGCCCAGCTCATGTCACTCTGGGTCCCCCTTTACCCACGAATTACGGAGTTAAAAACTTAGTAAGAAGACACACGGTGGGTATTATTTGTATTTGGTTATTTCTATGCCCAGAGGCCAGAGCACAAAGCACTGAGCAAACAGACTCTCTCTGCTCCAGAGAGGGATGAGGAATTCACTGTACCAGGGCAGTAACCTCTGGGCTTTCCACCCTGCTAAACACACCCACCATCCGTGTGGGAAACAACCTGGGTCACCTTTTATAGCCAATGGAACGTTTATTCCTCTGTACTGGAATTATGATAAATGTAGGTTAATCCCACACAGCTCAAACCCATTTATAAAGGTGTCAAACAGGCCGTCACGAGGGCAGGCGAAAGGAACAATGAAAAGCAGAACACGGCGGGCAGGTGAACCCGCTGGAGGTGGATTTATTGCTGTTTCCTGACAAGGCAGATAAGCAGCTCAGTGCCAACCTCTGGCAGGAGGGACTGCAAGGGTTTCAGCTGGTGTTTGGAAGGTTGGAACCATCGTTGCTGTGCACGCACACGGGCACACAAAATAATACAGGAACTGGAAAGCCTCACGCATTTCTGCTGGAGGAATAAGTAACCAGGGGTAGACCTGCCTCTGCCACTTGAACAGGCTGATAAATGCTCTCAGAGTCCCTCCTGGGCTTACCCTGAGAGGGAGATATCTTCACTCATACCTTTATCTGCTGCAAAACCAAAGGTGATCTGGGTTTTGATAACCTGCCCCAGCCAGCTCGAGGAGCAGTGGCTCCACCAACTCCTGCTTGCTGCAGAAAAGCCACAGGGAAGCCAAAGGCTCCTGGACACCGTGCCCAGGTCAGACCAAACCCAGCAGGACAATATGGGCAGGAGTTTTTGGGTATAAATCCCCCATCAGAGGCAGAGGGCAGGTGTGGGATCACCAGACATGGAAAACGTTATGGAGAGCCCTCAGGGATGAGATGCTTGCAGGTACAAGCAACAGACTCGTGTCTGCCCTGCCCAAATGGGCTGCTGCCAGTGCAGGGCCATAATCTCTCCTGTTATCTCCAGTGGCACAGCACTGATAAATTTGAGCTATTGAACCTGCAACAACCGAGGTGACAGAGCAAAGCGCAGCAGCCAGTGATGTGTGGAGGTATTTTCTATTATTAAGACACCAAGACAGTTTTCTAAACTGTGTTTTTCCCCTGCAGCAAAGAGAGACCTTTATGAGCTTTCACTGGAGTGGGGTTGAGCTCTGCCTCTCCAGTCACTCTGGCGTGTTCAGAATAACCCCCAGTTATCCTGGCAAGCACAGCATCATTTTAATGGGATATCAGACCGACAGTTCTTCCTTGTCCCCAGACTCTGTATGGCTGTGCAAGTTGAAAGTTTGACCTGAGCAGCTCAGCTACTCTCTACTCCACTTCTCTTTTTAATATCGCCAAAGTCTGTTCTCTCCAGAGGGTGTCTGCAACTGGGAAAAGCAAAACCCGCACACAGCAAAGTCGGTGTCCAGGGAAAGGGCAGGCTGGGGGAGCACAGTTTGGTCCTAAGGGATTGAACCCCAAAAGAGATGAGCAGGGCAGCTCTGGCTTCAGGGCAGAGGGACAGGAGGGCATGTTGTGAGCTCACAGCTTCTTTTCTCGCCCCGATGAGGTGGAGAGCGTCACCCAGGGCATTTGGGGTGGTGAGGGGCAGCCAGGCCAGCAGTGCTGGGGTCCCCACACAGCAAGTCTGACCTGGATGAGAGCAGGGGCACAGAGTGCCACGTGGGTCTCTGCAGAGCAGGACACCACTCAAAGCACAGCTCAGATACAGGACTCCCAAGTAGAGATGTTCTCCCAAGAAGCCTCCTCTCCAGCTGATGTTTTGACAGAACTCCAGAGAATATTTTTCTCTTGACTTTTATTCTTTCTCCAAAGCACTAAGTAAGTCTCTGGGTATATGACACAATCTCAGTGTTCTCTTTGGCTACTACTACATTCTCTATTCTTCTCCTGTATGTTTAAATGCATCAGCAGAGACATGCTCAAATCAAGTGGGAACTATAACAACATCTTGAGACTACCACTTCCTCCATAGGTAGCATATCCAGCTAGGAAAATCCACGGAAATAATGAGAGTGTCAAATGTAATCAGGAGCTGCCCACACCCACCTGAAAGCATGGCAGGAATGATTTCTCTGCAAGGACAATGACATGCTTGCATCAGAGGAAGGAGCTTTGTAAATACATTTTCTCCTAATTACAGTTATCACAGAGGCTGCCGATGAGTCAATGTTCTGCTCAGTGCAAAACAACAACAGCAAAGGTTACAGGAGGAACTTGGACTAGCACAAAGGGAGGAATTAAAACTCTCCTTCAAAAACTAAGAAATAATGGCAAATGAAACAAAAGTTTTCGTGGGTGACACCAGCCATCTGAGAAGCAGAGCTTCGCCAGTGTTAACAAATTAAATTTGATGGGTCCCCTGATGGGGGAGGGAGAGATAAACTGTGCTGGAAACAACCACCCTGAGTCAGAGCAAAGCACATCTGAACCTATGGAAGTCTCAGCCACTTTTGTCCAGTCTCACTAGCCAGAGGGACAGACTGAGCATCTCCCCACAGCCCTGTGCCAGTCCTGGCCAAGCCCTGGCTACCCGTGACAGACACCCCGTGAGAGGGGCCAGCCCTCATCAGCAGGTGAATCACTGGAGCGTGTCTGGAGCCACCTGACCTCACTGGGTGTTGTGTGACAGCAGCAGCTCCTCACTGCCCAGTCTGCGCCCTCCTGACCTGTCATCCCCTTCTGCTCACAAGAGACAGGCACTGCAGGTGCATCCCCTTCTCACCTCACCCAGACCCTCTTCACCAAGCAAAGCAGCGATGCAGCCAGAACACACTTCCTATTTCTCGAACCTCCACCCACCACCCAGACAGACAACAATTAGCTCAAGCCCTAATGACTCCTCCTGGGGGCCTTGCCTGATGTTCCTTGGTTCTCCTCCAAATGCAGCCCCAGGCACTGAGTGGTCATGGCTCTGCTTGGAAGCATCCCCTGATTTCCCTGGGACTCAGCTCCCACCAACCTAATGGGTCCCCCACCCATGGCATGGTGGTTAGGGGGGATTTTCAAGGATGCCTGAGATTCCCAGAGGGACGAAACCAAGCAGAGCCATCCAGCAGTGGAAGGAGAGCCAGCAGCACAGGCTATCTTTATTTGCAGTGCATTTTCCTGCTGGAGAAATTTCTCCAGTAGATGCCACAGAGCAAATATTTATTCAACTTTATTTCTCTTGACTCGCCTCCCTCCTTTCCCCAGTGTGCAGGGTTGTTGGCAGACACTGCAGGTCACTGTTGAGATGGACTTGCTGGAGCTCAGGCAATCAATTAGATCACAGTTTAGCCCCCTCCAAGGCACCGCTGGGTATTTTCAGGTGGTAAGAGAGCTGTGTTAGACAGCAAGACTACGAACGGTCTGTCCCAGCAACAGCTCTTGGCCAGAAGCCATCTCCAGTGTTTGTGGGCGTTTTCCATAACTGGAAGAAGAACTGGGAGCTGCAGCTCCTGATCTGCATTGGATGGGCTCAGGTATTGGCAGCAGAGCATTAACGCCCACCTCCCAGGGAGGGCATCTCTACCTCAGCTCCCCTCTCTGAAAAGAGACACAAATAGTTCCGTGGGAGATGTGTGGCAAGTACATCACTGGAGTCACCTCCACTGTCCCCAGCCCTCTTGCTCATCACAGCCACCACTCACCAGACCCTGCAAGAACCCCAGAGCAGGATGGGGATGATCTCCCAGCCACGCCACCAGCTCCAAAACCAGGACACCCAGCAGCCCAAGCATGAGGCAACCTCCAGGGGAACGTCCCCAGGACACACAGCCAGTGCCTGTGGGTTCCCCTGTGCCTGGTCACCTGTCACACCACAATATGGGAACATTTCCCTCCTTGTAAGCCATTCCCAGCTCCATGGGATATTCATCCTTCAAAACCCTTTTCTCCAGCTTACTGCCTATGGCTTTAATTTACAGTGACCTCCAACACAACCAGGACTGACAGACACGGCACAAACACTCCTGTGTGATAATACCCAGGTAGTTGTTTTTAGCCCAGTTTGACAGCCCTCCCACTTCTCTTTGTTTTTCTCAACAGCAACTTCTCCTTCCCTTGAAAATCTAGCATGCTTGTCAGGAGAGAGGTTTTCCCCCCCTCCTCGAGTTTATTTTGTCATGCTGCAGACTGGCTCCAAGCTAATGATTTGTCGCTGTCAAAAGTAGCTTTGGGGTTTAGAGGAGGTTTGGTTGTTGGTTTTGTTTTTTTCCCAATCCAGCTAGCAGCCAACAAGAGCAGCACAGAGGACACAGGGCTTTTTTTCCTGGGAAAGCTGCTGGCTTCCTGTCCGCCTCCTGTGCTCAAGCTCCCTCCTCAGAGCCACAGATGGCAACAAAGTGGTGTTCAGCAAGAGAGTTCTGGGTTTATTCCCTCTCTTCATTTCTTGCTTTCGGCAAAAGCAAAGATGAAATTAGATTTCATCAGCTCATATGAGCTGGAAATAGTTGTTGAGTCCAGGTGGAGGTGGTGAGAAAACATAATAATAAAGCACAGGCGTGCTTTGCACACTGATCTGAGGACATACATGGATCAACCAGGAATGAAATGCATGTCCTGCTTACGTTTTCCACGTGAAAAAAGTTCTCATCAAGGTCAAGATTAAAACCAGGGGGAGGAACTTGTCCAATAAAAATCCCAACCACCAAAAAAACCCCCGACCAGCTAAAGCTGCAACATCATGTTGACAAAAGATCAGAGCAGAGAACTCAGAAAAAACAATGTGACCGTTGTCTCCGGGCAAAGAGCAGGTCAGGCGACTGCAGACCAGCCTGTGGCCGATGGTAAGACTCCTTTTATCTCTGGAGCTTAAAGAAACTGCTATAATAACCCCTTGTCTTGAGGTGTAGCCAGAGGCTGGGAGATGGAGAGTGGTTTCAGGAGTCATTTGCTTCCCAGGACACAGCGACTTTTCCGTGTTGTATTTCTCTCCTGGAGGCACCATCCAAAACGTGAGCCCCCATGTCCACTGCTGGATCTGCTCGTGGCTTTATGTGCAACCTTCAGCAATTGATTTCTCACTGCTTCAGTCCTTCCCCCAGTTAAACCAGAGATGTTAAGCACATCCACTCCCTGAGTGGTCCTGCTTTGGCATGTTAAGATCAGCATTAAAAAGCACTCTCTGGCTGTCCAGATGTGCTACATCAGCACATGGGCTTTTTCAAGGCCCAAGCAGAAATCCTCAAGTGTTGTTCTTAGAAGAGCTGTGTGATAAAGGAGCCATCGGAAACCTGCAGAAAATTTGGGGAAAGGCAGGATAAAAGACAGGGCAAGAATAGTGGAAGAGGAAGGAAAAGCCATCTGAAAAAAAGGGAGGACAAAAGAAGCAGCAGCATGAACAAAGACGGAAAAAGAAACCTGCCAAGATAAGAGTTTATCTCTCCTTGCACTGATGGTGGGGACTGATCTTGGAAGGCAGCCTGGCATGCCTTTTGTTGGAGCATGAAAGGAGAACCTGTGTCACTTCCCCCACTTATTAACACCTTGCCTCCATGGAAATAACTCACTACTTGGAAATTATGAAAGCTATTTATTTGCACATACTGTTGCAAAACTGTCCACCAAACCACCCAGTGAGGTTCTTTAAAGAACTCGAGCAACCTGCTCGAGTGATCTGGTGCTTGCCCTGTCCCACACTCCACCTGCCCAGTTTACTTGGGCAATAAAACCTCCATAAAACCCCCCAAGTAAGGGCTGTGACCACGTTGTGTCCACATCAAACAATGGGGACATGATCTCCGCTTCTGTGAATTACAGCAATATAGATAATGATCTGAAGGGCTTTAGGGATGTCCTGCTGCTCCTCCCCATTAACAGGCTTTCACAGTTACCAGCAGCACTTAAGATGGTCAGAATCACTTAAATTAGGTTTATCTTAATCAACAGGCTGTCTTCATCACAGTCCATTTTGTTTTGGAAAGTGTTATCGATGTTTTGAATTTTTTGAAGAGATTTGGAGGGCTTGTTCTGGTCAAATATATCTTTTTTTTTTTTTCTAGAGGAAAAACATATAAACTCAAGTTTTGCTTCATGAAAATCTGATGTGGGGTCCCCCCACCACCACTCCCACTTCACGAAGACTTAGGGAAAAGTTAGCAAGGGGGATACAGAGAGAAGGAATTTTTTAAGTGCTTTAGGGGGAAAGAATCTTCAAATTTTAAGCACCCCAAATGCCAAAAGCCTCCTTTGAGACCCACTTCCTTACTCTTGAGATGAGCGTGGGTTTGATTAGACTTCCTGGTCTCTGACTGCAGGAAAAGTTCCCCTTGGGACAGGAATTTAAAACTGCTATGGACCTCCTGCCACTGCAGGAAGCAATTGACGATAAATACCAATTTATCCAATGGTTAATAGCAGCTGGAAGGAGCAATTCTTCCCTTTGGCCACGTGTTCCCTGCACTGGCACCGCTGTCACCTGCCCTGTGGCTGCCCCTCTGCTCTCCTGCCAAGGTGAGTTCACCACGGGTTCACACCAGCCCGGAGGGGGAGAGGGGAGCCCCAGGGGTGGCCACCACGGTGGCAGTTCCTCTTCGTGGCAGTGTTAAACTGAGCCAGATTTCAAAAGCACAGCGACTTCCAGTTTGGAAAACCCTCTGACCATCACTTCCAGCTGCCCCACTGGGACTTTGGAATCATCAGCTCATCCCACCTTCGATGGGAGAAGGGGCAGATCCTGAGGTCGAGGTGCTGGATCACATCCCCAGGGTGACAGAGAGGAGCAGCCCTGTCCCAAGTGTCCCAGTTTTTGATCCAAACACTGGAGCGCTCTGTGTTTATCCGTGTCCCTGCTGTTAAAAGTGGTCAGTTTGGGCTTTATCGTATTTTTAAGTATTTCAGTTATTTAACTTCAGGAGCAGTTCATGCTGTCTAGCTGCTGCCAGCTACTATTCCAGACTTTATCTTAATGAATGAATATCGCCAGTACAAACATCCCCGCTGGAACACTTCGATAAGAACTTGACAGCGGTTTCGCGTTTAATTCCCTGACAACAGGCCAGAAATAAACTCAGCAGACGTTTTTCTCCGTGTTCCACAGCAATTCCCTATCTTCCCCCTTCCTCCTACCGTCTCCATTGGGGTCCGGCCGGGCGAGACAGCGGGTGGGACCGTGTCCCCCGACCCCGTCCTGCGGCACCCCCGGGGGGCAGCGCCGGGGCCGGGGAGAGGGTCTCGGCCCGACGGGGAGCACCGAAACCCCCGCTCCGGGAGCTGCTCAGGCCGCCCGGCCCCTTCCATCCAGGAACCGCATCTTTCCCAGGAGCTGCGGGATGAGGGCACGGAGGATGCGGGAGGTCCCGGGGCCGGGAGAGACAGCGGCCGGCGGGATGCGGGGAGAGCCCCGCAAGCAGGGGGAGCGGCTTTCCCGGGAGCGGCCCCAGCCTTACCTGGACCAGTACGGGTCTCCATCGCGCCTCATGCCGTCGTGGGGGCCGCGCTCGGCGGTGCCCGCGGGCACATTCCTGCCGCCGCCGCCGCCCCCCGCGGCCATGCGGGCAGCGCCTTCCGCCTCCCCGGCTCACATCGGGCTCCCTCCCTCGCCGGGCTCCCTCCCCCGCCGGGCCGGCCACGTGTCAGCGCCTCCCGCCGCCCCCGCCCGCCGTTCGTTCCGGGAAGTCTCGCGCCAGCCCCAGTCCCTGTCCCGGGGGCAGCCTCGGACCCGCAGGGCTCGGCCCGGGGCAGGCGGTGTTCGGCCCCTCCAGCCCCCACGGAGCGCTGCGATCTGCTCCTTTCCTCCCCCTCCGGTAATTACTGACACCCCCGTGGAGGGCAGGGAACGAGGGGACTGATCAGGGTGGGTCCTGCCCCTCCGATACCTGGGAGGGGAATGCGCTCCCTGCTCCCGCAGGTTTGCCGGCAGAAAAGTCTCTGCTTTTTAAAGGATTAGAACAGAGTATTACGATATTCCCATTCGAAGAATTTGAGGAAAAATTAAACAGGGGGAAGTATTCTTACAGCTTGATCTATCTCTGTTGGGTAGTGGTGCTGCCTTGTTTTAAGTGTCTCAAAGAGATAACCAGACTCCTTTATGGACATAAATAATTAAAATGATGGCTATCTCAATCCAAAACAAAAGGACTCGTGACTCATTTCAAGAACATGAAGGAGCAGGCGGAGGAGCCTTGTTAAGACATCGTTCAGGCGATGCTGTGGCCGATAACAGCCTGGATGCAGGCACGGCAAAACTTCAGCTTGGCAGAGGATGGAGGAGCTCCCGCACAGCCTGAGCAAGGTCGTACATGGCCCTTGGGAAAGGTACTTGAGCTTCTGGGCTGCACCAAAACGCTCTGTTGCAGGGCAGCCACCTCCTGTCTACCGATCCTGCTGCCAGCAACCTCTAAATGCTTGTTCTTAAGCCTTTAGCAGACTACTGCTACACATTCTTCTCCCAGCGTGAACCTTCGGCAGGTCCTTGATGAGCAGTCTGCTATTTTAAGTCATGAGGGAGAACAGTGTTACTGAGCTGAACCTTTGAGAGTGAAATAGCAAAAGGGTTTCTTACACCAGAGGCAGCTCCAGAAGGAGGTTCCAGAAAAAGCAAAAATCATTAAAAGTCATACTTTATCCTATGCTTTGGTATTTCTTACTCAGAAGAAAGAGGTCTATCCCAAAGGCCTGTGGCAGGCACATACGGTCACACAGACCTGCTACCAACAGAGAAAACAAATAAAACGAGCTTTTACTGAGGGGAACTACGTGTAGTAACCACAGGTTAACCTTCATCTAGTCATAGGCTTCCCTCCCTTTCTCTGGGCAGGAAACGAAACTATGAAGTATTTTTATTCACTCTGCTACGTGCCCGTTTCCAGAAGAGGGAGCCAAGTCATGGTAAATTGCACCCAAACATGCAAATCCTTGTTCAATTTGTTGTTGTTTTTGTGTTTTTTAAATTATGTGTTTGTTTGGAGTTCAGTTAATTCGAGGAAGGAGGGGAGGTGAGCCCTGATGTAACTACAGGAGTGAAATGCATGTAATAAGCTCAGAAAAGGACTGAAAAGGTCTTGGGCATGGTAAAATAATGACAAGTACCAAAAACTTATTATCTCATGCCCAGGTACGAGTTATACTGTGTTCAGTCTCACAGCTGTGGGGTGCAAACATCTCCAACACTGACACTGCAACACTGAATCATAATTTTAGTGAGTGAGTAGCCAATTTGGAAGTCAAGCACAAGTTTTCTTTCTTTATGTACTCTTTGGTTTCTCTCCTCGTACTACTCAGTGTCACCTCTTCAATTAGGAACTTGACTAATTTGCCTCTCAAATCAGAAGGTACTTTCACTGTCAAAACCAGCTGCAGTTGAAAGAAGTGTTTGTGTAACATCCATCAAATGCACATAAATAAGTTTAAAAAATAAAAACACAGACATCATTCCTTTTACTGCTGTATGATTTGCTGGAGGCAAACCTCCCCCCAAGCTGATTAAATGGCAAATGGAATCAGCTCAGAAGACAGGTGCTGACTACAGAAAATAAAAATAATCTTACACAAGAACATAATCTCCTCTCGTTTTTCCTGCGTTCAGCTTAATCTGTCAAAAGATTAAACCAAACAAAAGATTATTGGGTTAATATTTGACCTGACATTTACTATCACTGTAGTTTATCCACACAATGGTTGAATTATTTGAAGATTTTATGAAGTTAAGCACAGATCAAGAGCAAATCCTGAAGGGGTGTGAAAGGAGCTCACATGTTCCATAAAGGACAGTTGTTGTCTCCTGAAAGGACAGGCCGGCTGCAGCTTGAAAGCTCCCTGCTACCCCAGAACAGTCTCAAGCAACTTGTCCACAGAATAAAAAAAACACATGTGAGTTCCTATTGCTAAATAATCCAACTTTGCAGAATTGCTAGACAACAATACATAGAAAAATAATATTCACCCACAGGGTCTATAAGGTAGCAGGATAGTGTTTGAATCCCCATGTAACATGAAAAGCACAACACTGGCTTTCTCATCCAAGGTACCTGAATGCATCAACACGCAGCCCACCAGTAGTTTGACCACCCTTGTCCTTAATTTTACTGTATGATGGCAGGAGGGGAACTGAAAGGAATGAAAATAGTTCGTGGCACCTCAAGGTGTCCACGGGGAAGTACAAATTGTTTTGAGGGTGCTGCTTGTGAGCTCTGTGTTCTGCCTGTGCTCAGCTGAGCACACAAAGCAGTGAGAGGAGGAACAGGGCTGGGGACACCCCCGCTCACCACAGCGAAGAAACCCTCCCGGTCCCATTTCATTAAGGACATTAGAGCACAAACAATTACTGATGCTGACATGGCTTCTGAGGGTAGGCAGATCCACAGTGCAGGTCAGAACGTGTAGCCTAGAGGCAGATGTAGGGCAAAATCTGACTCCATCCCCTTTCCTGTCCTGGATGTGAAGGATGCTCTCAGCCATGGCTGACAGCAGCAGCCCCGATATCCGAAGACACAACACAGGGATCACGCTCCAACTCCGTTTAATGAGCTTCGTAACCAACTTGGACAGAAGGAGGTTTGAAATAAGTCAAACAACACTCATCTAGTCGAGGATTTTTTTTTTTTTTTAAGTAATGCCTTTAAGCTTATACTCAAGCATACAAAGCATAAATTTTACAAATTAAAAACAGTAAAATCACCTAGAATAATGTAATGGCTTCCCCTGTATGTACAAGGAGTGGAAAGGAGGCAGAATTCTTTCCAGGTAATTTCACACATCTCAAATGCTACATAAATGCTCTCCACATGCTTTGCAATTTTTCTTTCAATGTGGGTGGAAGGAGCTGAAAGTGTTTCAATGAAATCATCTTAAAGAGAGAGAGAGAGGTACTTCACTTGGCTTCAAGGTGTATGTTTGCCTCTTCAAAAGTCTTGAGAGGAAATGCTTTACTCGAAATTCTGCTGTTAGTTTCTGTGCAGCAGCCTCTGCTTTTCCAGCTATATTAAATTAAGCAGTTCAGCATTTCTCGAAGTACCACCAGCACTTCATCTTCAGGGAAGCCTGTGATCCCCCACCCTTCACAAATCCCTCCCTTGTACAACAGAAGCAACCACAGCTCAGCTTAGATTTGACAGGCAGAAACAAAACACGGGAACAGCAAAGACAGTTACCAGGGAGGTGATGGCTTTGGGAAAAGGAGGGAGATTTGTAGCCTAATCAAAACACACTTGCTATGCAGCCTTTCTGCAGAGGCATATGACAGGATATTTTACAACCCAACTGCTTCACATACAAAGCATTAATGAAAGAAATCTTATTTGCTTTCACCAAAGGCAAGGCTGGGGGAGGACGAGTGAGTGCACCACCCTTAATGACCAGATCTGTCTGCCACCGTTGAGTTTGGAACAAATCTTCTTACAAAAGTGATTTTCATATTGTTCTAAGTTCAGTGGAACAAAATATGTATTTTTACACTAAAGAAAACTGATCAAATGGCATTTAATAATATTTGTTAAAGTGGTTATCTAACAAAAATGGGTTAACAAAAGCCCATTCATTAGTAGTCACCAAATAAGACACTTCTCATGCATATGACAAAAGTTCATTCGTGTACTGAGACGTCTGTTTACTGTGTACAATATTTCCATAAATTATAATATGTTTCACAGCCCCTACCATTCAAGAATATTTCAAACAGATTATATATTATATTTGTATATGCAAACTATTTTATATACACTAATATAAAGATCCTTAGAAGTACCAATATCACTACCTTTATGCTTTCTCTAAAATGCATAGCTTTCGAATATCTTCTTGCAGTTACCAAAAACTTTACAGATTAAAGCTGCTTATCGATGTGGCATGTTCATAAAAACAAAGTGAAATAGTTCTAGACTAATTTTATATTAAACCCCCTTAAAAAATGTGTTTATTTTTTAATGGAAAAAACCAACAAGCTAGTGAAAATTCAAGTAAATCTACGCTCAATTGCTGCCCAAATACTCTATGGAATTAACTTAGCGTTCTAGGAGTACAGTGAACTTCTCACCCAGGGCTGTAATACTGCATTTCTCATGGAGAAAAATGCTAGTCATGCCACAAAACCGCACCACTTTCCACTTCACCTGGGAGAAGCTTGACATGAGACTCGACAACACAAAAGTGTCAGAACAGAGGAAAAGCTGATCAGTTCTACATGAAGAAATTAGAGCTATTCCAGTTTTGTTTCTGCAGTTTGTTATTAAACAAAGTTACATTAACCATACAGTTTCTCGCAAACTAAAAGTTATACATGGTTTTCAGACGTCAACCGACTTCAAAAAGAAAAAAAAAATAAAAAAAAAACCCAAAACAACCAAACCCACAACTGTTAAAAGTTTGGTGTTAGAATAAGCAGCCTGGGGGAAAGAAAGCCAGGCTGCTGCTGTAGTCGGGGGGCTACTGATAGCTTGTTTGTTACATATAAACTTTAAGACCTCCATACCACAAATGCCTCAAAGTGGAGAACAGAACAATCAGTAAGAAATGGGAACAAACGATTTTGTTGCATCCATCATCTCGCTTAACCTTGGTGCTCTGCATCTCTCATAGCTGCTTAACAAACAATGGCTCTCCCCCCCCAAAAAAATAGCTACACAAGTAAACAGTGTTCACAGTAATGCAATCAGTAACAGGTTTTGTTAGTTCCCCTTAAGCCAGGTGTATCTGCAAAGCTTTATACAGTTTAATGCGTTAAGTATTCCAGTAAAATTAAGTCAAAACTAAGTTTCATTCTACAGGGTAATACCTACCATACAAGACTAGATTATGTACAGTATGGGACTGGTGTGACAACTGCCAGTGTCTCATGATGTTAAGCTGTTTCACTCATCAGCTTGCTCTTTGCTCAGCAAAACTTGATATACAGACCTAAAAATCTAGAGATAGATTTGGCAAGATTAGTGCTTTCCACCACTGGGTACAAACCAGTGTGCAGCGCTGCCATCAGTCGACCAGAACATCCCATACCCAGAGGATTACAATTTGTTGACTTGAAAGTCTGGACTTCACATGTAGAACATTAAAACTATAATTCTAACTGGAGTGAGGACAGTCAGTAAACGAATACAGATGAAGATGAACTGCATCTCTTCAGAAAGGTACGGAAGAAGTGAGAAAATGGAAATTTCTGGTATTAGACAGCCCTGCTCTGCTCAGCTCAAGGCATAAATACAGCCCAAGTAGCTCTAAAACTACAATTCAGCAAGCATAAAGGCAGATCCTGCACAAGATGATGCATCAGAGGCTTCAACAAACATCTCTCCCCACCACTTGATTTCCCAGCGCAAGTCTTTCATCCTACAGACATCCAGTGGCCTTCAAAGCTGTATCAGCCACCTGGAACCACTGCAGTGTCTACAACTGCAAATGTAACATGGGGGGGGAAAAGGCCCCTGTTATCAAAAACCCTCAAACGCCTCTGGGGCCATTTTGGTCATTCATGAAAATTAAGAAAAACAAACTTATTTCCATCAATACTCCTCCTGAAAAGATGGGTCACTGATCCATTATGAACATAGCTCTCACCATATAAAGCACCAAGAAATCAGAAACAAGGAAGAAAAAAAACCCAAAACCTAAAGTCCTTAAATTATGATTTACAAGTCTGTACACTATTTCCTAAGCAAAAGGTTGACCTTACTGCGAAGTTTATAGATGAAAACTTGACCAGTTACTTTTAAGGGGAATGTATATCTGGCTATAACTTAAAGGTAGAAAATATTCACTGTTCTATATACACATTTCAAACAGGAGACAGTTAAAATGAACCGAACAGTTGCCAATATAACTCCGTATTAACTCACTGGCCACTAAACTAGGCATCAGCAGCCAATTAGAAAGCTTGAGTTCTGTACTTTTAAAAATGCTATTTTTCCTGTCCTGTTTAATTGGTTTTTTTTTAAAAATGTATTATAGTGCATAGCCTAAGTCAGACTTTCAAAGAGATACAGCGCCTTTCAATGCAGTTTTTGCAGCATTTAAAAGGGACTTTTCTCCCTTCAAATTAGATGTTCATTGAAAAATCTGAATTGAGTGCTGTACTGTAGTAAAAATATTTCAGTCACAGACTGATATAAATGTATACTGTGCAGTACTAAGATTGTTTGATGTCCATCTGCACACATTTTACTTGGGCTCTTCGATCGTCCCCTTGCTGAGGTCTGTCATTTTGGGGTATTTCACTTTCTTCTGGTCCAGCTCATTCTGAGCCCACAGTAGTAGTTTCAGTAATTTCGCCAACTTGGGTGTTGATTCACGATTTTCATAGTCTAGAACAGCTTGATTAACCTCACTCCACACCTGGAAAAGAAATACTGGAGTTCAGAGATAGTCTTCCTAAGATTAACACTGCTAAAGTCATGCAGACATTGAGAAGATCACACCTAGGGTGTTAATTCCTCAGAAATGGTCAGGACAAAGCTCCACAGACTGTGAGCATGGAGAAAACAGGGAAGAGAGCCAAGCAATTGAATATATTTGGACATTACTTTCATAACACAGGAATAAAAGACATCAGTTCCCTCCGAGAAAGCACTACCTTCTGTCGCTGCATCATGTTAAGCAAGTCTCCAAATGGTGACTCCTCGGGATTATCGAAGGCAAGCAGGGCCAGCGTGCGCTCCATTTCTGTCAGGCATTCCCTGCTCTCCTCCCCTTGTTCTGCTAACTGGGTCTGAGCAAATTCCAGAGCTGCCTCCGTCTCACGCTGCCGAATCAGTTCAATCAAGTGCTGTTGCTACACGCGGAAGACAGGGAAGCAACATTAAACACAAATTAACAAATCCTCACTATTTCCAGAGTGCAAGGTTGAGACATTAGTGTGTAATTTGAGACAAACACTAATCCTTAATTTGACAGTTTGAGGTCAATTCTCAATGTGTGAGACAAGGAACAGTAACCTGTCTGTGAATACCTACTGAAAAAGGGAACCTGGTGCTTTTGAGTAACAGGATTTGAAAAGATGGGTTACCACAGGAACTAGCAGGAATTCAGACTAACAGCAAGTGGAAGTTGGTAACTCACAGGCCACAGCTGCTGTTACAAGTTTTCAGGTTAATAACTGTGTATGAATGTTCCTGCACCATGCCACAAAGTTTCCTATCACTACAAAACAAGGCCAGGAACACCTGAAATTGCATCCACATTCAGTCACACACCTCTCAACACACTCTTAAATTTAAATCTTCACTACTTTCTCCACTCTCTAAAACAAAGGTAGTTTGCCACCTGTTCTTACCTGCAAGTGAAAGTAGAGATATCTGTTTGTATCCAGCAGTTCTGGGTGGAGGCTGTTTATCAATGCAATGGCTTCCTGGATCTGTCCTTTCAGTATCATCTCGCGGATCTTTATTCTTTCATCCAGAGTCTCTAAATCAACACTGGGTTCAATTCCAGACTCCATCCGGAATTTCTCTGCTGCTTCTTTAAAGCCCTCTGAAAAAGAAACAGTTTTACCCATAAAATATGCCTTATGAAACAGTTCAAAAGAAAACCCACCAGCTTAGATGAAAATATTTGAGTGTTGCTCGTGCACTTTTGGGGGTTTAAAGATTAATCTGGAATTCTGAAAAATTCTTTATTTACGAAGGCATTTATCCAACACAGATTTAAGCTTAATTCATTCTGAACTCATGTGTCCTCATCCTCCAAGGATGCAATTTGTAGTTCAGTACCTTCTAACCTGAGAGCCTATTTTATACTTAAATCAAGCACTGTACTTCTTGCAAAACGGGACTGTTAAAATCACATTTGGTGTTGCTTCACCCTCCAAACTCCAGATCTGTTTACAGAGATCTGGCAGTTTTACTGAGAAGAATATAGACAAGAAAAATGAATTTTGTTTCTCACAGCCTATTTTTTTTTAACACTCTAACAGCTATTTTAAACCCCTAAATGCTTTTAGACACAAAACTGATTTACACCACCCACTATGATGCTCTTCCTTCAACCCAGAGGCTTCACCTCCACCCCAACATAAACAGGGGTGTAGATGGATACAAACACCTCCGCCCTAGCACAGCTTCCTGGGAATTAGGCATGCAGCCTAATTGCCAGGGACAATTCCCATGGGGTTTGGAGTGTTCCAAGTACAAAGTCAGGACATGTGCTGAAGGGGTTAATATTCTGGTCTCAAACTATTTTAACAGTTCCCTTTTAGAGTTTATCTTTCCACACAGTTAAAGCTTGCTTCTGATAGTTGTTCTGTCCAGCTTTCAGACTGTTATTTAACAACAGCAACTTTTCCTGAGCTCTGTTTTTAATGGCACAAAAAGGGATATCCCAGAGAAGCAGGTCACGTTTATTTATAGCACTGCAGAAATCACTTTGTTTTCTCTTTCTTTTAGCAAAGAGTTCAGGTTTGTAAATGCCATTTCTACTCCACAGAATCTGAATCTTTGTCAGCTTCCAGCTAAGGGAACGTAAGAGCAGTTGGAGTTTGCTAAGGGAAGCCAAGAACAATCAACTCATTTCTTAAAGCCCTTCATTCCCCTCCATCTAGTGCCATATTTAGCCCAATCTGAATGATAAAATAAGTGACACATATTTAAGAGCCTGCAAGCATCACCACTCATTTTTACCTGTGACAAGGTAGTTCATGATAAGGCGGTTCATGTCTGCTCTCTGGATATGCAAGTTATTAAGTTTTTCCATCCATTCATCTTTTGTGATTTCGTCAGGTTTTTCTGCATAACTCATCCTGGACTCTAACTACAAGAAAAGAAAACCACCTCTTTTAACGTGATTCAAGAAGAAATGTGTTTAATGTGTGTAAGAACTGTGTTACTGCCCTTTTCAGAGCTTTCTATGAGCTCTTTTAAATTAATAATCCAAAAGGGAGTCTTTTATCTCAAACCACAGGTTTACATTTTTCTCCTCCTCGCTCCTTCCCTCTTTCACATCTATTTACCAGGCTCTAAAAGCTCCTTTCAGCAACCTCAGAATAAAAAATTCAAATACCATCTCCTTGTACTTACTCTTAAATCCACTCCATATAAATCTTGCTTAGAACTTACACAGGACCCACAGCATCACCGTGTGAAACAAATGAATCAGAGTTTGACAGCCAGCCAGAAAGACTGTGACAAACACGTAAAGCAATGCCTATGTAAACAGTATTTGCTTTAAATTGTCACCAAACCTGGGAAAGCTCCATACATTGTAGATACCTTACCCAATTAAAAACTGAACACACAACCAGCTCTGCTTCGCTGCCCCAAAAAGTTCTCCTGTCAACGCTACTGAAACGATACGTCCCGGCGTTCTTCTCGGCAATATTTTTGTTTAGATTCGCACGCAAAGCACTTCACCAAAGGCCCATTTAACGATTTCTACCTCCAACAAGTCACGACCACAGGGCAGCGACAGGGGGAGGAGAGGCGGCAACAACAACAGCAACAGGCACCGCCACCCTCTCAGACGAGATCACCCTCTCCGCAGAGCGGCAGCGCGACCCCTCATCGCCTCCGCCGCCGCTTCCAACAGGCTCTCCCTTCCCCAACTCCTGAACTCGGACAGCCGGGGCAGGGCCCGCCCCGGGGGGGCCGCGATCGCTGCCGGCCCCGCTGCTCCCAAACACGCTGGGGGAACGGCGCTCCCGCCGCTCCGCTGCTGCTGCTGCTGCTGCTGCTGCTGCTGC
>JAYRBT010000054.1:8804119-8859120 GCA_036023395.1 Myiotriccus ornatus
GCTGCTGCTGCTGCTGCTGCTGCTGCTGCTGCCGCCGCGGCGCGACCCCCGCCCGCTGGGGACCCCGGGGCTCCCCCTCCGGCCCGGCCCGGCCCGGCCCTCCGCGAGTCCGGGCCACGGGTGCGCTGAGCCGCGCTGGCCACAGGCCCGGCGCCTCGGCAGGGTGAGGGGCAGGCTGAGGGCAGGCTGAGGGCAGGGTGAGGGCGAGGGCAGGGCAGGCTGAGGCTGAGGGCAGGGCCGCGCTCCCCCCGGGCCCGGCGCCCCCCCCGCCGCCATCTTACCGCGCGCGCGGGGCCGCTCGCACGCACGATCGCGGGGCCTCCGCCGCCTCCGCCGGGCCGCAGGCGCGCGCGGGATCTCGCGAGAGCCGGCGGCCAATCAGCGCGCGGGGAGCGCGGGGCGAGGAACGCGCCACCATCGAGTCGGGCCGGGTACCACAGAGACGGCGGCGCCGCGGGGCGGAGCGGTCGCGGCGGGAGGCGCGGCGGGCAGCGCTGTGGGGCCGGGGCCGGGTTGTGCCCGGGGAGCCGCTCCAGGCGCGGCCCTGCCGCCAGCAGCCGAGGCCGGTCCGGTCCGTGCTCGGCGCGGGGTGCGCAGGAGCTGCCGGGGGAGGCGGTGGCGGCTCCTGCTCGGACGCGGCGCGATCCGTGCGGCGGGGAGAGGGTCCCGCCGGGTTCCGGGTTGGTAGCGGCGGGCCGAGGGCTCGCATCGGAGATGTCGCTCAGACGTGTAGCGGCTGCCGAGGAGCTGAGGAACCCAGTGCGGGTTTGTGAGTCACTCTGCAGAAAACGCGCCGCTGCCAAAACGGGTTGTTTCACCCGCTGCGCAAAGGCCAATCCACACGCAGAGGCGACGTGTTTGATTTATTTACAGCTCCGCACAGAAGCGGGTGCTGGGTGGCAAATCCACAAAGCCAGCACGCCAACTATCACAACTTTTTAGTATTTACAGATTTTAGCAAACAAAGGCATTGGTGTTCATTGGGTACAAGTTACACAATTATTAATTAATTTTCTGTCTTCTATTTGTTAATGAGTCTTTTACTTCTCATGCTAATTACTGCAATACTTCTCATTTTTTGGGTCATTGGGTTTCTTGGGTCAATGGTCACGATCTGCCCCTGTCGGGATTACCTCCTACCCACTTGGAGCTGGTTCAGCACAGTTGCTGAGTTGGCTTTATCAGTTTCTTCTTTATGTTGGGAATTCTGCCAGGTGTCCCTGTGGCCCGTAAGTTCTGCATTCTTTGTGTCCACTGCCCCTGGTACATCCTTCCCAAGCTTTGTTAACCTCCCCCCAGGTCTGAGATCACTAAAGCAGGTCATGCCCTAAGGCTTAACAGGGCAGTTCTATCAACAAGTAGTTTGTCTTTCTGACACCTGGACGTCACCTGGAGTTGTTGGCTGCTCTCTGTTTCATGGATTAAATCTCCTTGTTGTTTAGGCTTGAAAGTATTCAAAGATCAAACATCAAAGAACATCCTTTCTTAAGAAAACTATGTAGTCCACGTTTACAACAACACCTTGATTTGTAAATTCAAAGGAAGAATAAACTCAAAATACACACTTTTATGTGTGAAATGCTGCAAATTATATCCCTCAGGAAAATGCAAGGGAGTTTTGCAAGCTGGGCTTTATTGCACAGTCACAAAAACAAGAGTGAAAAATGCACAACCGTGTCACATAGACTAGGATTCCTAGGATTCACCTTCATTACAATTGTGCTTACATTGAAACCGAGAAAACCTACAATGTAATAAAATTAATCACAGGTATCCTCTGTTTTTTCCTGGCTGCTGAAGCTGGCTCACCAAAACAGTCAGTGAGGAAGAAGTGAGGGAAGGGATGAGCCATAAAATAAGTGTTATAATTTAAGGGCTTTGCACCCAATGGTGATGTCTTAGTGTCTGCCACAAGGTTTTATGGGTCACAGGCAAAACCCCGTGTGTGAGACGCTATAAGTAAGGCCAATTTCTAGAAAGCCAAAGTTTTAAAAAACATTAATTAGGGAAGCCCAATGGATAAATAAATAAAGATCTGTCAGCTGCAGAGGAAAGTCTCAGTGTACAAACTGCTCAATAGCAGGAAAGGTTTTGGAAGGCAGTGGAAAGAAGTTTTAAGCAGTTAGTGCTGAGGGATTTGTAGGTGTCTCAGCATAAGCTCCTCCAGTGCCTAAGAAGGAGAGACAGATAAGGTGCTTATTAGACTGTTTTAGAAGCTGATTGATAATCATTAATCCCTGCTAGGATTTTCCAGCAGAGTTTTCAGTTCAAACCATTTGCAAACTACCATCATGTTGTAGCAGAGGAGGCTTAAACTGAAACAAAACTCACATTATATTGATCTCAAAAAACCCCTCCTTCTGCTTGCTGCCGGGACAGTGTAAATTCAGACCAGTAACCCAGGAGCAAATTTCCCAAATTAAAGGAAATTAGGCTCTAGCAGGAAAGTAATTAGGACGTGAACGAGGCAGGGAAAGAACTAAGGTGCTGATGGTGAAGGTGACACAACTGTTTAGTCAGCAAAGGAAGATCCTCCAACCTGGGCTTTAACACAGCACTCGATAGAATCCTGTAATTCTATAGAATTATTACAAAATATGTTTGTTTCCTCATGTTTTCATTCCTTAATCCATCTCGGTGAACACTGCACCTGTCTGGAATCCAACTGAAATCCATGTTACCAACCCATGAGGAAAAACGTGCAGGATTGGAGTCAAAACCTCACACCTCCAGCTGCCTAAAGGCTCTTCGGGTGCCCAGTTCAGGAGTGGCTTTGGGTGTCTCCTGTAGCCCTCAGAGACCACGAGGTGTGGGTGTTTTTGGGTGCCAAAAAGGTCCTAAAAGGGTGTCCTAAAAGGTGACAGAAGGAACAAAACATGTACATGGGAGTTAACTCTCTGTAGCAATTTATAGCATCTTGGATCCTGGAGAGTGGTTTGGGTAATTTAACCACAGTTAACGGCCTGTCCTGGGAGGGCTCCATGCCTGGGATTGGCAGATGCAGAGAACGTTCTCCTCCCAGCAATCCACAACTGGGATCCAGAGGAAAGCGCTGCAGCGGCAATTTGCCGTTTGGTTTTCTAAAACGGATAGAGGAGAATAGGGAAACCAAAGCAAACCCCCAGTGGAGTGAGCACAGCTGCCGTGAGCAGGTGGGTTCTGCAGCAGCTCCGCTGCCGCGGTCACCCTGTGAGGTAGCTCGTTGTGAGCGGACACCACTCGGCACTGATAAAACCGCGTGGTTTTGCTCCGGCCCGCGTACCCTCACGCGTGATGACTTAGAGCTGCCGCTCCCGGGAGGTGAAATCAGGCCGCGTTTGCCGTAAGAGAACCGGGAGCGGGTGTGAGGGGAGCGGGCCGGGTCTCCCGCTCTCGGCGGTGTCCGCAGAACGGCAGCGTGTGGGGGGGCAGCGCTCCGAGCGTGAGGGAGAGCGCTCCGAGGGGCCGGGGCTGAGGGACCGCCGCTCAGGGACAGCGCTCCGAGGGGCCGGGGCTGAGGGGCCGGGGCTGAGTGGCCGGGGCTCAGGGACAGCGCTCCGAGGGGCCGGGGCTCAGGGACCGCCGCTCAGGGACCACCGCTCAGGGACAGCACTCCGAGGGGCCGGGGCTGAGGGGCCGCCGCTCTCCCGCCCGGGTCCTCCGGGAGCCGCGCGCCAGGGGCGGCGCTCTGGGCCCCGCGCCGCCATCTCGGTGTCGGCGGGGGCGGAGCGGCCCCGCCCGGCGCTGCCGCGGTGCGAGGAGGAAATGGCGGCGCGGCTCGGCTGAGACCCGCGGCGGCGGCGAGACCTCCATCCCCTGCCCACGGTGAGTGAGGGAGGGAGGCGGGTGGGGAAGCAGCGGGACGGGAGGGGAGCGGAGCCGCTGCGGCGGCGGCGGTGATGGTGGCGGGGAGGTCGCGGGAGAGGCGGCGCGGCCGCTGTTGGGCTCGCTATAAAATGGAGGCGGGCTGGCGGGCGGGCGGCCTGGGGTGGGGGGTGGCTCTGAGGGGACGAGCGGGGCGCGGGCACGGCCCGGCCCGGCCCGGCCCGGGGGCAGCGGCGGCTCCGCGCGGGTTCGCCGGGGAAGCCCTTGGGTCCCACGGCGGCGGGGCCGGGGCGGAGCGGGCGCTCCCCTGGCGGAGCGGGCTGAGGGCGGCTCCTCCATCTTGGGGGCAAGGAGAGCGGAGCAGAGGCCGCGTGTGCTCGGAGCCCGTCGCCGCCGCGGCCAAGCCGACGCCGAGGAGCTGCTCCGGGAGGGCCCCACCGGCTGTACCCGCCGCTCCCGGGCGGTTCTCCGGGCCGCGGGAGGCCGGGGACGGGCAGCGTCCTTGGGGACCCAGAAAGCCACCCGAGCCCGGCCGAAACCGATCCGGGCCGGAGGAGGAGTGGGGGGGGGGAGGCTGAAACTGACCTGCCCTGGGGAGATGTTTGTTCTCCCTGGGCATCTCCGTATGGGTGAGTTAAACACGAAGAGTTGAACTTCATCGTGTTCTGATGACTGTTTTTTTTTCTTTGGGGGGGGTCGAAAAAAGAGGGGGTGAATATTTAGACAGTGGGAATTGTGAGCTTCCTTTAAATATTTAATAAGTTTATTCTCAATCACAATCCTTTATCTCTGGCACTAATGTACTTAAATGACATTAATGTGCTTAAATACTGTCTTTTAGAGGGGATGGTAGTTTGGAGCTGCTTATTTGGCTTTGCCAAAGCCATTCTTTAGTGGCGACCAAATTTTGTTTCATGCAGTTAAATAGTTTTTAACTTATACCTCCAAGTGATAGCAGTGTTTTAGCTATGAAAATCTTACCATCTGAGCTTCTCATTTCGTAATATGTTATAAAATGAGTGTGTTACACTCTCCCTTTAGTTTTAATGTTCAGTACTTCGAAACAGTGTAACATGGTGTTTTTCTTGCGTGGGCTTTTCTTTCCAGGAACTTCAGGGAGACGAGAAATGCTGATTCCTTTTATTTAACTCAAAAGGATGTATATAGCATTCCTAAATTCCCTGGTTTATTTTTTTTTTCCTGGATAATAGAGTTGAGATTTTTTGCAGAAATAACTCTTTTGAATACTTAGTCATCAAAGCCTTTTTTTTAGTAAATTCTTTGGCAGCTGATACTCAACCATATTTTACTGTATTTTATGAAGGCTTTTTCACTTTTTGTCTTTCTGTTTTTCTCAGTTTTCCTGTAACTTGTAATTTGAATTAGTTTAGCTTCAACTGTCTTGGTGCTACTTCTACAAACAAAATTTGCCAGCTGTTTAAGCAGTTTAACTGCTGGTCAATGAAAAATGATGTGTAGTTACTGTACAAGTGTAGCACATACTGTGTTAATGGTAACAGATATTTTAGGTTGTGCTCCACTTTTATGTGTGCCAGCTGCTTGTTATCATTCCATGACATTTGGAACTTTCTGTAGGAATAAATATAGAAGTAAGCTCAAAATAGCTGTTCAGTTAGGCCTGAAATTTTTTCCCTTGACAGTTCCAGAAACATGTCACACATAAAGGTGTTTTAATGCACTTTGGTGGAAGGGTAAAGGCTCGGGTAGGCCTCCAGCCTCCTTTGAGACTGCAAGATCCCAGTGATTTGCAAATCAAATACTTGGTATTTTCAAGATTAGCCTGTAAATAATTTCTTTTACTAAGTTTTTGTGTTGTTTGTTTCTTTAAGGGCTATTTTAGTTGATATCTGTTAGTATGCAAATGAAAGCTTTGCTCTGCTGCAAATATATGTGCACTTCAAAAATGTCTACAGATTTTAAAACTGTTGAAATATTAAATAACAGTATAAATTATATAAAATAATATATAAATGTATAATTATTCTATTATATATGTTTATAAAATTCCATATATTATCTATTATATATAGATACATCAATATATTAAATATATAAAATACAGTATAATGTAGTATATTTATAATTTAAAATAATATAAATAATAATATAAACTAATATATATACACACAATATAAACTATATATCATATATAATTAACCCATAGGGTCATAGGCTTCATAAGATGTGTTTCATGTAACTAAGAGATGTCTTTTGAGTTAAAAAAACAAACAGCACCAAACCCCTGAAACTTCCCAAGGTAATGCAAATGGCACCAAGTCTAGGTTGGTAAATAAAATTGGATAAATACTTTTTCAGTGTCTAGTGGACTCACCAAAGCCAGTGTTTGTTCTACTTAATCCAGCTTCACCACTAAGATTTTCTGGCAGTCGATCGCATTATTTGTTTCTGGGTTAAGATAGTAATTGTCTTTATAGCTGTAACTTGCAGTGATGGGATTTTATTTCTGTCCGACCTGAAACTTAGCTGGAGATATTAGTGGGAGAGGAAGGGCAAGGATTGTAGGAGTTGGGCTGAGAGTTACAAAATGGAACTCATAGAAGGAGAAGGAGGGCCTGTACTTGTCAAGAGCAAGATGAGATGATTTCAGTTGACAGAAGTGATGGTGTCTGTCTGCACTAGTTTTTTTTTCTCTGGTGCACTTTCCCTTGTAGTGCTACAAATAGCAGGGCAGTGGTAGGAGGTTTAACATTAAGTGAGATTTACCCAAGAACTGGTTCCTGTTTGTGTGTGCAGTCGAGCCTGTGTCCTCACCGGGGAATCTTCAGTCAGCTGCCAGTTAACACTTGCAGGGTTGAACTGCTCTGCAGTTTTTATCTAACACGGCTTCTGAAACAAGGGGATTCTTCACAGTTATGATAATGCTGATGGTCTCAAGACCACTGATAGACTTCTAGGTTAAAAAGCTTAAATTTCGAATTAAGGAGCTAAAACACACAGATTAAATGTGCATTATGTGTGTTCTCCCAGTAAACCCTAATCAAAACTGGAAACTCAACTGTGCATACTGCATCTTCAGTAACGTAATCAGAGTGCTGTAATTGCCATGTTTCACCAAATTTTGAAGAACTCAATTTGTGTTTTACTTTGCTTAATGAGGTCATTTTATGAAATAAGAATAAAAATGATAGCTGATCTCAGAGATTATACTTTAGTTCCCTTTTTGCAAATGAAATAAGGGGGAAAAGTGTAAAACTACATGATTTTGTTCTCTTCAACAGCTTTTATTGATAGAAATTATTTCTAAGTAAACAGACTGTGCGATGAGAAAGAGTTAAATTGGAAGGTTCTTGGATTTAGCTGTTGGGATTATAGCTGAGTGTTCCTAACAGCCCTGATAAAGAACTAACTGCCTTGGTGGAGCAATGCCAGAGGGTGTGAATCTCCTTCCTAAAGAACAGTCTTTTCTGAGCATTTGCTGAAGAGATCAAGTTCAGAAGCAGAAATTGAACATTAGGTAAATAAATAGTATGTTTTTGCTAAATATTTTCATTAAGGGTGATGGAAAATAAGTGGTTAAGATACTTATCCAATCAGAGGTAGTTTTATTGTCTAAACTTACAACCGCAGGTAGTAAGATTGGTGAGTACTGGGGGCTGTAGAAAGTTTCTTGTACAGAGATGGTCATGCTTGGTTTTTAAATCTAAGCTTTTGACCGTGGAAAGCCACCTTCATTCCTTTTTAATCTGTATAAAACGGAAGAAGAAACCAGCAGAGCTCTCTGTGCTGCCTTGATTCTGCTCACAACTTTCCCTGATGAGCAAAATCTGTTTGTTACCTGATTTTTGCTCCTACTCTTTAGACCCTGAGAGCAGAAGTAAACCTGACCCAAAAATTCAGTTTTATTTTAGTTTTGGGTAAATTTTCATTATTAGGGCAGGTGTGGGATTATCTTACTCAGAAGGATGTGAATAAAGGCTTCAGAAGGTATTGTAGGAGTAGTAAAACAGAGAAAGTCTGTTATAAAGTCAGTGTTAACCACTCATGGAGCTCTGACTGGAAAATAAAAATGACATATATATGATAGTTTTCTTTCCTCTTAACATTACCTAATGTTTTTATAAATGCAGAAAACAGTACAATCAATATGAATTTTGCTTCTCAAACAGTTAAAGGGCCTCCTGTATTGGAGGATGTGACAGTATAAGTGCCTTGTGTTAAGGGTTGCTGAAGTTGTGTCAGTGCAGTTGTCACAGTTCTCTCCCCAGCTACTGACACAGAGCTGTGCTGGCAAAACCTCTCGTGCCTACACAGATACCTTAGAATCTGTTTGCTAATGTAACTTTTTCTCTCAAGGAATTTGAGTGAATTTCAAAGTCTTTTTGTCCCCCCTGAGATGAGCTGATTCCTGCTTGGAGGGGCTTGTGCCAGAGTGTGGAGGAGCTGTGGTTCTGTGTGCAGCTGCACTGGGGTGGTGCTCACCTGCCTCACCCTGCAAACAGCACACACAGGTAAAAGTACAGTTTTGCAGGTGTAATTGCACCGATATGAGGCACTTATGCCAGCAGGGCTCTGTTGATTAGGGAGTGTAGCCCTTAACGTTCCTGACTCGGGCAGCTGGGACAGGGAACATCTGTACTATAGATATGACCTGTTACTAAATAACATGTTTGCCAGATTTCTGATGGGCCTGCTGCCAAAGCACCTTGAATGTTTCTATGAAAATTGCTGTTCAGCTGAATTTAACTGAGAACTTCAGTCTGGTTCAAAGAAGCACTCTGCTACTTATCCAGAATAAAATACTGCCCTAATACCTAGTGCTGTTCTAATTCTGCTGCAGGACCTGCCCAGCGGTCCATCCCTTCTTTCCTTGATTTTTTTTCCTGACTGTTCTGGTCCTTTGTGCTGCAATCTGAAATAAGAGGGTTTAAAAAAAAAATTTTTTTTGCTTGGGAAGATAATTTTGTGGCCTGAAAGACATCAAAATAAACTTCAGTGTGTGTATTTTATTTTGCATAAACCAGGGAGCTGCTCTGTGTTTTTGCTTGGAGCTTTTGTCATACTGTGGAGTGGCTCGTTGTCTTTGCTCTTTAACTGCTCCTGTGCCCAGTCTGTGTGTGCTGATAATCTGTTAATCTGCTATTGTGCACACACATTAAATTCATCACTTCCAGGAGGTCCCACATTCACTGCAGGAATCCCTGTCCTGTGCCTGCACAGGTTTCCATCCTGAGGCAATGGCCTTTTTAAGAGGCTTCTATAAGGTAAGTGAGCAGCCTGACAGAAACCATGGAAAGTGTTGATGATGTTTGAGTTTCAGACACACAGCAGAGAGGGTTTATAATAATGTGTGACTAAAGACATATTCATTTGGAAAGGTTAATTTGTTTATTATTACAAGTACAGCGGCCAAGTGAATGTATCTGTTCTTTTTAAGGGAAGCTGTTTCTTGAAATTTTCTTATTTTAAAAAGGAAGCTGACAAGTTGGTTTGCTATGAAGTTTTTTTGTTAATTTAGGAAAGTATTGATCCTGGGAAATTTACAAATTTATTGAATCTCATTTTTCATGAGAGAAGAATCTGGAAGAAAATTGATAATTTGTCTGCATCTTTGGATATTTAAAGAAAGGAAGTAATTAATGTTCACATTTTAAATCTCATCAATTGATTGTTGTCAGCACCATGTATTGTTAGTACCTGCTGTCATGGAAATGCACTTATTGGGCTCTCATAGATTTCTTGAAAAAAAGTCAGACTGAGCAAGGAGGTCTCAACAGATGTGTAGAAGCCTCTGAATTAAATTTTTTCCCCAGCCCCATCTGGAGGTCTGATCACCTTGGTGTTCTCAGGTGTCTCGGGGAAGCTTTTCCCTCGATGGTGTGGGTACATCACACCCCTTCTTTCCACCACCTTCAAAGGGTGTAGAGTCTTTGTCCTCTGGTTCAACCACTTGTATCCTGGGGCAGCCTGATCTCCCAGGCTAATCCATTTGGTTCTTTTCCATTACTTTTGGGAGGAACTTGATGGCTACTGCCCAACACTGAAAAATGAGGCTTTGCAAGGACTAGAACCAGTCTGAGTAACAGGAGGTGAGGGCAGAAGCAGCAGTTCTGGGTGCGTGTGAGGTGTGGGACTGTACTGTGGGTGTCTGTGGTGCCATCCCTGACAAATGAATACCATGTGGTGTCTGTGCATCAGAGGATGAAATACTGTTCTGATGGTAAAAACTACCGTAAAAGCAGATCTTGGTGATACTTTGTCTTAACTTGGCTGTAGCACTTTTCCTATTAGCCTGGCATTATTCCTGCTTCCTGCAGTTTAAAAAGGGTGCACTTCCTCAAATTCCTAAAATTAGGCTGGGTTGTTCCTGAGGAACTTGGCTGTATTACTGAGTTAAATGTTGCTCGATCTGCATCTTGCAAATTTAAAAGCTTGTTAATTTTTTTTAATGGGAATAATTATCAACTCTAGAATAGGAGGGAATGAACTGCCACTTCTACGTTGTTAGTATTGTGGGTAGATGAGGTGATAGCTTTGTTTGTAATCTTGGAATTAACTTAGTGTGTTTAATGATAGCCAGCAAAGCACTTACAGAAAAGTGTTAAATGTTTTGAAGCGTTATTTCTTCTTGATTTTATTCTTCTAGGTCTAACTATAAACATTGAAATACTTTGATTTTATGCAACTTTTATTTTTAATATGATCTTTCAAACGTAAACTTCTGGCATAAAATTTTTGTATTTGCCAGAGATGCCTGGACTTTTGACCTTGAACTGCAGTTGTCTACAGCAGTCAAGTAGTGAGATAGTAAATTATTTGGAGTGCAGAGGAGGAGTTTGGGATCACAACAGTTTTCTTATCTCTCAGTATCCAGAGTTAAGTGAGAGGTCATAATCCTAAAGCTTTTCAACTCTCCTTGCCTCTCTTGTCACAAGGTTCCCATTTCACAACTGTTTGGAAGGCGTTTCCCTTCTTTGATAAGATACTTAAATGGGTAAGCAGTGGATACATTTTATATGAAAATAAAAGCCCACATGGCAGTCGTTCCGGGGTATCTGATTCCCTCTTGCTTTCCACGCAAGTCGAGTTGTCTGTTCTTGGACCTTTCATGGCCGAGCAGAGGAGGGAGCACCCCCAGCGCTGTGTGCACGTGGCTGTCCCCAGTGCCAGGGCAGGACCTGTTTGTTCCCTGCTGCTCTCGGGGTCAGTGCGTTGCACCTTCTGTCCACCTGGAACTGCTTGTTCATGTGCAAAGTAGGTGTTGCCCTACTGGCATCCTTTGGGCTGCTTTTGTAGTGCTTGTTGATTTAAGGGATTAAATTTGTTCCTGCTTAGCAGAAAGTGCAGGTTTCCCAGCTGTCACTTTTGACAAATAGGGATGCAAAGCGATTTTCAATGAGATCAGTCTTCTGAGTGGGAATGCATCAGCTAAACCACGCCAGCATTTCTTTTATTTGCATCAGAAATTGTTCTTACACGAGTTCTCAGACAATTTTTTTTGGTGTGATATTGCTATATTTTCTTATTAAGAATTGTTTAACACTTAAAGGAGCCTATCATAGACCAAGCCTAGTGCCTCTTTTACAGGGAATTAAGTCATCAGACAGTGTAAATTGTGGTTAAAATAACTGTTACATCATTCTGGAAAGGATGTTTTCTGCCCTGTTCATAACATCCTCTGGTTTCCTTAAGAAACCTATCCTGGATATTTAGATTTTAGCCAAATACCTTGCATGTCAAATCTTCTGATTCTGAAGAAATTCACTGAGAAAGTGTAACTAAAGGCCAGTTACAAGTCATGCTGATTGAAGCTGGTATCCCAAATGCTGGCCTAGACTGGGTTTTTGTCAGGACATAGAAATGAAACTTATCATTGATGAATGATACATGCCTTGAATACCTGGAATGTGTAAGATTGTTATGCTTTGAATTTGCAGATGCAAAGAGTCTTCTGTCTTCTCACTAACCCTCATGTTCAGAACTTTACATTGTCTGTTGTGCCTGTTTTTTCTGCCCTGGCCATTGAATTTCCGTAATGAATCTAAACCAATAACTGGAGCCTTAGTATGAAAGTATTCATGAGATATTTCAAAATCAAAAACATCCTGTGAAGTTGTTAGTTTTCTCAGTCCCTACTCACACTAATAGATGTCAGATATTAATCATTTGGACTAAGGTATTCATGCAAGGGCCTGGTATAATCTCTAATGAGACACCAGAGTTGGTGCAGATTACAGCACATTGGCTGAGTATTGAAGAGCCCTGACATCCAAGACCAGGGGATAAGGTGCAACCTGTTTTATTACCTGGCTGTGACAATGAGAATTGGCATTAATGAGGGAATAAAGATCACTAGTCTTTCATACACATCCCTCAGGAAACTAAATAAAATCTGCAGTGAGCTGAAACTGAAGAATTTACCCTGAATACTGACAGACTTCTTTTTGTACGTAAGTTCTCAGATAAAGGAGAAATTAAGTTAAACATTTTGTTACTGAGATGCCTTTCAAGATCAGGTTTTTTTGGAGTGAAGTCTTTCCAGTTAACTGAGGCAGGGAATTCTTAATGAGTTAAAATGCTGAGTTCTAGAAAAGACAAAACCTTTATGTGTTCAGAGGACCCACTTCAGGGAAATAAGAGGAAAAAAATAGAAGTGGAGATCCTGATTTTAATGTCTGTTTATAAATGATTTATTGAATTGGCCTTTGTCTAAAATACAAACATAAAAAAGGTGGGTGTTCTTTAAAAAGTTTGCTCTGTCGTGGTCAGATTAAGATTCTATCTTGGGGGATCTTGGAAAGGGTTTAATGAAGTCACCATCAGCAGATCCGGGTGTCCTCCCTGCAGGTCCTGCCATTCACACCTCAGCTCTGTGTTACTGGCAGGGAATCTGTCTCCTCTTTTGCCTGGGATTTGTAGAGTGTTGGGTTGCAGTGGAAAGCTGTGGGTAACTGTGCTTTTTGTGGGGGTTTGGCTGAATGGGAGAGGGAGAGTATATTTACAGAGCAGGGGAGTGAGGTCATGAGCAGAGGTTTTGTTTGTTTAATGAAGATATATTGGAGGATAGGTTTTTAATATGCATTGTGAGGTGTTGCAGTAGCGGGATTCGAAATTTGGGAATATCTTTTCTGTCTCTTGTTAAATTGGCTGCTGGCTCTGCTCTGGAATTGCTTCAGTCTGTGTATACTGAAAACCACGTGTTTACAGTAGTTGGAGAAGCCCCAGGGATCCTGAGTGTGAGCAGTGGCCCTCTGTGCTCTTGCAGTGTGGCAACCCTGTGTTTTCAGGTTTGTTACTGCTTGAGAACAGCTGACCAAATTGAAATTAAAAGCTTGTGACAGCTCTGTGATTTTTTTTTTTTTCTAGAGTACAGTACTTCTGTGCTTCCATTGCTTCTGGATTTTAGGTCCAGAATGAAATCAAGTGCCTGATTTGTTCTGGGAAAACTGGAACATTTTACCTGAAGATGAATGGGGAGGAAAACAACTAAATGAATGTTTCCTTGACTGAATGTCCTTTCTCCTGTGCACAGCTGATACTGTACATCAACTTTATGCTCCACTTGTAGAGAAGTGACTGTTCTGTTTCACTGGGATGCTCTCTGGTACCACAGCAACTCTGGATTTGTGTTTTTAAATTCATTTATAGTTGGTCTGACAAACTTAGGTATTTTTACACAGAGACTTTCTCCCAGAAGCCATTAACCTCAGGAGAAACCAGAGGGCCTTTGGAATAAGCAGCAGTTATTAAATATTAGTTTGCCTTTCTGTCCCATCAGTTATAGAGATTCCTGCCTCACTTTTTCCAGAAGTACAGAATATTCTTCTTAAAGAAGATGTGGTAAAAAGACAGGATGATGCTGATGGGAATTGTCTATTAGGAGAAATACAATAATTCTCATTTTCCAGCTAGAACTTCCAGTTTCAGAAATGTGATTAATACATTGTACTAGGAGGAATAAGTAAAGCTATCATGGATGTACAGCTCCTTTCAAACAAGAGGACCAGTTTGCTGCTTCAGTTGACATTTCTGTCAGTATCTCAGCTGCAAGTGAATAGTGATTTAGTGAACCTGAGAACAAAATTAACAGAAAGTCTTACTGAATTTGGAAGAGAAACAAGTATTTGAAGACTTCCAAAGCTGCTGTCTGTTATAGTAAATATTTTTGCAGGCAGTTTGTAGACCATTTGCTTAGAAGTGTATAGTATAATTGTGAGTTTGAAACTTCTCTATCTTTCATTAAAAATGTGGCAGAGGAAAAAAATGGAGATACTAAATAATAATAAGAAACGACCAAGCATTTTACAGCAAATTCAGGGAGTCTGTAATTTCAGTGTTTCAAGTGCAGTGTATGTTTATATCTCTCAAATTTGAAATTATTTTAAAATTGTAGTTCTGTAAAAGTTTTTTCCTGTAGATAATGGAGATGATACGTTAATAGCAATGAGATAACATCTACTAAGGCGAAAAGAATTATTCAGGTGTAGAATCTCTTGATTTTCAGTTCTGATCGGTGCTAATGCTGTTCCATGCTGTCAGAGCTGCAGGCTGTGCACTCTGCAGCCATTGGCAGGGGAGTGGCTGACGCTGGAAAATGCCCATTGTGTTCAGCCAGTCGTATCTCCTGAGAGGTGATGCTGGTTCTGGTTTTGGAATGTTGTGGTGACACAGCTCCGTGACTCAAACCTAATTTCAGGAGTGTGTTGCACACGGGGCCTTCAATGCCCAGGTACAGCCCCGTGAACACAGTCCCTGGGACAGGTCTTTCACTTTTTGTGTGATCCAGAGGCACAGTTTGTTTCCTAGTTTAATACAGAGTTGAACAAGAAGTGATTTGCTGACTTTCCCTCTTCCTTTAAGTATATTACTTAAAAATGGCATGGGGTGTGTGATCAGTTGGAGATTCTGAACAGAGAGATTGAAAGGTTATTGCAGAACAACACTGTGGAAGAAGGCACTTGAAACTCAGTGACGGACTCCCTGGATGTAATCACGGGTTCAGACAATGGAGCAAAACACAGATTAGAGCAGGTATTCAATGCCAGGAGTTATAGCACCAGGAGCTTTATAATTAGTTTGTTCTGGTTTTTGTTACTGTTAATTTTTTTCCTCCTAAATTTGGAGTGGGAGTATTTGGCTGAGGGAAAGAATGTACATAATCCCCTATAGAGGAGGTACAGGGGAAGGAACTACTGATGTGCATCTAACTCCACACTCATGTTGTTTTTCATGATTCTGCTTTGTCACAGTCATACAAATCTTGAGATTATTGTTCACAAAATAATTAAGTGATCCAGTGATGAGAACTGGATTTGGAGAGGAGTTTGTCTTTTCCCCTTTCCTTATTTTTAGGACAGTGACATGGGATTGGAGAACACAAGATGACCACTGCTTAGGGAGTAAAAAGTAGTTTTAAAGAGTAAAGATGCCTTAAGAGTTGAGGACTTGAGAGATTTGGGGGGAAAAAAGTATTCTTTAAAAAGCAAAGAAGTCAGACTATGTCTTGGCATGGATTATCTAATCTGCTTTGAAATAGAATCTCCTGTCCTGGAGTGTTTATAAACAGTTTTTACTCCTTTGAAAGAATTATTGATGTTTTAATTATGTCGTACACCTGCTGTGGCAGTTCCCTCGCATCCTTAAATGCAGAATGCTGACACACAGGCTCTGTGTTCAGTTTTGTTCTTTTACCTTCACTAACCAGTTCATCCTGTCCAGCTGGTCCTCTTCTTCCTCCCAGATTCTTTTCCAGTGTTCTTGTAGCCTGGTAGACTACTTAGGGTTAAAGCAGGCATTTCCTACTGATGTTCAGGCTCACGTGCTCAAAGCTGCAGTGTCTTCTGTGATGAAATTTTGTATAAACCAGTAAATGTGCCCTACTGTAACCCGGACCAGGCTGATGGAGTTTTAAAACATTTCTATATTTTCATTGCACAGTATATGCTTAGTAAATTCCACTCTCAGAATGCTTTTAAGTAATGTTTATGGAATAGATTCTTGATAACAGTTTGTTGCTCTTCTGGAAATTTTAATGGGATCTGAAGAAATTCATGGGAGTGCAGTTCTATTTTGTGTTTCTTTCAAAGGTCTCAGCTGTGGGTAAGTGGGGAGGTGGTATTGCTTTGTTTTGATTTTTTTTTTCCTTTCCACTTGCAGTGTTTTTCTGAAAGGACAAAACTGGCAAGAAGGCAAAATAATGGAATTTGCTTTATAATGTAGCAGAGGCAAAACAGTTCTTAATTTAGGTAAACAATAGTAAGATAAGTTAATAAATATATCAGTGCCTTATTTTGTCTCTTTTTTTCCAGGAGCCAGCAGAACAAAGAGGATTGTTTGGATCAGCATTTGGATCTGCTGACAACTTGGAGATTCAGTTTGGCACTTCTGAGTCAGGAATTTCAGCATGTGCTGGCTGGATGATGCTGAATGACTGATCCTGTGCTGCCCTCCTCTGGCTCTGCCCTTCGAGGAGAAACCCTTCGAACCTCTAATGCTGTGTCAGGTAAAGCACAGAGAGCACATTGAAGAGCCTTCTTAATTCTTTACATCATATCTGGATGTTACCTCTGCTTGCAGCTTTTAACATTTCCTCATCTTCCAGGGTAAACAAAGATGTAAATGTGAACTGTTTTGACTTGTTCCCTTACTTCTATTGCAGCCTTTCTGGTGTGAATATAATTTTAGTGCTGTTAAAAAAACCCCACCCAAACCCCACCAAACTAAAATTTATAGGTAATGATTTTTTATGGGGTAATTTAGTGGAATTTCCTATTGAATTGAACAGTTTCATTTTTTTACCTGTGTACTGCAGGCTTAAAGTTTACTTTTTATTCTGTTTGTAATGTTTAAAGTCATCATTACTATTTAAATTGATGTTCTGCTGCTTTTACAGTGATATTTATGGTATCTCACTGAAGTGAAACACTGAAGTTACAACTGAAGTGTTAATTTTTTTAACCTATCTGCGTGGATGTTTCTTCATAGCACTGTCTGTTACAAGTTGCTGTTGCAGCAGTACTAAATGTAACACTGGAAGCAGAGGGGTTGTGTTAAGACACAAGAGTGCATGGAATAAGGAGGCATTTATCCCCAGCATCCACTGCAACACTGGGGGAAACTTGCTGACCGATGACTCTGAAAACGTGTAGCTGTGGTCTGTAACTGTTAGAAATACCTGATTCTTCAATACTTAGGAATTCTGTTAATGTTCCCTTTTGGCTTACCTCTTCAATCCCTTAGCCAGGAATACAGGTATAGATATGTTTTTGGGGGATGAATTAGGGGATGTTCTTTGTTTTTGAATAGCTGTTCACATTTAGGCCATTCTTTGAGCTGTTCTTAGTACTGCACACTGCAGCTGCGTGTGAGCAGGGATTGCAGTGGCTGCAGAACTCAGTGTCTGCTGGGTTTGGGAGCAGTTCCATGGCATGCAGCTGATCTGAAATACACTGACTTAAATACTTGTTCAAGCCAGGTTATCCCTCAGTTACTTAAAATGCAGATCTTACATTTGTCTCACTTTCCTTAGCCTTCTCAAATAAGGGAGTCTCCTCGTGTGCTGGAAAAGACTTTTGAGGAAAAAGGGATCCTTGTTGTCAGCACAGATTTTCTTTTTGCTATGGTTCCATCTCTGACCATTGGAGGTTCTTTGCTGAATCTGTTCTTTCTTTGGGGGTCATTCTGGTAGATCACATAGGCTGAAGACCTTTTTGTAAGTAACCATGTCAAGGAACAGCCTTTTTTTAAGTTTCAGTCCAGACAGACTTTTGTTTTATTTTTCCAGGGAGATGATTTTTATTTTGTTCTTTCCTGTATAATTTTTTTTATTCTATAAACCTTGTTAGAGAAATAGTGAAGGTAAAGTGTTGCTTCAACCTGAATACCCACCAGTGTTTCTGAAACAATCTAAAAATAGCAGCTAAACTATTTAATAGGCAAGACATTGACCTAGTTTATTTTAATAAGGAAGACTAGGGTATTTCCATTTTATTTAAAATCCAAAAGCTCATTATTCTTTGGGAGAATCTGTATTATCTAAGCAGCAGTACCTTTAAGTTTCCTCAAACTGGTTGTTAGTTCTTAGCTTCTTTCTGATCTGCTGTTAGTAATCATTCCATTCCACCAGAGGATGTTACTCATATCAAATACCACCCTCACCTTTGCAAAGGGAACTGTGTCTGTTTGGATGACTCCTTGCTCCGTGCTCCTTGACACTGGGGCAGGGATGGTTCCTGTGTCCATGTAAGGAGTGGAACTGCCGTGGAGTTTTTCCCCAGACAAACCCCAGGGAGTGGTGAATGAAGAATTTAATTTTTTGAGAAATACCAGAAATCCTAAGGCTACTCAAGAAAATGTCAGTACAGTATCCAAACCCATGTCTTTAGCTTAGTATGTTGAAGGAACATCAGTGGCTTGAAATACAAGTAGAGTGTTTGTTACAATAAATCATGAGGTTACATCAAAATATTTAACTTTTACTTAGGCTTATAAACATTTTTAAATCAGAGTTCTCAACCTTATGTTTCTCTTCAGCATTTCAGAGGGGGGACAGTGTTGCCCGTATTATGGAACAAGCTGTAAACACAGAGCCATTAGAGTCTGAACCTAATACTGACAACATGGAAAATAGTTCTCCTGGTAAGAGTTCTTCCTTTCCAATTGAGCAGAAAATATGCTTATTTATCCATTATTTATGTGTGTACATGTATATACATATATTTTTAAGTAACCAAGAGTTTGTAATAACTTTATATTGCTGGCACAGTGATCAGTGATGTATTTAATTGCTACTACTGTTGCATTACACTCACAAGAAAATATGTTTTGAGGTGGAGATAAATACATTATCACAAAGAAAATAACACGTTGAAAAAAAGTTTTAAGGAAAAGCATCTTTCTTCACCACCAGTTTAGTAACTAATTCCCTTGTTTTTAGCATCAGTTTTAGATGATAAAGGTGAGCAAAGCAATGAGGAGGAACAAAAGTCCATCAAGCCCACGAGTAAAGAGTTCAGGAAAACCTGGGGCTTTCGAAGGACCACGATTGCCAAGCGAGAGGGGGCAGGAGATGCTGATGTGGACTCCAGTGAACAGCAGCCACAGCAGCAGCAAGGCTTGAACCTCCGGCGGAGCGGGCGGCAGCCAAAGCGGACCGAGAGGGTGGAAGAGTTCCTTACCACAGTGAGGCGCAGAGGGAGGAGGAATGTTCCGACTACTCTGGAAGATTCAAGTGAAGCAGCGTCTGGTCCAGCTACGGATGCTGAAACTGCTTCTGAAGATAGTGTTGAGAGCACCCCAGATACAAAACCTGTCACTAGGAGGATCTGCACTAGGAGTTGTAAGGATCTGAAAAGCCCTAAAAGCAGACGCACAAAGGAGGAAGAGGAAGAAGAAGAGGAGGAGGAAGAGGAGGAAGAGGAAGATGCTACCTCTGATAGTGATAGCGATGGGTTAACACTAAAGGAACTCCAGAATCGACTGAGAAAGAAACGTGTTGAACAGAAACCTGCACTGAAGGATGTACAGAACCACAAAAGGAATTCAGAACGAGATCCCACCCAAACAGGTGATGTCCCAGCTGAAAAGCAGGCTGAGTCTGAGCTGCCTGTCAAGCAGGAGCCTGAGACTGCAGACAGCACTGAGATTGCAAGTCAGGTGGTTGTGTCTGAGGAAGACACTGAAGATGTCCAGGATCAGAAGGAGGAAAAGCCTGCCCTTGGTGCCAAGGGGGTCACAGATGAAGAGCCTGAAGAACAGCCCAAAAGCAAACCCGAGTCCGAGATCTACGACCCAAACACTCTGTACTGTATTTGTCGTCAGCCTCATAACAACAGGTAGGCAAAGGGTTCAACTGGAGACACAGTGCAAGGAGTGGGAGTTGTTCTGTGATGAAAAAGTAAACCAAATGCTCATGCTTACTTTTTGAGTATATGTAAGTGAGCTGTTGGGTTTGCTGAAGTTTGGGGGGGAGTTTATAACAAATACTTAAAAGAGTATAAAGGAATATAGAAGTGACCAGTGGGGCAGAACTGCACTGGTGCTTTGTTGGGCTGCTTGTGTTCTGCTGCTTGAAGTATCTGTTGAATATTAATTGTCTTTTCATTTCACAGTGTTTTACTGTTCCTTGGTGTGTTGTTTTTTTTTTTTTTTTTTCCAGGTTTATGATTTGTTGTGATAGATGTGAGGAATGGTTTCATGGTGACTGCGTGGGTATTTCTGAGGCTCGAGGGCGATTGTTGGAAAGGAATGGTGAGGACTATATCTGTCCAAACTGCACCATTCTCCAGGGACAGGATGAGCCTGTGTCAGAACTAGACCAGCAGGAAGCTAAAGCGGAGCAAGGAAATGTGGATGGCACTGAATTCACAAGCATAGGAACAATTGAACAAAAATCAGTTGAGGACCAAGGGATCAAGGGTAGGATTGAAAAAGCTGCAAATCCAAGTGGGAAGAAAAAACTCAAGATATTTCAACCTGTAAGTATTTTAATTGTTTCTTATTCTTCATGCTGCACTGAGTACATTGAGACAATGAGTTGCTTGTACAGCTACAAATCTGAACTGGTTTTTTAAAGCTAAACATGAAGCTGAACAGCCCACCAAAATGCTGTTTAGCAGAAGTTGATCCATAGTTCTATCAGTACAGCAATTACAACTGTTAGTTTCAAGTGAGGGATTTTAAAGTTTTATGTAGGGGGAAGGAAATAGTTTGTGCTATTCAGCCCTTTCTAAATACTGTTTTGGAAGTCAAATAATGAGGTATTCTTTTAATAAAAATATTAGAAATCTGGACTGGGTTGTACTGTCTTTGAAATAATCTCAAACAATTTTGGACATTTTCAATGATAGTGAAACTCTTTACTTAACATTGCAAGTGCCTGGTGAAGTTAATTCCAGCTGTACTTCCAATTAGTCTTTAAAATTCTGATTCTTGTACTGATGCTGCTTTAGGTTATTAGCAAGTAGAGAATTCTTCTATACTGCCTTTTTTTAACCTAAATATATGTATTTTGAATTACTGCAAAATCTAAAAGAAGTTTAAGTTGGGAAAGGCATAGAAGCTTCTTCAGCACAATGTACATGAATTAAAAAAACTTCATGCTACAGTGTCTTTGTCCTGCCTAAGCTACTGTAGTAATGCCAACATCTTTGAACAATTCCCTTTTCTTCTTACTGTGCGTGGAAAAACATGTTTAGTGAATTTGCTGTTAAAATGCTACAGCAATTTATATTTTTTTCCTCTATGAATTTATTCTTTCATGTCCAATCTTTAGGCTTTGAAATCATCCTTAGAATAAAAATCAGGGCTGTCCATAGCAGCACAGTGAGATTAATGTGCAGACCAAACCAGTTTGAGTTCAATGTAGAAATAGTTAATATTTTCAGGTAAATGTGTAGAAAACAGTGTTCTCAAAACTGTTTTCAAATACATTTGTACTTCTTTGTATACACAAAAAAGTTTTTGAGAGTCCCGCGCTGTTGGCCTCGGCTCTGCTGCTGAGTATCTTTGGTATTTATGTGCTGACCAGGTACTTGAATGTGTTGGCCATCTCTCTGTTAGTGAAAGAGAAACATAATTATCATTAACTCTTCACCTCTTGTGGAAGAACTGCTTATATTTTAGGTATTTTCTGGCATTTGACAGTGGAATGGAACTGCTCTACTTGGGTTTCCCAGGTGGTACCATGAGAGAAGTGAGCTGTCACATCTGTATGTGTTTTAGCCCACAGTGTCCCTCATACCTCAGTTAAGATCCTTCTAAAACTTGAATAAAGCAGCATCGATCTGCAGAAATTCCCTGTCTGTTATGGGCATAAAGCTCATTGCTATTTCCTGTGAAATCACTCTCTTACAGTGACTGAACAAGTCTCAGTTTATCTGTTCTCTTACATCAGAATTCTTGAGAAAGGCTCCTTTTCATTGCTATCCATAAGCACCTATAGGTGCAGGGTTTTGGTTTGTGATTAAAACTCAACAAATTTTCTAAGTACAGACATCAACACCTGAAGTTTTGTCATCATCTGAGTTAATGCCCTTAATTAGAAATGGCAACTCAGTCATAAGTTTCAGGTGGTTCTTAGGGAACATGAATTGATAATTCTGTATCAGTTAAGTGTGTACATGATGGAAAAGTATTCTAAAGCATAAACAATTTCTTGGGGAAAATTCTCAATTCCAGGTTTTATCAGACTGCAGCAGATAATGCTATCTTACTGACTTTGACTGGGGAAAACCACTATGCAAATATTTATTTCACTGCTTTTGGTAATTGCAAATGGCAGTTTATTGATGGGGAGAGGTTGTCTAGCACTACAGTAGTTCTGAGTGTTAGGTTAGTTGTGTCACTTTTATGAGTAAACTAGAAAAGAGATTAAAGCATAATATCCAGAGGTGATATGTTGAAGCCTAAAGAGCTTTGAGATATTTCTGGACTCTGGCCTAACGTACTCTGTTTTCAAGGAATGTGCTATTTTCTGAATCAACATTAGAAGAGGAAGTGTTTCATATGTGACACTTCTATATAAATGGAGAGCAATTTTGAAGTGAAGGAAAGTACAGGTTGCACATGCAAACCTCTAAATGTGTAAGAAGTGGGAGGCTATGGGAAGTTATCTGGGAGAATGGTTGTTTTTATGTAAGTTGGTGAATTCTACATTTAAAATTGTTAAATCTCTAGAGCAAGAATAATCTGTACACCTGTGCTTCCTCTTGCACGTGTGCAGGGCTGAGGACAGCAGCTGATGGGGATGTAGAAATAAAATGTGCTTTGGAGACCTTGCTCCGGAGAAACCAGTTGTGACTTACTGAGGAGATTTCTCACATGATGTAGAGGATCAGACAAAAAGCATTTGTGTGCTTATGGGATTTGAAAATTTAGGAAGCCAGTCTCCTTTAATTCAGTGCTAGACTAACAACTTACAATGCAGCACATTCTGAAATTAATGTGTTAAAAGAGCGAAACTCTTACCTTTGTGTGGGTTGTTTCTGTTGTGTCCTGAGTGACAGTCGCTTTAACACCAGCAATTGTCAGGTCACTGACAGAGCTGCAGTCTGCACATACGGTGTGTAAGCATTTCTCCATATTCCAAAGGCACATTCCTGTTGTTTCCTCTTTGAAGGCTGAGCTCACTCCCTTTCCCTCTGTAGGTGATCGAAGCTCCGGGTGCATCCAAGTGCATCGGGCCCGGCTGTTTCAACGTGGCTCTGCCCGACTCCGTGTACTGCAGCAACGACTGCATTCTCAAACACGCTGCAGCCACCATGAAGATTCTGAGCTCTGGCAAAGATGCAAAACCAAAACCTAAAGAGAAGATCAAACCAAAATCTGAAAAACCTGGCATGCCAAAATCTCAGCAGCAGGTAAGTTTGTGTTCACGGTCCAGGACAGTTGTCCTGAAGCACAGTGGCTTTTTTGTGTGCTCTCTCTTTTGAGTCAAAATTGCCAAGTCCTGCATTGAAGAGCAGCTTTTTATTATTCTTTTGTTGTTCTCTTGCCTTTTTCTGTGGTACCAACATTGTCTAATTCTTCTGACAGTAAAATGTTTTCCTGACACATTAAAAAAAAATATTAATTGCCTCTAGATGGGGATAGTTTCTTGCAAGTGTATTCTAGATGGCAGTGCACTTTAAAAAAAAATTAATTCCAAATTAATTTACCTTTAAAAAAGTATAAGAAGTACACATTTTTTATTTTAACTTAATTCAAATTAATTTTACTTTTTTAAACTCTAAATTACAGGGGTTTGGACAGTAATTTGGAACTACTGTGAATTGTGAAATGACATGACTGTATTGTATGTGTGTTTTGTGAAGAACAAAGATGAAAACAGAGCTTTCTCTTACTTTGGAAACCACTAAAAAGTGGATGGTAGTTTTTCAGAGAAACAAAGAAACACCCCCAATCTGTTGATAAATACTGTTGTTCTGAAGTGGTCTCTTTACCATTCCCTTTTGCTGAAGTTACCCTCTATATCACCTTTGCTTTATAAATTTGAATGTGCAATTACATAATTTCAGGTTCTTTGGAGGAGTTTACTGTAAAAGAAATTCTTCCATCTGTGTGTATCTCTGCTTGTTTGTAAAATATAATATATTCGATTATTATTAGTAATCAAACTTCTTCTAATTACACAGGCGAGTATCAAACCACTTTCCAACCAAAAGAGACAGTTGCCTGAGAAAAGAGAGGTGAACATGAAGAAGACTGTTGTGACAGTGGCCAAGACTGAGGCAAACACTCAACCTGTTGCTAGAGAGCCACCAGCAGAACCCGTGACACCGTCCTGGGCCAGCGATCATAATTACAATGCTGTAAAGCCTGAAAGGACTGCTGCCATTTCACCTGCACTGTTGTTCAAATGTATGTATGGCATAGGGATATTCCTGAATAATCATGTTTTCTTTGAATACCCATCCATTCTTGGCTCTGCAAGACTAGGGAGTTTAGGATTTGGGCTTTTTTTTTTTATTTCTTACTATGGCACCAAGCTGCCTTTCTCCACCTTCAAAGATTCGCACACAGATACACACAAATGAGAGACACTTTTAGAAGTTTCAGTTGTATCATATGACAGTTGTATGATTAAGAGCCTGTTGATCTACCCAGCTGATTTCTGGATGAAAACTACATGGTTAAGCTTGAAATTTTTTTCCATAGAGACAGTATCTGTTTCTAATCTGGAAGGTAAGTATTGATACATTTGTGTTAAGTTTTACAAGAAGGTTGTGCAGTCCGTACCGTGAATCAGCAATTGCCTGTACTAATTTGAACTGTATTTTTGTAATTTAGATTTGGCACCTGTCTCTCAGGTCTTGCATTTTCAGTGCCTGGTGCCGAGAATGAAATCTCCAACGTGGTATCCAGCGATACTTGACACTTCTGCAAACACCTTTTAGCTGTCAAGTATATTCCTGCTGCTTTTCTTCCTTACATGAAATAATTTAAGGACCATTCTTTACTTTTGTGTTGGGGGGAGGCTCTTTTTGTGTTGGGAGGAGAACTCTTTTTATCTTTTTCTTTCTTTTTTTTTCCCTTCCTGTGCTCATACTCCACACGTTACCCACACACACAAGAACACATCTCAAGTGGATGTTGCAAGGTATTGCCTTGCATATTTTTGCAGGTTTTGAGTAGCATCCTTATAACTCAAATGAAGGTAAGTAAATACTGCTTTGAAGCCTGAACAAGTCCTTCTGCTTATGACATTTTTTGATTGACTTCATCTAAGTAGTTTTATAATGCCGTTATGAAACTTCAGATGAAATCTGACATGTCACAGTTACAAACCATATGACCTGGTGTCTCATGTTTACTCACTTGAAGATTAATGAATTCAGAAATTCAGTTCTCACAGCTTTGTAACCACACTTCAGCCAATTTAGATTTTATTTTCAGAAGTAAACCTAGTTATTGAACACTTATATGTAAAGTAAATGGTTAGTTTTTAAGTCATATTTAAGATGAGACTTTTTTAGTCAAAATTTTTAAACACTGAGGGAACACTAGCCATCCTAAATTTCTGTTCATTATCACAGTACGTAGTAGACATACCAGGTATATTTTAATGTTGTCTGTCCCCATCAGGTTATAATTTTTCCTTAAGCATTTTTTTATTTAGGCCTTGTGCCTCTTTTATGAGGAACTCCCTGAAGGTACATATTTCAGTTAACTTGTGTTTTTTTTTTTTTTTTTTTTTTTTTAATAAACTTTAGATTTTTTTTAAGTAAAAAAAATTAGTGTTTGAAACTTAACTAAAATTAGGAGAGAAAGACTATTCAATGCAATTACAGGTGTCCATAGAACCATCTCACTTAAAATGTCCTTTTTGCTATAGGGTTTGTTTTTTCCCCAGTAGACAGGAATACAGGTTTTGAGGCAGAAGGATTGAGGGTTGTTTTTAGGGGAGGTTTCTCTTAAGTTTTACCACGCTGGAGGTTTTACAGATTTAACCAATTCAAGTAGAAAACTGGATTCCTGTAGCTGAATAGTTAAATTGGTTCCAAAATGTATGTATTAGTAACAACCAGAGAACAACCTAGCTTGTGTGATGAAGAACTCTCATATCAAGTGCAAGGAAGAACTTGAGATTGCTTTTATGAAGGTAAGTTGCACTGATATGTGGGGACTCTGTGCTGAATGCCCAGTTAAACTGTCTTGTGTATTCATGAAAAAATGCACCCTGCTTTTTAATGAATGAACTTGAACCGTAATCTTCCTGAGAAGCTGCCAGTGCATCATCTGCAAGGGTATTCTACCAGATTTTATTTACTTAAGAAATCTTTATAAGCTCTTCAAAACCTAGAAGTTACAGCATTAGGGAAATTCAGGAGAGCTCTCTCACTTCTCTTCAGATTTCTAAAAGTGAGAACTCTTGAAGAGTAGCAGAAGCTAATCTGCCAAGGAAAACACATTTATTAGACCAAACGTATAATCCGGTTTAGACACATCTTAAAGTGACTCCCTGTTTAGAAATGAGTATTTCTGAACATGAGTTATGAAGGACTTGCAGTCCAGAGGAGGCAAAGGATGGGATCCTTCCAAATGCAGTGCTTCAGGTGCTGCCTGTGTTCTCCCAGAGCTTCCAACCATGTTCAGCAAATCCTTTTTTGCAACTTGAGTGCACGAGGCCTTTTAGGAATTAAGGAAACTTAACATGATTAGCAGAATTACTCTCTGTAATACTTTTTCCACTAGTCAGTTTATCATTTCAGACATGGATTTAGTTTGTACATTTACTCTGTACTTGTCAGATGGAAGACTTTGTTATTCCATGAGACAGTAGCTTTGTTAAATAGTACCAAGAAGAAAATCAAGCCACTCCTAAAGAAGTACTGGGTGGTAGGAGCATGTAGGATATTTGCATCTAAGCCCACCACCAGGCCCCCTTTCTCCTATACTCCAACTTCTCTGCATTTATTTAAAAAAAAGGGGGATATTTAGTGCAGTTATTTAGAACAGTGTTGGGTTTTTCCTTCTGTTACTCCATTAGTTTGTGTTGCTTCCTAATTTTTCTGTGTCTTTTTAGGGGGATGAGTTAGGGCTGTATTTGGACATGAGTCTGTACACCAAAACCTGGTACCTGATTAATGACACTGGTCATTAATGACATCATCTTTATGTGCACAGTGAAAATAATCCCTTTGATTCATCTGATAACTAGAGTGGGAAATACCCTAAACTTTCTTTGATAAGTGAATACTAAATACAAGTACTTCTAAAGTTGCAGGCAGTATTTGAACTACACATGTAAGAGGCAATTAGGTATGAGCCACATCCCTTTCAGAAGAGCTACTTTGACTTTCATTAGGAAAATTGGAGTTAATTTAATATCCTTTTATATTGAATTTCAAAAGCCATCCTGGCTTCCAAATTGATACAAGTGTGTGTGGATTATTGAGATATATGAACATTATTCAGGAATCCACGTTAGGATAGAAATCCTGACTTTGTCCTGTGAGCTCATGTAAATGATCAGAATTTAGGTCATGTTGCAGGAGATGAAAGCAAACCAGACTCTGGTTTATCTGAGAAGATCATTGTGGTGTTTATGATGGAACACCACCCAGCATGACTTCTGAAATGTGTCAGTCTTGCTTGCAGACTGACATCTTAGAATAATAGGAAGTGTGATCTTTAATTGCACTAGAGGAGGACAAGCTTAAGGCAGCATAATACAAATACTCTTTTACATGAAGGAACCAGAAAAGCAGTTTGTGTTTGTCAGCAGCATCAGTGGATGTGTCTGAAACACAGAAAACTCAGGTTTTCATTTGACAGAGCAACATTTGGAAGATTTTTTTTTTCTATATTTTTGCTGTTAATTCTCAAATAGAAATCAGCAGCAAATGTATCTACAGTTTTGAAATAGAAAATGTATCCAAAAGGGGAGGGGAAGAAGGTAAACATTTGCAGTATCCCAGTTTTTAAACTAACCAATAGTAAGTATACCAAGTATTCACCAGTGCTTCAAAGCTTTGAAGTTCACCTGACTTACTAGACTTAAAAAGAATACAGGACCTAATAATTTACTCAATTCAGGTGGTAAAACAACTGCTTTTATTGAGAAAAGCAACTAAGCATGCAGGAGAATGAGCAGAATTTATTAGATTTAAAAAAAAGCTACATGTATTTCCTGTTAATTGTTCTTGTGGCAGAATTTCGGAGTAAAAAGCACTTCTCACACCAAACCTCTAAACTTCTGGTTACGTAACTGCAGACAGGGAAAGTGTGAATTTATAGCGATTTATGATGGTATCTTCCTTGGCACCAGTATTTCACAGAAGTTGGAAATGAGTGGGACTTGCAAAGGGAAGTGTTTCCTTCAGAGAAAACCACAATGTTTGTGATCCCACTCCTGCTTTCCAGTGGGGAGCTATGAAGAGACAACGCTGCCACCTCCTGGAAGTGGGAGCCCTGACTCTGGTGATGAAAAATTTCCTTTTGTTATTCCCTTTCAGATTTTTTTATTTCTTCTGCAGCTGAACTTTTCTGCACTCAAGCTGTTCACAAAGTGAATAGTGTTTGCTTGTATAGTTAAAGATCTTGGACTCCTTGGTTCCTGTACACCTTTAACAAAATATGGAGACTTTGTAAAGGGAATGCAGTGATAGTGGGATAGCCCACCAGCACAAAATGTGCATATTGAAATGCCAGGATTATAGCATGCATCATTTATGTATGCTTTTTCTTATATCTATTTCTCTTTCTCTCTGTAATAAGAGCAGGAGAGAAAGGAAACACAGCCCTATAAAGAGAGTGGGGGGAAAGTAGAGTGCAGTAAAGACAGGAGTTATGGCTCAGACTGTGAAAGTGGTGTAGGGAGCTGTAAGTACTGTTGTGAAGAAACTAAGGCTTTGTGTGCACATGGGCTGGTGCCAATTTAATGCTGCTCTTTGGGCAGGATGTACCAGCTGAAGCTGTGACTCAGTTGAGTGCAGTGGATGTCGGTATACTGCTCTTGGTTTAGCTTAACTGTTAAAATATATTTTCCCTAAATTTTTAAGCCGTATGTATGTTTGTCTGCAAGGACTGATTGTAGTTAAACTGGATGCCTTTGGGTTTGAGTGCTACTCCCTGGAAAAAAAACTAGGCTCTGCCAGGTTCCATACTCTTGTAACTCAACTACTTCTGGCACCTGAATTAACTCCTAGAAAGCCACGGTGTCTTTGCTTAATGCTATATTCTGCAATGTAGGTCCATACTGAGAGGCACTAAGTATTGAAAAGTACCAGGGAAATAAAATGTAATATTTCTTTTGCTGCTGGCCGTTTTTGGGACATGTGGCTGCCCTGTGAGTAGGCCTGGCCTAAACCTTTGTAACTAGAGGAGTTTCCAGGAAGGCTGCTGCGAGACCAAATAATGACCAGCATACCCAAGATGAGTCTGCCAGAACTTCTGAGAAATTCGTGTTGGAGAACTTGTGGCTTTGGAAGGGTCATAGTACAGGAGTGGCTGGTGTAACACGGCAGCTCCAGGACTGAACTCCCATCGTAACACTGGCAGGGCTGTGCTGGCCCAGGGGCTGTGCTGGCCCAGGGGCTGGCTCAGAGCCTGAGCCCTGCCTGTGGAGCGAGGCAGACCATAGTGGCTGCTGAAGCCAACATCCCCTGGGACCCAGCCAGTTCAAAGGAGCAGTGGGATCCTTGGGGAGCCATTATCATCTCCTGCCTGTGAACCGCTGGAGCTCCCCTTCTCTGCTCTGCAAGGTATGTTACACCTGCCCTGTGGCCCGGCCATGTGAAGATTTTTGCGCTGTCTCTTTAAGTTAGGAAGGCTGGTCCCTGCTCCCGGCATGTTACTATTTTGAAGCACCCAACACCCCGGAGGCACTTGGAGACAGCAGGCCAGCACTCCTGCCATCAGGGGCGCTTGGCTTCAGTGAGGAACCATTGCTGAGGGGAAGGGTTGGGGGGCAGAAACCTGGTATCACAGAGGCACTATGCACATGAGGGTGGTTATCTCTTGTCATCAATACTGAAAGTGATGAAAGTTTGATTAAAAACACTCACCACCCTCTTGCTGTTTTGCTTTCTTTTACTAATTTTACTTCAGTTCTTGGAACTTGCTCACTTTACTGCATAGCCAGTGAAAAAGTTCTTTGCTAGTCCCCAAATAAAAGGGTTTTTTTGAGGTGTTCACTTGCACTTTTGAGTCAAGTCTGCTGCTGATTTGCTGTGTCCGATCTGTGCTGAACTTGGAACCCGAAGATGGCCTGTCCCTGCAAGGAGTGATGATAAAATCCATGAACTGTCTGGAAAACGAGCCCTTTTTTTGCAGCAGCACATAGTGCCTCTCTCTCACTTGGGGCGGGGGGTTGTATTAAAAATGCAGTTGTGTAACATAGGTCAGAAAGATCACTATAATCTCATGTAGATTAAAATAAAGCTTGTGTGCCAAAGCTACAGATTTGCATGAGCTTAAAGTTACAGGTTGGCTTGAATGCAGAGAAATCACTGCAGAAACGGCAGGCACTTTTTTCTGAGTCTCCTAAATTACTTTAAAGACAGGTTTCATTTCTTTGTGTGCCTGAATGTAAAGGCTTGGCACACAGGCAGCTTAATTGCAGTGCAAATTAGAGCTGATAGAGCCTTTAGGAGAACAGCAGCAGGGCAGGCAGCACACCTCAGACACGAGTGTTCAATAAACTGATTTCGGTCTTGAAAGTGGAAGCGGACCTGTTCTGTGGGCAGTTTCCAGGGAAAACTAACACTGAAACTGCTTTAAGAGTAGTTCGACACTTCTGAACTAGAACTAGCACTAAGCTGTGTTTGAGGGAGATGACCAAAAGTCCAGCAAAAGCAGGTGTCGGAACAGTTGAACAGCCGAGGAGCTGCAGTGGTTCCAGAGCCCCTCACCTGCACAGCCGCGGGCACTGGTGCTCGGTGCCACCAGAGGGGGCTTCAGGGGCACCCAGCGGCTGCGACACGGCCCCAGCCCGGCACGGGGCACAGCTGCTCCCGGGGAACGGCTCGGAACTGGTAAGTAGCTTCCCATTGTGGAGTGCTTTAGCACTGACAGCTGAAGCACCAGCTCACCCGTGTCTTTCGTTCAGGTTAAGTTGGGTAATGCATCAAAAAAGTTTCACGTCGGAAGAACTTGCGGATTAAAGCTTGGTGTCAGCCTGTGTCAGGGTGGAGGGGTTTGGTTAAAATCTGCTCTGTTCAGGTTGTTTCTGTCACAAGTCACGGAGGAAGGGCCACACCTGCGTCGGACAAGTCCACTCGGGAAAAGGCTGAGTGGCAGAGGGAAGCTGTTAAACAACAGCAGTTTTAAGGTTGATAAATCCTGCCTATCCTCTTCTTCAACAGTTTTACAGAGGGGAGGAATGCTGTTCTTGGGTAACTAGTAAATAAGGGAGAGTTATTTCATCTTCTGTAGGCCAGGAGCCTGTGCTGCTGTGCTGTGCTTTGTGCCAGAGTGGGCTGTCCTCACCTTCCCTCTCCTCGCACCGGACACGGCAGCGCTGGAGCGACAGCGCAGGGATGGCCACTGCAGCCACCTGTGTGTGAGCCATGGGAGCCGCAGGACTGAGCAGGACTTCCCAGGCCGAGCTGTGTGTGACACCCAGAGCGCTGGCAGGGCAGTTCCTGAGCAGGTGACTGACTGCCTCTGCTGGGCTCTGCACACCTGCCTTCCTCTCAGCTGGTTTGGCTGCTGTGAAGGCCAGTGCAGGTGCCTCTGTACAGATCAGCTCTTCTCACAGTACATAATTGCTCAGTGCTGTCCAGCCTTACTCAGGCTATGTAAAACTTTCTAACAGGTATTTTGGGGGTTTCAACAGCTGCAATGCGGCATTAGTATGATTTCCCCCTCCCCCTCTTTCCCTTTAAGGACAACAAATCCTTCAAAGTGTAGTAAATTAACCACTTTTGGGCAGGTGGATCACAAAGAGCTGTTCTCTGTTTCTTAGGTTTCATTATTCCTACTGTGGAATTTTATGGATATATTTTTATTGTAACAGAAAAATGTTAATTGCCAGCTTCCTTATTGTTGGTGCCACACGAACTTGTATACTGTGTACAAACCTGAAAGTTAGTTGTGGGGTTTTGGTTTTGTTTTTTCCCTAAAACTCTGTATTTTAGTGACAGAGAAGTCTGAAAAGGAACGGTGAAACCCACACATGCTTGGGCTGCCTGTGTGCTGGGCAGTGTCTCCTCAAGGGCTGGATTCCTGACATCCTGCTCCCTTGGGCCTGTGCTCCCACCGCAGATGGTCCTGTGCAAGCTGGACACGATGCAGTCATCGGCTCCTCACGTGCTGCCTGGAGGAATTTCATCCTCAGGGATAAAAAAAGTAGATTAATACAGATGGAAGAGAACACAGGGAAATGTTCAGATGAAGCTAGACACCAGAGAAGATAGTGCACCGGAAACCAGCCTTACCAGGGTCCTTGTGAAATGGGCTCTTCAGGTTTAACTACACAGCATTTAATAATTTTAGCATCACCTAGAGCCAGAAGTTAAAGTTCTTTGAAGAACTGTGATTTGAATAATTTTAAAACTATACAGAGAAAAGGAACAGCACGTTTCTCCTGGTATTTAAAAATTGAAAATACTAAATCACGTCTCCAGCAAAACAGCTCGTCACAACTGAGATAATTTAAATAGAAACTAGGGGTGGTGGTGGGGTAGTTTTTGAAGTGGCTTTCAAAAGCTACTATTCCAAAGAAAGATTGGATGGAGAGGGAAAGGGGGAAGAACCAGAATAGGCTTGAATGCTATACAGAAATATTTTTGAAAAATCAGAGGAGAAGCAAAGTTTCCTTTGGATATCATGGATGCTGGTGGTGTAAAACACAACCTGTGGTTGTTGGTTAGGGACTGTGATTAGAGCCTGCACATCCTTCATGCAAAGCTCAGCAGCCCTGCACTGGAAATCCTGCTGAATTGGGCTTCCACAACTGCATGGCACTGCTGCGACACCACGTTGAGATGTTCACAAGTACCTGTAAGCGCCGGGCTCGTCTGTACAGTAGATGTGGCAGTTCTGTCCTGCTGTGTGTTGTAATGTCTATAGCTTTGCTGCATGGGGAATTTCCTCAGGGGAGGGGTTCTGTGTCTGTTGACATCTGGTGGGAGAGATTCTACTGCTGTCTGTAGTGAATGTACCACAGTAATGCTGTTTCTTAAGCCTGGTAGGAATGCACTGGTTTCTGCCGGAGGATTCGCTGGGTTCCGCCCTGGGAACGAGCTGGTTCAGCTCCATCTGGACCTCGGTCCCTTCTGCCCACCCTGCTCTCCAGTCAGTAAGGATCCAGTTCCTGTCCTAACAAGTGGCCCGTGGGACAAAATGAAGCAAATAGGAATTAATGTTTTGTTTCAAATAGTTTAACAGCTTCTAACATCAAGCCAAGGAGTTTCACCTGTGTGTTAAGTGTGCTGAGTAGAAGAACCACTAATTGCCTTATTCTGGCACTAATCTTCTGCCTGTGGTGAAACTCCCTTTTATTCTCTTGGGTGGGTTAGACTGATATTCAGTGCTTTTCTCATCCTTTTATTTTAAATTTGTTTAAGAGCATTTATTGTAGGTACACTGGAGCTACTGATGGAAAGACCAAACCCCCACAGTATAAAATACAATGACTGGTGTGTACAGTAGCTTTGGCTGCGCCTTCTCCTCAAGCTGCTTGTGGACTTCACAGCTGAGCACTTTGAAATCATGTTCTGAGGGAATCCCTGGGCCATGATGCGTCCCATCTATTTGCTGAGCAACTCTGGAATTTGCTCAGAAGTAAAATTCCCCTTGTGTTGAAATACTGCTCTCTGGAAAGAGTTTTTATGTTAATGGTTCCGAACATACACCAGCCATGTTCCCTTTCTTGTTGGGAGATGCTGTGAGCTTTGGGCTGTGCTTTTGTTGTGGGTTGAGCTGCCACCTGAAGAGCCAGTCCTGCTCCTTCCCCACCATCCTCTGGGTGCTTCTGGGCATTGGATCCAAGACCTGTGTAAGGACACAGTGAGTTCCTTCAGCTAATTCTGTGGCAGCACATTGATCTTATCACTGAAAACCGAAACTTGATAGGACAAAAATTCTGGTTTCTCGTAGTCAGAACAGGATAAGAGGGTTTGTTGAGATGAGGTTCATCTACAGGTTATTTGCATACATAGGATTTAAGTAGACTGGGTTCTTTATCAAAATGTGCACATGATTGGACAGTGTCCATCAGATCCTGCTGTGTCCTGTCCATTTGAACAGGTCTTTGGTAGTTCTGAAGCACTGAAGGAGCCACATGTGACATAGTGCAGAATCTATCATCCACTTCTCGAGTCAACGAGCCCTGCTAGGGAGACACTTGTAATTGGGATATAATAGCTTGAAACTGGCCTGCATGACACTTATGAACTATTTGCATTTTTTCCATTGGCTAAAGAAGCACAGAATTACACACCTTTAGAATCCTTTCTCAATAGTCATGATGTTACCTGGCAGGCTAAAAGTAAAGGATGGCTCTGCATCTCCTTGGACCTTACAGATTCTGCTGACCTTCAACCCTGGGAACTACCTTCTACCTTTGTAGCAGTACATTTATTTATTTATTTATTTTGCAAGTTCATATTCTGACTGTGATATAGCTGTTTGTAACAAAGGTGGGTGGTGTGGGTATAGTTCTCATATACAACATATGATGGGCATAAAACATCTCGGTTCTGCTATTTTTATTTTTATCAGCATAGTTTTTGTTAAATAATTTGAAGTAATCATAAAAAGAGAGGGTATATAGGATTAAGTACAAACTTACAGTTGTTCTCCTGCTGTAAACCAAACCAGAACTGAATGTGAGAGAACTGACATTTGCTGTTACTGCTGTGAAAGCCAAGCTGTGCTGTCCTGCCTCTCCGTGATAAGTCACAGAATGTGCTGCTGTCCCACCTGCCTGAAAGGGTACTGTTCTGTGCAGAAGATAAAATAAACCAGGAAAAAGAGAATGGAAGTAGAGTAATTCCTGCAGAGTTACCAGTGTGCACGTTTTGGATATTTGCCTCCGCTCTGTTCAAGACTGGCCTCAAAATAGGTTGGCTCGTGACCTTTCAGGTTCTGGGGACCAAATCTGACCAAACAAAAACTGTCAGCAGTAGTTCCTTATCCCCTCCCTCATGGGAGTGCCAGAGGCCTCCTGACAACTGGAATAGTGTTCGTGGGGTAGGAGAGAGGGGGGACATGTGGAGAGACACTGAGGGTCATGTGAAAGGTCTCCCTGGCTCAGACAGGAGCCACAGCCAGTCCATAAGGAAAACTAGGAAAAGTGTGAGGATAATAGTTGTAATCTCCTTTATGGCAAAGTCATCACAGCCTGTGAAATGGTTTAATGTACCGTGGCAGCAGGTTTTGTTTCATACTTCAAATAGTTAAATCTCTTCCAGAAATAATCCTTAATTGTAAAATGCTTCTAGGAACAAAATCAGGATAAAGATACAGTGTTTCTGGATGTCCTGCTGCTTCTCCTAGTGTTCCAGCAGAATTTCAGCACAGGCCCTTGTACTTCACCTCACAAAAGGTCAAGTCCAGCATCGTTTCTTGGCTTGTCTCCCACTGGTGTCTGTGGGGCAGCTGCCAGCAGTGAGGGCCAGTTAAAGGGCCGGGGGTGAGGAGGGTCTTTGCTGGAAGCACATGCTGATGTCCAGGGGTACCTGAACTTCAGGCTGCAAGACCATTTCTTCCTGAAATGAGCGAGTATCACATGTCCCTTAAGCATTCCAGATCTTCCCCAGTTTGAGGGATGATTCCATTGGAAGTTTATGCAGATGTGTGGCATTTCTTGAACCAGACCCCCCAGGAGGGCTTTGTCCCCTCTAAGTCCATCTCAGAACAGACAGATGGGATGGTTTAGACCCTTCCTAGTGATTTCTGCTCTCTGCAGATGTGGAAGGTGAAAAGGGACCAGTTGGTCCTTGATGAAGTTACTGGAAGTTAAAAACTCCCAGATCTTGCCCAGTAAGTATCCTGCACTTCGCACCCAGGGCTTGTGGGCTAATTCATCTAAAAACCTTCAGCAGGATTTGAAACAACTATTTTAGGAGTTGATTTTTGGTAGTTTCCCTCAGAACCCGACCTTGTTTGAGCTCTCAAGATCCCTGTGCTGGTGTTTGCCCGCTGTGACTTTGATATCTTGTAGATGATGTTCTGTTTGCTGGAGGGTGGGGTGTTTTCTTGGCTTTTTTTACTGTGTTGAATTGTTCCTGTCAGTGCCAGAAGGTGAATGGATGAAATGTGATTGAAAGACATGTTTGCTTTTAAACTCCTGTACAAGTATATCTTCAACATGTGGGAAAACTGGAGCTTTTACTTAAGACTTCATAAATTTTCTTGTGTATGATCCATATCAATTATTCTAGTAAGAGTGGGGAAAAAAATGTTTAAATGAAAAATCTGAATACTGTGAATGCAATAGTTTGAGAATGGTGGGAATTAGATGACTACAGCCTGAGCAGCAGTGTTAATGTTTAAATAGTCTCTAAATCTAGAATTTAGCTAGGAACTGAATAGGTTTATCAAACTTCAGTAATACTAAAGGTAATATCACTGCAGTTTCAAATTCATGGACTCTGTCATCGGGTCAGTGTCTGTGATAAGCTGGTTCTGTAAGATGCTATGAGAATTTTTCTGCTTAAATGTAGAATATGAGTTGTATTGCTTTATTTTTATTTCTATGTGTGAGAGTTTTTGAAGTTTAACCATGAAATCCCTCTCGAGAATCTTTGAAGGTGGTGCCTTTATTCCCTCCATTTTTCTTGTAAACAAAATTTTGAACCAAAAAAAACTCCCTATGTCAACCTTGGCATGTTTTTTTAAAATTACTTTTAAGAAAGCTAGTGAGAGTAAATATCTTGAACTCCCTGCTTGCAGTTATTCTCTGGAGATGGCATTTGACAGATTTTTCTTTGTAGATTGGTACCTGGTCTTCATGAGTAGGAAATTACAAAGTTAAGCCTTTAATATTGTATTTTTTTCTTTGTTTTAACAGCTCAAAGAGAAGAGAAAAGGAATGAAGATAGAGCAGAGTCCTCATTGGCATCGAAGAAGACTGTTGTGTCTATAATGGAGAAACAGTCACCTTCTCTCCCCAAAAATCTGCCTTCCAAGAAGTCCTCATCCTACTCAAACACAACACTAACCAAACCACCACTGAAACCTGCTGGAAGTTTCAAAGGTGTCATTCCCAAGAAACCTTGGCCTTCCTCAGGCAGTGTTCCTTCCAAACAGTCACCTCTCTCTCATGGCTCTTCCGTTTCCAAGAAACCAGCTCCATCTTCCAGTTTGGGGGGAGGACTCAAAAAGCCTTCACTGCCTTCCATGTCAGCTGCAGCTGGAAGTAGTCAAACAAAAGCATCAGCCAGCCCTGTCCAGTCACAGCCCAACTCTCAGATTCGACAAAATATTCGACGATCCCTGAAAGAAATTTTATGGAAGAGGTGGGAATTCAAAGCACTTACTTTATGTAGGACTCTACAGCTAGAAGTAAATGTTTAGCCTGCAGAGGGGGTTTTTTAATGTCTTGATAAAGAATTTTGAGGGATTGAATTTATGCTACAAATTACTACAAGTACAATTGGCATTTCAGGTTTATATTTGAAATAAAAATTCCTGATATGAAGTAAATATGTATGTGAAAAAGCCTTTAAAAAGAGAAACCTCACTATCCCATTTATATTGAGGCAATTACAGTTGAAGAATTAAATTACAGCATAGAAGCTTTTATAATGCAGATGCTCTTGAGTTTTAAAATCTGCTGGTGTTGGAGATGTAGATTTGTAGGAAACACAGTACAGGAAATATCATAGTGAAAGGTTAAAGCCTCACTGAGGGAGAGATTCCCTCTGCTCCCAGCATAAAAATCAACAAGAAATTCTGGTCAGTGGGCAACTATCACTTGGAAAAGGAAAAAAAAAAACCACAAGAAAAGGCCTATTTTCCCATGATGATTGTTAAAGGTAATGCCACCCATCAACACTTAATTGTAGAGCACTGCTCTCTGGTATTGTCTCTGAAATGGAAATGCTGGTTACAGTGGAGAATTTGGGACCAAAACTCAAGTGCTTGGACTCCCTGTGTCCCTCATGCCAGATTAACTCCTCTCCTGACTGCGGTGCCACGAGCAGGAATAAAGGCTGACTTGGTTTCCCAAAACCAAGTCTTCCATGGCCATCTGTGGGCAGTAACTCAAGTTTGCCTGAGTTCAAGGTCCTGAGATGGACTTTGGCTCTCAGGTGTCATTTTAAGGAGTCTCGAGCCCTCCCTGGGGGAGGAGCAGCCGAGGCCACCTCTGAAGAGTTAGTTTTTGTGACTGTACCTGACCATTCACACCTGACATAACTGCACGTACTTGCTCTTGTTTTCAACAGAGTCAACGACAGTGATGACCTGGTCATGACAGAGAGTGAAGTAGGGAAAGTAGCACTCAATATTGAAAAGGAGATGTTTAATTTGTTCCAAGTTACGGACAACAGATACAAGAGTAAATACCGTAGCATCATGTTCAATCTCAAGGACCCCAAAAACCAGGTTTGGAACTTTATCTTAAACAGTGAAATTACCCAGAAATGGACTTTTGGGCTTTATTGGTATGTCAGACTCTACCCTCAACATTCAGAGCATCAAATTAGAGACTTACAAATTAAACTATAAAATATTATTATAAAGCCATTCAAATCTTTTTAACAATAGCTTTATCCAAGTAGGAGTTCAAAGCCTACTGTAGTTCGTCATTGATATTTATTCAGTTTGGGCATTTGGTGTGAAATACTTATTTACAGAATGGCTTTCTTTAAATACAGAGTTCATCTATTTCTCCTGTTGTTGCATTCTGTAGTATGCATTGGATACATGATACCTGTGCTTTAAAAGAAGAAAACAGCTGCTGGTACAGATGAAAATATTCACTAGAGAACACTTAAAACTTTTCTTTTGATTTCTGCAATAGATCTGAAACAGGAGAGTGGCTGTTTAATTTCTGACATTCCTGTTCAGTTATACTGAGAATTATTGATGATAATGAGCAAAATTCTTCTGTTTTCAGGGACTTTTTCATCGTGTCCTTCGCGAGGAAATCTCGCTGTCAAAACTAGTGAGAATGAAACCAGAAGAACTTTTGTCCAAAGAACTGTCTGTGTGGAAAGAGAAACCAGCTAAGGCAGTAAGTAACATCATTTCCCCTGTGTCCTTAGATAAAAGTTTGCCAGCCCTTACCACCTGTACTAAGTTTATAATGCTCAATTTCAAGATACTTTTCCTCTATCATGTGCCAAGTGATAACAAAGTACATAATAAATTAAATATATGGACCTTTTACCATTGTGGTTTTGTTTCTCTCAGTTGATGGAGTCACGAAGCAAATCTCAGGAAATCAAGAAAACGGCTGTAAAACGGGAACATGTGCCAGTTGTCAATATGGAAGATTCTCCCCCAGTGTCTGACTCTGATGTAAGTACTGGGGCTGCTGCTTCAGCAGGAGGACATTTGGGGGGAAAAATGGCAACTGGGGATTCAAATTTGTATATGAAGTGCAGATTGTTTCACTGAATTGTAGGGATATCACAGCCTAGCAGATGTGCTATGAGCATTTTTCTTTAAGTGTGAAGGAGTGCAACAAGCAATGATAAGCATATTTTGCAGGCATTTCAAAAATGCTGCATGTTTTTCAACCCTTCCTGTCAATTTACAGAGAAATCTTCTGTTTCTGAGCATTAGCTCTCTACTTCAAAACACTGGAATGAAATAAGGACAAATATCATTTGAGAACTCTGGCTAACATGATATGCTTTAACCAAGACCTTTAATTTTTTTTTTAAAAGAACTGAAATTAATTAACATATTTCAAAGTGTTTCTTTATTGTGGACATTAATGATGGAATATTTTTTGGTTTATTCACTTCTAGGAACAGCAGGAGTCAACCCGAGCTGCACCCAGTGTGAACAGTGCTCCTTCTCTAGATGTTTTTAGCAGCATGTTGAAGGATACAACAAGTCAACATCGAGCCCATCTTTTTGACCTGAACTGCAAAATCTGTACAGGTATTTACATTGCTGACCTTGGGCGAAGCAAAAGAACTGTTACATTAAGAGCGTCATTTACTTGTTTTTTTTGAAATAGTTTCTCCAAACTATTTTATTGTTAAATAGTAACTAAAGCTTTTGAAATAAATTTATAGGTCAGATTTCAGCATCTGAAGATGAGGTACCACCTAAAAAGATGAAGTCAGGGGCTTCTGCTAAAAAGGTGGAGCCGAAATCAAAGCCGGAAGTCCAACCCAAGTATGAAAGTCCTGCAGCAGCCCCGGCAGCAGAGCCTGACAAAGAGCCGGTTGCTGAGGACGCGATGGACATCGATGATGAACCAGAAGCAGAAACGGTTTCTCAGCCAACTGCAGAAAGAACTTACATTCCTACAAGCCAGAGCCAGAACAGCACAGACTCTGTTGTACCTGAAGAGGTCTCTGCTTTCCCTGCCTCTTGTGCTGGCCCAGTTGTCACAACCGTGACGGTTTCAGGCAGAGACCCCAGGACAGCCATGAGCAGCTCCTCCGGGACCACAACACCGGCACAGCGTGCTGAGCCTGCAGCTGACAAAGTCTCAGCGGGGGAAACCAGACAGGAAACTTCCAAACCAGCTATGTCTGTCCCTAAATCAATATTAACAAAACCGTCCTCCTCACCAGATCCCAGATACCTGGCGGTTCATCAGTCACCCAACATCAAGTGCGTATACTCCCCAGCCATCCAAGCTGCCACATCCCTCCTGGGGCTCTCTTCACAGTCCCATGTCCCATCCCCTTTCCCCCAGTTAAAAGGCATGTTCAAGTTTAAAGTTCAGGTAGCCTGATTCACATTTTTCATTTGCCTTCTCTAGCTGGTTAAATTTTCAGAGCATGAGTGTATTTTGACAGCAAAGATTCTACGGTGTTTCTGCAGGGAAATAAAACTTGAGGTATTGTGCAGACTTAGAAGTCTGCATGTATATTGATACAGAGAAAGACAGTGTATGGGAGAGATGGTTTAAAGGCATTCCCAGATGTTCATACTGTTCTAAAATGCTGTTACCTCTGAGTATGGATTAAAATTAACCACTTGATCAGCTTGGAAGGAAGTGGATTTCTTTACTATTCTGAGTACATGTAATAGTAAAAACAAATACTCTTGAGTATATCCTAGTGCAATTGCAGTTAAAATAACTTTATTTATAGCAAATTCTTTTATTTGAGAATCTTTCTGATGCATGTAGTTGACTTAATTAGTGGGAAGTCTGTAATTCCAATTAGTTTGTTATGGAGTCAGAATTACAACAGTTATAGCAGTAACTTAATTTTATAAAAGTCGTATCTTTTGGCATCCCTTTACCTGTCTGCAGCTACAAGTTTATTTTCTGTTACTCGTTGCTTTTTTAAGTAATAACAAGTTAATGGAAAACATCAACAAAGCATTTAGGAAAAATTTTGTTATTTGTTTAAAAGAAAGTATTGAATCAGTAGGAGGGAAGAAAATTAAAAAATCAAAAGGATCCATCCTCATGTGCATTGTGTAACCTTTCTGTCTGGATTTGTTTTGCAGTGTTGCAGAGCCACGCTCGCCCCAGGACAGCGACACTTCCCTCTTTCTCTCTCGTCTCAACACCATTTGGAAAGGATTTATTAACATGCAGAGTGTGGCCAAATTTGTCACTAAAGCATATCCAGTCTCCGGGTGCTTTGATTATCTTAGTGAGGTCAGCACTGATGTGTGTGTGTGTGTTTGCAGTGGATCTGTGCTGCAGTTCCTGGTGCTGGAGAGGTTGGGGGCACTGTGTGTTTATAGTTATATTAGAACTGTAGCAGTTGTAAATGGCATCCCTTCAGTAATAGGAAAAGTAGCTCAAGAAGAAAACACAGCCTTTTAAAAATTCCTCACAAACCTGTGAAAGCAGTCTAACGTCCTTCAACATGTTAGGATCTAACACGGAATAATGGCTTTATTTCTGCTTCATTGTTTTCGAGACAGTGCTTTGAAGTGGATGCCTTGTTCTGTTCCCACACTAGATGGGTCACTGATGGCATCTGTTACAAAATTGTGTTTGGCTGTTTATGACAAATATCATCCCTTTTACTAGTTTTCAAATAAAATTGGGAGGGGGTACATTCATATAATGAGGCAGTAGAAAGGTTTACACTGAAATAAGTTAGGCTTTTCTTTTTCTTTCTCTTTTTTTCTCTGAAGGGCATTTTATGTGACTGTTGCGAAGTTTCAAACACAAATTTGTGTTTTAGGAGTTTATTAGTAGGGTTGGTGTTCTTTTGGGTATTGCTTTTGCTGAAATGAATCCCACTGTCCTCATGACAGGAAGCTCACTAGAATTCTAATTAAACACCTCCAAATTTTGGAACAGCCTGTCTGAAATCAGGAAATTATGTTCTAAAATTTACTAAATATAACTGTGTGCATTATCCACTGGGCTACTGGCATGGGGCAACCTGCACTGCTTTTTTTGGTTTTCATTTTTGGTTTTTCTCATATTACCATGTAATGCTTCTTGTTTAGGATTTACCAGATACAATTCATATTGGTGGGAGGATCTCACCGAAGACAGTCTGGGATTATGTTGGCAAACTCAAATCTTCACTTTCTAAGGTATTCATTTAAAATCCTTTGCAAAAGCCAGAAGAAATATGCAGCAATGTAAAATGACAACTTTTTGTAATATAGAGTAATAAACAGCAAATAATGACATAGATCACATCTGGAAAAGTACCAAAACCACTTCTTCTAAATTTTTGATTTATTGAAGAAATGTGTTTATTGAGCTGCAGATCTTAATCTCTCTCCTCCATAATTAGTCAAATCTTCATACTGTTTATTATTTGAAATAGTGAAGATTGAAATGGAAATCTTAAAGAAAAGGTACTTATCACTTACTGTACGTAATTGATTTTAATATTAAAATCACTTCAGAAGTGAAAAAGTGATGCACAGTATAGAGAGATAATCATGAAACTAAGAATTTTCCATTTCTTTTTTATTTGAGCCTCAAGATACACAAGTAATGTGTTTCTGAAAATGGCACCTAATTCTGTTTTAATGTTACAAATTGAACAGCAATAGGCTCTTAAAACCAGAGTGTTGCCCTGAAGGCATAGCTGGAGTGATAAATGTACAGTTTATTTTTACCCCTGGAATTTGCCCTTTACCATTTTATTTGCTGGTATGTTACAGGTTGAGTTTTTTCTACTTTGCTTTTGTATTCCAGGAATTGTGTTTGATTCGCTTCCATCCTGCAACAGAAGAAGAAGAGGTTGCCTATATCTCTCTCTACTCCTATTTTAGCAGTCGTGGTCGTTTTGGTGTTGTAGCTAATAACAACAGACATGTCAAGGATCTCTACCTGATCCCCCTGAGTTCTAAGGACCCAATTCCTTCCAAACTCTTGCCCTTTGAGGGACCAGGTAAGCACAAAACAGGGGAGGTTAAATGCTAGGTAAAATCACGAAAAAAAAAGCAATTTGATACAAAGTTGTTGAATATTTAATGTAAGCATTATTTAAATTTTTTTTATATAAAACCAATTTAAAACTACATAAATAGGAGAAACTAGAAATCCAGCTCTGCTCAAGATAAAATTGCCTGAAGTTTACACAGTCTTTCCAACAAGGTGCTCGTAGGCTGTTGGGAGAATGAGTTTACCTGTAAAATCAAGGATATGGAACATGCACTACATTAAAAAAAACCCAAAACACTAAAAATCTCCCATTTCTTAGGATTAGGAGGTGGCAGACAGCAGTTGGTATAGGCAGGCTATATTATAATCATCTATTTTTGGATAACATTGCCTGTAGTACTGTTTGGTGAACATGGTGACAGAAGAACTGAGAATGAATTCAACCATGAAACACCCTTCTCCTACAAAATTTGAATTCATTTCATCTGAGGATGGAGGAGGTGCATATGCTTCATTTCCAAATAAGGATCTGAGGGATTATAGAAAATACCAGGTTGAGAAGCTGAAGAGCTGCAGGTTCCAGTGAAGGTAGAACTCCATTGTCATGGCAATGGGGGGCACTAAACGGTGGGTATGAAACAACCAACATACAGGAGCTGATCTTTCTGGAAAGCTGAGTGTCCTCTACTCCTCAAATACAGGTGTAGCACTAAAGTCAATAAAACACTGTCAGAGATTATAAGCAGGAGAAACAGTGGCTGGGACAGGTTTTCATGGCTTACAACAACAAGTGAAACATCATTAATTAAGTGTTCTCCCTTCCTCCATGAGAAGGCCAAGGGCACTTGCTCTGCATCCTGAAACAAGATCTTTCTCATCTCACTCCCAGTCTGTTCTATCCATCCTTGAGCAGTGCACAGTCTAGGTGATTGTTTTTAGGTAATAGCTAAAAAGGCAGGATTATTGCACTCTAAATTACAGCAATTGTCAGAATTGTGTAAATCTCACCACCTCATAATCTGCAGCTTACAGAATTCTTGAAAGGTAGGCAAAAACTGTTACTCCCATTTCACAGCCAAGAAGGGAAAACACCAAGTGCGGAACATCTTGGCACAGGGTTCTAGGTGGAGTCTTAACAGGCTGGTTTTTCCAGACAGAACAAAAGAAACACCCTCCTTCCTGGGCAGTAGCACAAGGGTGGGATTGGCCATTGAATCAGCTGTAAATGTCAGCTGATCTGGTAAATAATAACCTGCTTTAGGGAGACATTTTCCTAATTGTTGCCTCTTGCATTGCTGCGAAAATACCAGCTTTCATTTTTACACTTCTGTACTTCCCCATTATAGGTTTCATTTCAAATGAAACTCGTTGCCTTAGAGTGGAGGTTGGCAAATGTAGCCAAACTTTACTCTTAGTAGAGGAATTTGTAACGTCAGCCTGGTTTTGCTGAGTTTCTTGAGTCAGGTTTTCAAACTGACATAGGTATTTGTAGGCCAGGTGGATTAAAGACTAGCAGCAAAAACAAGGTTTCAAGGGCAGGCAGGACATGAGATGTAGCAGTTTCACAGAAGACCCACTTAGAGTTCTGACATCAGTTCACACTTCTTGGGAACTCCCGTGGCAGCCTTTACCTCACAGCTGGGCCGAGTTGTGTTGGTGTTTTAAAACCAGTTCAAAAGAATCAGGTAAGATGGGTTTGTGTATGTATAAAAATCACATCATGTAATCCACACTTTTTAATGACATATGATGGAATTGACTGTTTTTTCTTTCTTTGACAATCAATAAAAATATTTTGTGGAACGTGGTCATTGTCTCCTTAAATTTAATTGTGTGCCTTCCAATAGAGTTTAGCAAGGCCTGGAAAAGCATTGCCTTTAGATGGTTTGATAAATATGAGCTGAGGGGGGAGGAGGGAGAGGACAATCAAACCCTGCCACTCTAGAAATCCTAGTTAGAAGATATTCCAGCTTTATCAACCACTTCCAGTATGGATTAGGAATTTCTCCTGTTTTCTAATGGACTGGATTTGGAACACAACTGAGGACTTCTGAACTGCACTAATACCTAGAAGATCAGCAGAAAATTTTTACATGGGTGGCTTAAAAACAGAGAAAAATTGAAGGTTACCCTGATTTATATTTAATTAATCTCAGATATTTATTACTAGACTTTATGTATCATAGGCTCTTCTGCACTGTCTTTTTACAGTGTTTACTGTATGTGAATTCACTTCTCCGTTTCACATACATACTTTATTTAGCACTTTTCTTTTGTAAAAAATAATATAATCAGACTTAATTACTAATAGTGATTTATTGAGGGATTTAGTGGCAACGGGAAGGTAACTATCTTACATAGTTAAAATAAAGGAATTTTACCAAAAGAGCCATATATCAGCAAAGGATTCCACAAATGCTGATACATCTTTTGGGCAGTTTGCAATAGGAACTGTGTTTTTTTGATGAAGTATGAAGGTGTGAAATCTCATCATGCTGTTTGGAATGCTCTTAAAAATTGCAACAAAAGGAACCAAAATTTTAACTGAACTGTGAGTGGAGCTTGGTGTCTTCACCTCAGCAGATCTCGTTAGGAAAAGCAGCAGCAGTAGAAGAACGTGGCGTTACAAACCCGGTTTTCTGTGCCAGCCACTTCCCCTCAGCAAAGGAACCTGAACGTGGAGCAGTGTCACAGTGCTGGGAAGGAGCTGGAGCCCTGAGCTGAGGGGCTGCTAATTTGATGACAGTTATCAGTTGCTCCCATGATTAATTGGGACAAATATTTAGATGGCATTGATAAAATACAGTGTCTTGTACTGGTCTCTTCAGTTTCAAACTCACCACGGGTGTGCTTAGTCCATTCCCGTGGGTCTGTCATGGGTGGGCAGAAGCGAGGTTGTGTCTTTAACAGCACAGGTCACTTCTTACCAGCTGCTGGTGACAGGGAAAGATGTGGCCAATATACACATCAATATGGCAAAATGGATAATATTGGAAAAAAAATGCATTTAAGGCTAAGAAAACCAAATATTAATCCAATACTAATATTTAGTTTTAATATCCTGTTTTAATGGCTTTAGTTGCAGGGTGTAACTCAATAAAACCAGCATGTGGACTTCAAATGCAGAATAGGATAATAACTGTTATAAATAATTTAGCACTGAAAGCTTCTAACTCTGCCAGCACAGCTTGCAGCACTTTTACAGTGTGTGTTTGTGAAAGGCAGTCATTGAGCAGTAGTGGCAAACTGCAGCCAACATCTTGTTGTTCCTAAAATTAGGAACTTAAGCTATTTATGGATATTGAGATAGAATAGGGCTGACCTTTGAAAGCTGCTCTGGCTGTGTGTCTCCATTCCAAGAAACATTTAGTATTTGATCTCTTTTGAACTGAATGAATGTAGGTGCCAGGTTAGTCAAAACTTCCAGTATTTTGTGTAAAATTCCCGTATCGAAATGTAAAATTTTAATGCATTTATTCTATGATGACTAGATTCTAAAGAGAATAATTTATAACCAATGGCATTAACTTACTGCTGGAATTTATTGCCTTGAAAGTGTATTAAAATTTTACCCTGTTTTATTGGTGACGTGATCTCTGTTTGTTGCAGGGTTTCAAACCTGATTTCTTGGTAATTGCTGTTTATTAGATATTCTGCCTGATGCATTTTTGAAACCTGTTTATTTTGGTTATTCAGTGTTTGAGATTCATTGTAACTAATTGCATAAATTACAAGTCTCCACGTGGAAGTCAATAATGAAAACATTAACAATGGCAGAACAGCAAAATGCCTACTGGGAGTTTTTGGGTGAACACCAGTTTGTGAGATACTCTGCACTGGTCAACACCCACCAACTGGGGAGTTGCTGTTCATTAATGTGAACAAAAATTTAGCAAAACAGCTGATGTGGTTTTCTCATTAGATGGTAAATTTAAGAGTCCTCATAAAACTTTGAGTTATTTCAGCAAAGCAATGTATGTGTGAGGTGTTTTGCTAAAGGAATGTATCTGCTACTGCGGGGCTTTGTGTTGGTATCAGATAGTTTTCAGTGCTAATAATTAGATATTTTAAAATTATTCCTTAATGAGTAGTTGGTTTAATAAGAACGAGGAACATATATATAAAAACCTCTTGCTTAAGGGATCTTGAATAGAATGGTCACTGTAGGTCAGAGCCCTCTCCTGGTAATTTAACCACAGTGAATATTATCTTTTATTTCACAGGTTATTTTGTGTTTCTATATTACAACTTCCTTGCTGGATGTAAATAATAACTAATGGCATATATGGGGGAAAGACAGTGGCCCTCAAATGAGGATCTTTTAAAGGCCATTAAATCCAGAAGTTACAAAGGCCTCTCTTTATACAGATTTGCTACATTTGCCACCACTTTATGTTAAGGGATTCTCTCCCTGCCCTTCGTTCTAGGCACGTTTATCTGCCACAGGGACCAGTGGGAATTGTGCGTGTAAGAGGGAGAAATGCAATAGCAGGAAAAAAGCCTCCAGACCTTTGCATTTTTGCTCTTTATCAGAAACTTTCCTATCATTTCTTGATATAGTTCTCCAGAGCTTCGAATCTGAAGCTCTTCACAAAGGACCAGTTCTGCTCATCATGTTTCTCACTCAGATTTTAAGGCCTAATGTCACACTGTGTCCTGCAGTGGAGGCTCCAAGGCCACCTCACCCCTGCTCACCAGCGCTTGCCCACCCAATCACATCTCCTGTGCTTGTTTGCTTTTTAAATAAGGTCTAGCTGGGAAAAAAAACAAAAACAGGACCAGGTTACCAGCTTTAACTCTGTTTCCAAACAAAGTTTGTTTAATGTTATCTTTTTAGCCATTACTGGTATTTGTTTAACTTGGAGACAGACACAATATTTATAGAACTGGTGTCAATGTGGACTTGTAGCACAGATTATAACACAAACAGCAGTGTTTAACCCAGGTTTTCTCACTTACCAATATCTCTGTGTATACAGCATATTTGCAAACTATTTAAACATAAATATTTGATTTTTCAGGGGGAGAGGTGGAGGTGGTTGAACAGCAGAAACAATGTAAAAGTACAAAAATATAACAACTTCCTTTGGTTTGACCTTTTGCAGGGATACTTTTAACAATGATACCTGATGCTGCAATCTTCTATTAAAGATATCAAAGAAGAAATTTAAACTTATTCTATACAAACATATATATAAAGAAATATAAATGCATATGCTTGTGGACTAATGAAAAATTGCTAATAGGTGATCTGATGGAATTTAGAAAAACTGTTACTTTTATGACTTTTCTAGCTGCCACTATATGACATAGTAAGTTTTTACTGAAAGCATCGTTAAAAATCAGGTTTTTACATACACAATCTTTATGTTCCCTTTCAGGTCTTGAATCATCCCGGCCAAATTTGATTCTTGGATTGGTTATCTGTCAGAAAGGGAAGCGTCCTGCCACTGGCATTGAGGCAGAAAAGATAGAGGAGAAGCGAAGCAGAACTCAAACCCATGAGGAGCCTGAACCATCGCTGTTCTCCAAAGGCGCTGCAGCTTCACAAGAGAAGAAAGCTCCAAAATACACACTTTATTCAGGAGACTCTTCTGTGAGTACGACACCACCTGGATCTCCTCCTCCACCTCCACCCCCACCTGTTCCAGACACCTCAGCAGTGACACCTTCAGTATTAAAAATACTGTCGTCCATTAAGAGTGGGCCCACAGCGACTGTGACCCCACCGGTGTCAACTGCTGCTCCCGCCAGTGGCACTGCCACGCACTCGGCACCCTCCAAAACCGCCACGCCCCTCGAACACATCCTGCAGACCCTCTTTGGGAAAAAGAAGACTTTTGAGCCACCTGCCAAGGATTCTGGAACTGTTCCGTCTTCAAGTCAGGAAGGCCAAGCTGTTGCTGATGGCGGAATGTCAGCGGTTCCGCTGTTGGATCCCATTGTGCAGCAGTTTGGGCAGATGTCAAAGGACAGAGCGATAGAAGAGGAGGAGGATGACAGACCGTACGATCCTGAGGAAGAGTACGGCCCGGAAAAAGCCTTTGAAACACAGACTGGGGAAAGTGAAAAGCGATACAATGTGGAAAAGCCATCTAATGCAGCAGAACTAGAGGATGAGGCCTACGATCCAGAGGATGAAACTATCCTGGAAGAAGCAAAAGTTACAGTTGATGATTTACCCAACAAAATGTACACAGACACTAAAAACAGTTCTTCAGAAACACCTGCTTCATATGTGCCTGATTTATCATCAGCCTCGTCCTTGGTAGAACAGCAGAAAATGTTGGAAGAATTAAACAAACAAATAGAAGAACAGAAAAGACAACTAGAGGAACAAGAAGAAGCCCTCAGGCAACAAAGAGCAGCTGTTGGTGTTTCAATGGCTCATTTTTCAGTGTCTGATGCTTTAATGTCACCACCACCAGCAAAAGCTTCCCTTGTGAAGACTGAATTATTCCATCCGGACCAGCAGGCTACACAAAAAGTAGATTTACCTTCATCTTTAAATCAGCAAGCACAAGCTTTAAGCCAGGGCTGTGACCCACGACAGAACAGAGATCCTCGCCAGGCTCGAAGGATGGTGACAGAGACTAATAACACTGTTGATTCTCGGATAAAGCCACAGGTGGTACAGAATGACGTATCCACAAGAGAAATTGCTCAGGCAACTTTTCCAAATGCTTTGCAGACTCCACTTGGTAAGGAAGATAATACTTTAATTTCTGCTACTCAGCCTGGTTTTACTGCTGACAATTGGGTTGCAAGTGAACAGGCTTCTACAGTGTCCCAGAAGGAGATATCTAACAGCAAATTTGAACACACCATTCAGGTTACTTTGGAAAACCTGAATCAAACAGCTTCTGGAGAACCTTCTGGATCCAAACCTATACGGAAAGTGCTGCTTCCAACACCTCCAGCTACATCTTTTCAGCCTAATTTCTCCACATCAAATGACAGCCCATCCCTGCAAGATATGCATCAAGTGTCGTGGTCAAATGAGTCAAAGGAAGCCATGGGAATGGAATCCTTTTCAAATACAATGTTCCCTCCTCAGGAAAAGGCAGCTGGTCACTTTGAACCAGAGACAGGTCTTTCATCCGTGCAATATGATGAACAAAGAAATCCTCAGTCTCATCAGTTCGTAGGACAGACTGACTCCCCACAAGTTCAGAGTGAGGGTGGACCTCCCCCACAGCACTTTGATGAAAACATAGCATTTTCTTTGTCTGGGCAGAAAGGAGGGCCTCCAATGATGCTCAATGCACCTGGAGGGCCCCATGGACCTAATTTTAGAGAACCAGCACCACAGTTCTCTGAAGAGCACGGTTTTCCAAATAATGATGGGCAAAGAGGACCTCAGTCTGGAAGATTTGGAGGTCAAAAGGGTCCCCTTCCTTCCTTATTTTCTGGACAGCATGGACCATCATTTTTTGGTGATAATAGGGGCCCTGCCCCTTATCATGGTGGTCCAAGAGGAATGTCACCATCTCATTTTGAAGATCACAGGGAACCTCACATGGAACAAAGGGAATTCTCAGATTCCCAATATGATGAAATGATGGGGCCTCCAGGACAGTTTGAAGGACCAGATTCCCCTCCATTTATGGGAAACAGAGGACCTTCGCCTTTTCCTTTTGGAGGTCAAAGACGACCCCCACCAGCTCAGTTTAAAGGACAGAGAGGAGGCCCTCAGTTTGGAGGGCCAAGAGGTCCAGCCCCAGGTCACTTTGGGGGACCAAGAGGGCCTCACCCAAATCAATTTGAAGGGCAGAGGGGTCCAGCTCCAAATCATATGCCTGGTCCGAGGGGACTTTTGCCACAGCCATACGAAGAACGGAGAGGGAGCCCACCACCCAGATTTTCCAACCAGAGAGGTCCAGGACCACATCAGTTTGGGGGACCAAGAGGACCCCCACCTGCAATGTTTCCAGAAGAAGATGAACCTCCGCCCTCTAGATTTCATTTCCAGGGTCAGTCACCACAAGGTATGAAACCACCACCAAGACCACTCCTGGACCTTCCAAGCCATCCACCAAGCCACAGAAAAGAGATGTGGGAGGAAGCTGGACCATCTGCATCTCTTTCCAGTATGTCTGGACAAGGACCTGAGTCAGAAGGACAGTGGTCCACATCTGACTTCCGAGAAGGCAAAAATCCTGAATATAGAGGCCAGACATTTGAAGGGAGACAGAGAGAGAGATATGAGGGAGGAAATAAAGACAAGGGTTTAGATCAGCCAGAGCCTCAGCAAGCAGATAATCGCCAAGGCAGAGCCTTCGAGGACAGACGAAGGGATCGAGAACACGGCAGACCTTGGGAAAGAGACCGTGGCAGGAACTGGAACAGAGATAGGGAGTGGGAAAGACACAGAGACAAGGAATGGGATAAAAACAGAGATAGGAACCAAAACAGAGACAAGGATTCAGAGCGAGGTAAGGAGTGGGAAAGAAGCAGAGACCGAGATAGGACAAGAAACAGAGAGAGAGACTCCTACAGAAGACGTGACAGAGAGCGATCGAGAAGCAGAGACAGGGATCGCGACAGAGAGAAAGACAGAGACCGGGATCGGAGCAGGGAGAAGGAACGAGACCGAGAGAGGGATCGAGATCGCGACAGGGAAAGAGGGAAGGATCGCAAAGATAGGAGTAAGAGTAAGGAAACTGGTAAAGACATGAAGCCAGAAACACCGAAGGAAACTCAGAAACCGGTGGAAACTGAAGCTTCATCTTCCAGCAATCAGTCGTAGAACTATGACTGATATTGTATTTCCCACAAATATCCCGCTTTTGCAACACAGCAAGGACTGCACATCTGTACATACTGTATATATTCTCACCTTTCCAAAAATTCTGTTGTAAAACTAGCCTTACCCAGTGAACTGACAAATTAGCAATTTTTGAACAACTGTGAATGAAAATAATCAAATGATAGATGAGAAGCAAGAACAGATTGGACTTTCACTTGCTGCATTTTGTGCATAATGTTTTTCTTATAAAAATTCACAATGTTACCTGTACTGAAATTTTGTTTTTTCTACTTGCATCTTTATCTTAAAGTTTCCATTTACAGTACAGAAATGGGAAAAGTCTAAGAAGAGCATATTGCTTTTTAAGATTATAAAGTTATGTTTTCCAGTAACTTGAATTGTAATTTTATAAGAGAATTTAATCCACACCTAAGGAGCCATACCTTTACATCCCATTTACGTGATATTTTGGTGTCAAAATTGTTCCTACAGCACACACTTAAAAAATGTTGCTGTCGTGTTTCTTTTACAACAGAAGGGTCACGTGTATTTAGGAAAAACTGCAGAAGAACAGTGTTAATAATTACTTGTGACTGATGGAGGATTTGAAAATGGAATGTTATAAGCTTAAAGTGCACTATCTTCCTTTTATATACAGATGTTGTGGTTTGGGAATCCATCTCTTCAGTGTACAGCAAAGAGACAAGTTGTACTGAGTTTATTTTTCATGATGTTTTAAATATCCCATTTTTACAAGCCTGTCATTAAACAAGATACAAGAGTAGCACCTTTATAACGAGCTAAACTTACAAAAGCATCTGACATTTATTTGAAAAAGGTGAAGACTACAAATAAATCGGTAAACCAAAGGAAGGAAAAAATTTGGTTAAACAGGCCACTGAATAAGATAGTTCAGTTGAACTGATCTAGTGGAGCATTTTTTGGTTTTGTTTCAGTTTAGCAGAATTTTGCCACAAGAAATGTCCCAATTTGATTGAATTTTTCATTCTGCAAATGCTCTTTCATTCTTAAAGGGCTCTTGAAAAATGAGTGTTACTGTTCTTTTGTTAGACCCTACTTAGGCTGACAGTGTATATAAAACTCTCCAGTGAAAAAGATACAGCTGCGTTAAACTTTAAATTATTGGGGTACATCATGTTGTGATTGAAGAGGGACATTTTTCACAGCGAACTGCTTCTTTTCATGTAGTCCTCAAGTACGTAATTCTAAAGTGTGAAATAAAACCCTGCTAATTTATTTGACCATGTAAATTAACAGACGGGTAAATATTTTGATTTTTTGATAAAATAGGTTTGGAAATGTAAAATTAGATTCCTGTAAGCATTTTTTTATCTTGAGGATTATATGACAGGTAGCTTGTTTGTCACCACAGTCACATTGGTGCATCCTTGAGGTCTTTGTCCATCCAGGGTTTGCTGGCTGAGATGATCTGTGTTCTGAACCCGAGGGAAAACGGTAACATGCAAAGGAATGGTATAAATGCAAACATCAACTACGGTGTAAGGTTTTTTTCTTAATGAGATGTTTCTAATTTAAAGACATACATAAAAGTATGCAAAAAGTAAGTGTGTTTGTTTAGGTTTCCTTGATAGAAATTTCTGTAAATTGTATTTTATATGGCAGAATATATCACTGTACATTAAAATATGGGAGTTCACAGGTTTTTGTTACTGTAAGTAGAATAAACATCTACAGAGAGCTCTTGTCCATTTCTTAAATATGTACATGTATATTATTTTCTACATCTTGCTACTTCTCAACAAACCATAAGAGACTGATGGCACATGGGCTTTGTTTCCACTGCAGCAGTCAGTAAAAGCCAGGCTGAAACCATCACAACAATTTAACTCAATTTACAGAGACTAAAAATGGTTCTGAATGATTGTCTTGTGTTGCAGAAAAGAGAAAAACAATTCTCTTTGTCCAAACTGTTGATTAATATGAAAGAACTCGCTATTTTGAGCTTTTGTCTATGTTTGTACTAAGCTAAATTAACTTTCCCGAGAGTATTTTGCTAAACCTTCTTTCTGTAAAAGCCTCTGGAAGGTCTAGAACAATATAAAGAGAACTCTTATTATGTCTATAAAAGGCCGTAGTATTCCAACTGTGAGCATTGTAACGGGGAATGTGCAGGAGGATTAGAGGAGGAGGAGAGTGTGTATTGAGTTCAGTGTGCCCAAAACTCTTAAAATTTCTTAAAATGTCAAAGTCATCAGTGAGACTGTCAGACTTTGGCTACACCTCATGGAATATGGTACACTTGGACATGGGAATGTCTGTGTGTGCTGCCTTGATTGAATATGCAGTAAACAGATTTTATTTTTTTAATCTGGAAGGGATAAAGTTTTCATAAAGTATTGAAATTGTGTTTTTCTTCTGGAGTGGTGGCATTTTTGTGCCTTTCACACACAGTTTTTTTTTCTAGAATGTATCTTCTCTAATGGGCATCTGGTTTTAGTTCTGAAATGATGTGACAGGACCACTTTGTAAGTCCAGAAAGGCATTTGGAATAACTTACTATCACAAAACACTTTTAAAATACTGACAAACTACTTAAACCTTTATAATTTAGTAACATAATCTTGCAGGATTCAGGCCTGTGGACTAGATTGCAGGGAAGAACCTGCTGCCCCTCAGTGCTTCACAGAAACGCTCTTGGGAAGGGGAAAAACACCCTTATCCAGCAAAGACGAAACAAATGGTTCTGAATGATTGTCCTGCACGGCAGGAGAGAGAAAAACGATTCGCTGGCTTTGTCCAAACTTCATTAGCATGAAAGAAGGCTGAGCAGTAAACAAACTCGGTTAGTTTAAACTCCCCGTGGGCCAAGAGCGTGTGCGCAGCCAGCCCACCCAGCCGCGAGTCAGCTCAAATAGTAAAGCGTGCGCCCGCAACCCGAAACGCACACACAAACACGCCCCGCACGCTCGTGTGCTCCTTCCTTGTTTTCCCCACAGCACCGATAAACGCCGTGTTTCAGCGAGCCCCGGGGGTGTTCACTTCGCGCCCCCGCTGAGGGGACGGGGTGGGAGTGGGGAGTGGGGAGTGGGG